>CM060689.1:144332360-144997360 GCA_030686995.1 Artemisia argyi
CTGCAATGGGCTTGAACCTATCCACACTTCACTGAGTATGTTGGTCATTCAGCATACCCAACCCAACTTCATAAGCTCACTAAAAGCTTAATCTTTGGACTTAGCTGGTGAAATTAGTTTCTTCGAGAAGCTAATCAACCAAATTTCAAGTCCCAATGCTCTTACTTCCATTTGCAGCTCATTAAGTAGGGCTGCAAATAGTTTTTAGTATGTCCCATTTTGACTAAGTAACTGGGAGTCCAGTTATTAACAGTCAATTTGGAGGATTTCCATAAGCTTCTCATAAGCTACCTAGTGGACCCCACTAGGTGAGCTTTGCCTTTTTGGAAAGCCAACCAGATGGTCCTGCTACTACAACTCTTAGTTTGGCAATTTGAGCTTATTCCCTGAGCTTATTTTGCCAATATTAAAGGATGCAGGGGTGTTTGGCTTAGCTGTTTATCTGAGTAAAGCTTATAAGCTTTTGTGAGCTTATTGGCCAAACTCAGTACACATGCTTGTCTATACTTGTAAATAACACTTGTACTTAAATATATTTACTTCTGTTTTCATGTGAGAAGCTCATTACAGGCTTTAGAGGCCTCAATTCCATCCAAGTCAAGCTTGTAGCTTGACTGTCTAAACCATGAGTTCACATCTCAGTCAAATGTGCAATTTCATTGCACATTACTTGTTTATGTTTGCCATTTGACTATTTTTCATGTTCCCTTTTCTTTACAATCCTGAGTTCAGTCTTTTTCATGGCTTATTTTGGAGCTTGGTACAAAGCTGTGAGCTTTTTAAGCTCACTGCATAAGCTCTTAGCCATTGACTCAGCTTGTTCCTTGATTGTAAAGCCTTTTCTCCTTTTTCCTTGTCCATTGTACATGTTCCTTCTCCCTTTGCTTTTCATTTTGCAGCCTTACACAAGCTAGTTCCATGCTTGAAGCCAAGCAGTTAGCCAAAAGCTAACTGCATAAGCTCTCAACCATGCAACTGCTTGTTCCTTGGGTTTGTACAGTTCCTCCCTCAGTAAATATATTTAATATTAATATCTATTAAGTTCATAAAACAGAAAAAAAACCAAAAAGAACCACTATAAGCTTAAGTGATAGCTTCTATTTAAGAAGCTATTTGCCCATTAGCTTATTTTTGCACATAAGCTATCATTTTTATAATTTTCCTAGGCTCTTTTATTTTATTTAGAATTATGTAAAAAGTTTGAGATTTTTCTTTTACTGTTTAGTACTTTTAATAATTAAATAATAGTTTTTAATACTTTTTAAATATAGATAATTAGTAATAAATAGTATAAGTGTATAATAAATATAATTTTAGTTTCAGAAATTCTTTTATATTAGTTTAGACTTTTCTAAGTTTTTATTTTATTTATTTAGGCTTATTTTCTATTTTTCTTATTTTTAGGTAATTATTAAATAGTAAATAATAGGTTTTAACTAATAATAATTAAGTACATAGTATAATAAATAAGTTTTAATTTTCTAATAATTTTCTTTTATTATTAGGATCACAAAAATATGAATTTCACATTTGTGGGGTTTATACTGATCAGTTTTCAGTTTTATTTTGGTACGTAGACGTTTATTTAAAACGTTTACGTACGCGTTTTAGGTTTCTAGGTTTTCGTACTATAATAATAACTTTGTAAATATAGTTATTTATTTTATTTCTTTTTAATTTGCATTTAAGCCGTTAAGGATTGCAAATTCCCTCTTTGGGAACGTTTTGTTTTATTCGTTACGTTTACGTTTATTTAAACTTAAACGTACGTTTGTAAATATCCTTTATTATTTTAGGGTTTCTGATTGCACGTTTCTTAAACATGTAGCTGTGACAGAGCTAGTACTATTCACATTCCAGTGTTAGTCATTCAGATTCCCATTTTTCTATATACATATTATTTCAACACATTACAAGTCATGGTACTATCACGCACACCTCGTTGGGACATAACGACCCGGGGATGTACTTTTCTGTACTCACGTACTTTTTCTGTACTTAACTCCCACGGATTAACTTTGCTAGTTCCTCCCGGGCTCCATTTAGATATTACGGTTAACCATTCACAAGTGGTTAGCTTGTGTGATAAATAAGTGACGGTTCGGGAGGAATCAAATTTTGGCGCCGCTGCCGGGGAGGTGAGCTGCCTACTATGACTTGTATTTTATATTTTGTTGAAATATCTATCCTTGTATGTATATTATATATACTTTATCATTCAACTCTGAGGCTGTCAGGGCATATTTATTACAGTTAATCATTCACAAGTGATTAGCTAGCGTGGTAAACCTGACACAAGCCTGGGAGGTAGTGATTACATATACTATTTCATATTTCATTTCATAAACAATATAAAATACAAAAACATTTTTCCTTTGCACACAACTTGCACAGTTTGATAGTCCCTCAGTTACAACATTTGGTTGTTGGCTGTTTACAGTTACTGAGCTCTGTCAGACCCAGATTCCCTTTCGAGGGGCGGTTGTTAGGAATTTTCTTTCTTTTGTATATATATATAAAAATACAAAAACATTTATAAAAGTTAAAAATCAAAAATAATCTTCTAACCTTAGCATTTATAATTCTGTGAGTGGCAATCCCACTCCAATTTCTCATCCAATCTGTGAGTGGCAATCCCACTCCATTTCCCCACGGACAATTTAATTCGGGGTCAAGTCAAGCTAGCGACTTGGTAATCAAAAACAGTAGCATAAACATGGGTTTTCACCCGTGTGTACCACCCAAATGTGGGGGTGTGCCCCACATATTGTATATTTTGAAAATGAAATGAAAAATTGTAAATACAGAAAAATAAAATAATTGTTGTGTTACCCTACTTAGTTTTAAATGTTATCTTTTTACGTTCAAGGATTCGGCATAATAGCCGGGACTTTGAATATTGAGGACAATATTCATTTCTAAGTGTGCGGGGGAAATTCTGGCGAATTTGATCACTTATATACCCTTGTATGCCCTTTTTCCCCAAAAATGGCCAAAATTTAAAATTTTTTCACTTGGTATTAGTGTTTTGCACTAAATACAACAAATGGTAATCAATCCACCATGTCTAAACCACATAAGGATTGGCTAATCCAGGAGCAAACGGCTCTTGGTAAAAATATCTCAAACTCGTTGATGGCTTGCAATTTGCCAAAAATTGTATGGTTCCTCAACTCCCCATATCCCATAAAGCGAATGAGTTGGCTAGCCCACAAGATTATGGCTTGTGGTAAAGGTCGTGGAAAAACCATAATTGGTAATCAGCTCACCAAGATGTTGACTATTCCATCAAGAGTTGGCTAGTCCAGAAGCAAACGGCTTTTGGTAAAGATGAATCAAATCCGTTGACAGCTGGTGGTTTGCTCAAAATCACACGGTTATCAGGTGTGCCACAGTTCTTACACCTGGCTACTCCAGAAGTGATGGCTTTTGGTAAAGAGATGAAATCCATTAATTTTTCATAAAAGATTGCTAGAGACTAGCAATAGTTTAGTGTGGGGGATTGATGAGTGTCTAAATACTCATCATTTTATACCAATCTGAACTGCCAAAACATCCAAAAACACTCAAATATGCATCAAAATACTTAAAATATCTTAGAAGTGTGTTTTATATGTTTCAAATGCAAAATATGCAAAAACAGATGAAAAACGTACAAAGTTTGCATAATTGGCAGTTTCAGTCCCTCAAGTTTCACAATTTAGCAAAACTAGTCCCTGAAGGTTTTAAATGAATAAAAAGTCAACTTAAGTCCTTGGGAAACCAAAAATGTTCACAAATGATCCCTGGATGAAAGTTTACACAATCTGGCAACTTTTACCCCTCAAGTTACAAAATTGGCAAAATAAGTCCCTGGGTATTCAAAACTTGGAAATTTCACAAAATACCTTTGTACTATGCATGAACTTACAATTTGGAACTCGTTTTGATAACTTTGAGGAAATTACAATTTAACCCCCTAAACTTTGGAAAATTACATAAATGGTCCTCGGGGTATTTTAAATTGTAATAAATGAAAAAAATAGTCCTTTGGTTTATCTAATTTAACAATATTGGTCCTTGTGATAAATTATTAAATGTTGCAGGTTTGATCCTTAAATTTCAGCTTGTTACAACTTTGGTCCTTGGGCCAATTTACAACCGGATCTATTGTTTCACTTCATAAATCCAAACATAAACCCAAAACATAAACCAACCCAACACCCTACCCTTGGCCTGTTTTGTTTTCTTGGCCCAACAAAACCAAAGCCCATTTGTTTAATAAATAAAATACCGGGTCAACCGGTCAAACCCACAACCAATACCACTCTTCCCTCCTTTCTTTCTTCTTCTTCCTCACACCGACTGCAAAACCAAAACCACTCCTCTCACCCACAGTTTCACTACCACCTCACCACCTACTATTGCTACCATGTTGCCACCACTCTCACAAGTTCCCAAGCAGGATTTAATGCCCAAAAACGGCTACACGCAACCAAAACCACTTTTCCCGCCAAAAGTTTAATAGATGGCTAGGATGTGTTGCAGTGATCCAATGGCTCTGGAAAGAAGTGGGATTTGACCCTTGACTCAAATGGACATCAAATTGCTATAAAGATCAGAAGAAGGAGAAGGAAACATTACCTTGGCATTAGGCCATTGTCACATAGATGTAGAATTTACTGCTTATCTTTAAATTCAATGTATTTTTATTGCTTTCAATGATGTATTAAACTTTTCTAAAGCTTAATATACCATTATTTACAGTTTTATTGGATTCCACTTTAAATTTCAAGTTTCTAAATTTCATGTCATTTAAATACCATTGTCTTTCAATTCTGTTTGATTAAGGATGTTAATGGACTCTATATGACACTACTTAGCTCTCAGTAAGCTTTAGCAAGCCTTTAGAAGCCATTAAACAGACTGTGATCTTTTAAATTAGAAAATCATTAAAAATAGAGAAAATGGAAAAATAATCAAAAATAGTGGGATAATGAAGAAGATGATGAAGCAGGGTTGAATTTGGAGTGCTATGGGTATTAGGAGCTTATTGGTAAGCTAATAGGTGTAATCTTGTCCATTTGTTCTATGTCTCAGTCCTATTCTCATTTGTAAGCATTTTTTCTAATTTTTGCAATTTACTGTTCCTATTTATTATATGTTGTGATTTCTGTATCTTTATGCTTATTTGTTGTTGTTAAGTATTTTTATAGTTTAAAATGGTATGTTCATGTGTTAGTTTATAGAATTGCTTAGATTTCAATTTTCACTATGAAAATGAGATACTAGTGATTTCAGTGTTGTTGTTGTTATTATTGTTGTTTTACTGTTTGATCATGTTTCTTTGTTGTTATTTAATGTTTTTCTAGCTTAATATTTAGTTCTTATGTTTTGAATTTAAATTGTGCTTTGAATCCCACTTTGACTGTCACTATGCAAAATTATGGACAATCATAAGCTGAACTTGTTTGACTGCTTGTTCATGCTAAAAAAGGTGTTATTTGACAAACAATTACCTCTGGATTGGAAATGATTAGTTTATACAGTTACTTGTTATGAAAATATCAATTTAGGTTCATTAAAGGGGTGTTTGGATCTATTTGTTAAACTGTGTATAGGGTGTCTTAGGGTGTTGTTCTTGTTTGATGTGGACTCTAAGGGATCTATTAGACTCAGTGAGACATTAGCCAAATGGTGTAGCAAGCAAGAAAGTCAATTTGACATTTGATTTTTCTAAGTTTGAGCACTGGATGGCTGTTAGATCAAACAACCTTGCAAATGTGTTTAAATGTTAGTTATGTTTGTTAGTTTCATGTTCTTACATCTTATTTTAGCTTATTGAGTCAGTAAATTGGATTGTAAATCCATTTTAGTCAACTTTAGTATTTATGTGTAAAAGTCAAAATTCCATTTTCATGTTTTTGAATTAAATGTTAATTTTTGTGGTGTCTTTGTTATTAAGTTATAGACTTTAAGCTTTTAGGGTTTCAATGTTTAACTGCTTACCTTGTTTATGTAATTTTGTTGAATTTTATTATCTATGTCTAAGTGCTTATTTTTATGCTTAATTATGTCTGTTTTTGCCCTGTCTCACAGTCCCCAAGCCATTTTCACAAGCATCCTGCTTGTTGATTAATGAGCTTGGGGCTGTGTTATTTGTTGTTATTGAAACCCTACTAGCTGATTGTTATTGCACAGGTTTATTTTTCTGCTTTTTAGCTTATTTAGTCACCTAATTACACCCACCTTTTTGTTACATATCACTCATCACACTGAAGCAAACAGTGTGATGAGTTGATTTTCACAAAGTTCTAACAAGTTCCTCAGTAGCTTGAGATGGTGATTCTTGGCTTTTCATAAAGCCAAGGTACCCAACTCAATGCCTCAATATGAGTTGAGCTTATCAGAGCTTATTTGATAGGTAATCATTGAGCTTGTTGTTGCCCACTCACAACAGCTTCCTGAGAAATCAGGAAGCTTACACCATTACCAACAGCTCTACTAAGCTCTATATAGATCTTTAGATTGGGTAAATTAGTTTCTCTGGAAGCTTATCTATCCCACTCTAAGATCCAGGACTTAATTTCCATATTGCAGCTCATTTCATAGGGCTGCAATGGGCTTGAACCTATCCACACTTCACTGAGTATGTTGGTCATTCAGCATACCCAACCCAACTTCATAAGCTCACTAAAAGCTTAATCTTTGGACTTAGCTGGTGAAATTAGTTTCTTCGAGAAGCTAATCAACCAAATTTCAAGTCCCAATGCTCTTACTTCCATTTGCAGCTCATTAAGTAGGGCTGCAAATAGCTTTTAGTATGTCCCATTTTGACTAAGTAACTGGGAGTCCAGTTATTAACAGTCAATTTGGAGGATTTCCATAAGCTTCTCATAAGCTACCTAGTGGACCCCACTAGGTGAGCTTTGCCTTTTTGGAAAGCCAACCAGATGGTCCTGCTACTACAACTCTTAGTTTGGCAATTTGAGCTTATTCCCTGAGCTTATTTTGCCAATATTAAAGGATGCAGGGGTGTTTGGCTTAGCTGTTTATCTGAGTAAAGCTTATAAGCTTTTGTGAGCTTATTGGCCAAACTCAGTACACATGCTTGTCTATACTTGTAAATAACACTTGTACTTAAATATATTTACTTCTGTTTTCATGTGAGAAGCTCATTACAGGCTTTAGAGGCCTCAATTCCATCCAAGTCAAGCTTGTAGCTTGACTGTCTAAACCATGAGTTCACATCTCAGTCAAATGTGCAATTTCATTGCACATTACTTGTTTATGTTTGCCATTTGACTATTTTTCATGTTCCCTTTTCTTTACAATCCTGAGTTCAGTCTTTTTCATGGCTTATTTTGGAGCTTGGTACAAAGCTGTGAGCTTTTTAAGCTCACTGCATAAGCTCTTAGCCATTGACTCAGCTTGTTCCTTGATTGTAAAGCCTTTTCTCCTTTTTCCTTGTCCATTGTACATGTTCCTTCTCCTTTTGCTTTTCATTTTGCAGCCTTACACAAGCTAGTTCCATGCTTGAAGCCAAGCAGTTAGCCAAAAGCTAACTGCATAAGCTCTCAACCATGCAACTGCTTGTTCCTTGGGCTTGTACAGTTCCTCCCTCAGTAAATATGTTTAATATTAATATCTATTAAGTTCAGAAAACAGAAAAAAACCAAAAAGAACCACTATAAGCTTAAGTGATAGCTTCTATTTAAGAAGCTATTTGCCCATTAGCTTATTTTTGCACATAAGCTATCACTTTTATAATTTTCCTAGGCTCTTTTATTTTATTTAGAATTATGTAAAAAGTTTGAGATTTTTCTTTTGCTGTTTAGTACTTTTAATAATTAAATAATAGTTTTTAATACTTTTTAAATATAGATAATTAGTAATAAATAGTATAAGTGTATAATAAATATAATTTTAGTTTCAGAAATTCTTTTATATTAGTTTAGACTTTTCTAAGTTTTTATTTTATTTATTTAGGCTTATTTTCTATTTTTCTTATTTTTAGGTAATTATTAAATAGCAAATAATAGGTTTTAACTAATAATAATTAAGTACATAGTATAATAAATAAGTTTTAATTTTCTAATAATTTTCTTTTATTATTAGGATCACAAAAATATGAATTTCACATTTGTGGGGTTTATACTGATCAGTTTTCAGTTTTATTTTGGTACGTAGACGTTTATTTAAAACGTTTACGTACGCGTTTTAGGTTTCTAGGTTTTCATACTATAATAATAACTTTGTAAATATAGTTATTTATTTTATTTCTTTTTAATTTGCATTTAAGCCGTTAAGGATTGCAAATTCCCTCTTTGGGAACGTTTTGTTTTATTCGTTACGTTTACGTTTATTTAAACTTAAACGTACGTTTGTAAATATCCTTTATTATTTTAGGGTTTCTGATTGCACGTTTCTTAAACATGTAGCTGTGACAGAGCTAGTACTATTCACATTCCAGTGTTAGTCATTCAGATTCCCATTTTTCTATATACATATTATTTCAACACATTACAAGTCATGGTACTATCACGCACACCTCGTTGGGAGATAACGACCCGGGGATGTACTTTTCTGTACTCACGTACTTTTTCTGTACTTAACTCCCATGGATTAACTTTGCTAGTTCCTCCTGGGCTCCATTTAGATATTACGGTTAACCATTCACAAGTGGTTAGCTTGTGTTATAAATAAGTGACGGTTCGGGAGGAATCAGTGTCAATATGATATCAACACTACTTTAATTTGCATATTTATGAATTCTTGGAATGACATAAATTAATAAAGTAATCTAATGCTACTTTAATCTGAATATTTATGTGTTCTTAGAATGATATAAATAAATGAAGAAATAATGTTGTTTTACATTATTGTGAAGTAATAAATTATCTTGAAAATACTATTGAAACAAAGAGATGGTGTTCATAATTACTTTAGTTAAACATGTTTATGTTTCATTGTAAAGATATAAACATAAAGTCTTTTAATTGTACAAGATTTATAATAAAGTGAGACGTTATCTTGTTATGTTTTTTTAATTAAGACATATAATTGATAAATGACTTATAACGTATAGTGGGATTATAACAGTTTATGTTTTCTTGTAGAGACATGGATATGAAGTGACTTTGTCAAAAGTACTTGTG
This sequence comes from Artemisia argyi, assembly GCA_030686995.1. NCBI lineage: Eukaryota > Viridiplantae > Streptophyta > Magnoliopsida > Asterales > Asteraceae > Artemisia > Artemisia argyi. The sequence goes on from CM060689.1 coordinate 144,341,498, forward strand.
CTATAAAGCATGTGATTGGCTTGAAAATACTATTATACCATTAAAATGACTCAGTTGGTAAATAAACAAGCCAAAAGGAATATGGTAATCTTAAATATTATAAGATTGTTTTACAATATTAATCCTAATGAAATACGAAATGGTATATTCAGTTAGGAAAATCAAACTCTTGTTATATTGTTTGATTAAAGATAACCATGACTTCTTTTCTTTCAAAAGTTATCAAGGTTAGAAAATTGAGTATGAATTGAACATACTCAATAAGACTTCAACCTAGAAGATTAATAAGACACCATAATATGAGGAAATGTGAATCACATTAAGTCTTAAATTGAAGTTCTGAATTTGTTCAACTGCTTATAAAGAGGTTATTAACAAAGTAAAGTCAGGAACTATCAATATGTATTTGTAATATGCCAAAAGAGAACATTGTATTGTTGCTCTATTTGCTAAGTATTTATAGATAGTCTTTAAATTACTAAAAGCAAGTGGGAGTTTTGATCTTTAAAGGATAAAATTACAAGATACATAATATTCTAAAATAAACTATTGAATATCATGATGAGGCTTGACATGAAAATGTTAAACCTCAAGATGATGGAATTCTCATTCATAGATTAGCAAAGGCATCTCAGATATTTGATTAATATGCTGAGGGCTATGAGTTACAGGATTATTGTAAACCTGATAATTATTATTATACATTACCAAATATGAAATTGGGTAAAATACACATGCTATGAATGATTAAGATGTTGTCCAAAAAGATAATCAATTTTAGAAACTTGGTTTATCTTAATAGTCAGACTAGAAAATGAAGATGAGTTTCTTTAAAGATAAGATAACCCTAGTGGCTTAAATCTTTGTGTAGAAATCATATGGACAATATTGTGCACGCATTTAATGCATGTCTTATGACAAGATTATTAATCACATTTACATAATTAACTGTGATTGATATTCTATCCCAAACACATTAAATATATAAAAATTATGATTGTCATATTTTCATTAATATGAAATTGACAATGGAATATCAAAACTCTTTCTTGAGTAATTACTTGAGCAAGAACGGTAAGTAATCAAAAGGAGTTTATAAATTCAAATAAATCTTAGGAAGTGTACAAAGTGCAATAATCCATGAATTGGATAAGTGCATGCATCTAGAAGATTACTCTTATGTTTACATTATTAAATCCATGTTTTGATTTATAATTGAAATAAGATAATTTCTAAGTATTTCTGAAAGCTAGTAGGAGTATTATGTTTAATTTCCTAAATCATATATGTTGTAGAACATATAAAAGGTAACATTCCATATAAGTAAAATGTTATGTCTTAGTTTGGAATGAACTTTACTTGCAAGATTTAGAAAATAAGACATACAACCTAGAAATAAAAGTTTATTATTTAATAAACATGTGCGGTAAATGAATCTAATAGAACATGATATATCATTTAGATAATCTAAATGGATATGTAGAACATGAATAAAATCTAAGCATGACTCAAGGATTTTTCATGTTATTGTTATATCATGCTTAAAAACAAGATGATTTGACATCATTAATATCTAATTGAAAGTTATTAGATAACTTGTGTAATGAATATTCTAAAGGAATATGTTTGGATATAGAATCACATCCTCAGCCTGGAATAGCTTTCAGATTCTATAGATAAACAATTTTTCAATTGTTGTGAAAATTGTCATAGCCGACAAACTTGAATGTTTGGTAGGCATCAAACATTACACAATGAATACTAATGTTTACGGGAATTTTAAAGAGTATATTGTTGTTTGCATACAATGATGCTAATAAAATTGAGATGATACTCAATAATAGTCATGGTAAGGTTTTCATTGTTAGCCATATATACTAGTTGTACTTACTAAGAGCATAGTTGCATTATACATTAATTAATAAGAATAGTTTAAACTTTAAAATGTTTTGAAAAATTGATTATCATAAATTGGTGGTTAAAGATGCCACACACTTTATGAAATATTATGTAGCATTATCAAAATAGTTGATTATGCACATACAAGAACTTCACTGGTTGAATTCTTAAATAGGTATTCTCAATATTCCGATAGAAAAAAGTTGGATGATTTATGTTTTTGTCAACAAGTATGAATGTCATTACTTGAGATATAATTCATCAACTAGAGTTATCATGCATTGATCTATTTAGTATATGGATAAGGGATGTTAAACAATTATTATAATAAATTGAATACTTTTTATGTTTAATTTATAATATATATTGTATCCTATATTTGTATATTTAATCCATGAATAAATGTTATTCTAAATTATCTGTTGTCGGTTAATAATATGGAAATATTATTAAATTAAGATAAATCTGAGTTTGGTGTAATATACTTAAAAGTATATTGATGTGTGGAAATGCCAAATTTAGATGATATTCAAAGATATCGAATATAGGACTTATCCCAACTACATGATGTTACTTTATGGATCTTCTCATTAAGTAAATAATAAGAAGTTACCCTCATACTTGAGATACAAGATAACTGTCATGAATGTAATACATTTTTGTGGAACAACTTAACGCTATACGTAATTGGTAGCTATAAAGGTTGTTTTCGAAAATGTTACAAAGTTCGTGGGTTTTGCTTGTAGTCAATACAGAATTTGTTCATTCAATTTTATTTTATTTTTTATTTTTATTTTTATCTTTTTTTGGAGTTTAATATTGTTGGGCCCCTCGTAGGATTGTCAAGATGTTTGCATGGCCGTGCCCAAGATCTCCCCTGAATATGTTTAGAAGATTTGGTACTCTTGCTCAATAAAAAACAACGAGAAACATAATGGTTAATTAAGGAATGACTTTAATCCATATCCTTATTAACGTGGTATTAGAAACAAAAGGATAATAATAATGAGAAATCATTAAAAGGTTTTTCCATGAGCCGTTACTCGAGTTGTACTAGAGGCATCGAAGTATTGCAAGCCGCTAACCGATGTGATTACACTATTAAGATATGTCCAGGTGGGAGCTGTTAGTTTATGGACATAAATTAATAGACGTATGTTAGGATCGAACTTGAGATCACGGGATTGCACACTTTACGTATGAAGAGTAAATGAATAATTATTTATAAATGTTATATATAATTATTACTATAAACATAAAACACCTAACGACCGTTAGTATTTAACGGATAATGGCTAACGACCGTTAGACGAATAAAAGGAAAGTGATACGTATGAGTATTTGGAAAGTCAAGAAGCATCCGGAAGCCCCCCATAGGCTTATGAACGAATGGTTAGGGTTCCCAAACCCTAATCCCTTGCTTGATCTCCAAGTTAACTCAACTATATAAGCAAACACAAGGTTCATTGTTCCATATCTTTTGTACACACAATACCTTGTGTTTTCTTTTCTTTTCTTTGTTCTAAAATTCGATCAAACAACCTAAGTATTTAGGGTTTCAATTTTTAAGCTCTAAAGTGTTCTGTGTTTTTCAATTACTTGCATAATCGTTTACTTGGTATTAGTACGTGTGTATAAGAATGTGATATAACCACACTCTTGGTAATATCTTTGATTGAATAAGAAAAAGGTAAGAGGTTATTCTTTAATCCATTCACAAACCCTAATTAGGGTTCTTGATCCAATTGAAGAATAATCAAAGATTGATTCTTGTTCTTGCTAGAATCAAAATGTACGTTTACTTTAATGTTTGGTTAATCAATTATGCATTATATAATCCTATACGCTTCCGAATGTATACTTGATGTTTAACGTTTATATTTATGATTAGTCATCTATACTACATATAATAGAGGAAGCACTCTCTCTCTCTAAAATTTTCAGACTTACAAGAAATAATGCATGGTTTACAACACTTTAATGCACCCAATTTTCAGAATTACAATAAAATAAGCATATTGTACAACAAAAAAAGCGTGGTATCACTTTCAGACCAAAATTCTATCAAACAACATTAATGCTATTAAAAACACCCCTTCAACAAAAATTACAATCATTTAAGCACAATGTACAATAGCTTTCCAAACATGATTGACCCAATAAAAAGAAACAAACATAGATCTCAACCTTCTCTTTTTATACCCACAAAGTTGTTATTAGAACAAAAGTATAAGAGAAATCACATCATCGATCCTTTAGAAGCATTTTTTTTATATCCGAAAATATTAAAGAAAGAAAAAAAAAACTCGTGTTTCATTCCTCTTTTCTTTCGTTTTAGATAAAAGAAAAATGAAGCACAACCTACCCGAGACCTTGTTATACAAGATCTTGAAGTCGAGCTCCTTGCAAGATATTCGTAAACAATAAAGAAGTAAGTGTGCTGTGGTTCGGTTGGAACAAGAAGAAAACGAAAGAAAGATCTTAGTTTGTTTATGTTTGATTTTTATAAAGAAAGAAAGAAAGGATCTTAATGTTTGATGTTCGGTTGGATCTAGAACACAAAGGTCAAACTTTTGTTGTTTTGGTGGCTGGCTTTGTTAGAGGGGATAAAGAGTGTGTTTGTGTTTGCGTGTGTAGTGAGTGATTAGGGGGTTGCTTTTGCATAAACGTAAATGTGTGAAATTTTTGTTTAATTAAAGTGAAAGGATTTTTTTTTTTTTTTTTTTTTTTTTAACAGGAGCAAACTGAGGATGGGTTCTACGAGTATTTAAGATATGTAGTCAAAGTTTTTTGCTCTTGCATAACACCCGTAATTAGAGCAGTGGTTATGAGTTACATATAATAATGTGTTGAAATTACAAATGATTGGATATCTTTCCTCCGCATTTGAATTTTAAAGATGAAAATTGATTTTATGATATTTTTTATTCGTTTGGATGTAAATTACTATTTATAATATTTGCGAAAAGTTTCAATATGTAGGTCGTATATAGTAAACCAAGATTTGTGCTATTCTCTCTATATTATGTTTTTCAAATAAAAGGTCATTCGAATTTGGAGAATGACATTTCAACTTAACAATATTTTAGTTTACATACAATTTAAGAGATACACTACATTAGAAGTATGATGGTTATTTATTTTGTAAAATAATAGGATAATTATCTATAGTACATACATATAATAGAGAAAAAACCATTTTCCTTCATCAAGTGACTTATTTTTAAGGAATACAAATTACGGATTAATATGCAACATATACAAATGATTAATGCTATGTATTCTTTTACACATATTTATTTAAATAATTCATTAATGTAAGTTTTGTTTGGTTATCGACATTTAAAAATTTAGAAAATTTCATATTTAAAAAACATCTATCATCTAGAGGTGAGTTATTTTAGAGACTAAGTTTTTGTTACATACTGAGGGACAAATCCTCACAATTCATCTAGTTTGATCTAATAGTTGAGATTAGCCTAAGATTTAATAGGGCAACCTAAGTCCATGTTTTTTTCTTTTCATTTTGTCTATTTTATTTATTCATTTTTTTTCCTTTTTCTTTTTTTTTTTGTTTTTTTTTCTTAAATTCACGTTTATTTTCTTCAATTCACCTTTTTTTTTTTTTTTTTTTTTTTTTTTTTTTCGAGTTTTTCTTCTTTTTTTTTAAATTCTTTTTTTTTTCCGTGTTTTCGTTTTCATACATATCCGTCGGTTTTTTTCCGTTTTCTTCAGTTTTCGTCCGTTTTCATATGTTTTCGGCCGTTTTCATTCGTTTTCGTCTGTTTTCATATATATTCATCCGATTTCATATGTTTTATACCGTTTTCATACATTTTTGTCCATTTTTATACGTTTTCGTCTGTTTTCTTACGTTTTCATCTATTTTCGTCCTTTTTCATACGTTTTCGTTCGTTTTCTTACGTTTTCGCCCGTTTTCATACGTTTTTATATATATTCGTCCGTTTTCTTACGTTTTCATCCATTTTCATACGTTTTCGTCCGTTTTCATATGTTTTCGTACGTGTTTATACGTTTTTGTCCATTTTTATACGTTTTCATCTGTTTTCGTCCGTCTTCATACATTTTCTTACGTTTTCGTCCGTTTTCATACGTTTTCATATGTTTAAATCCGTTTTCGTCCGTTTTCATCCGTTTTTATATATGTTTGTCCATTTTCAGACGTTTTCATCTGCTTTGCTACATATTCGTCAGTTTTCTTACGTTTTCGTCCATTTTCTTACGTTTTCATATGTCTTTAAATGTTTTCGGCCATTTTCAAATATTTTCATGCGTTTTTGAATATCGCAAGTGATATTCTGAACATCACAAGTGATTTTAAACTAATGTTTTGTAACATGAAAATCACAAGTGATATTCTGAATATCACTTGTGATATTCTGAAAATCACCTGAATATCACAAGTGAAAGTCTGAATATCACAAGTGATTTTCAACAAATGTTTTGTACCATGAAAATCACAAGCGATATTCTGAATATCACAAGTGATTTTCAACAAATGTTTTTTAACATGAAAATCACAAGTGATATTCAGAATATCGCAAGTGATTTCACGTTTTTTTTAATTCATGTTTTTTTCACTTTCTAATGTTTTTGTCCGTATTCTGAATATCACAAGTGATATCCTGAATATCACAAGTGATATCTGAATATCACTAAATATCACAAGTGATTTTCAACAAATGTTTGTTAACATGAAAATCACACGTGATATTCTGAATATCACAATTGATATTCAGAAAATCACAAGTGATATTCAGAATATCACAAGTGATTTCACGTTTTTTTTTAATTCATGTTCCTTTCACTTTCTAATGTTTTTGTTCGTATTCATACGTTTTCGTCCATTTTCATACGTTTCTGAATATCACAATTGATATTCTTAGTATCACAAGTGATATTCTGTGATATTCTAAATATCATTTATGATATTTAGAATATCAATTGTGATATTTAGAAACGTATGAAAATTGACGAAAATGAATGAATACGTAGGAAAGCGTAAAACCACGTCTGAAAATGGTCAAAAACGTATGAAAAATGGACGAAAACGAAAGAAAACAGACGAAGACGAAGGAAAACATATGAAAACGGACGAAAATATATGAACGTGTAAAAACTGCTGAAATCATATGAAAACGGACGAAAACGTCTAAAACAGACAAAAATGTATAAAAACCAAAGAAAACGTATGAAAATAGACGAAAACGTATATGAACGTATGAAAACAGACAAAAACAGACGAAAACGTATAAAAACGATCGAAAACGTATAAAGACGGACGAAAACAAACAAAAATGTCTGCAAACAGACAAAAACGTAAAAAAAAAGATGAAAACGGACGAAGATGTATGAAAACGAATAAAAATGTCTGAAAATGTATAAAAACTGCCAAAAACATATGAAAACGGACGAAAACGTATGAAAACGTACAATAATGTATAAAACGGACGAAAGCATACGAAAACGTAAAAAACGGGCGAAAACGGACAAAAATGTCTGGAACGTATAAAAACTGCCGAGAACGTATAAAAACTGCCGAAAACGTATGAAAACAGACAAAAACATGTGAAAAAGAAAAAATGTATAAAACGGATGAAAACGTATGAAAATGGACTAAAACTTATAAAAATGAACGAAAATGTATGAAAACGGACGAAAGCGTATAAAAATTGACTAAAACAGATGAAAACGGACGAAAACGTAAGAAAGTGAAGAAAAAAACGTGAATTAAAAAAAAACACGATTTTTTTTAAAAAAAAAAGAAAGAAAAAAAAGATGTTTATTAAAAAAAATTGTGAATTAAAAAAAAATGAATAGAAGAAAAAAACACAAAAAAAAACAAAAGAATAAAAAGAAAAAAACACAAAAAAACGTGAATAGAAAATAAAAAGGCAAAAGAAAAAGAAAGAAAAAAAACAAGCGTGAATAGGAAAAAAAATGGAGACAAAAAAGAAAAAAGAAAAAAAAATTCAAGAAATAAGAAAGACAAAAAGACAAGAAAAAAAGACATGAACTTAGGTTTATGCATTAAATCTTAGGTTAATCCCCACCATTAGATCAAACTAGATGGATGATGGGGATTTATCCCTCAATATGTAATAAAAACTTAGTCCACAAATGAACTTTTCTCCAATCATCTATGTATGTATTTTAGTACAAGTTTTGTAAAATCCTAATCATTTTGCTAACACATTCGATTGAAAAGAATCGAACATGTCAAAGTACAAAGATTTTCAGATAACTTATAATCTATACTACTTATAATGGAAGAAGGACTCTCTCTCCAAAAAATTCAGATGTACACAAAATGATGCATGGTTTACAACACTTTAAAGCAAGCAATTTTCATAATTACAACAACCAAAGCATTGTGTATAACAAAAACTAGCATGAATCGAAATTCAGACCACTTTTCTTAGAATTCTACATTAATAGCATTAAAAACACACCTACACCCAATATTACAATTATTTAAACACAATGTACAACCCTCATTCTACATTAATGGCATTAAAAACACTCCTACACCCAATATTACAATCATTTAAACACAAGACAATCCTCATTCTACATTAATAGCATTAAAAACATCCCTACACCCAATATTACAATCATTTAAACACAATGTACAACCCTCATTCTATATTAATAGCATTAAAAACACCCCTACACCCAATATTACAATCATTTAAACATAATGTACAACCTTCTATCTTTACCTAGACATGATGAACCTGTGACCAAGACTCGACTCAATAAAACTCGACTCGATACACAAAGCTGTGACCAAGCAAATTTAGGTGTTGGAATGACATCCCGTGACATTTTTATTAATTCCATTGAAAATTTTTATTTCAGGGTACCCGCCGCTGCAATGCGCGGGTACCCTGCTAGTGTTTGAAAATATGTAAACATATAAAGTACCAAGATTCTTTATATTTACACATTATACTTCGTATAATATTGTAATTAATATTACACAACATCTACTGATTAACAAGTACATTTCACTAACAATCATCACGATCTCATAAATTTGTAATACTACTAACTACCGTTTTGGTATCGCCATTGCATTGTGATACACATGTACTTGACATTCTAATATGGCATAGTGTGATAAAAAGATTACTTAAAATTCTCGCCATGCACAAAATCATTATCACGAAAAACATGTGACCAAAAAATATAACTCGCCAAAAAATTTGATTACAGGGTAGCTGCCGCCGCAACGCTGCAATTGTCAAATGGAATGTAAACTAAAGTTACCGTTAATTGTAAATTAATTGTTATAAAAAAGTATGCCACATAACATCACATTGCCAGAAAACATAATCAAAAGGGTACCCGCCGCTGCATCGTGCGGGTACCCTGCTAGTGTTATATAATTCCAACAAAATATATATCTTACCTTGTCTATTGATGATATCAGGGCCACTTTTAGGTAATCTGAGCTTTGGCTGATAATTGTGGATCAAGTAGAACTCAAATAGATCCTCATATCACTCACAAAAAGGGTACACTTGATAGAAACAATATTGGAAATTAAGATTTGGCTCGGAATACCAATACAGTGCAATGAATTTGACCCTGAATGAACCGGGAATATATGCTTTTGTTGCATGTGTGTGTAGTTTAACACAGCAGGTGGTGAACATTGTCTATAGACGATCACTTGTATTCACTCAAATATATAATGTATAATTTTAATGAAATTTTTTAGTAAAAGATTACAACTTTAAGAAATAATCATAAACAACAAGAAGAAAGGTAAAGAAACAAGATAGAATGATATGATCGATTAAACTAAAGCTCAAGCCTGCATAGTTTTAGTACAATTCTTAGAAACATAGAAGCACAACAGATGAAGATACCATAAACATATATATCAAGATCAAGAACCCAAAATGCAGCGCCCAATTCCTTTTAAACTTACCAAAATAAGTATCTGGCGGCTCTTGATAATGAATCTCGTAATCATCTCTCACAATATCTTCACCTCCACCAGCAACCGCATTGCTCATTCTCATCCTGACCTGCCTGAGCCGCTCAGTTGCTAACCCGAGTGTCAACTTGTGGCATCTCCTCTGATACTTGAAACCATTAATGCACCTAAGGGTTTGCGCCACAGACACATAGAAGATCAGATGGGCTAATGACAGTAGCCCAATAGGTACCCAACAGTGACGGCATTGGAGCCGAGGAGACTGGACCTGAGCTGCAAACACGAGAGCCAAGAACAGGAAGAAGAACTGGAAGAGTTTCCATAGCTCCTTCTTTTGTTGGTCCACTGCTCGTTTTTTCTCCAGGGTCTTCTCGAAATGAAGTTGGATAATGGTGTTTAGTGCTTGTAGGGCGGTTTCTTTTGGAATGGTGTAGTTATGATGGCTGCTCTCGTATTCTGCCATTTAGGATAGTGTAAGAATGTTTCACCTGTTGTTTGTCACGAAATCCTCTTGGTTAGTTAAAGTACAAGTGTTTTGCATTAACAAATATGAATGAGTCTATGAATGTTTCTGACTAAATTCTCAACTATCAATAGCATAAGTCAACGACAGATTAACAACCGAAGTGCATATAGCTATAAGATTCTCTGGCTTTACAAATGCAACATAAGAATACATTAAATTTGAAGAAACTTTATACTATTAGCAGCTTTCCATATTTCGAAAGTTACATAGATTTTTTCAGCAATTTAGCTACAAAATATATGTTGTTTAAAATACTTTTAAGAAATTTAATGTACTATTTGAATATGCTCACATAACAAAATTAATTCTTGAAAATTTTAACATAACCGAAACATGGTTATTGAACCATTATGTGCACATGTGAATCCTACTGTTTTATTTGAAAATGAACGCTTTTGATTTTTACGATAGTTAGCCTCCACATTTACTTCTAGATAAAAATAAAGGGTACACGACCTATTCAAAGTAAACGACACCAATATAATCTTGTAAGTCCTATTTGAAGCTAACATATCACATATCTTTGTAACATGGTTGTTACATTTCACTGATGTACAAGATTCATTCATTTTGTCATATTACTATTTTAACGTTTGAAACTACACCTAGTTATCAAATCTTTTTACTGACATTCAGAATACTCTATTTACAGGGTGTTTGGTATTGCGTTTGCACAATGTCGTTTTCAAAAGCAGATCCCTCCCTCCCTAACTACTTTTTTTTCAAAATTGAGTTTTCTCTCTAATAAAAAACACGCAATCACTATTTCAAATAATTTACGAAACACTATTTTCTAATCACCCGCATTTCACAAATCACAACAATAGTTATATAACCTAATAATCTCCAAAAAGCAAGTCCTTACCTGCGTTTCCAAAACCGCGTTAATCGCTAATTTCCAATGATATGCAAAACACTATTCTTTACATAAATCCTATAATCTCCCCCAAAACACAATCTTAAACACCTTCTAGCACCGATATTCCAAAACTAATTACAAATCCATACAATATGAACAATTAACGGGGGTGTTTGTGCAAGCTTATTTATGGGCATATGAGCTTATCTCATTCCAGCTTATGTTTTATAACCCCATTTTTTTGGCTTATTTTGTTCTTATTATGATATAACAAGCTTATATAAGCCGATAGGTTTCAAAATAAGCTGGTAAACCCATATATAAGCTTTAACAAACACCCCCTAAGTCTAACACATATTAGAACCACCATCAAAATTCAAAATGAAATGAAAAATAAGTCAAATGAGTGAAATAAAACATACCCACTTCCAATATGAAGTTAATTGATAATTACAAGGTACCAATCACCTGCATTAGTCAAAACACAGAACTTCAAATATTTATAAAAAAAATTCTAAGTTCATTTGGTATTTTAAAGATCCAAATGTATAGGTACAACATAAGCAAAAAAATATTAAAATGTGTGTACCAGGTTACAGCAGAGCAGGTGCATCAGTTCAGAGTGAGTGAGTGACTGTGATAAAGTGGTGTGAATGATGATAGTGATATGAGTATATGAGACAAAAAGCCCTAATCTTTCAATTTGGCCATTTCTTTATTTCAAATTTTGGTTAGATGGTTATTTTATGGGATTGGGTTAGACACGTTTTTACAACAGATAGTGATATACACATATCATTTTACCTCAGGCACATAAATTTAGTGGGACTCATATAAATTTTACAAATGAAATATATATGTGGACCTAATTTATGTGTACGAAGTAAAATGATATGTGGATATATCACTTTCCTTTTACACTAAATCTTATATTTTTTTTGCTTTTTTTAATATTTTTATATATTTTTTATATTTTTTTAAGAGAAAAGTGAATATGGGCTTGTCTTATATCTAAGTTTACAAGCAAAATCATAAAAAAATTACATGGTTTTAACAAGAAAAACATCAAATGTACCTCATTTATATCGTGTCCTTCACATTATTAGTGTTTTCTCTTAATTTCATTACAAATCACATAAGTTGACTTCACGTTGATACATGTGTTTTCTACATGATATTGTTAGGTGTTTTCATTAACTAACAATTAGTTATAGATTCAATGATTGTTTGATTTAATTCACTATTAAAATATGTTTCACTTTGCATATTTTACTTCCACTACTCAAATTTTGAAAAGATAATAATTAAAAAGATGTATTTTTAGGATTTTTTATAGTTTCGCACGTAAGCTTAGATGTGTGACAGTTTTATATTCACTTTTCTTTTTTTATAATTTTGTTTATATTATAAAATTGTGAAAAAAAATGCAAAACAAAAAATATAAAGTTTAACAAAACAAAAATATTAAGTTGATAAAAAGTATAAAACAGAAACTGGTAAATAAAAAAAATAATAAAAAAAAAAAAAGTTCAAAAGGGCGGAGGTTATTCAAAGTTTAAAAAAAAAAAAAAAAAAAAAAAAAAAAAAAAAAAAAAAAAAGTACACCCCTTATTTTAGTCCTTGATTATTTGGTATGTTAATTGATTGTCCTTCGGTTATTCAAAGTTGTATGATTGTCCATTGATTATTGAAGTTGTAGTTATTGATGTGTCTGAAGATTGTTGCTGAGTTACTGAAATTATGTTTGTATTTATGTCACCGAACTAACATATTTATTATTCTATAACTAAGGCGGCGATGCATAAATATGCCATCCAAGCTTAGAAATGTGTTACGACTTATGAACATAAAATAATCGGTTAGGAAAAGTCCTGAGGTCAAAGCTTCAAGGACCACTTTCAGATGGTCAAGACTAGGGATGAGCACACTACCATTCTTGTATCGATCCCGTACCATTAGTGGTACCGATTTTTTTTCGAGCATAAATTAATGGTATCGGTACCGTACCGAACGGGATTCGGATACCGGTATCGAAAAGTCGGGTTCTTCCTGTTTTTTTTTTTTTTTGGGGATTTCCCGATTTGGTACCGGTCCCATACCAAATTAGTGGTCTCGAATTTTTTTCTACTTGAAAGATTTAGTACTATGCGTATAATGTGTGTGATATAAATGTAGATTTGTTAGGGATGTGATATAAGAATAAAGGGACGTGTTCACCAGCACGAAGGAGCTTGTCCTCCGGCATGAAAGGACACGTCTTCTAATAGACAGTAATACTAGATAGAGAGAAAGAGATGGTGTAGAATGAATATCCATTGAGGGTGGTGGTATTTATAATACTATAGTTAATGTACTTGATGTCATCGTGAGTTGGAGCGTCGAGCAATGTCGGCCTAGACATTTTCGTGAAGATATAAGGAACATATCCCTTAAATATGAAGAGTTGGTGCACGTGAGTATTGAGCTAAAACCTAGTAGTCAATATGGTTTGTCGTCAGTTTGACGAATCGATGTGGTATGCCCTCCATCCGGTGATCAATACCACACCATCATTACTTAGTGATATATTTTTTTAGAAAGGCAGCATGTAATAAGAAAGAAAAGAAAAGAAAAAAGAAAAAATAATAATAATACAATGCATCACTCCCCAATTAACAAGTTATTTAAAAGGGAACGGGATCTAAAAATTGTCTACCAAATAGTCCACTAGTCAATGCTCCTCTAGACGGATTGTGTTTATCGGACAAGGTGCGTCGTTAGCGAACATACTTGAGTGAAAGAGTGGTGTATATCTTTTGGTCATCATCCGAAGAGGAAAAAGGGTTATTACTTTTAAATCCTTTTTAGAGTTCCAAACTAAATGCATACCCTTTGTTATTTCAAGAGAGAAAAATGTACACCCTCTACCGAAATTATGGATGGTAAAAAGGCTTGTGATTATTACACTAAAATGTGCGAGGTCTCAAGTTCAATTCTTGCTAGATCCAAAAAATCCTGAATTGGCCACACAAATCTCCTGAAAAGGAAAGACTTTACCTGATTCTGTGTGTGGCGGTAAGTTCATACCATGTAAACTAATCAATCAAAAAGTCAGAAACCATAAATAACCAAAAGAAAAGAATGATTTTGATTGATAAAATATTTAGATGTTGCTAAGCTCAATAGTTTTATAGTTACAACAAAGTGAAAAACATGACTCGTAGTTATAGTTACCAAGGAGAACTTTGAGGCATAGACATAACAAGATTACTTGTCTTTACTACATATAATGAACGAACCACATTACTGAAAACTAAATAGCAAAATAATTATAATATATTTAATTATCATTAAAATATTTCCGGTCAAGAGAAAAATTCAAATGCATACGTTTTTGTCCGTTTTCATACGTATTCGTCTATTTTCTTACATTTCGTCCGTTTTCAAACGTTTTTGTCCGTTTTCATACGTGTTTTTATACTTTCATACGTTTTGTCCGTTTTCATACGTATTCGTCTATTTTCTTACATTTTCGTCCATTTTATTACGTTTCTTAATATCACAAGTGATTTTCTGAATATCACAAGTGATATTCAGTGATATCCAGAATATCACTTGTGATTTTCTGAATATCACTTGTGATAATTCTGAAAATCACTTGTGATTTTCTTATGTTTTCGTCTGTTTTCATATGTATTCGTCCATTTTCATACGTATTAGTCCGTTTTTTACGTTTTCATCCGTTTTCTTACATTCTCGTCCGTTTTTATACATTTTTGAATATCACAATTGTTATTTAGAATATCACTTGTGATTTTCGGAATATCAATGGTGATATTCTAAATATCACTTGTGATTTTCTGAATATCTATCACTTGTGATTTTCATGTTACAAAATATTTGTTGAAAATCACTTATCATATTCAGAAAATCACTTATGATATTCAAAATATCATTTGTGGTACTCATAGTATCACTTGTGATATTCTGCATATCACAAAAAATCACTTTTGATATACAAAATATCACTTGTGATATTCTGAATATCACAGAATATCACTTGTGATATTCAGAATATAACTTGTGATATTTAAAATATCACAGAATATTACTTGTGATATTCAGAATATAACTTGTGATAATCAGAATATCACTTGTGATATTTAGAAACATATTAAAACGTCTGAAAATGGCAAAAAAAACATTTAAAAATAGACAAAAATAAATGAAAAAAAGGACGAAAACCTAAGAAAACGGACGAAAATGTATGAAAATGGAAGAAAACATATGAAAGTGTAAAAACATGTATGAAAAGGACAAAAACGTTTGAAGACTGGACGAAAACGAAAGAAAACGGACAAAATCGTAAGAAAACGAACGAATATGTATGAAAACGAACGAAAGCGTATGAAAGCATAAAACACGTCTCAAAATGGACGAAGACGTATGAAAAATGAACGAATATTACTTATGATATCCAGAATATCATTTGTGGTACTCATAGTATCACTTGTGATATTCTGCATATCACAGAATATCACTTGTGATATTCAGAATATCACTTGTGATATTCTGAATATCACTTGTCATATTCAGAATATAACTTGCGATGTTTAGAGTATCACAGAATATCACTTGTGATATTCACAATATAACTTTTGATATTCAGAATATCACTTGTGATATTCAGAATATCACTTGTGATATTTAGAAACATATGAAAAAACGTTTGAAAATGGCAAAAAAAAAACATTTAAAAATGGA
This sequence comes from Artemisia argyi, assembly GCA_030686995.1. NCBI lineage: Eukaryota > Viridiplantae > Streptophyta > Magnoliopsida > Asterales > Asteraceae > Artemisia > Artemisia argyi. The sequence continues at coordinate 144,357,494 of CM060689.1, forward strand.
CGAAAACGAATGAAAATGTATGAAAACGGAAGAAAACGTATGAAAGTGTAAAAACATGTATGGAAACGACAAAAACGTTTGAAAGCTGGACGAAAACGAAATAAAACGTTTGAAAGTTGGACGAAAACGAAATAAAACGGATGAAAACGTATGAAAGCGTAAAAACACCTCTGAAAACAGACGAAGACGTATGAAAAATGGACGAATATTACTTACGATATTCAGAATATCATTTTTGATACTTATAGTATCACTTTTGATATTCGGAATATCACTTGTGATATTCAGAATATCACTTGTGATATTCTAAATATCACAGAATATCACTTGTGATATTCAGAATATAACTTGTGATGTTAAGAATATCACAAAATACCACTTGTGATATTCAGAATATAACTTGTGGTATTCAGAATATCACTTGTGATATTTGGAAACATATGAAAACGTTTGAAAATGGCAAAAAAAATTATTTAAAAATGGATTAAAACGAATGAAAATGTATGAAAACAGAAGAAAACATATGAAAGTGTATAAACATGCATGAAAATGACAAAAATGTTTGAAAACTGGACGAAAACGGATGAAAAATATGAAAATGAACGAAAACTAAGAAAACGAATGAATATGTATGAAAACGGATGAAAACGTATGAAAGCGTAAAAACACGTCTGAAAACGGACGATGACATATGAAAAATATACGAAAACGAAAGAAAACGGACGAAAACGTATTAAAACGAATGAAAACGTATGAAAATGGACGAAAACGTATGAAAACGAATGAAAATGTAAGAAAACAGATGAAAACGTATGAAAATAGATGTTAACTGGCAAAAACGTAAGAAACCGGACGAAAAACGTATGAAAACGGACAAAAACGGGCGAAAACGTACGAAAACAGACAGAAACGTATGAAAACGGACGAAAATATATGAAAGCGATAAAAGTGTATTAGGAAAATAAATGTTTATTAAAAAAAAGTTATTTAGTTAAAAAAAAAAAACAAAAAGGAAAGAAAGAAAAAAAAACAAAAAATAGCGTGAAAAAAATAGACACAAAAAAAATAATAATAAAGAAAGAAAAAAAATGAATAATAAAAACGACAAAATGACAAAGAAAAAGGAAAAAAAACATGGACTTAGGTTTCCATATTTAATCTTAGGTTAATCCCCACCATTAGATCAAACTAGATGAATGATGGGGATTTGTTTATTGATATGCACCAAACTAAGAGTATGCAAAATAAAATGTTTCTTCCAATCAAATTATTCTTTATATCACTGAATGTTTCTTGTCAACCTTCTAACTTGTCATATTTATCTATATGTTTATGATTCAAGCAAACAATAGAAGATATACCATACTTATATGAGTTATTTGCTATTAATATTACAAATTCATATTATATATAATACAATTACCAATTACGAGTATTATTAGAATAAAAAGACAAATATTCGTGAAAAGCGTAAAAAAAATTAAAACATGAAAAACTTTTTGAAAAATTCTCAAAATATTTCACCATGAGAAGTTAGTGGATAAAAAAATTGTGAAGAAATTTTTTTCTAATAGAGTATGGTTTTTTGTAGAAAAAAAATTTTATAAATCGCCTTTTTGTGCGTTAAATATTTCTTTTGCCAACCAACTTCTTTTTAGTAATGTACCAAAAAGTTATTATGCATAAAAAAATAACAAGTTCAATTTTCTGTGTATCTAAATTTTTTGTGCATTAACCTTTCGTTTTTTGTGCACTTTGAAAGCTTTAATAATAATAATAATAATAATAATAATAATAATAATAATAAATAACTTTCTTCACAACTTTTTTATGCACCGACATTTGCTACTTTGAGATAAAAGTTCAGATTTTTTTTTCTAAATTTTTTTATCTTTTAAGTCTTTTCACACTTCTCACATATATTCATCTTTTTATTTGATCTCTTCCCACCAATTGAAAATACAATGTCTTCTTTATATATTCATCATCACCATGATGATATTTTTTAGCAATATTATCAAACGAAAATTATAGAACATAAAATTATATGCAAGTCTAACAATTTAACTAAACGAGTACCAGCAACCGCAACGCAAGATGCCCGATTGCTAGTAAAAAATGAAACATAAACCTAAGAGCATCCTTATGGATGTTTAATAATAGGTTTAAAAACTTATGAGGAGGTCAAAGAATTTTTGTATCATAGTGAAGAACTATTGCATGCTTAGATGGCATGAAAAGGTCTAAAGTTTTGGAAAGGTCAAATAAATTTGTTTTATAAATTAATGTGAAATAATTTATAAACCTCAAAAGCTTTATTCATATTAAGCTCAGGTTCATAATACGAAAAAATTTATGAATTAATGACATTACAAGTGATGACAAATTTATAAATCTTTTAATGGTCATACTAAATGCTCTAGCCTCTAAGAGATAAAGCAAGTGTTTGTGTTTGACACCTTTTTCTTAATACAGATTTGGCCAATGGTTTGCATTATACAACGACGAAAGCTGATGTTGGACTTGAACAAATGTTGCCTAAAAATACCGCCCGATTCCGTTTAGGTTTATTTATGATTTATTGAAAAACGAGTTGTAGCACACTGCTAATGAACATATGTATCAGATATATGCACATTGTGGTCATCATGTTGAAACGATTCTCAAGATTGACTAGAGGGCGATCCAAGATTTTAAAGATGCATTTGTTTATAGTTAGAACATCTTTGTATCCATTTGTTTCTCATTAGCCCCCTTATCAATTTTGTGTCCTATAAGCTAATCTTGATTGTTGATCCGTCAATGAGGTGTTGCTACTTTTCGAGTCAAGATGAATAACTATATATGTAGAAACTAACAGTGTTTCCTTTTCTTAAGGAAAATATTCGGCACTTGTGATATGATAAGATAATAATTGCATCAAACGTACAATCTTGTGTTATCTAGTGTGACGTTGCATACTTGATTGGATCGTTCAAGTTCAAGTGTAGTAAATTTTTTATTAAGTTGATTTGTACCTCCATATTATGTATGATAAAAGTGTAGTGGATATGTTGATTAGGTTTCTGAGAAAGAAAAAAAAAAATAATAAAAAAAAAAAAAAAAAAAATCGTGAACTCTGCAAATCATAAATATTATATTCTTTAACAGTTTAATACCAAGTGGTCAAGTTATACTCGTTTTGTGTATCCTCTCTAGTTAACTCGAAGTAAACTTAGTCCTAAAAAAAAAAAAAAAAAAAAAAAAAAAAAAACAAAAAAAAACACTTGTGTTTCAATGATACTCTTTGTTATGTGAGAAACTTTCCAATTAAATAGTTGTAAGTTTAAGTTCTACTTAAAATATATGAGATAATATGTGATTGCGCATTGTGAAATAGATATTTGTAGTTAAAAAATTAATAATAAAAGATAAAAAGAATAAATAAATTAGTCCAAAAAGTAGGCTAAAACACGTTTTGTGCTGCACACAAAACGAAAAAAAAAATGATACTGAAAAGAATAAAAATGTTGCAATCGATTGTGTTATGTGAGACTAATGCTAATGGTAACATCACTTCCACAAAAGCAACCCCGTCACATTAGCGCCACCTCAGCTTTTTCTTTCCACAACTTCACCCCAACCACAATTAGCTAGTGATGATCACAAAAGCAACCCCAAATTAAAGCATTGATCATTCAAAGTTTCGGTTGGTGAGGCAACGAAATTTTGAAAAAAGTTGGAAGGTAACGCGTTGCTATTGGGGTGTGCTAGTGAAAGTTGTTGCTTTTGAGGTTGCTTGGTGAAACCAACGCCCATTAGCATTGGTATAACTATCACGTTGACTACAAAAAGCCGTAAATCGTTCACCACCGTACAACCATCCCAATCACTATTCTACACTTGACACGTACTTCAAAGCGAAATATAAGTCAAACTCTTTTTTGGGATCTGATGACGTATAGCCTATATTTGGGCCACAAGCCCAAATGATAGACATTACTTACACCTAAGCCCACCACGAATGGGTTACCATGACAATGGTATGGGCCGTAGTATTATTGCTTTGGACCCATGAAGCCCAAAGGCCCAATCTAACCCACCGGGTAACGATAAGGATTATCTATTCAAGGAATAGATATCCTTACCTCGGATAAGCACTACGCGTGCGAAGAGTAAGGAGCAAGAAATACGGTTTCTTAGCCCCTATATATAGAATCACACGATTCTCATTAAAGGTACGATATACAACCCTAACTCTTCAACTAAACCCTAAATCGATTACTTACTCTCACGCCGGAGTCTAATTGGGGGAGACAATCCCTCGATAAGCATAACGGTGTTGTTTATTTTCTTAGTGCGCAGGTAACAAAGTACTAAGAAGCTAATTGATATAAGAGCAAAAGCCCAATAACCAGGTACGCCCAACTTTTGTATCAACAAGTGGCGCCATCCGTGGGACCCTACTACGAACTAGAATGACGAAGCATAAGAATTCTGGCCAGCGGACTCCGCAGTCAGAAAAGCGTGACCATCAGAAGAAGAATCGACAAGATTCGACCTCTAGGCAGGTTGCTGGGACAACCAGCGCACCTGATCACCAAGAGGCAGGAACAACCCAGCCTCTTCAAGCGACGGAGCTACCTATAATCTCTTCAGTGGTCCCAAGCGTTGAGGAACTCCAACGCACCCTCTTCACCACTCCTCATCAGGCTACACCCGCAGTGAACAACACTGTGCCGCCAGGCGCGCCTGAACGGAACAGGGCGCCTAACACTGAGGAAGAAATTCTTGCAACAACTGAGAACGCACCGGATCTAACTTTGGGGAACTTTGTATCCCAAAATTATGAAACATTAACTGCCCTCATGCAAGAAGAAGCAACAAGAAGAGCAAACACGAGCCTGCAAACACGACTCAATTTTGCTCTGGAACGTGAACCATCACCACCGCGTCACCCACGAGGAACACGCACAGAACGTACCACTATCCATGATAGGTTAGGTACAATATCTGATTCGCAGTACTCTGGAGACAGCGAGAGGCGCACCAATGTCCACTCCAGACTTGGCAGTCGGGGAATACATGATCGATTAGGGCCTCAACATTCGCCAAGCCAAGGATCTTCAAAACCTGGGAGCAGGAGGATCCAAGATAGATTGGGAAGAAGAAGATCCCCAAGCAGAGATCCCTCAGGCTCCTCTTCTGAAAGAAGTAGGCGCAAGCGCCGAAAGAGAGACTACCCTTCTTCCAGTGACTCCTCGGACAACGAGGATAAAGAAACAGGACACTGGAAGTCAAGAGGAAGACGTCGTGAGGAGGAGAACGAAGATATGTCCCTCCCATGGCGACGTCAGAAAATTGATGCGTTTACACGGCGCATCAGCGATTACTCAGACCACAAACGCAGGCGCATGCCCGCTAACGTAAAAACATATAATGGAACAGGTGATCCCGACGATCACCTAAAAATTTTCGAGTCAGCCGCAACAATCGAAAATTGGCCACAACCTGTGTGGTGCCACATGTTTAATTCCACGTTAGTAGGAAACGCGCGCACATGGTTTAGCAAACTCCCACGTAGGAGCATCGGTGGATTTGAGGAATTACGGAAAGCGTTCCGCCACAACTTCACCCAGCGAAAGAAGTGCGCTAAAAACCCTGTGGAGCTAGCAAGAGTTAAACAGCGCCAAGGGGAATCTACCAGCGCTTTTATGGAACGTTTCAAGGATGAGTGCATACAAGTCAAAACATGTCCTGAAGTTCTAAAAATTTCAGGGTTCATGAATGGGATCAATAACCCAGAACTCATCCGGAAGCTTAATGACAAAGTTCCACAATCCTTTGACGAGTTAACAAAGCGCACTAGATCCTTTATACAAGGAGAAGAAGCTGCTGCGGATAGCAAAAAAGGATACTCAAACTATAGGCAACAAGAACAGCCGCGGAGACAATCCAATGATCAGAACAACAACCGCAGCAGGAACTATCGCAGTGGAAGAGACAACGACAAATATACTCCTCTCACTAAAACTCCGAGAGAAATATTTGTAACAGAAGGTGCGAACTTCCCAAAACCACCACCAATGCGCACAGCAGAAGCAAAGCGCCTAGGTAGTGGATACTGCGAGTACCACGGCCAAAAAGGCCATGCAACTAACGAGTGTGTTCAACTAAAACAACTAATTGAAAAATTAGTTAGAGAAGGCAGGATGGACCACCTCGTGAAAAACATTAAGGAGGGAAAGGATAAGCAGAGAAACGGGGGCAAGAAAGAACCCCCAAAAGAAAAAGCTGATACTATCTACATGATACAATCATGGCAACGCAAGATAAAGCAAAAGGTCAGCCAGAAATTCTCTCCAGAAAAAGAGATATCCTTCCCTACCATAGCCGCGGACAACGCAGTCGTGGAACCTCTAACCATTGAGATACATACGGGGGGACATGACATCCACCGCATGTACATTGATGGTGGAGCATCCGCGGACATCCTGTACGATCACTGTTTCAAAAGGCTGCGACCCGAAATCCAAAGTCAGTTGATACCAGCTACAATGTCATTAACAGGATTCACAGGAGAAAAGATTTGGCCCATGGGGCAGTTACGCTTATTGGTGGTCGTAGGAGATGAACAACACTCAACCGCGACATGGATAAATTTCATGGTAATAAAGTCTCCTTCACCATACAATGGTATAATTGGAAGACCGGGAATATCATCCATGCGCGCGGTACCATCCACAGCGCACGGAATGCTTAAATTCCCAGTGGAAGGAGGGGTGGTCACTCTCTATAATACAACAGTACCACCAAGAGAATGCATCGCAGTAACAACTGAGGCGGAGACTATTCCAGAACAGCGCACGGAAAAAACGCCAAATTTAAAAGTCGCTATTCACCCAGATTGTCCGGAACAACAAGTTTCGATTGGAGGATCTTTATCTGACAAAGGTAAAGCAGCCGTATGCGCACTCTTGCAAAAGAACCTAGATATCTTTGCATGGGAACCAAAGCATATGACGGGAGTACCGCGCTCTATTACAGAGCATAATTTACAAATCCGACAAGGATACCCTCCAATACGACAAAAGAAGCGCGGCCAGGCCCCAGATCGTGCAAAGGCTATTTTGGAAGAAGTACACAAGCTAGTAGATGCAGGAATCATGCGCGAAGTATACTATCATGACCGGCTTTCTAACCCAGTTATGGTAAAGAAAAGCGATGGCAGTTGGAGGATGTGCGTAGACTTCACTGACCTCAACAAAGCATGTCCGCAAGACTGCTACCCACTGCCAGAGATAGACTGGAAGGTCGAATCCTTGTGCGGATACCCCTTCAAATGCTTCCTGGATGCATATAAAGGGTATCACCAGATCCAGATGGCAGTGGAAGACGAAGAAAAAACAGCTTTCCACACCAGTCAAGGGGTATACTGCTACACAAAAATGCCTTTTGGCCTGAAAAACGCTGGCGCGACATACCAACGACTGGTGGATACAGCCTTCGAAAAACAAGTAGGCCGCAACTTGGAAGTCTATGTTGACGACCTTGTCATCAAAAGCCATACAGAGGACGAATTGGTGCGCGACATCGAGGAAACATTCCGAACGTTGGGGAGGATAAACATGAAGTTGAATCCCAATAAGTGCACCTTTGGCGCAACTGAAGGCATGTTCCTCGGATACTTGATAGAACCCGATGGAATCAAACCGTGCCCAGAGAAGACAAAGGCTGTTATTGATCTCCCCTCCCCACGCACACTCAAAGAAGTCTAGTCACTAAATGGAAAGTTAGCAGGGCTGAATCGCTTCCTATCTAAGTCAGCAGACAAGTCCCTTCCCCTCTTTAAAACACTTACGAAGTGCACAAAAAAGGGAGACTTTCGCTGGACTCCCGAAGCAGAAGAAGCTTTCCAACAACTTAAACACCATCTGGCATCTCTTCCCAAACTCGTCGCACCGCGACCAGGGGAAGAACTAATCATGTACTTATCGGCAACCCACGGAGCAGTTAGCGCAGTACTATTGACAGACAGAGACTCCGTCCAGACACCCATCTACTTTGTAAGCAAAGCCCTAAAGAAAACAGAGGTTAACTACAGTGCTATGGAAAAGCTGGTCTTGGCTCTAGTATTCACATCCAAAAGACTGCGCAGATACTTTCAAGCGCATCCAATAGCGGTAATCACTGATCAGCCAATTAAACAAGTTATCTCTAAACCGAACGTATCAGGACGCTTACAAAAATGGAGTGTACTGCTAAGTGAGTATAACATCTCGTACAGGCCGCGCACTGCAATCAAAGGACAAGTCTTAGCCGATTTTATCGTGGAGAAGCCAGATAGCGACAGCTCGACCTCTGCAGCAAAAACAGACCTACAGGAACCGTGGACCTTGTTCACAGATGGATCCTCATGCGCAGATGGATCAGGCGCAGGCCTTATTCTCACAAATCCAGAAGGTATGGAATTCACCTACGCGCTACGCTTTGAGTTCACAGCCACAAACAATGAGGCAGAATACGAAGCCCTATTAGCCGGACTACGCATCGCAATCCAAATGGGTGTTCACAACCTAGAAGCAAATGTAGATGCGCGTCTAGTCGCTAACCACGTGTTAGGGGAATACGAAGCCAAGGATGATCACATGATCCAATACCTGGAGAAGACAAAATCTTTGATTAAAAACTTTGATAGGTTCACAATTAAACAAGTACCTAGAGGAGATAACAGGAAGGCGGACGCACTCAGCAAGATTGCATCCACAAGCTTCGCACACCTTTCAAAACAGGTATTGGTAGAAACCCTAAAAAACAAGTCAATCTTGGATATGGAGATATCAACGGTGATAGAGGAACAAGATCCTACGTGGATGACACCTATCATCGAATTTATTAGCAAAGGAATCCTACCCCAAGATAATAAAGACGCTCGAAGAATACGGCGCACAGCGCAACGATTCGAACTACGCGACAACGTACTCTATCGGCGATCTTTCTTACAACCATGGCTTAGATGTGTTGGACCCCTCCAAGCAGACTACGTACTCCGCGAAATTCACGCTGGGTCATGTAGTATGCACTCAGGGCCACGATCCGTGGTGGCAAGTGCTCTAAGGTCAGGATACTATTGGCCAACAATGCATCGCGATGCACGCGATCTGATAAGAAAGTGCAGCAACTGCCAAGTACATAGGCCTATTCCGCGCCGACCACAACACGAGCTAACACCAATCACCTCACCATGGCCATTTTACAAATGGGGTATTGATATCGCAGGACCTTTCCCCGTCGCAGCGGGAGGAATAAAGTTCCTCATCGTAGCCATAGACTACTTTACAAAGTGGATCGAAGCAAAAGCTGTGGTGAACATTACGGGAAACCAAGTCAAACGTTTTGTTTGGGACAATATTGTCTGTCGCTTCGGCCTACCAGGCGAGATCGTATCAGACAACGGAAAACAATTCTGTGATAACCCATTCAAAGATTGGTGCGCACAATTGAACATCACACAACACTTTGCTTCAGTCAATCACCCACAAACCAATGGCCTAGTTGAGCGCGCTAATCGCAGTCTAGGCGAAGGCATAAAAGCGCGCCTTGACAGACATAAAGGAAGATGGGTAGATGAGCTCTCGCACGTCTTGTGGGCGCATCGCACGACAATCAAAACCAGTACTGGCGACACGCCATTTTCCTTAGTCTATGGAACAGAAGCCGTCATACCAGCCGAGATAGGAATGCCAACTATACGTACGGCAGAGGTCAACGTCACAACAAATGACGAGGAACGGCGCGTAGACTTAGACATACTGGAAGAAAGACGCGAACGCGCAGCTATACGTGAAGCAAAGGCTAAGGCAAAAATGAAGAGGTATTATGATGCAAAAGTCAAAAACACTTCATTCAGACCAGGAGACTTTGTTTACCGCGCCAATGACGCGAGCCACGCAGAAGACACAGGCAAGCTCGGACCCAAATGGGAAGGACCTTACGAGGTCACAGACGCGCTCGGCAACGGCGCATACAGGTTGCGCGATATGGAAGGTCACGACCTGGCGCGCACTTGGAACATCTGCAATCTCAAAAAATGTTACTTTTAGGCTACGGCCCCTTCACAAACACACTTGCATCCTACGAGGTGCCCAATAAGTGTTTGTCTTTTTTCTTTCTAGGAATTGTATTTTCTATTTTTTCCACTTACTTGCAAGTATTAATAAAATGTTATGGTTTCTAGCTAACTCCATAGCGCATTTTACTTTATTGCATATATGTCAATATTGTTTATTTTATATTTCTGCCTACATGGCGTGCATGCACCACTTAAAGACCCACGAAGGCATAAAGGATGAGTTAACCTACTAATTTACTCGTTGAATAAGAGGGTTGCAAACCCATCAACATTGGATCACGTATCCTTGCTAAGCGCCTTACTCTTGAGACGTCAAAGTAAGTTTCACATGCGCACCCCACGACGGATGCGCATATACCAAGTACACCGTACGAGCTTAGCAATATAACGAGCCAAGACACTTGGTCAAAAATAAAACTTAGCAAACAATGCAAGTATACTTAAGTCACGCACTTAAAAGACTTAGTCAAACATAAAACTTAGCAAACAATGCAAGTATACTTAAGTCACGCACTTAAAAGACTTAGTCCAAAATAAACGAACTTAGCAAACAATGCAAGTATATTTAAGTTACGAACTTATAACAAAATGTATCTTATTCCATATTTATTAAATTACAAGGAAAAATACATAAATTTACAAACAACCTATATGCTATGGCGATGATCATGGCTCTCTTCTGGAGCGGCGGAACTCCCCGCCTCCTTCAGCTTACTCAACGTTATAGCATCCTCGAGCGACACAGTTGGAACACTCACAGCAACGCCATCAGATCGAGGAAGGTGCGCAGCACCAATGCCGCACATCACAGCCTTGCCCTTAATACCCTTCTTTATGGCAACCCTTTGCTCGTGACGCTCTAGCACCTCCTTCAAGGGGACTTCCTTCTCCAGTGCAAAAGGCTTGAGGATATCACGGGGCCGCGCAAAAACTGGGACTTGAAGCTGCGAGACATCAGGTTTTAGATAATAATCTAACTCCTCTTCGGCATTCTCCCCAAGATGACGCTGCAACGTCAGACCCGCCATGAGCACATCTATAGGGTCATCTTGGTCGCGCTCCAACCTCCCTATATGCGGCAGCTCAAGAACCTTCAGCCCCGCCATCGCCTGCACCAGCTCGTCGTACGCCGTTGAGCTATAACCAGGAATCTCCGCCAAGTCCTTCTCCAACAACTTGGCCTCACGGAGCTCCTCCATGGCCTGCGAACGGCCACGCGCTATCGCGCAGTGAACAACCTTCCCAAAGGCTTCCACCACCTCCGCAGACTCTAAAGTACTTAGAGCTGCCAGACGAAGCCCATGGCTGATCAACCACCTGCATTCACAAAGTGATAATAAGGTAAGGTACACAATAGGGCGAACAAGCAAATTTAAAAGACAAGGGTGTAAGAATACCTGCGCTCGGCTATCATAGACATAAGATGAGGATACAGCTCCTCGTCATACTCGATGCTGAGGGCGCGCAGCTTCTCCTCATACATCACGAGCGTCTTCTCCATGCGCTCCTTGAACTCTTGCAGGCTAGCATAATGCTCGGCCCTTTTTTCTTCAAGATACGACACAGACCACGACGTCTTTGCCTTTATCTGCTCGAGCTTCGACCTCGCATACTTCAAGTCAGCCAAAATGCTCATCTTATCTTGAGCAATCTTCTCAGCATATGCCCTTGAGGCCCCCAGCTCCACTTGCGCATCAGCCAACTGCGCACGGAAGGTCACCAACTCCTCCTCCTTCTGGGCTAGAGCACGGCTCTCCCCAGCATACTTTCCCTTTAGCTGAGCAACAAGCTTAGCTTGGCGGGCGGTAGTCGCAGCCAGCTCATCCATCAGCTGCTGCGCCTCACCACCATCAGCAGCCTCGGTATTCCCCTCCTTGTTTTTGTTCTGCGGAGAGGAAACCTCATCATCCTTCGCGCCGTCATCCCTACGCGACAAAGACAGTAAATAACAATTACAACAAGTAATTGACAAAAAAAAAAAAAAAAAAAAAAAAAAAAAAAAAAAAAGGAAAAAAAGAAGGAAGGCACACTTACAGAAACGGAGAAGCATCAACCTTCAACCGTGCGCCGGACGTCGAAGTTTCTTCCGCGTTCGACCCTGGGTCTCTGATGGCGTGTCGACGCCTCTTGCTGGTACCACTGGTTCCAGCCTCTCCCTTGCGCTTTAAGTTCTGCGCAACCTCTTCCCTCAACACCTCCTCAGGTTTCAGGATCCGAATGCTGTCAGATGACCCTGAGCGCGCCTCCTCGTGCGCCACCTCCAAATCAGGCACCGCCTCCACAGTTGGGGCCACAACTACTTCAGGCACAAAACTCTGGACGGGCGTCACCACAAGTGGTGGCGTGTCCTCAGGGACCGTCGCAGGCAGAACAGTCAAGTGACCGACAGTCGCATCAAGCAAGGGCTGCTCTCCTTCCCTCAGAGGACGCACCCCTATGGTTACCTGCTTTGGCCTATCCAGCTTGACCACCGCGAACAAATCCATCTCTGCGCATCAAGGGAAACAAGAAAGAAAAAAAGGGATCAGTTATTAAAAGCACGAAGACAAGAATAAAAGACTTACAAAGCATGAAGAATAAGGGCTGAACACCCACCCCGGCCATCCTCACTTAAAAAAGTGGGAACCTCATCTGCAGCACCAAAATAAGCGTGGCTCAACCCCACGTGTACCAAAAACTCCTCCGGATAGGGGTTAATGGCCAGTCGATTGGCATCTAACGTTTGCGCGTCAGCGCGATTATAGGAACCGGGTGCGGGGCGCCCATCCCTTGGTAAGGTTTCCTGAGTATAAAACTCAAAGGGAGAGGGAAAGACTGCGTCATCCACCCAAAAGAAGTACTCCCTCCAATTTTTGAGGGCATCAACCTTTTCCGTATAACACTGAAGCGCCCCCTGGCGCTTCGCAAAGGAAACCCACCCATTTGACCACGTCGTGTGGTAAAAGGAGCGGAATAAATCTACAGTTGGTTCTATCGCAAGTAAACGACAGTTCACTTCAAAATTCGACACCTTCGCCGCACCTATACAGTGCAGCTGAGAGATGTGAAGGCGATAGTGATTGAGCAAATCGCTCAGAAAAATGGAAATGGGTACGCGGTAATTGGCATACTCAAAAAATTTCGTGTATAGACCTATCTTCCCTTCGGGGAAGTCAGCTATACACGCATCGACATCTGGAGCCTCTGGATGTACATCCAAAGGCACAAAATAGTCGGAAGAAAACTGCGTGACGTCCTCAATAGACAACGCGGAGCGAAAGTCCTCTAATTGAGCAACCATTTTCATCTTAAAAATAAGTGGGACGCACACAAAGATTACCTACGAGAGTTAAAAGATTTTCTTGCAGAAAAATGCTCTAAAAAGAAGAAGAAGATGAATAGTGGTTGTATGTGTTTTACTGTGTGGTTAAAAAATGGGGCGGCACTCTTATATAGGGTGGTAAAACCCTAATTTCCCTCCACGTGGAACCCACTCACAGTAAATGGGTGGCTAGAAGATCAAAAGGTACATGCACTTTTTCCCGAATCCCAAGGACTACGTGGACACCACCCCCGACTTTCGAGGCATCCATTTCGAAATTATTAGGTGCATTGCACCTACAAAAAGGCGGTAAAATTAGTTCAACCCCCCGCCACGCTTACCGCTGATAGTATTAAGTCTAGTACCCACGGCTATGCGTCGTGCGCACTAGACTGGGGGGACATGATGACGTATAGCCTATATTTGGGCCACAAGCCCAAATGATAGACATTACTTACACCTAAGCCCACCACGAATGGGCTACCATGACAATGGTATGGGCCGTAGTATTATTGCTTTGGACCCATGAAGCCCAAAGGCCCAATCTAACCCACCGGGTAACGATAAGGATTATCTATTCAAGGAATAGATATCCTTACCTCGGATAAGCACCACGCGTGCGAAGAGTAAGGAGCAAGAAATACGGTTTCTTAGCCCCTATATATAGAATCACACGATTCTCATTAAAGGTACGATATACAACCCTAACTCTTCAACTAAACCCTAAATCGATTACTTACTCTCACGCCGGAGTCTAATCGGGGGAGACAATCCCTCGATAAGCCTAACGGTGTTGTTTATTTTCTTAGTGCGCAGGTAACAAAGTACTAAGAAGCTAATTGATATAAGAGCAAAAGCCCAATAACCAGGTACGCCCAACTTTTGTATCAACAGGATCCATTATGGAAGATTCTCAATCTCAATCCCTAGGCCCTAGGGTCTTCACTCGTAATTTAGATAAACTTTCGAATTTCGATTTCTTAATTAAAGAAGACGATGTATTTCCAAATTACATGACATGGCCGAGACGTATTTTGCACAAACTTACAAAAAGTATTGTTTTAAATCTTTACAAGTGAATAACATAAAAATAACTAGTAAGTTACTAATGTTATGCCAACCGTAACAAAGTCCAATTTGATTAGCAAAATCTTCAGAATTCTGATAAAATTATAATCTTATTTTATTTGATAATGTGTTTGGTTGGCAGATTTAAAAAATTCAAAATCTGAATTACATTTTTTTGTGTGTTTGTTAGCAAATGAAATATAATGAAAATCCTTCAAAATCCTATATATGTAGAATTCAACATTTTATAACATTATGGAAGAAATGTTTACGGTTCATGGATCTTATTACGTTTATCATCAAAAATCAATTATTATTATTATTATTATTATTATTATTATTATTATTATTATTATTATTATTATTATTATTATTATTATTATTATTATTAATAAAATTATAATTCAATTATATTTAATAATCATTATTTAAAACATAAATTAATTTTTAAACCCTATTTTTTATTTTATACTTTAATAGTTTTACACAATTACATTTTATACAAAAGTACTATTTATTGAAAATATATGATAAGATTTCAAATTATTTTAATATGTTATTTTATATAATATTATTTAAAAAATTATTTATATTATTATCCTTATAAATAGTATATTTAATAAGTAATATGCGGTTAATCAATATTAAACTAAAATAAAATTTTAAATATTATAATATAATTTATTTATTTATTTTTTCCAACCAAACACGTGTTAGGTTTTTAAATTTCAATTCTTTCATTTTCTAGATCCTACACATTAAATTCCTTAACATTCCAATTTGATAGATGGATTTCAATTTCGCCAAAATTATTATGCGAACCGAACGAACCCTAAATAATAGTAATTATATAATAAAATAACATAAAAATAATAGAGCTGTTTTTGTACGATTTCAGATTTTTATGACAAAAAAGTTATATAAAAATTATAAAGCAGTTTTTTTTAATTTTACATATTTTTATTTTTATTTTTACTTTTTATGAAATATGTAAATTTTTAGTTAATGAAAAGTTAGTTGGTTAAAATGATAGAAAGTAAAGATAATTGGGGATATCGAAAGGAGCGACGTAAGTTGAGTTATAAAAGATAGTGTTTATTGATGCACGAGCGATTGAGTTGTGTTAAACAATAAACATGAGTTAAGATATAAGAAAAAGAAGGGTTTTGCCAAGTGTCACGAAGATACTTTGTTGTCTAAGCATGGAAGCATAACATAAACTTTTTTGTGGTTTTTCCAAACATAAAAAACTAAAAGGTTATTACAAAATATGTTATTAAAGTTTTTAAAAAAATTTATCAAAGATAACGAGCTTTCATTTTATTTAGTTGGGTTACTGAACTCATGAAACATGATATTTTGGGATCATTGAACTTATGAAAATATAAATAAACATTACTGAACTTGTAAAACCACGACATTTATTTTACTTAACAATCCAAAAGTATGCGTTCTCTAACCTTGAAAATATAAAAAATAATCTAAATTATAAGTTCAGTAACACAAATGAATAAAATGAAAGTTCATTTGTGAAAAAATTAATGACATATTTATACATTAACCAAATATATATATATATATATATATATATATATATATATATATATATATATATATATATATATATATATATATATATATATATATATTTTCCATATTTCCCTTGTAACCTTCTTTGTTTTTTTAGAATAAAAACCAATATTATATAAGACTTAAGATCAAATGAGAAGAAACATTAAAATGAAAAGTATGAGAAATAACTATAACTTTACATTAGAGATGCATCGATTTAAATTAGATACATCCTTAATATTTTAGATGCACCATAATATATTTTCTAGCTAAAAATTATGTTGGGAACGTAGTTTTACTATTTATCAAGTCTCGGTCACTTGTAATAAACATTAGGTTGCTTTGTTACTTATATTATTATGTTTTATGTTATTGGCTTTAGTTACTAGTCCATGGGCTTTAAGCCCACACGATTTGGAAGAAATAGGGAAGAGGGAGTGTTGCCCTACTTCTCCTCTATAAATACTTGGCTTATATCACATGTAAACTTGTTGGTTATTTTGATATCTAGTGGAAACTCTTGTCAAATTCATTCTCTTATCTTATAATCAACCATCTCTTCTCCACATCTCATTTCTATCATTGCATAACTTGTGTATTTACAAAATGGTGACCTAACAAGTGGTGTCATTCGCTAGAAGAAGGTGTAGTGTTTTGTTTTTATTGTATTCGATCCAAAATCTTCCTTTTTAATCGTTATTTTAAAAAATTTTGATCTTTTGTTGTTTGTTTCTTTGTTTTTATCACATCTTTGCTTATAAACTTGTGTTACAAATCATAACAAACAAAAAGTTTCAAACTTTTTCATCAAAAACTAAAGATTCGTATCTTGTACTATTTTTCGAAAACATTCAAATTTTTGAAAAGTTTGTCAAGTTTGCAACTTTCTTTAAGTTTTCATCATTTTTAACATAGTTGTACAAGAATCTTTGATTAAACACTTGATTTTGGTGTGCTTTCTTCAAAAACAAAATTCTGCCAAAGTTTCGAGAACACCTTGTACTTTCTTTTGAGAACACCAAAACCCAAACTTTCGAGAATTTTCATCGTTGCTATTTAAGTGTTACTGTTGCTTACTCAATGCTTTTCTCTCTTGAATAAGAAAGAAAACACTTCGACTTGTTGCATACTTTCTAAATTGTATAATTTAGAAAGTTTTGGGTGTGGAATTTTTGAAAATTTGCAAATTTTCGAGAATACAATTACATTTTCGAAAACTTTTCTAAAGTTCTCGATAAACACTAAAATTCTCGAAGAAATACTCCACATTTTCGAAAAGTTCAGAATTTCGAAAAAGTCCCAATTTTCGAAAATTTTCTTTGTATTCTCGAAAATCCACAAAGTTTCGAAAATCCTCAAAGTTTCGAGAACCCTAAAAAGTTTCGAGAACCCACAAAAAATTTCGAGAATTTTTCTAAGGACAAAGTTTCGAGGATTTACTTGGAGCATACTTTCGAGAATTGGTTTAACATCTATACCTTCTACAAGATCCATTATTACACAAGTGTTCAACATGTCTCAACCACCGTATTACAACTTTTCTCATCCTCAGCAACAGCAGTATCAACAACAGCAATATCATCAGCAACAACAGTATCAACAATCATCACAATCACAATTTCATCAACAGCCGTTCTATCCACAACAACATCTTTTGATGCAACAACATCATATCATTCCTCAACAACAATCATATCAAATGTCAGTACAACCAAATCAAAATCCATCGAAACAACACTGGTTTGATAAGATGTGTGAAGTGATTACGACTCAACAATCAAGATATGAGGCGGGATCTATTGACACTCCACCAATGCTTACACCTGGTAACTATGTTCAGTGGGCAAGTAGATTCTTAAGGATTATTGAACTCAAGAAACCCCATGGAAAGTTTATGAAAAAAGTGATCCTTGAAGGACCATTTCAGTGGCCTACTAACTTAGTTGGAGGCGACCCTACTACTGATCCTCCAATACCTCCAACTGAGAAAGCAGTTCCTGAGTCTCAACTCACTACTGAACAACAACTTCATCGTGAGGCAGATGAGTATGCTATGATTTACATACTTCAGAGAATTCCAAATCCAATCTTCCGAAGTGTTAATGCTCAGAAAACCGCTAAAGCTATGTGGGAACACGTTCATCTTCTAATGGAAGACACTGAATTGAACAAGGAAGATATGGAATCAAAACTCTACATGGAATATGTTGAGGCAACATGATCAAGATCTCTTTATATTTTAATGATGACAAACAAACCATCGAAACACATAAAATAACAAACGTTAGCTCAAAACCGCCGGAGCCAATGTCTGCTCCTGGCGCGCTGCCCGCGCTTCAACGCGCGGGTGACGCGCCAGGAGTCTGTATGGTTCCGGGCGATTTTTGAAAGTCGGCTTTCCCCTTACCCGACAAATGTGAATCTTTCAATACAGGTATGAATATGTTATGTGCTTAATTAAGAACACTCGAAACGAGTTTTGAGATTTGAGAAATCCCATTTATAATACACCCATTTACGGGAAAACGCCAACTCATGTTTTCTAACTATCGCCTCTCGCCAAGGCTTTTATAAACTTAGGGAGCTTACATATTTCACGTGACATCGTGTTGAAGCATCCATATGCTCATATCCTGTGCTTACGTCTTCTTTAATTACGTAACGGGTTTACTCCCTTATTGGTCAAACTAAGTCAAAGGTCACTTTGCGTAAACGAATCCTTTCCCACCTGGGTTATGCATTACATCAAGGCAAAGCACTTAACTTTTTTGAACCAAGGTATTAGTTGAGAACGTCGAGTCGTGGAAAGTCACGAGATATGAAACTATGGATTCTTGACGTTGTGCTACTTGAACTTACAAGTAACCTATGATTTTCTCAACTCATAATCTTAATTGTCTTAACCTTTTCTTCTTAATGACAATTAGATTATGCCTTAATCATCTCTTAATCCCATTTGTGCATAAGACAAAACCAATCATATCCAATCATATCCAAATAAAATATTCTCTTACACAATCTCTTACACCCTTACATATTCCCTTACACACTACATCCTAACCATCCATTCCCTTACAACACATCCCAACCCTTCATTTTCAACACATGCCAATTGTTGGAAACCCTAATATGGCTCCTCTCATCCTAGCCAGTGATTTCAAATTACAACAAATCACAACCATCCATTCAACCTCTCATCTCTATATCATCACATGGGTTTCATCCTAGCCATTGAATTCAAATCAAACACATCTCAACCATCCATCTAATCCCTCTTCCCTATACCACCACATGTGATTGATCTTAGCCATTGAATTCAAACCAAAACAATCCTAACCATTGATCCAACCTTTCCCCGCAAGCAAAAGAGGCTCCCTTTGATCTCATCCACTCATCTCAAATGAAACCATCTCAACCCTCCATTTCTCCTTCCCCCCCCCCCCCCAAGCAAAGCATATTCCTTAGAATATCCTCTTCAACCCTAACCTACGCATACTTGATCTTAGCCATCCATTTCTAATGAGATCATCTCATCCATCCACATTCTCCACATGCCAAATTGTTTGAAAACCAAGGGAGGCTCCCTTTGATCCTAGCCATCCAATTCAAACCATTTCATCTCAACCCTCCATCACATTCTTCCCCCCAAACATTGGAATATTCCTTGGCATATTGTTTCTCTCTTTTCTATGCCATATGAGGAGATACACTTCTACTCCTTCCAAATTACCCAAACTACACTTTAAACCCTTGGTAATTTGGTTTCTCTTTAAGCACTTCACAAATGATTTCCAAATTGGCTATTTGAGTTGGTAAACCTTAGAATGATTAATGTTAAGGTTTAGTGTGAAGTACAATTGGGGGTTTAGCAAGGATAGGTATTTGTAAGATCCAAACACCCAACACGTGGGAAAAAGTTACAGACGCCTGGCGCGCTGCCCGCGCATTGACGTGCAGTGACGCGCCGGCCTCGGTAAAATTTCCCAAGTTTGGGTTCTTGGCCTATAAATACCACCCTTTCCTATTGTATTCCTCACCCCTTTCCATTATTCTTTCTCTCTAGATTCTTTCTCTCTAAACACTCTCAAATCTCTCAATGTTTCTATCTCTAATCTTGTGTTCTTGATTTTCACACTAACATCTTTGGAAGAACACATATCTTTGCAAGGGAAGAATCACAAGAACCTAATCCACTCTTGTGATTGTGTCGAGGGTCTTCTTATCTTTACCCTTTCTACTACAATCGAGTCTCTAGGTTAGGTTAGGACTTGGTTGATAAACAAACATTTATTCTTTCACTTGTTTATAAGGGAAGTCTTGTGTCTTGGTGTCCAAGCCTAGATCATTGGGGATCTAGTTGGGGTTTGATACTTCCGAGTGGAAGTCTTGGTAGAGATCTTTGTGATCCTTAGGTAAAGTCGAATCGTGAGATTCTTTTGGGTGGTTTCCGAGGGCGGAATACTGTTGGTGAGTAATTCCTTCTTTGTGAGCATCAATATTGGTGAATATTGGTGGAGTGAATTGTAACGGTTTGTAGTCCACTGAAAGGATTATACTAGTGAATAGTATAGGAGTCGCGGATTCGCAGCTGGACGTACGGATGGTATAAACCCCCCATCCCGATCCCGAACCAGTATATATTGTTGTGTTCTCTACTTGCTTTATATACTTAGGTTGTGATAGTGGTTGTTGGATTGATTATACAACCACTTGGTTTTCTTTTGGCTTAAAGTTTTTTAAACATCTAAAAAGCCTAAGAAACCGTATTTACCCCCCTCTACGGTTCTACAATTAGTATCAGAGCGGTATACTCAAGTTTTTGAGCATTAAAGCCTTCCCGAGAAGTCGTTTTAAGTCAAAAACTTCTTTTCCAAAAAATCTGAAATCCTAACTAAGATTTTTGGTAAAGTAGAGTATAGATTCATGGCTCAAGAGAACTATGTTGAGGGGTGTTCTATGCAAAGACCACCTTTGCTAGAAACCGATGGGTTTTGCTTTTGGAAAACCCGATTCGAGACCTATGTTAGGTCCAAAGATCTTGATTTGTGGGAAATCATCCAAAATGGCAACTTTGAGTTTATAGTGGAAGACTCGGAAACAAAGTTGTTGGTGAAAAAGCCACATAAGGATCTTAATGATGATGAAAGAAGAAAGCTTGGAAAAAATGATGAAGCCAAGATGTTGATCTATAATGCTCTAACTCGAAGGGAGTTCGAGAGGGTTCATGTTTGCAAGACCGCCAAGGAAATTTGGCACTCTCTCATCATCACTCATCAAGGAAACTCTCAAGTGAAAGATTGCAAGATCGATTTACTCATACAACAATATGAGATGTTCTCGATCTCGGATGAAGAAACCATTGATAATGGGTACACAAGGTTCAATGCTATAATCACTAGTCTCACGGCTCTTGATCCTAGCTTCTATAACAAGAACCATGTGAGAATGTTTCTTCGAGCACTTCCGGTGAAGTGGAGGCCAAAGGTGACGGCCATAGAAGAAGCCAAGAATTTGGCGGAACTACCTCTTGACGAGCTCATTGGAAATCTCAAAGTCTATGAGATGATTCTTGAGAACGACAAGGTGAGTACCAAAGACAAGAAGGAGAAGGTTAAGTCTTTGGCTCTTAAAGCTAAAGTTACTAGTACTCAAACTAGTAATGATAGTGATGGTTAAGATGATAGCAATGAAGAAGGTGATATGGATGACGAAGAATATAATCTTATGGCTAAGAACTTTCGGAGGTTCTTTAGGAAAGGTGGTAACTTTGGAAGAAGAAATCGGTTGGAAACCGAGATAATGATGGAAGGAACAACTTTGGGGGGAACCGAAGTGGTGATACCAACAAGGTTGGTGAAAGTTCGAGATGCACCCAAGGATGCTACAATTGCGGAGAAAAGGGTCATTTCATCAATGAATGCCCTAAGCCTAGGGTGAACAAGGCATTCGTTGGAGGAGCGTGGAGTGATAGTGAAGATGAGGACCAACCAACAAATGACGCTACGTGTCTTATGGGTCAAGAAAAATTTGAGGTATCTCTAAACCCTTCCTCTTCTAATAACTTAGATACTATCAATTTGCAAAAGGAGAATGAGGAACTAGTTAAGTTTAATGATAATTTTAGAAAAACCCTTGATAAAGCTCTCAAAGAAAAACGTCTTCTTGAAATAGAAAATGTTAAATCTAAAGAAAGGGTTTGTGAACTTGAAAGTAAAGTGAAAACACTAGAACATTGCAAAGGGATGATTGAACCTTGTAAAAATTGTGAAATACTCACTCTTGAGGTTAACTCTTTGAATGAAAAGGTGTTGGAACTTCAAAAAGAATCACTAAGCTTTTCAAAATATAAAAAGAGCACAAATGATTTAGAAGAACTAATAAGTCGACAAAAGGTGTGTTGGGAATTATACTAATAGTTACCACGGCTTAGTGAAGATGTTACAACTGCAGAAGATAGTACTTGCAGTGGAAACTCATTACCACTGCAAGAACATATATTACCACTGCTTATTAGATAACTGTTAGGAAACGCGTCTAGATAAATATAGAATAGATCTTGTATATATCTTATTCTATTAGCATTATACTTATCTTGTAGAAGAGGACTCCTTGTGCTATAAAAGGAGATCCTAGGTTAAAGGTTTGATAGTTAGTTGTCATATACGTTTCTAGAGCTTCAAGGTGTAACCCTAGTGATATCAAGATCACTCGTATTATTATCATTAATAATATTGGAGCTAATAGTTTGTTTACATACATTGTTCTTATTCATATACAACTGTCTTACTCACAATCAAACTTCTAAGTGTTACTAAGTAGATTCCGCATACTTAGTGATATAACTCAAAGTATCAATCTAACACAAGTTCAAGGTGTTTAGATCCATCAAGTGGTATCAGAGCCAGGCTTTGATACTTTGATTTAGAAGACTCAAGTTCACTCAGAAGAATCAATGGAGACAGAAACCAGTAACTAAACATTGCTGCTAAGCTTCCAAAGCTTAAGTTGAATGACTTTGAGATGTGGAGGCTAATGATAGAACAATTCTTTATGGTCCAAGATTACACACTCTGGGAGATCTTTATGGTTGGAAATTCTTTCAAACCAAGTTCTACTTCAGAGATGATTGGTGGCAAGGAAGTAATTAAGGTCAACACTGGACCTGTTACTAATGATGAAAGACTTCAGTTGAAGAATGATCTCAAGGCAAGAGGTTTGTTGCTGATGACACTTCCCAGAGACCAAGTACTAGCATTCAGCAAGTACAAGACTGCAAAGACTCTTTTTGATGAGATCTGTGAAGTTTTTGGTGGTAATGATTCCACCAAGAAGACTCAAAAGACCTTGCTAAAGTAGACTTATGAAAACTTTGGTTCATCAAGTAATGAATCTCTTGATAGCATCTTCACAAGGCTACAAAAGATTGTTACTCAACTCACTATTTTTGGAATTGAGGTGGAAAGGGAAGACCTCAATCTAAAGTTCTTAAGAAGCTTACCCTCTGAGTTTGGAACCAATGTCGCTGTGTGGGAAGATAAGCCACAATTGGCGACCATGAAACTTAATGACTTGTACAATAACTTCAAGGTTATTGAACAAAGATTTGAAGAAAGCTGGCAAAATAAGCTCAAGTTCAGGAAGTGTAGCACTTATATCATCATCTCTTGATGATAGTTCAGATGAAGAAAGTGATAGTGATGATGACAATGCTAACATTGTTGTTTCCACTGGTAGTGGAAGTGTTTCCACTGGTAGCTCAAAGAGACAGATTGCAGGGCTTAGTGATACTACTTTTTATGCCTTTATATCAAGTCAAGTGGGTGGTTCAATCCTCAATCATGAGGATCTGGATCAAATTGATGAAGATGATATGGAGGAGATGGATATTAAATGGCAAGTAGCATTACTAAGCTTAAGGACAAAGAAGTTTTGGAAGAAGACTGGAAGAAAGATCAACATCAGTGGCAATGAAACAGTAGGTTTTGACAAAAAGAAGGTGGAGTGCTACAATTGTCATAAGAAGGGGCACTTTGCCAGGGAGTGTAGGAAGCCAAGGAAGTCTGACAACAAGTCAACTTGGTACAAGCAGGACAAGAAGAAGGAACCTACTACTGATGAGCCAAAGGGGCTATTGGCCATTGATGGAGTGAGCTTTGATTGGAGCTTTATGACTAAGGAAGAGGAAGATGATTCAGAGTCTGCAATGGTTGCTACAGAGCTTGCACTAATGGCTTTTTCTGACTCTGAGGTACAAATTGATAATGCTTGTTCTAAATCTTGTAAGGCCTTAAAAGAGTATGAGAAACTTAAAGCACAATTTAATGAGCAACACATAGAGTTAACTCATACTAATTATAACTTATCAAATCATAAAAGAGGCCTAAGTGTTTTAGAAACTCAATTAGAGCATTATAGGGCAAATGAATCTAAGTTCAATGATGATATTGCAGTATTAAGAAGAGACTTAGATTATCAGGTTGTGTTAATAAGGTTCTTAGAGAAGAACTAGAAAAGGTTAAAGTAGCTAGTGAGAATATAATGATAACTAAGCAAACACTGGATCATCAATCCAAGTGTATTGATAAAATTTGGGAAGCCCAAATTGTGAGCAAAGCAAAATCAGGACTTGGATACAAAACAGTTCCACCACCTCTAAGAGGTGTTCCATCACCTCCTGGCATTGACTTAGCTCACACAGGTTTAGAAGAATTTCAGGATCTACCTATGACCTATGGACCAAAGTTTGTTAAACCATTTGAAATTGAAAAGGTTCAGGTTGAGGTTGATGTATTTGATAGTGCTAGTGACTCATCTCTTAAAGATGATAATTTGAATGTTGAGTCTAAACCTAGTACTCCTGAGAATGTTAAAGTGGAGGTTAAAAGAAGTATTCCTGATGTTGTCAAAGAGAAGCCTAGGTCACAACTTAATTTCACTAGGCCCACTACTAGATATGCAGAAATGTACAGAAGTAGGTCACCAACTCCTAGGGGCAATATGAGGAGTTGGAATCATGTCAAATCTAGGCAATTTGGTAGTGACTTTTTGTTCAATAACAAACCCTGTCATATATGTGGTAGCTTTGACCATTTGGCTTATAGCTGTACCTACCACTTGGGAAAAAGGGAAGTGTTTGGGAATACTTGGGTGAATGGACAAAATGCTAATAACTTAACTCACCCAAATCTACTTAGCAAGATGATTCCCAGGTCTGTTTTGCTTCATTCTGGCATTAAACCTATTTCCACTGCTAGACCAGCAGTTTCCACTGCTAGACCAGCAGTTGCCACTGCCAGAAATAAAAACAGATTGTACCCTAAGCCCCCTGTTACTACTTTTGTTAAATCTACTCAAACAGGGAAAAAGACCAATTTTGAAAAGAAAGTTAACAATAATCAGAAGTGGGTACCTAAAGTTTCAAAATCAGCAGTTTCCACTGCTAAGCCAGCAGTTACCACTGCAAGGCCAAAGGTCACCACTGGTAGGTCTGTTAACAAGAAAAGGGTAAATATGGGAAATGCTGTTAAGGCCTCAGCTCGTTGGAAATGGAAACCAAAAGGAACCATCACCTCAGACCATCCCAATGGTGTATCAATGACCTTTGATAGATTTAATTATATTGATACACGAGGCAGATCCAAGTCATTTGTGGCTTGGGTCCCCAAAAGGAACTAATTCCTTTATTTTGTGTGCAGGGACATTCAAAGACTTTTAATGATCAAGGATACTCAGACAGTGGATGTTCCAGGCACATGACTGGCAATAAGTCCTATCTTTCAGACTTTCAACCCTATGATGGACAATTTGTCAGCTTTGGAGGAGGAATTGGTGGCATATGAATGACTTGATTATTGCATACTTTTTGAGTTTTAACATTAAATATGTTTGCAAGTCGTTTGGAGTATGTGTATGTTATATGATGTTATGAGATTGTAAGTTGAATGTTAATGTCACCAAGAGCTGTAGTCAAAGGAATACTGATAAGTTGATTATGCTGAAGGTCTTTCACAGTTAATTAATAAAGAAGATCTTTTCATTTCATTCAAAGAAACAAGTTACAGCTTACATTCAAAGTTCCAACTGAATTACAAAGACCATTCCTAAACATTTGGCTAATTGAGTACTACTAGCTTCTATCAATTATTACAAAATACTTGAGGCTATGACAAGTACAATGATGAAGCTGAAGATGAAAATGGAAAAAGAAGAGAAGGAAGACTATGAAGATGCTCAAGTACCAAAGTCAAGAAAATACTCAAGAACTTTGGTCCATGGCAACATTCCTCAATCATCTACTTCAGCTTCTCATTTCCCTTACGTATGATCTCAGCCTTCTTGCTCTGTCCAATATGTTCTTGATGAGGATGACCAGGTTCTGGAGCTGGAAGATCCAACACCAAATTTTGTGATGTTGGAAGAGATGGATCTCTCTTACTTGATCTTGGTTGGGATCTCTCTGGTGTGGAAGGAGGAAGAAAGGTTGGATCTTCATTTTCTTCCTCTGAAGAGTCTTCATCAAAGGTACAGATGAAGGGAGAGACAAGCTCTCTCTCAGCAGGATTGGGAACATGGCTTGGTTCACCCTTTCTATGTGCATTCCATTGTCTTTCTTGTGCATCCCATCGTCTCTCCATTTCTCTTTCATAATCAGAATTATCAAGCCCCCATGGATATGGTGGTAAATCATCTTCTGATGATGAAGAAGAGGAATTTTGATCTGAAGCTTCTGAGTTTGATGACATGGTTTTGGTGGAGAATTAGGATTAATTGGGAAATTAGGGTTTGAAAGATTATTTGGGGTGAATTGGTGACTGAGATGTGTTATTTGGGGGTGATTAAATAAGCCAAGTTTAGGCGTTACTCTAATTAATGCAGAATATTTACTCTCACCTGTTTTGGTAGGTTAGAGGAGTAAATTTGGTTATTATCGGGTTGACTTTTGGAAGATATTTTTGTGAATAGTAACTTGGTTAAAAAGTTACTTTGGGTTAATTCTTATGGGTTAAGTTGAAAGTTACTTTGGTTTGCAGAATACAACCCATATTATTGGAGTCATTGGAGTAATAAGGTGTGTTTCATTGATACACAACAAATGGTTATTGATTCACCATGTCTAATTCACATAAGAATCAACTAGTACAGAGCAAACGGCTACTGGTAAAGACTTATCAAATCCATTTATGGTTGATAGTTTACCCAAAACTAGGTTATCAACTCACCATACATCCATGTGATCAAGAGTTGGCTAGTCCATAAGCAAACGGCTCATGGTAAAGACATATCAAATCTGTTGATAGCTGGTAGTTTGCTAAAAACTATGATAAGAGCAGCAAATTTTCATGTTTTATTTACCACTGCTCTTTGATGTTGTGAAAATTTTACCACTGCTAGTTCATTAGTTACCACTGCAAGTGTAATTTTTCCACTGATGAACTAGCCGTTACAACTGTTGTGTCAGTAATCCATTTTTTACTAGCCGTTGTAAAAATAACCGTCTTTCCTTATTAATAGGGTAAAATCTTTTGTGAATTATCTACTTCCTTATTTTAAATTATTCTTTTTCCAAAGATAATTCTTTCTAAAGATAATTCACATTGCGCAACCTCCTCAAACCCTATTAGTATAAATTGATCATTATACGGCTTGCTTTTTATCTTGATTACTAACACATTTATTCTCTCTTTTCACAAATATCATGGCGATTCTAAGATTTGTCGAGGAGCACAACCAGGTGGCCTACTTACAAAAATCAAACGAGAAGAGTGGCCCTGTTTTTCATCAGATTGTGGATTTTCTAAACACTACTCATATAAGGTATGCCTTAACTATTAATCCCACAATCTATGTCTCTCATATCAAACAGTTCTGGAACACTGTGGAGTCCATAACTCTTGAACAGGGAGACACACAAGAATCTGTGGATGCTCTAAGAGCCACAGTTGATGGGGTAACTATTGATGTTACTGAGTCATCCTTGAGGAGAATTCTCCAATTGGATGATCTCAATAGTATCATCACATTACCTAATTCAGAAATTTTCACTAATATTGCTTTAATGGGGTATGATACATCTGCACAAAAAGTTACTTTTAGAAAAGGATGTTTTTGTCCCCATTGGAGATTTTTAATTCACACTCTTTTACATTGCCTAAGTCCTAAGAAAACATCTTATGAACAATTTGCATCAACCATGGCTTATCCTTTGGTTTGTTTGGCAACAGATAGGACTTTCAATTTTTCAAAGTTTATTTTCAATAATATGAAAGGCAATGTAAAGAGTCAACATAAATTTTTGATGTATCCAAGGTTTGTGCAAGCAGTGTTAAATGAGTTTCAACTGCACCCTCACAATAGAATTTATGAACCTTCCAGTCTTAAGCCAAAAGTTTTTCAAAACATGTGTAAGGCTTCAGATCTTTGGAATGGGGAGGTTCATCCACTTTTGCCTCAAATGCTTGCTAAAATTGCTCAAGTACAGGGTGAGGATGCACCAATCCCAGCTGCATCTCAAAACACACCAAGTATTGTTGTTCCACAAATTCAAAATACCCCTGCTGTAACTCACACTTATGAGAGAAGGTTTAAACAGCCAACTTCTCTCATCTCAACATTGCATGTTGCTGAGCCTTTTGGTTTTGGAACAAGCAATGGTGGTTCAAGGCTTCATCCTAGTCCAACTAGGGAAGAGTCTGAATCAATGCCTCATGATTCACCTCTCCCAGCAGGTTACACAGTTGGAAGTGATGAAGGCAGTGTGCAACAAATGAATTGATGGACATTTGTACCAAGTTAGTCAAGCAGGTTCAAGCTCTGGAGAAAGATCTGGCACATACCAAAGAACAACATGCCACAGAGCTGAATAAATTGAAGGCTGAGATTCAAAGATTGCAGAATGAAGTTGTGGATCTCAAGAAGCAAAGATCTCAAGTTGTGTTATCTTCATCATCTTTACCTCATGATGAGTTTTCTGCAAGTTCTACTAAAGTTTTGGGAGATTCTTCCAAACAGGGGAGGAAAATAGATGCAGAGCTTAAGGGGAGGAGTAAAATTTTTGAGAAAGACTTTGCTGAGCTCAATGATTCTGATAATGCTCAAGTAAAAGATGATGTTGCTGAGACTGAGGGGAGGAAATTAGATTTTGAAGATATGGATGCTGATGCTGGTTTTAATTTTGATGATTTAGTTGGAACTGCTCAACCAATTTCCACTGAAGCAGAACAAGTTCCCACTGATCAACCAATTACCACTGCAAGTGAACAAGTTCCCACTGCTACTCAAGAAATTACCACTGCAGAGGAAGAAGCTGCCAGAATAAGATCAGTCAAAGGAAAAGCAATTATGACTGGTTCAGAACAAGAGCTTACTAGAAAGATTTCTGAGAAAGAACAAGCTCAAATTAATTTTGATGCAAGATTGGCAGCACAACAGCAAGCAGCAGAGATTGAAAGAAAAAGAAAGCTAGAGGAAGATGAAGTTGTTAACTTTATGGAAGCAAAGAGGTTGGATAAACTTGAAGCTATTATGGCAGAACCAATTTCAAGTATCTCACCAACTGTTATACATGAGAAACCTCCATTATTCACTTATGTGCCTACAGAAGAAGAGATTGAATTTTTGATTAACAATGATCAAATAATCAGGAAGAAGGCCATTGAACTTATTGCAAATACAACCTTAAATGAAGAACAAAGGTCTGGACAACTTAAAGATTTCATTCAAATGAAGAATCAGCAGGCTCTTGATGACATCTTTGGGGATGTTAGAAAAGGTCAAAAGAAGCCTAGAAAGCTTACAAAGGCACAGATTATTGCTGAGATGAAGACTTTTTGTTGCCATGTTGGAAACATGAAGATGGCTCAATTCAAAGGAATGTCACATGAACAGGTTGAAGGTATTTACTACAGAATCAAAAGACAAGATAGTAAATTCATTCCAATGGATCAAGAACCAATAGTTATGAAGACAAAAAGGACTGGAGTGAGTCTTGAATCAAAAGATGCAAAGAAGTTGAAGACTCAGAAATCATCTCAAGCAACAGAGGGTCCTAGCAAGTTGACAGAAGAGCAAGTTACAAACATATTGTTTATAGAAACTGATGTACTTAATATTGAACCTCTACAAGCAAAATATCCAGTTGTTAATTGGGAGATCTTTTCTGATAGTTTTGGTGTAGCTTGGAAGATCATCAGAACTGGAAATGTCACATGCATGTGCAGAGATTTTGAAGATATTGTTAGATCTTGTGATAGAGAAGACTTGGATACTTTGTGGAAAATTGTTCAAGATCAGTTTAAGAAGGATGAACTTGTTGATGTCAAAGCTAAGGAGTTATGGGTTCACTTTAGAAGATTATATGAACCTGACCCAAGTGATAGGTATTGGAGATTTGAAGCTAATGATCAAAGACCTTTGTGGAAATTCTATGATTCAAGTTCTGTGCATCATGTTTCTACTCAAGATGGAGTTGATGTCTTTATGCTGGCTGAGAAAGAATATCCATTGAGAGCTGGAGTATTGGATGTAATGAGAACTGTGAAGCTTAGGTGTTGGGAAAGAACTGAAGTCATAGATGATTTGCTACAAAGGATTTATGATCAAAGTGTGAAAGCTGATAAAGAGTTAAGAAGAAAAAGATAAGTGTTTGGAAGAATTCCCATATCCTCATGTTTACTGAATACTTGAAGAAACTTATTGATTTATGTATTAATCATAAGTTAGGGGAGGATTGTTGGGAATTATACTAACAGTTACCACGGCTTAGTGAAGATGTTACAAATGCAGAAGATAGTACTTGCAGTGGAAACTCATTACCACTGCAAGAACATATATTACCACTGCTTATTAGATAATTGTTAGGAAACGCGTCTAGATAAATATAGAATAGATCTTGTATATATCTTATTCTATTAGCATTATACTTATCTTGTAGAAGAGGACTCCTTGTGCTATAAAAGGAGATCCTAGATTAAAGGTTTGATAGTTAGTTGTCATATACGTTTCTAGAGCTTCAAGGTGTAACCCTAGTGATATCAAGATCACTCGTATTATTATCATTAATAATATTGGAGCTCATAGTTTGTTTACATACATTGTTCTTATTCATATACAACTGTCTTACTCACAATCAAACTTCTAAGTGTTACTAAGTAGATTCCGCATACTTAGTGATATAACTCAAAGTATCAATCTAACACAAGTTCAAGGTGTTTAGATCCATCAAGGTGTCTCAAGATAAAGGAGGTCTTGGATTTTTTAAACAAGGTACAACCACTCCTATAAGCCTAACAAAACCAATAACATTTGTAAAGGCTAAAGAAAACGAGGCTCCAAAAATCCCAGGGCTGACACGCTGGCTGATGCGTCAATGCGCCATCAGCGCGCCAGGCCTCTGAGGAAAATTGGACCTCCATTAAACAATGTCATTAAACTAATTACTGCTCAAGCTCCTCTTGTAAGTACTCGAGGTAATCAAGCTTCCATTGCAAGAAGAGAAAATCCAAAAAAATCTTCTAACTCAAGCTCTCGCAATGGACTTGGATACTCACAACCTCGAGTAAATAATAGACCACTTTTGCCTACACCTAATGTGAGATCTTCTACCTCATACAACCAAATACCATCTTTTCATAAAAAACAAAGAAGAAATTTCTATAACTATGGTCAAAGGTCTTCTCAATACCAATACAACAATTACCAAAGGAGAGACAACTCCTATCCAAACCAAAACTACTTTAGACCTCAAACATATCATAACTATAGACCAAGTTATCAAACTCAAAATGACTATCAAAACAATCCTTGGTCCGCCTTCTCTAAATTTTGTATTGAGAAATTATGTGTCTTGTTTCAAGACCCAAGAATGTTTAACTTGGGCACTTTAAATGCTAACCAAAATGAACCCAAGAAACAATGGGTACCAAAGGCATGAGTTGTATTTTTGTTGTAGGTTTACCTCAAAAGTGATCTACAACCGGATGAGTGGGTAGTGGATAGTGGTTGCACTAAACACATGACTGGGAATAGAAGATTGTTCACATCATACATGGCGTATAATGGCAATCAAGTCATTTTTGGAAGTAAACTTAATGGCAAAATTGTCGGCAAAGGTAATGTCGTTCATGACTCCATAGAAATCTCCAATGTTGAGCACGTTAGGGGTCTAAGTTTCAATTTGATTAGTGTGAGTCAATTATGTGATGATGATTGTAAGGTCAAATTTACTAAGGTAGACTGCACCATTAGTAAAAATGGTGTTGTGTTAGCAAAAGGTCATAGAAGAAATAATTTATATACATGAAAGTTAGGTGATAACTCTAAGCAACACATATGCCTTACGTCCATGGTGGACAACTCAATGCTTTGGCATAGGAGGTTAGGTCACGCTAATATGAGGTTAGTCCAAAACCTAGCTTCTAACGAGCTAGTACGGAATTTACCAAAGTTGAGCTTTGAAAGGCATTATTGTGATACATGTCTAGGGAGTCAAGGACAAACCAATAATAGGAATATAAAGGAAGTGACAACTAGTAAAGTTTTAGAATTAATTCATTTGGATTTGTATGGTCCATCTCCGATCCAAAGTTATGGAGGTAACGTCTACCCTTTAATGATCATAGATGATTATTCAAATTACACTTGGATAGTATTCTTAGAAAACATGGATGGAGTTTTAAATAAATTCAACATCTTGAGAAAGAAACTTGAAAACCTACTTGATTGTTCAATTGTTTCAATTAAAACAAATCATAGTAGCGAATTTGATAAAATGCAATTTGGAACCTTTTGTGAACAACATGGAATATCTTATGACTTATCGGGCCCGTTCACTTCTCAATCGCATGAGATTGTTGAAAGAATACATCGTAAGTTAAGAAAGATGAGTCGTGCAATGCTTGACGAGCAATCCATTCCACAAAAGTTTTGGTGTCATGCCCTAGATACCGCTTGTTACATTTTTAATAGAGTCTACATAAGAAAGGTAATTAATAAAACACCTCATGAAATACTTAGGAATAGAAAACCATCCCTAGAGTATTTTAGAGTATTTGGTTGCAAAGTATTTATACTTAACACCAAAGAATATCTCACCAAATTCGACCCAAAGTCGTATGAAGGTGTGTTCCTAGGATACTCTCAAACTAGTAAAGCATACATAGTGCTTAACAAGGAAACAATGAGGATTGAGGAATCTCTCAATGTAACCTTTGATGAGAGCATGCCCGATCCTAAATCATCTCCTTCGGTAGAAAATGATGTGATCAATGAACCTTTAGTTCAAAATCAAGAAAGGTCGCCAACATTACAATCTAATGATTCGGATGAAGGCAATCCTAAGGAATTGAGAGAAGCGAGGGGTCATCCTATACAACAAGTCATTGGTGACTTGAATAAAAGGACTCTTAGGTCACAAAACAAACAAGTCTAAGTTTTTGGCATGACAATTTTCAAAAGTCCAAATTGCTTTGGGATAGGTTTTGATGCTAAAACATGCATCTTAGGAGAACAATCTTTAGGTTCTATTAGAGCTTATGTGATTAAGGTTTATGTGGAGGCATGGATGGAAGATCTAACAAATGTCTTCCAAGAGGAAAGATATGCATCAATTCATTATTCAAACTATGAATGATAAGTATCCTAGATTCTACATGTCTATACTATGTGCTTGAACAAGATAACTTGACACAAAATTATCTTGATTCATCTTGAAAATTTTGTCTTTGATATGACGAGTCTTCACAACTCACACTTGTGTTCAAGATGTTGTATCAAATTCATCTTGTTCTTCTTATATGATAAACTACATGCTACATACCCAAATTTTAATGAATAATGCCTCATTGCTTAAAATTTGATGCATAGCTTAACGATTTATGATGCATTCTTAATGGTAGGTAGCATATGTATTTTGTCCACATATCACAACTTAATAATCAACTAGATCACTCATTGCTCTTTGAATAACTTTTCTCATGATCATGTGATCCATGCTCACTTACCTTTCCTATATATTCTCTTCTTCTTGATCTTCACAATTTGTACACCTAATGAGGAATCTTGGTACTAATTGCCTTAATACCCGTTGGATAATAAGTGTCATCACTCATATCTAAATCCCACTTTACTATTATTTAAGGATTAGAGATCTTGTCTAGCATTACATCTAAAATCTCAATCTAAGTTAAAAATGAATAACCAACCACTTTCTCCAAACAATGTTCTTGACAATTTCATCCTCCAAAGTAATGACACTAATTCCTTGAGTGGAAACAATGGAAGTGAAGAAATTGCTAACAACAATGTTGTCCCTCAAGCTACAACCAAGAATGATGGGATAGGAAATGAGTGGTTTATGCTAAACAATCAACAATAATATCCTAGGATCAACCTTGAAAAACTTTTGCAAGATGATGTTTGGTGCTATCCACAAAATGTTCAAGCCACATCACCCCTTACAAAGGGAATTGGTGATGAAGAAGTTTGGGAAAAGAAAAGGAAGCCCTTAAGCCCAAAACTTCGTAAAGGCAATCATGCAATTTGTTGCGAAAACACAATTGACATGCTTAATGCTATTAAGGATCATAGAGATGAAACCCGTAAGATGCTCAAATCTCTTTATGACGGGGTTAAAATGCTTCAAGCATTAGCCTCAAATATGACATGCATTGTGCATCAAGATAGGGGTGTTGACACATGTGAGGACAATATTGTAGATCACAAGAAATAGTCTCCTTATAACATGTATTGTCTATGTGTGTTTGTTAGATGCATTATGTGTATTTTGTGTTTATTTGATCTCTTGGTACTATGATCTTGTAGTAACTTTAAGCTCTCATGCTTTATTATAATAACAAATGCACTTCTCTCAACCTTGACATGCTCAACTATTGGTTATTGGAGTCATATGGAACAAATACACACACACACACACACACACACACACACACACACACACACACACACACATATATATATATATATATATATATATAATATTGTGGACTAACCCATGTTGCAAGTCTCCAAATGGTAACCTAACCCATCTTGGACTTTCACATGTGAGGATTTCTTGTTGGTTGCATGTTGTGATTTCTATGTGCAGCTAGGCCACCGCAAAGGTGAGTCTCTTGACCCATGGATCCTCGCCTTTAAAACAAGGGAGAGCAACGATCTAGGGGGAGCTATGTTCAAGGGGGAGCACATTCGGTCCCGCCTTTTTGATTTGACAAAAGGGGGAGAAAGAAAGCAAGAAGTGGGAAGACCATTCAAGTAATGTTAAAAGCTTCACCAAATTACAAGGCAAAGGTCAAGACGCAAGCTACACCAAAGGCGCGCTTTGTCTTTGCTAAGTTTGGTAATTTTATTTGCTTCCGGTTTTTGTTTGTCATCGTCAACAAGGGGGAGATTGTTGAGGCAACATGATCAAGATCTCTTTATGTTTTAATGATGACAAAAAAACTATCGAAACACATAAAATAACAAACGTTAGCTCAAAACCGTCGGAGCCAATGTCTGCTCCTGGCGCGCTGCCCGCGCGTCAACGCGCGGGTGACGCGCCAGGAGTCTGTATGGTTCCGGGCGATTTTTGAAAGTCGGCTTTCCCCTTACCCGACAAATGTGAATCTTTCAATACAGGTATGAATATGTTATGTGCTTAATTGAGAACACTCAAAACGAGTTTTGAGATTTGAGAAATCCCATTTTTAATACCCCCATTTACGGGAAAATGCCAATTCATGTTTTCTAACTATCGCCTCTAGCCAAGGCTTTTCTAAACTTAGGGAGCTTACATATTTCACGTGACATCGTGTTGAAGCATCCACATACTTATATCCTGTGCTTACTGATGCGTGGGAATCGCAACAGGCTTTACCTCTCGAGGGATCTCGAGAAGCTTACAACCCCCACCAGGCAGTGTACCTGATCGTTGTAGTATAGTATAGTGACAAGTACCGGGGGATTGATCGTTCAGCTTAGGAATAGTGTCGCTAGGATTAGAAAGCCTAATTACTAGTTCTAAAGGTGAGGGATGATTATTTTTGTGTTTTTATATTTTTATGAAAGCAAGTAAAATCTCGGGGTTTGAAAGAGTGGGCGGAATTAGTTGCTATTCAACTAACCCAAAACTAAGATGCAATCAAAATAAAATACTAAAAATGAAAATAAACTAATTAAACTAAGGTTGTGAGCAGTAATTGGAGAAAATGTGTTTACTTAGATTTCATTACTCCCTAGATATCTTTTATACGTTAATTACTTGTTATAATTGCATGGATGACGGATCGTATTCCTTAATACCATTCATGGGGTGGCATACATAACTCCCCAATTCTATGAGCTCTTATCTCCTCCTACACCATGCCCAGCACAACTATAGGGATTGTAAACAGTGGCTCATGCATTAAATACAACCAATAAAGACCTAGTACGTCTCGGTTCATGTTTCTTAAGACGTTCAAGCATGTTACCATTTGGAGATCTGCCAGTTTTCTTAAGCCTAACATATAAATCATTCATCCAAAACAAGAATAAACAAGTAATCAACACATAATCAACATCTAGGTTTCATTAGATCTAAGCAAACACAAAAGAGATCTAGCCTAGCATAATGGAATTGAGACAAGAACAAGATATAGACAACCAACACATAGACATATTGATTGAATTAGAAGAACACTTATCTCAATTACAATGCAAGGTATCAAGGGTTTGGAACCCTTGAAAAACCTGTAAAACTTGCACCAAATTCATCTTTTGGGTTTCTCCAAAACTTCTCTCTTTTAATGTGAAAAACTAGAAAACTATATATAGGAAAATAGGGGTGACGGCGTCAAGACAAACAATGTGACGCCGTTACCTCGCCGCCAAATACTTCCTCGGACGGCCTTGATCTACTTCTGACGCCGTCAAGGCCTAGGCCGTCACACAATTTACTCTTGACGCCCTGTGTGTGACGCCGTCATCAACTACGGATTTTAATTCTTGAGGTTTTGACGCCGTCAGGAAGACTCTTGACGCCTTCATGAACTACGGATTTTTATTCTTGAGGTTTGACGCCGTCAAGCAATTACTCTTGACGCCGTCACCTACTGTTTCCAGCATGGAAAATTGAGACTTTGCCATTTTCTTCACTTTTATGCTCCAAAAACGTCCAAAATGGCTTCTTTTCCAGAATTCACTCTCCAAGTACCTAAAATCACAAAAGGAACGATTTAGGGCAATATTTGATCAAATAAATTCGGATTCGGGCTTAAATGACCCCCTAAAAAAGGATCATTTTTCGCCTCATCATATACCCTTACACTTGAGATTTGCTTGTCCTCAAGCAAATGCGCTTTTATTCTACTCAAAACACAAGTTAGGGGTCATTTAACACTAATATAAAAGTAATTACAACAAATAATCGTTCCACTAAAGACCAATAGACAAGCACGGAGGTCATACACTAGCACCTCACAAATAGTGTTTAGATACTTACATCTCTCGGGTGTAATAAAGTAATATAACATTATGGAAATGGAAGATATCTCTCACTACCTGTCATAGCAAAATAGATTACCATAGGCTTGGGAAAGGATCAAACCTCCACCACATGGCGTAAGCACCTAGGATAAACTATCAAAGAGGTCTTTTAAAGGGTTGTAACGTTAGGTATAGGGATATGAATTACACGGTTTTGTTGGATAAAGGAAGTTTTATTGGTGGCGAGTTAACAATCTTGGTTAATTACATGTACAATATGGCGTTGCTAAGCCAAGACTAGACTCGACTTAAGCTAATAAATACAAAATAACAAAAACATAAAATGAACATAGAATGAAACGGGATGGTAGTCCGTATTTTTTTTTTTTCCTTTTTTTCCTTTTTTTTTTCTTCTTTTTTCTTGACTTTCTCGATTTTTTTTTTTTTTTTTTTTTTTTTTTTTTTTTTGCATACACTCTTACCCTACCATCCAAAATAATACATCATAGGGGATGAATATTCCCCTTACACTTGAATCTTTACATACTTTACAATTAACTAATCTAGTGACTCGAATTAAGAAAATCAAAACACTTGGAGCACTTTTAAGATTAACGTAATGAGTCCCAATTGTCCCAAAACAATATGTACAAAGATATGACTCGACTTAGCAACCATGTAATCAATTAGAAAGTTAACTTAGGGTTTAACAAATAACAATAATGCACTAAAAATGAGCGCATACACGGAAGGCTAAGGCGATTTGGGTGTACATTTAAGTGGGGTGTAACAAATTCTTCCTTTAAGTAAAATGCTTAAAGTTAGAAACGAAAAGATAGGCTCGGAGGGGTGTACTAGGGGTATCGTGTACTAAAAATGAGTACAACGCTAAGGGTGTGGGAAAAATTAGTTGACTTAACTAGCCAAGTAATATGACTTAAATGGTCAAGTAATTATGATACGGGTTTAACACAAGGGTGATCCTAATGCCTCTTATCATGTAGTAAATCCTACCACACGAATGTAGTCTCACTAGCGGTCTCGGGATGCATCACTAACGCAAGTTCTAGAATCTAAATGCTACCGGTACACTCATAAGCACTAATAGTGAATGCTTTTCCTATCAAATCTAAAGGCGAACCTCACATTTTTGGGTGGAAAATTTTTTCTGAATATACGGTTATGTGCTAGTCATACAATCTCCTATCCATGAGACGCTTGCTATGGCTAAAGTTTCACTCCTAAATGTTGTAAAAAATTTTAAATTTGGCGCTAAAATTACTCTAACAAGTATTTCTCATAGTTTTATTACACATCTACCATTAAACAAAAAAAACTCAAGCGAAAGTGCATATGTAAGGTATCATCTTTTTACCCTCCCCTTACACTTAAGATGAACATTGTCCCCAATGTTCAAGTAAAGAATGTAAAAGTGAACAAGTAAAGAGAATGAAATCAAATACTCCCCTGATTCGCTCGGTATGGATAATAAGGTGGCCAGGTTAAATCTTCCTCCAAGGAAATGAACAATCAAAGCTTCCCTTCCAGAATATAAATCATCTTCTTATCGAACATAACCTGTAAATCCTGACAAAAATAGACAAGACAACCTCGCGTAAAATCGGCGGCATCCTATATAAGTAACAAATCCTAGAAAACAAAGTAAGATATAATGCTTGTGGAATGAAGTTTGCAGATCTCCTGGAGATTATAAAACTTAATAATTCACAAAAACCATAAGACTCCGTTAGAAAAACAAAACCGGTAAAATTTCCAGATTTTAACTCCTGACGCCGTCAAGAGTAAACTCGTGACGCCCTCAGAAGTAACCTGCAGAAATTCTTATGTTAAGTTTCCGGAAAATTTCTGGAAAAACTTCGTCCTACTTCCTGGAAAATCCTGCAAAACTTCATGACGACTCAATACAAGCATTTGACTCTGACAAATACGAATATACATGTTCATTTATTATTGTGGAGAATCATGATCGGTTTGTTTCTTAAAAACATATTTGGGGTTTCCCCTTACACTTATCTTTTGCAAAAATACCTTTAGGTGGAGTTAAGACTAAGCCAAAACAACAAAGTAAAGTATTTCCACTATTTAGTTTAGAAACATGATCTACCAACAATAAAAATTAAGCATGCATACGGAAGCAAATAACAAACAAACAAATAAACAAATAAATAAAGCTTGGGTTGCCTCCCAATAAGCGCTTGTTTTTGTTCGAGTCACGAGCCTGACTCTACCCTTATTTAACGGATAAAAGGGAAGTTTTCCCTACACTTAGGATTAAGTGCGGGTGGAAGTAGCGATACACACCCTTAGGGTGGAAGTATGCCACGTGAGAAAATAGTGGTGGATGAATTATATGCTCAAAGGGGTGTGCTCCTATCATCATAACCTTACCTAATTCAATCGGGTTAATGGGTGGATTAAGATTTTCTCCTAGAAAGGGATCATTTCAATCAACTTCAAGAGACTCCTAGTTGGGAAACCATCTTGACCTAATAAACCCGGTTTAAACCCATAATGTTTCTTATGATCAATCATAAATGGGTGATGTAAGCATGTAAGGTCATTTTCCACTCCTATATTGGTTTCCTCTCTACAAGGCTTAGAGTCCACTACCTTTATCCTAAGACTACCCGGACTACATGGGTTGATGGGTGGGTCGGCTCCTCTTTTGTCTCCTAGATGTATATCTAAGGATGGAAAGTTGTGTGAAGATTGAGGTTCCGGTTCATCAACACTAGGTAATTCCCTAGAACTAAGAGTAAAGTCATCACTAGAAGTATTCAAACCTATATCCTCTAGTGGTTTTTGGTTCAAGGGCTCTACCTCTATTGGGGCTCCTATAGTCTCTTCTACATCTTTCGGGTAAGTCATGGGTGGTGTGTATTCCTCAAGTGATGATGGGAGTTGTGGGGTACTTTGTAGGTTTGTGTTATTTACCTCATCCTTCTTTATCTCAATATCATCTATATCCTCATCATGTGTTCCTTGAGATTCCAAGTCATTGATCATAAAACCTAGGTCTTTTTGCTCAATATGATCATGCTCGGCTAAATACTCCATAATTGTTTCTTCAAGTTGTGATGTATACAAATCCATCAATTCATTGAACTCATGGTTCACTGTTAGGAGGCTTTCCTCAAAAATTTTCCAAAGGGTCTTACTAAAAGGAATTGATCCTAACAATGATTGTTTAATATAGGCCACACATGTGCATAACTCATCAAACCTATCAAACTTTACACCCATCTCTTCTTGTATATATCTAAGATCACTTAAAAATTCATTGGAACAACAGGAAGCAAATCTATCCGAGTAAACTAATTGTTCCTCTATAGTTAATGATCTAAATAGAATTTCATCCGCCATGCAGACAAATGAAAATGGTTTCACAAACAAAGGGCACAAAGAAAAAGATAGACTACAAGAAAGCTAATAAAAAGAAAATAAAAATCTCACTAAAAAGGAATCTAATGAGTAGACCTAATAAAAAGAAATTCTAACCTAGACAATAACTATTCCCCGGGCTGCGGCGCCAAAAACTTGATGCGTGGGAATCGCAACAGGCTTTATTTCTCGAGGGATCTCGAGAAGCTTACAACCCCCACCAGGCAGTGTACCTGATCGTTGTAGTATAGTATAGTGACAAGTACCGGGGGATTGATCGTTCAACTTAGGAATAGTGTCGCTAGGATTAGAAAGCCTAATTACTAGTTCTAAAGGCGAGGGATGATTATTTTTGTGTTTTTATATTTTTATGAAAGCAAGTAAAATCTCGGGGTTTGAAAGAGTGGGCGGAATTAGTTGCTATTCAACTAACCCAAAACTAAGATGCAATCAAAATAAAATACTAAAAATGAAAATAAACTAATTAAACTAAGGTTGTGAGCAGTAATTGGAGAAAATGTGTTTACTTAGATTTCATTACTCCCTAGATATCTTTTACACGTTAATTACTTGTTATAATTGCATGGATGGCGGATCGTATTCCTTAATACCATTCATGGGGTGGCATACATAACTCCCCAATTCTATGAGCTCTTATCTCCCCCTACACCATGTATAGGGATTGTAAACAGTGGCTCATGCATTAAATACAACCAATAAAGACCTAGTACGCCTCGGTTCATGTTTCTTAAGACGTTCAAGCATGTTACCATTTGGAGATCTGCCAGTTTTCTTAAGCCTAACATATAAATCATTCATCCAAAACAAGAATAAACAAGTAATCAACACATAATCAACATCTAGGTTTCATTAGATCTAAGCAAACACAAAAGAGATCTAGCCTAGCATAATGGAATTGAGACAAGAACAAGATATAGACAACCAACACATAGACATATTGATTGAATTAGAAGAACACTTATCTCAATTACAATGCAAGGTATCAAGGGTTTGGAACCCTTGAAAAACCTGTAAAACTTGCACCAAATTCGTCTTTTGGGTTTCTCCAAAACTTCTCTCTTTTAATGTGAAAAACTAGAAAACTATATATAGGAAAATAGGGGTGACGGCGTCAAGACAAACAATGTGACGCCGTTACCTCGTCGCCAAATACTTCCTCGGACGGCCTTGATCTACTTCTGACGCCGTCAAGGCCTAGGCCGTCACACAATTTACTCTTGACGCCCTGTGTGTGACGCCGTCATCAACTACGGATTTTAATTCTTGAGGTTTTGACGCCGTCAGGAAGACTCTTGACGCCTTCATGAACTACGGATTTTTATTCTTGAGGTTTAACGCCGTCAAGCAATTACTCTTGACGCCGTCACCTACTGTTTCCAGCATGGAAAATTGAGACTTTGCCATTTTCTTCACTTTTATGCTCCAAAAACGTCCAAAATGGCTTCTTTTCCAGAATTCACTCTCCAAGTACCTAAAATCACAAAAAGAACGATTTAGGGCAATATTTGATCAAATAAATTCGGATTCGGGCTTAAATGACCCGCTAAAAACGGATCATTTTTCGCCTCATCACTTACGTCTTCTCTAATTACGTAACGGGTTTGCTCCCTTATTGGTCAAACTAAGTCAAAGGTCACTTTGCGTAAACGCATCCTTTCCCACTTGGGTTTTGCTTTACATCAAGGAAAAGCACTTAACTTGTTTGAACCAAGGTATTAGTTGAGAACGTTCATCTTCTAATGGAAGACACTGAATTGAACAAGGAAGATATGGAATCAAAACTCTACATGGTATATGTTGAGGCAACATGATCAAGAACTCTTTATGTTTTAATGATGACAAACTAACCATCGAAACACATAAAATAACAAACGTTAGCTCAAAACCGCCAGAGCCAATGTCTGCTCCTGGCGCGCTGCCCGCGTGTCAACGCGCGGGTGACGCGCCAGGAGTCTGTATGTTTCCGGGCGATTTTTGAAAGTCGGCTTTCCCCTTACCCGAAAAATGTGAATATTTCAATACAGGTATGAATATGTTATGTGCTTAATTAAGAACACTCGAAACGAGTTTTGAGATTTGAGAAATCCCATTTTTAATACACCCATTTACGGGAAAACGCCAACTCATGTTTTCTAACTATCGCCTCTCGCCAAGGCTTTTCTAAACTTAGGGAGCTTACATATTTCACGTGACATTGTGTTGAAGCATCCATATGCTCATATCCCGTGCTTACGTCTTCTTTAATTACGTAACGGGTTTACTCCCTTATTGGTCAAACTAAGTCAAAGGTCACTTTGCGTAAACGCATCCTTTCCCACTTGGGTTATGCTTTACATCAAGGCAAAGCACTTAACTTGTTTGAACCAAGGTATTAGTTGAGAACGTCGAGTCGTGGAAATTCACGAGGTATGAAACTATGGATTCTCGACGTTGTGTTACTTGAACTTACAAGTAACCTATGATTTTCTCAACTCATAATCTTAATTGTCTTAACCTTTTCTTTTTAATGACAATTAGATTATGCCTTAATCCTCTCTTAATCCCATTTGTGCATAAGACAAAACCAATCATATCCGAATCAAATATTCTCTTACACAATCTCTTACACCCTTACATATTCCCTTACACACTACATCCTAACCATCCATTCCCTTACAACACATTCCAACCCTCCATTTTCAACACATGCCAATTGTTGGAAACCCTGTTAGCATTAAAAATATGTATTATGAAGTGATAGTCATTCTCATATTGTAACTTTGTGTCGTTTGTTAAGATTAGTAATAGTTTAGTCATTGGGCCTTGGACTTGGCAAGCTAATATGTTATGTGCTATGTTTCATAAGCCTAGTTATCCAATAATGTAACCAAGTCCAAGCCCAAGCCCAAGCCCAAGCCCATAGAAAGCCCATAGGGCATCTCATGTTAAGAACTATTTAAACACCTCAAAGGCTCATTTGAGGTGT
This sequence comes from Artemisia argyi, assembly GCA_030686995.1. Taxonomy (NCBI): domain Eukaryota; kingdom Viridiplantae; phylum Streptophyta; class Magnoliopsida; order Asterales; family Asteraceae; genus Artemisia; species Artemisia argyi. The sequence continues at coordinate 144,401,393 of CM060689.1, forward strand.
GTGCTTGTGTGTGTATTTGTGTGTGTTTCTCTAATAATATTCTCTCTTCTTTCTTTCTCTACTCTCTCTACTTTCTCTCTCTAAAATACACATATACGATCCATATACTCTCACCAAGTCACCATCTTTCTTCTTCTAATCTTCTATATTTGTGATAAAGTTGTGATATCTAAGGTCCTACAAGTGGTATCAATCGCCTAACAATGATTTAGGAGTGTTGGGTGTTTGTTTCGTATTTTTTAAGCTTTATTCTCGTTTTTTTTTCTCAAAAAATCATTACTTTTCTTGTTTGTTTTGTGTTTTTAACACTTTTTTTTATTACAAACTAGTGTTATAAACCTTTCCCAACAAGAAAGTTTTAATCTTTTTGAACATTTCTAGCTTAAAAATTCGAATTTGGTTTTGTACTTGTTTTCGAGATCCAAAAAAAGTTTTTATAAAAATCATCAAGTTTGCAACTTTCTTCAAGTTTTGGTGTTTTTATAACTAGAAGTACAAGAATCTTGGAATACAAACTTCATTTGGGTGTGCTTTTTGCAAATTCAAAATTCTAGAAATTTTTCTAAATCACAAAGTTTCTAAATCACAAAGTTTCTAAATCTCAAAAGTTTCGAGAACACACTTGGTCCCGTTGCTTACTCGGTGTTTCCCTTGCTTGTATAAGTGAGAAAACACTTCGACTCGTGGTATACTCTTTAAATTGTATAATTTAGAAAGTTTTGGGTGATAATTCTATCTAAAACGTATTCTAGATAATTTTATCTAAAACGTATTCTAGATAATTTTATCTAAAACACATTCTAGATAATTTTATCTAAAACGTATTCTAGATAATTTTATCTAAAACACATTCTAGATAATTTTATCTAAAACGTATTCTAGATAATTTTATCTAAAACACATTCTAGATAATTTTATCTAAAACGCATTCTAGATAATTTTATCGAGAACAATTCTAGATAATTTTATCGAGAACACTTTTCTAGAATTTTCCTGGTGACAAAGTTTCGAGAATTTTTCTGGTGTCAAAGTTTCGAGAATAACCTTCACCAAACTCAACTCCTATTTCGTTGGAACGATCCAAGTATCAACTTTATCCATCTACACTTCATCAAATGGCATCTCAGCAAGATATTCATGCAGCCGGTGCAGAAAACCGACCTCCTATGCTTGAAAAAGGTGGATATCTCCCATGGACAAGCCACATGCTTCGTTACATCAAAACAAAGCCTGATGGTAAATTAATGATCAACTCCATTAAGAATGGTCCATTTCAGCCAAGACAAGTTCAAATTGCCGGTAATCCAAACTCAACAAATCCTACTGAACCATACATGCGTTTACAAACAGAAGAAGATTACACAGATGAAGACAAGACGCAGATCAAAGCTGATGATATGGCAATGCATCTAATCCAACTTGAATTACCTCGGGAGATCTTTGCTGCGGTCGACAGCTATGAAACTGCTCATGCTATGTGGGAACGTGTTAGAAGGATTTGTCATGGAACAGAGATTGGACAACAAGACGTTGAGAACAAACTTCTTACTGAATGGGAGAACTTCACATCCACTAAAGGTGAACAGATTGAGTCATACTACACAAGGTTTTGCACGTTGATGAATGAGTTAATCAGAAACAAGTTGACACCTCGAACAATTGCAACAAACATCAAATTCGTCAATAACCTTCCAGAAGAATGGGGTCGTTATGTTACAATTGTTAATCAGACAAAGGACTTACATCAGGTGAATTATGATCAACTCTATGACTTTCTGAAGCAAAACCAAGCTGAGGCTAATGAAGTTAGGAAAGAAAGATTGGCAAAGAATCATGATCCTCTCGCACTAATTGCTAATACACCAACACCATTACAAGTGAACACTCAACAACCATCATCATCCATTCACAACTACATGCAACCATCATGCATTCAACAACCAATACCGGTCTACCAACAACAATTCTACCCACAACAACAAGACGTTATTCCACAACAGACATACCCACAATTCCAAGAACCAGAATTCACTGAAAATGATGAAGCTGCTGCAGCATTGACTCAAGCGTTTGCTTTTCTGTCAAAGGCATTCCAAGGACGCTATTCTACACCAACAAACAACAACCAAAGGATTTCATCGAATACTCGTAACAGGCAGATCGCTCAGCCGAGTTTCAATATGGGTAACGGAGGCCAAATGGTTGGAGTTTATGGGAATCAGCAAGGATATGCTACGGGATTTAATATGGGCAATCAGAATATGCAGAATGCAGGTCAGTATGCAGGGAATCAGTTGGGTCAGATTGTTGGAAATCAGAGGGGTCAGAATGTTGGTAATCAGGCAATGGGTAATCAGAATAGAAATGTTGCAGCTCCAGTAGTGGGGAATTTGGGAAATGTGAATCAGGGTAATCCGGTAAAGTGTTTCAACTGCCAGGGTGTAGGTCATATGGCAAGAAACTATCCTACTAAGCCAAACAAGAAAGATCTAGCGTACTTGCAGAAAGCAGTGATGTTGGCACAAAAGGCAGAGGCAGGATTTCAGTTGAATGCAGAGGAGAATGACTTTATGGCTCTTATGGATGACATGGAAGATAGAGAAGATATCGATGCGAACTGCATATTCATAGCGAATCTTCAGGAAGCTAAGTATGACACGGATTCTGACACACTTCCTGTTTATGACACCAATGCACCATCTGAGGTATCTAATTTCAACACATGTCACAATAATGATATATTTGATATGTCTCCTCATGAGGAACAACATTCTGAGAAGCTAGCACCCACTTATGATACATACCTGGACACGCCAAGTAGTAGCAATACTCCTTCAGCAACTCCAGATGTGAATCATAATGGAGGCTTCGTTTCACAGCATGCTGAGAATGATGACGAAACACGTGCTTTATTTGAATCATTATTGAATAATTGTCGTATTGAAATTGAGAATGTGCAAAAGGTCAATCGCGATGTTAAGGCCGCGAATGTTAAATTGACCGCGGAGCTTGAGAGTTACAAATCCACCATTAAAGCTTTTGAATTTCATAACAAAAGATTGTCTGAATTAGAAACTGGTTATCAAAATTCCGTTTCAGAGAAACAACAATTGCAACTCAAGTTTGATACACTTGTTGTTAATTCTTTCAAAAAGATAAAATCTTTAAACGCGGAAATTTCTGATTTACAAAACCAACTTTCTAAACAAAAAACAGCTTATACCAATCTTGAAAAAGAAATGGATGAGTTGAAAAAGGATTTTGCAAAGAAAGAAGACAAACTTTTGGAAGAAATAGCAGAGTCAGAACACATGATTGCTCATTTAGAAGAATTAGTGGTTAAGTCGGGTCAGTCGAGTCAAACAATGAAAATGATTTCAAATCAAATTAATCCGATTTACCATACGAAACATAAAATGGCTCTTGGTAACAACACCCCGTGTAATATCAAGAAAGCTCAGCAAGAACATAATGTTTTGTACAATGGTAATGTGATTTACACCAAACATGATCCTCCCGTTGTTCGGGATTCTGTGCTAACGATTGAACATGTCGAAGAGAGCATTTCCAAAATGAAACAAAAGGATTTGAAACCCATTGATTACAACAAATTGAACAAACTTTCGGGAATCACTTTTGTTCCACAAACAGAACCGTCTGTGTTTTCCATTAAACGACCATTTGCGAAATTCTTGTCTAAAAAGAAAGTTGTTTCCAAATCTCTTTCAAAATTAGAACAAATGTCCTCTAACAACACTTTTAAAACAAGTGAGGCTAGAGACATTCTCGATGAAGTTAAAATGAGAATTCAAGAACTTCAAAACATTGTTAAATCTAAAACTTCCATCGATATTAACAACTGGCATTCTAGTTTTCACATCGAACAGAAAAAGGTGTTTCAAAACCAAATTACTATTCCACTGAATAACATCAGCGCGAGTGTAAAAAATTTTGAACAAGTTTTCTTAAAAGAAACGGCCGACTTTGTCAAGGACCACAAATCCCTGGTAACCGAAGCTAATGATATTCGTGAAAACATGATTGTTTTGGAAAACCTAAATGATTCTCTCTTCGAAGCTGTTATGACCACTGATATTATGTCCATCATTTTACAAACATATTCGGTTCAAGACGATGAAAGACTGAGAGCTGAGACCTCCGAAATTGTTTCCAAATATGAAAATGCTCTTATAAAGCTTGAAAAAGAAAATGTGTCATGTTTTAAACAACTTGATCGAAAAAAGGAAGAATGCAAATATGACAAACTGTCGTATGAGCGTGCTTTCAAGAACATGAAATAGCAAAATGATCTTTTGAGGGCTTAGCTTGAAAGTCAAAAAAGGAAGGGTGAGGAAACTAAGTTTGCAAAACCATCAACTTCGGAGAAACCAAATGTTTCAAACACGGTTCAAAAACCAAAAATGTCAATTTCACGGTTTGCTCCAAAAGTCGATGCGAAAAAGGATTTGACAAAACCAGTCACTCCAACACCCTTGCCCCAGCAATGTGAAAATGATAAGATTGTTGAAAAACAAAATTTGTTTGTTGAAAGAAACAAAAATGTGATTTCACCTGACTCTTCTAAGTATAGTACACCAAATAAGACTACAAAAACTGTTAATGAGTCTGTTGGTTCTAATGACATGGTCCTCAATCATCATCTAGAAGAAGCTAGAAAAAAGGCACAACATCGAAAAAACGGAATTTAGGTGCAAAACCTAGTGTGATAAATTCTACAAGATTCCAAAGCACCGCTAGTAGTAGTAAACCATTACCTAGGAACTTTCAACAAAATACTAGGGATTGGCTTGCATCTAAGAGTAGTGACACAAAAGAGTATGCTAGGAACGTAGAATGCAGCACAAAGAATTCCAAATCAAGTGTCAAGACACAATCCACTAAGACACCAAATCGAAACAAACCCGTTGATAAGAAGCAAGAGGTTAAGAAACCTAATAGGTGGATATCTAAAGAATGTAGTTTTTCCAAGACTGAGACTTCCGCTGTATCTGATAAGAAAACTACATCTAGATCTTACCTTAGGTGGATTCCTACCGGGAAAGTTTTTAAAACAGTTGGTCTTAGATGGATTCCCACAGGGAAGATTTTTGATAGTTGCACCAAGACAAATAATAGTGATAATCTTCAGGATAAGGAAGTAGAAACCACAACAACCGTTGATAGTCAACACCCGCAGAGTGATGCTTCATGTACTTCTAACACTGTTATTTGTGAAACCTCTTCGTCTTTGGTTGCAGGTGCTTCAACTATCTCAGAACCCAGTTCTTCAGAGGGTTCAAATTCTGTAAATTCTATAAAATCATTCTTTCAATCTTCTATTTTTGATTTTCCATTTCTTTTATAAAAACAAAAACAAAATACAAAAATATAAAATTTCAAAAAATACAAAAACATTATAAAATAAAAAAAATCCAAAAATATTCTTCTCACGACATGTCTCTCGTATAAATCAATATTCTGTACGTTTCTAGAAATGTCATTCAACAATGATACGGACATGTACAGATGCTTGAGCGGGAGTTCTTTTTTTAATGTTTTTCTAAAACATGTCGTTTCTCAAAAATTCTCTTCACAATGGCTTTCGTATACTTCAGTACGAAACCCGGACTTCAACAACGACTTCTTAGTATTTCAGCTAAGGACTCGTTCTTCAAAGAAAGGAAAGTGCTTAACAAAAACAAGGTTTTAAATATTTCTCGAGCACTTATCCTAAAAACAATAATTCTCTTTTATGTTGAGCACCAACTTTTCAAGATTCTTCAAAAAGATTTTCAAAATCTATCAAAATCGGTGCTCATCATCAAAATGACTTGTGTACACCTTACAGTGCACAACTCAAGTTTTCAAAGATAGGAAAGTGCTACGCAAAAATGATTTTCATCAAAAAAGTGCACTTATCCTAAAAATGGACACTGTTGTACGCCTCAGTGCGACATTCCTATTCAAACAAAGAGAAGTCTTTGTTTTTCATAAAACCTTGATGTAAAATTCAACAAATCTGAAACTTCTTTCTCTTTCAGAATTTTGCTTCAAGAAGACTCATTCCCTCTAAACTTTAAAAAGTTTAACATTTCTCAAAAACATATGCGAGTTTTGAGGGGGAGTATTTCATAAAAATAAAAATGTTCCGATTTCATGCAAAAACAAATCTGTCTTTCTCTCCAAAAAGTTTTTTCTTAATCTGTTGATATCAAAAATATCACGATATGCTATTTTGAGGAGGAGAAGACATGATTAAAATGTGATCAAAGATGTTCAAAGTTTGTGACTGAATCTCAAATGAGCTCGACTCAGAATGAACCAGTGAATTGACGAAGCTTAAAATGTCAGTAATCGAAAAGACTTGTCCTGGACGGGTAATAATTTCAAGCTAGTCTAACTAGTGATGTAAGCGTGTCTCGAATAGGACTTGTCTGAGTAGAATGTACCGTCTCGAGAGACTTTCTTTGGACTTGACCAGGACGAGTAATAATTTCAAGCTAGTCTAACTAGTGATGTAAGCGTGTCTCGAATCGGTCATGTTCACTGAAAATCAATCAACTCAAAAAGTGCAAACTCCTCACGCATGTGCAAATTTCTTAAAATTCCATGAGCACATGTGAAGGGGGAGTCCTTCAAATGAAATGCAAAACTCTAGAAGTGTTAACAAAGCATGTTTTATTATCATAAACACTTTGAGAGATTTTCACAAATGGTTTGATGGCAACAATAGGATAGTCATGAAGTTATAAGGTGACTAAGGTTAAGAAAAACCGTCCTATGATCCGCCAGAGCCGGAGGGATCTACCCAAGGACAAATCCAATAGATTAGAATTAAAAGTCCTTAGGTATGATTGAAAAAAGGAGAAAATGAGAAAGGAGAAAGAAGGGGTTGAAGGATTAAAAAGAAAAGTTATGAAAAAGGGTGAAAAGAAATAGCCCTCCATATGTTCAACCTTAGGGCAGACACCGGGTTCAACTCATATGCTACTGGTTGTTACTAAGGTGACACCGGTATTGAAGACAAAGACGTCATGGACCCAGTGACGCACTGCACTAAACCTTCTTAACCACTCAGGTTCTCTTAAAAGAGCTTGTTTCATTCTCACGGGGAACCGGTGTAATCTATCGACCTGTCTCTTAGAGATGGTTGATATTGAAGCAGGAGACCTCTCCCTAATCTCCGCATAGGAAACCAAATGTGCACTTATCGAGTCTAGAGCCCCGAGATTCATCATAAGATCTCATAGGAACACATGATATTTCTACACTGGTTGTTCATCATTAAGGACGCCAGATGTAAACTTTAGAGTCCTACGCAGATCTTAGCAATCTGCCAGAACATTTATGAGAGGATTCACACTTGTGATTCTCAATGATTGAATGGAAATTCCTGCCAGGGTCAACCTCAAGCAGCCTTGACAGCAGGTCACTTCGGTAATTCTTTATGGGTTACGCTTAGTGTTCGCGGTGGTTTCAAACGGTCTACAGTCGTGGAGTGATCCCCAGCGACTCACCCAGTCATTGAGCTACTTAGTAGGTCTTGTAAGCTCTCTCGAGAGTATCTGACATGGGAACGGCCTTGGTAAGGGTTAGAAGGAGTCTTCACACTATGCTGTTGACGATATCTAATTCTTATCTGTAAGTACCGGATGTTTTATTGCTAACTGTTTATATGCAGGGACACTTCATCTCCATGGCGACAGATTCCACGTGCTCATACATACATCTGGAAGTTAAAGAAAGCTCCCTCAAAGATCTATACAACACAAAGTTCAAAGAAAGATTCTACGCCAAAAAGAAGAATCTACAAAGTATAAAGACTAAAGATCAAAGTGAAAGAAAGGGAACTACGTGCATATAAATATCAAAATCCAAAGATGTATGAGCATGTTGGAATGGCAAACAACCACCACAGACGCAGAAGTGACGAAAGGCAGATAACTCCACATCACAAAGGAACAAAGAACGATGAAAAATCAGTTATCAAAGATCACAAAGCATGAAGGAACGAAGACTAAAGACTATTCTACAATGACACACAAAGTTAAAGACAAAGAACACGGAAGACCCACTCACGTGGAGCATCATTCGAATGACCACCCCTTAGGAGGAGATTGTTAGCATTAAAAATATGTATTATGAAGTGATGGTCATTCTCATATTGTAACTTTGTGTCGTTTGTTAAGATTAGTAATAGTTTAGTCATTGGGCCTTGGACTTGGCAAGCTAATATGTTATGTGCTATGTTTCATAAGCCTAGTTATCCAATAATGTAACCAAGTCCAAGCCCAAGCCCAAGCCCATAGAAAGCCCATAGGGCATCTCATGTTAAGAACTATTTAAACACCTCAAAGGCTCATTTGAGGTGTGTGCTTATGTGTGTATTTGTGTGTGTTTCTCTAATGATATTCTCTCTTATTTCTTTCTCTACTCTCTCTACTTTCTCTCTCTAAAATACACATATACGATCCATATACTCTCACCAAGTCACCATCTTTCTTCTTCTAATCTTCTATATTTGTGATAAAGTTGTGATATCTAAGGTCCTACAAACCCTAATTTGGCTCCTCTCATCCTAGCCATTAATTTCAAATTACAACAAATCATAACCATCCATTCAACCTCTCATCTCTATATCATCACATGGGTTTCATCCTAGCCATTGAATTCAAATCAAACACATCTCAACCATCCATCCAATCCCTCTTCCCTATACCACCACATGTGATTGATCTTAGCCATTGAATTCAAACCAAAACAATCCTAACCATTGATCCAACCTTTCCTCCCAAGCAAAAGAGGCTCCCTTTGATCTTATCCATCCATCTCAAATGAAACCATCTTAACCCTCCATTTCTCCTTTCCTCCCAAGAAAAGCATATTCCTTGGAATATCCTCTTCAACCCTAACCAAGGCATACTTGATCTTAGCCATCCATTTCTAATGAGATCATCTCATCCATCCACATTCTCCACATGCCAAATTGTTTGAAAACCAAGGGAGGCTCCCTTTGATCCTAGCCATCCAATTCAAACCATTTCATCTCAACCCTCCATCACATTCTTCCCCCTAAGCATTGGAATATTCCTTGGCATATTCTTTCTCTCTTTTCTATGCCATATGAGGAGATACACTTCTACCCCTTCCAAATTACCCAAACTACACTTTAAACCCTTGGTAATTTGGTTTCTCTTTAAGCACTTCACAAATGATTTCCAAATTGGCTATTTGAGTTGGTAAACCTTAGAATGATTAATGTTAAGGTTTAGTGTGAAGTACAATTGGGGGTTTAGCAAGGATAGGTATTTGTAAGATCCAAACACCCAACACTTGGGAAAAAGTTACAGACGCCTGGCGCGCTGCCCACGTGTTGACGCGCGGGTGACGCGCCGGCCTCGGTAAAATTTCCCAAGTTTGGGTTCTTGGCCTATAAATACCACCCTTGCCTATTGTATTCCTCACCCCTTGCCATTATTCTTTCTCTCTAAACACTCTCAAATCTCTCAATGTTTCTATCTCTAATCTTGTGTTCTTGATTTTCACACTAACATCTTTGGAAGAACACATATCTTTGCAAGGGAAGAATCACAAGAACCTAATCCACTCTTGTGATTGTGTCGAGGGTCTTCTTATCTTTACCCTTTCTACTACAATCGAGTCTCTAGGTTAGGTTAGGACTTGGTTGATAAACAAACATTTATTCTTTCACTTGTTTGTAAGAGAAGTCTTGTGTCTTGGTGACCAAGCCTAGATCATTGGGGATCTAGTTGGGGTTTGATACTTCAGGGTGGAAGTCTTGGTAGAGATCTTTGTGATCCTTAGGTAAAGTCGAATCGTGAGATTCTTTTGGGTGGTTTCCGAGGGCGGAATACTGTTGGTGAGTAACTCCTTCTTTGTGAGCATCAATATTGGTGAATATTGGTGGAGTGAATTGTAACGGTTTGTAGTCCACCGAAAGGATTATACTAGTGAATAGTATCGGAGTCGCGGATTCGCAACTGTACGTACGGATGGTATAAACCCCCCATCCCGAACCAGTATATATCGTTGTGTTCTCTACTTGCTTTATATACTTAGGTTGTGATAGTGGTTGTTGGATTGATTGTACAACCACTTGGTTTTCTTTTGGCTTAAAGTTTTTTAAACATCTAAAAAGCCTAAGAAACCGTATTCACCCCCCCTACGGTTCTACAGAATACACTAACTTCATAATTGAACATGGGGAGACACTTGAATCTTACTACCACCGCTTCACCAACATCATTAATGATTTGGAAAGACATGTAGTTCACCTACCAAGGATTGTTGTCAACACCAAATTCATTAGTAGTCTTGGTCCTGATTGGAAAAAGTATGTGACATTTGTTAGACAGGCGAAGAATCTTCATAATGCTCCATATGGTTTGTTGTATGACTACCTAAAGCACCATGAAGCTGAAGTGGAAAAAGATCGAGCTATCCGAGGAGGCTACTCACCAACACCAACACCAAACTCTTTGGCACTAGTTGCTCAATCTCATACCACTCCACCTCCAATGTCAAATCATGTTCAAGAACAGATTATTTCAGTTATCTACAACTTGTAACCTCCAACCAAATGGTCCCATATGAATCATCTCCACAGCAGGCCTCAACTCCACTTGTTCCATATGACAACAGTGATATAATGTACTACTCAAATTCCAATGAAGATGACGATGAGGATTTCAACACCTTGAATCAAGGACTTGCTCTTATTGCTCGTGCTTTCAGTAAATTCTCAAACAAGACAAACAACCATCTACGTTCATCTTCTAACACAAGGAATCAAGTTGTTGTGCAAGATGGAAGGGTTGAAATACAAAACCGTAACTATGGAAGAGCAGGATCAAGTGGTTATTCGGGAAATTCTGGGATTGTTGAAACTGGGAATTCAGACTCTAGAAATGCAGTGTGGTGCTACAACTGTAATGGAAAAGGTCATATTGTAACTACATATCCAAAACCAAGAACTCGGGGAAGTAAGTTTCACAAGCAGACATTACTCTTAGCTCTCAAAGATGAAGGGGGCGGAACGTTCACTGAACAGGAAAACAGTTTCATTGCCAATGCTTACAACGATGACATGGAAGATCTGGAAGCCAATGCTGCTGTGATGCTTATGGCCAATATGCAGGAACTTCAATTGAATGATTCAGGCCCAGTGTATGACACTGACGGCTTGTCTCAGGTATATGATCTAAACACATGTCTAATACATCAAATAGCATCACCTTCTGCTTCTGAATCAGATAAGGTGCAATTTGTTCCATCTGAACCACCTTTATCTTCTCAGGAAGATGAACAAATGAACACAGTTGTTATATTTGATGATGATACAGTTGTTTCATTTGATGATCCTATTGAAAATGACAAACATGATCATGTTGAACAAAATGAACCTTTCTCTGATCCACAACTCACCATTTCAGGTCATTTCCCGAACTTTGGAAAAACACTATTCATCAAACACTATTCATCAGTTTACTATTCATCATTTTTTGTGTCTGTTTGAAATTCCGAGAAGCATTCAGAAATTTTACTATTCACTAAACACTATTCATTGCGGGAAAAGATTTCATCATTCACGTGCATTACACATTTCATCGTAAATTTAGTTTACGGGTATTAAAATTCGCGTAACCGTATGGGTTTAGGTGCGAATTCATTTCATTATCAGTAAGGACACTGCATACGGACTAGAGACAGTCTGCATATCATCAGTAGGTTATTTACATGTTATACCACTCTTAGGATTTTCAAATTTATATATTTGATACATTTAACGTTTTCCTTATAAGTAATTATAATAAACGTTAACACCCGGTTTATACACGACGAATATATCTAAATATTCCCACAATGGTCCCGACATATTTTTATATCCATTATATCATCATAAAAGTTATTACATTCATTTACCCAGTATTTTGGAATTTTACGTTTTCCAGTTCAGCGTTTTACGCGAATTACGCGTTTTTAACCCGTGTTTCCAGTTTTAACAACGTTCAAGCAACCCGATGGAACTTACCATTCATTTTTATTTTATTATAGAGTATTTTGACAAGTTTAGTCATTCTTTCAAGTTTCATATTTTTACGATGCCCGAATTTACGTTTCGCGGTTTAAAACTTTACGTTTTGCGATTAACGGAACCAAAACCGACTCTGTGAACTAGATTACCAAGCTTCCCACACACATTTAACTAACATGTGCAGCCCCCCACCCCCACCCCCCCTCATTAGTCTTCACATTGACCATATAATTACAAGTATACCATTGAAATTATACAAATATCTTCCAAAAACCTTGAAAACATAACATACATAATTTCTTATAATCAAAAGCTCTCATTTTCTCATCTTCTCCACCATAACCCACGACCCAAATCAATACTCCATGATCAAGTGATGATTTTCCAAAGTACAAAGCATCAAAGTTGTTCATTTTGTCTTCCTAATCAAGAATCATAACCCAAAAACACAAGTAATCCAAGGTTTCTAATCATCTCATCACCTATTATTTCAAAGTGAGTATTCAAAATTATTTTCATGTTTTCATCTAATTAACATATGTATCTTATGGTATTCATGCTTAATTTCATGCACAAACTAGTTATACCACTTTATTTTTGTATACTTTTTGAACATACAAACCCTAGATTGTGATTTAGGTGTTCCCTTGTTAAATTAACTTGATTACTAGTCATTAGGAACCCATGGAACCCTAAGAAGGTGTATGGTAAGATTAGTATAGTTTTGTGAAGTTTGCAAGAGTTTTGGTTGATGTAGAAACTAGTTTTGAACCTTGGAAATGGATTTGTAACAAGGATATAAGCCTACTGTCCCATTTTTGTAAATCCAGGAAAATCAGTAAACATAAATTAAACTTTGGCAAAATTTTTAGAAAATACTTTCAAAAACGAATCCGTAGGCGAAAGAACGGATTAAAAAGAGTTTATAACGAAGAAGTTATGATTTTTGCAAGTTTATTGACGAAAACTATTTTCCGGAAAAATACATGCTGTTGGACGTTTTTCGTCGGTCAAAAAGAGGCTTTAGACGTAACCCGGAGGAGCCAAGTTTTCCAAAATATATTACTACATACTAAGACGTAACCGTGGATATAAAGAACAAGTAAAACGGACTTATAACGACAAAGATATTCACGTTTCAATATCGGCAAAAATCCTCTATAATTGGCAGCTTTTAGAAATAATAATAACACTACGTACTAAATTCTAGATTTTCTAGAAATATTAACCAAGTACCCAATTTCATAACTAATAAAGTATTAGTTATTACAAGTATATTTTCATCACTACAAAGCGTTATTTCAAGGATTTCAAACCGAGGATTTCAACACAAACATTGGTACATACGATATATATAAGTATATATATTGCAACTAGTTTTATTTTTCTAATAGCCATATTTTTCCTAAGTCTTGGAATATATATTTTTGATAACAACAAGTGTTTTTCAAAGAGTAGAGTGGTATAGGAAACATGTGCATGGATATTCATAACATCATTTCATGATCTAAAGTAGATCGTTCATCATTCATATTAGGTTGCGGCTAGTGTGCGCGCCTTGTTTTTCAACTCATTACATGTTCATGGTACCATCATATCAGGTGAGTCATAGCCCCTACTCTTTTAATTATTTTGTAAACTCTTTGGGGGAGAATACATGCTCGTTTTACTTAAACGCATTACTTGCTTTACATGGTTGATTACTCAAACATTTTTAGCTTTACCTATACATATGTTTGATTACCTGCATTTCATTGGTATGTTGATTACTGCATTTCATGGGATTTGTCATCCTTTTTTACATGACTTCATGGTCACAAATTGTTCCCATATGTTCATTGTAATATTGTGGTATTCCCCACTTGGCTGTGATGTCAAACGTGATATTGTGGTATTCCCCACTTGGCTGTGATGTCAAACGTATTGTGGTATTCCCCACTTGGCTGTGATGTCAAACGTAATATTGTGGTACTCCCCACTTGGCTGTGATGTCAAACGTAATATTGCTGTTTCCCTACTTGACTGAATTACGATGCCTTTGCATCAACCTTATTACAGATTTTCCCACTTGACTGATTTATCATATGGCCTCATGGACTGAATTATTTATATAGCCGTTTGCTATATTTATCATGGAATCTGGATACAAGTATTACATTTGTTCACGTATACATATTACATTTGGCAGTGGGTCGTAAACACACAGGTTACAGGTCTCTTATGGCGGGACTTGTAACTGAGTGGATTTATGATGCCTTTGCTGGGATACCTTCATACATATGCGTTACATTCTTTTTCACAAGACTCTATGAACTCACCAACCTCGTGTTGACACTTTAGCATGTATTTTCAGGTTTTAAGCAATGGCACGCTACAGGAGGTTTTGGCAGGGCATGGCATCGTTATAGAAGACTCTGATTATTCATTTGGGGACCGTTTTAAACTATTTTAAGGGCCTATTTCCGCATTATTTTTAACAATGCAGATTCAATATTTTGATTAAACTATTTTATTCTAAATGATTCAAGTGAAAACCATTTTTGAACTTGTGTTGTAATACCAATTGAGTTACACCCCAGCTACATGTATGCTTCCGCTGGACCCGATTTTGGGGGTGTGACAGATTGGCATCAGAGCTTTGGCTATAGCGAACTAAGTGTTTTTAAAACCTAGACTATAGCTACTTTCATGAAAACTTAACCCTATGACCGTCACGTGCCTACCTGCCAAGCTGAAGCCTCATTTGTGGTTAGTTGCTGACATAGGTGATGAGATTTATGTCTCATTATCTGGTATATTATATTCATTTATTATAGTTGATTACTATAATTGTCTTTCATATAAGCATGTTCACGTATCGTATATGTCACCGCATTATGTTTTTCCTTGCATAGTTTCATCATTTGACCTCGAGTTTGGTCACCTGCCTTAGTCTTTCTGAACGTCTTGGTATTTGTGAAGGACATAGTATTAGTATAACTGAACTGAGTTTTTCAAAATTCATGGAACCTCGGTGGAATATAGACTAGTCATCTATATTCGACCCGGGATAGTGGGACATAGGCTGACTACCTATATCCGACTCAGAAATGAATTTTGTAACACTGAGAATAGTTATAATAAAATTTTGTCTGGATTGAATCCTTTACTCGATTTCCAAATGTTTCATGCATGTGTGTGTATACCCTCGTTTTCAGAACATTCATACTTTTCATCACCTCGTGAACCGCCGCTTGGAAGCACGTCAATTGATCATTTCATCTCATGAACATTCACGTCTATGTATTATACACTTACATCACGGTATTTTCTTTTATCACAATATCATTTTGTCGCAGTTGTCACAGTCTTTTCCCTTCTCACCATCACTATCATTTCCTTTCCCCATCCCCATATATATATAGGAATTAGCTGACACTACATATTTTCCTATGCCACTTATCACTCACTACTCCCTATATTGATAAGTGGATATTATCAATGACCTCCCTAGGAAAGACTTTCCATACCATCTATAAGGAGAATCTCTCGGTACATTAAGACCGTTCAAAACTCAACATAAATCTCAGGATATGACAAAACAATTCAAACCCCTATCACTGGCCTGATCGCCAAAATTCCACCATCTAGAAAGTATTGGCTTGACTGAATTACAGGATTATTTTCGATACGAGTGCTCACTAAGCAACACCAAAGAGATAAATCCAACCTCTTAACCGAGACTATAGATTGAACATGTCCTCACCAATAGACTTTATCCAAACATGTTAGACACCTATGCCTTTGTGCAGACATACATACCTGACTATTTTATCCTCTTAATACTTTCACTTTTAAATGGATTTTTCTCCAAACTACAGTTATACAAAACATATATCTTGTAAGAAATACTTTTCTGAGGCACTTATTTTGATAAGCAAATTCCTTTTGGTTAATCCTTTACAAAACTATTGAATTGTTAGGAAATCTTAAACATCGATCTTTGGTAAACCATATTATCCACCTTATATTGAAAACTGTCCTATCTTGCATAACTATTAAATTTTGAAACATCAAGAAAAATGTTACTTGGAAAGCCGTTTGCTTAAACTTGTAGATTTATTTATTCGGGGAAGGTTTATGAACAAAACACAATCTCAAAACAAACCTTGAAAAATCAATCAATATATTACATCACTTATACATTTTAGGATTTTGTGAATTGACTACATAGAGCTTGGGGAAAATCTTAGTAATGGAGACTAAGCATTGTAGGTGGAGAAAGACTTGATTCATGACATCCTGCGGAGGATCACAACCTTATCCTAATCCTAATCTATTATTTTCAACAACACCCTTTGACAGACTTAACCTTGTAAATTTTTCCACAAGATTCATGATATCCATTTCAATTATTTCTAATAGAGGAATTTAATTCACCTCAAACACCTAGCGATTACATTAAGATTTCTTTGGAATCACACCACCTATCATCTGCAGACCAATGGTCAGAATTAGAGAACGATTCAAACATAGGGAGATACGCTCAGACCATGAGTGATTGACTTAAGAAATGGTTGGACTAACCAATTACCATAAATCAAATTCAGTTGCAACTATAGTTATCGCGCGAGCGTAGAGACTACACCATTTGAGGCACTCTATGGTCGAAGTGCCAACATTCATTGACGGATCGAGATTTTGAAAAGCCCAACTCACTAGTCCAGTAAGTATTCATGAAATAACCAGGAACTTCCTAAAAATCAAGAATCAGTTACAAGTTCGATAAAGTTGTAAACCATTAAAAACTTCAAGTTGGTAAGCAGAGTTATACAGAAAGTTCTGCCTAGGAAAGGCATGATACCATTCAGAAAACTTGGAAAGTTAAACCCGATATACACTGGACCATGTAATATTTCAAACAGAGTAGGCCTAGTGGCCGTCAGACTTGAGCCTTGTTAGAGAACAACAGGACTATACAACCATGTATTATCATCTTTTCAGATTAGTCACTCATAATCCCATTTGGAAAGGAATCCAACCCAAAGTCAAACATAAACCTTGTAGGAGAACAAGTAGAAATCATGGACAGTTAGGTCGAACAGTTGAAGCAAAGTCGAATTCCTATCGTGAGAGTCCGCTGGAATTCTCAAATATCATCACTTTTCACCAATATGTTTTCAGAAACCAATATAAACTGAACTTCGGGACGAAGTTCCTTTTAGAGGGAAGACTGTCACAACTCACCATTTCAGGTCATTTCCCGAACTTTGGAAAAACACTATTCATCATTTTTGGTGTCAGTTTGACATTCCGAGAAGCATTCAGAAATTTTACTATTCACTAAACACTATTCATTGCGAGAAAAGATTTCATCATTCACGTGCATTACACATTTCATCGTAAATTTAGTTTACGAGTATTAAAATTCGCGTAACCGTATGGGTTTAGGTGCGAATTCATTTCATTATCAGTAAGGACACTGCATACGGACTAGAGACAGCCTGCATATCATCAGTAGGTCATTTACATGTTATACCACTCTTAGGATTTTCAAATTTATATATTTGATACATTTAACGTTTTCCTTATAAGTAATTATAATAAACGTTAACACCCGGTTTATACACGACGAATATATCTAAATATTCCCACAATGGTCCCGACATATTTTTATATCCATTATATCATCATAAAAGTTATTACATTCATTTACCCAGTATTTTGGAATTTTACGTTTTCCAGTTTAGCGTTTTACGCGAATTACGCGTTTTTAACCCGTGTTTCCAGTTTTAACAACGTTCAAGCAAACCGATGGAACTTACCATTCATTTTTATTTTATTATAGAGTATTTTGACAAGTTTAGTCACTCTTTCAAGTTTCATATTTTTACGATGCCCGAATTTACGTTTCGCGGTTTAAAACTTTACGTTTTGCGATTAACGGAACCAAAACCGACTCCGTGAACTAGATTACCAAGCTTCCCACACACATTTAACTAACATGTGCAGCCCCCCCCCCCCCCCCCCCCCCCCCTCATTAGTCTTCACATTGACCATATAATTACAAGTATACCATTGAAATTATACAAATATCTTCCAAAAACCTTGAAAACATAACATACATAATTTCTTATAATCAAAAGCTCTCATTTTCTCATCTTCTCCACCATAACCCACGACCCAAATCAATACTCCATGATCAAGTGATGATTTTCCAAAGTACAAAGCATCAAAGTTGTTCATTTTGTCTTCCTAATCAAGAATCATAACCCAAAAACACAAGTAATCCAAGGTTTCTAATCATCTCATCACCTATTATTTCAAAGTGAGTATTCAAAATTATTTTCATGTTTTCATCTAATTAACATATGTATCTTATGGTATTCATGCTTAATTTCATGCACAAACTAGTTATACCACTTTATTTTTGTATACTTTTTGAACATACAAACCCTAGATTGTGATTTAGGTGTTCCCTTGTTAAATTAACTTGATTACTAGTCATTAGGAACCCATGGAACCCTAAGAAGGTGTATGGTAAGATTAGTATAGTTTTGTGAAGTTTGCAAGAGTTTTGGTTGATGTAGAAACTAGTTTTGAACCTTGGAAATGGATTTGTAACAAGGATATAAGCCTACTGTCCCATTTTTGTAAATCCAGGAAAATCAGTAAACATAAATTAAACTTTGGCAAAATTTTTAGAAAATACTTTCAAAAACGAATCCGTAGGCGAAAGAACGGATTAAAAAGAGTTTATAACGAAGAAGTTATGATTTTTGCAAGTTTATTGACGAAAACTATTTTCCGGAAAAATACATGCTGTTGGACGTTTTTCGTCGGTCAAAAAGAGGCTTTAGACGTAACCCGGAGGAGCCAAGTTTTCCAAAATATATTACTACATACTAAGACGTAACCGTGGATATAAAGAACAAGTAAAACGGACTTATAACGACAAAGATATTCACGTTTCAATATCGGCAAAAATCCTCTATAATTGGCAGCTTTTAGAAATAATAATAACACTACGTACTAAATTCTAGATTTTCTAGAAATATTAACCAAGTACCCAATTTCATAACTAATAAAGTATTAGTTATTACAAGTATATTTTCATCACTACAAAGCGTTATTTCAAGGATTTCAAACCGAGGATTTCAACACAAACATTGGTACATACGATATATATATAAGTATATATATTGCAACTAGTTTTATTTTTCTAATAGCCATATTTTTCCTAAGTCTTGGAATATATATTTTTGATAACAACAAGTGTTTTTCAAAGAGTAGAGTGGTATAGGAAACATGTGCATGGATATTCATAACATCATTTCATGATCTAAAGTAGATCGTTCATCATTCATATTAGGTTGCGGCTAGTGTGCGCGCCTTGTTTTTCAACTCATTACATGTTCATGGTACCATCATATCAGGTGAGTCATAGCCCCTACTCTTTTAATTGTTTTGTAAACTCTTTGGGGGAGAATACATGCTCGTTTTACTTAAACGCATTACTTGCTTTACATGGTTGATTACTCAAACATTTTCAGCTTTACCTATACATATGTTTGATTACCTGCATTTCATTGGTATGTTGATTACTGCATTTCATGGGATTTGTCATCCTTTTTTACATGACTTCATGGTCACAAATTGTTCCCATATGTTCATTGTAATATTGTGGTATTCCCCACTTGGCTGTGATGTCAAACGTGATATTGTGGTATTCCCCACTTGGCTGTGATGTCAAACGTATTGTGGTATTCCCCACTTGGTTGTGATGTCAAACGTAATATTGTGGTACTCCCCACTTGGCTGTGATGTCAAACGTAATATTGCTGTTTCCCTACTTGACTGAATTACGATGCCTTTGCATCAACCTTATTACAGATTTTCCCACTTGAGTGATTTATCATATGGCCTCATGGACTGAATTATTTATATAGCCGTTTGCTATATTTATCATGGAATCTGGATACAAGTATTACATTTGTTCACGTATACATATTACATTTGGCAGTGGGTCGTAAACACACAGGTTACAGGTCTCTTATGGCGGGACTTGTAACTGAGTGGATTTACGATGCCTTTGCTGGGATACCTTCATACATATGCATTACATTCTTTTTCACAAGACTCTATGAACTCACCAACCTCGTGTTGACACTTTAGCATGTATTTTCAGGTTTTAAGCAATGGCACACTACAGGAGGTTTTGGCAGGGCATGGCATCGTCATAGAAGACTCTGATTATTCATTTGGGGACCGTTTTAAACTATTTTAAGGGCCTATTTCCGCATTATTTTTAACAATGTAGATTCAATATTTTGATTAAACTATTTTATTCTAAATGATTCAAGTGAAAACCATTTTTGAACTTGTGTTGTAATACCAATTGAGTTACACCCCAGCTACATGTATGCTTCCGCTGGACCCGATTTTGGGGGTGGGACAGCTTACGAGCGAGAAAAGAGAGAAATTTTTCAAAAACAATTTTTGCCATTAGTCAAACACTTGCGTCATTGTGCTACATGTTGGGAATAGGAACTTCAAAAAGAAGTCAAATCAATGATAAACATTTTCAACTCAAATGAAAATGTAATTTTGGTTCAAAAGCAACGAAACAAAGTTTTAAAAAATGATGTTGATCGACTCTTGGAACAAGTTCTCAATGCTGATATTTTGTCTGTGATTATGAATGCTCTTTATGAATCTGGTACTTCTATGCTTTTTGAAGATCACTGTGCTGATAATAATTTGCTGAACACTGAAATTGAGACATTAAAACAAGAAAATGAAAAGATGAGGAAAAACAATGATGATGCGCAAAATAAAATTTCAAAAGAAATGTGTCAACTCAAACAAAGGCTTGAATGGTGTCAAGCTCAAAGTCTTGAATTTGAATTGCAACTACAAAGTCAAAACGCTTCAAAAAGTTGTCAAATTTGCAATAACAATGAGTTTTTCAAAAATTAGTGTCTCAAATATGAGCAGGAAATTGTGGAATTAAAAATTAAAAACGCCGAATGGCAAAAAGACCACGATGACATTGCTTATTGCAACGGAAAACTTGAGTCAAACATTCAGGACAAAAATCACATCATCATTGAATTAAAAGAGAAAATTAAGCTACTTGAGAAAGGAAATGTCACACCCCCAAAATACCTGAATGGCAGCGGAATGGAATACATGGGGGTGACTGTCATAGCACCACAGTTACAGTTATATTGAACGACCTAAAGTGTCGTTTGGAAAAATACATCATTTGATCATTAAAACATTCAGAGTTTACAAAACATAGGTCCCAAAAAGGTGTTGCAAGTTTATGAAAAACAAGTTCAATCCAGATCAAACGTTTCATAAGTGCAGGAAATATATATATGTGAGACGCGTCGACTCTGCGACTCCATGAAGGTCCAAATGCATGCAAGCAGGAGCTACCTTAATAACCTGAAAATACATTGCTAAAACGTCAACATGAATGTTGGTGAATTCCATAGGTTTGTAAGTTAAATCGGATGTACATTAGCCACAAGTACAAAGTAAACCGACAAAATGTCAAAAATGCTACATTGTCTCTTAAGCTCATGACCCCGAAGCTAGACATAATATTGTATTGGCCCCAAAGGAGTGTTTACCAGACACTCAAATAGATTAGACATGAAATGCATCCGTAATTCCGTTGGAGCAACCCAAACACGGATGGAGGAGTCACCGTCAATAGATATATTCACTCACTCTCGCTTGGCAATATAATTAACGGTCCATGATAATAAAGGGGACTTAACTTGGTAGTAAGGCAACTTAAGCAATTTAATACTTGGGCATGTACAAAAATAATTGATGCAATGTATTCTCCCCCGTGGGATTTGAAATCAAAATATTGAATTAAAACGGAGCTATGAAAACTCACCTGAAGTGATGATACTATGACGTGAAATGATAGGGACAACAAGGCGCGAGCACTAGCCGCAACCTAAATGAATAAATATGATCTACTTTAGATCATGAAATGATGTAGTGAACGTTCATGCACATGATACCTATACCACTCGTAACTTGAAAATACTTGTTATTGTCAAAGTAAGGTATTTTCCATACTTAGGAAAAATAAGTCCCTCTAGACTTATAAAAACTTGTCGTAATATATTGTATATAAAATGTTAGTGTTATATTCCACGTTTTGAAAACCTTAAAATAACGTCAATTAGTCATATAAATAAGCTTTGGGTCATACGTACTTCATTGGTTAAGAATATAGCTCTTTAACAATATTTCTAGAAAATATAGTATTTAGTACGTAGTTTATTATTTCCAATTGTAGCTGCCAAAATAATATAGTTTCGTCGATTTTGAAACGTGTATATCTTTGTCGTTTTAAATTCATTTTCCTCGTTCTTTATATCCACGGATTCGTCTTAACATGTATTAATATATTTTTGATAGCTCGGCTCCTCTAGATTACGTCTAACGCCTCTATTTGTCCGTCGAAAATCGTCCAACAGCACGTTAAATTTTCAGAAAATAGTTTTCGTCGTTAAACTTGCAAAAATCATATCTCCTTCGTTATAAACTCGTTTTAATCCATTCTTTCACCAAAAGTTTCGTTTTTGAAAGTATTTTCAAAATCTTTGGTCAAAAATTACCCACCATCTACTGATTTTCCCACGTTTTTAAAATGAGGACAGTAGGTATATATATAGTTTCAAAAATCAATTATAGGGTTTCAAACTAGTTTCAACTTCAACCAAATCACTTTCAATCACCAAAAATCTAGTCTAATCTTACCATACAACTTCTTAGGGTATCATGGGTTTCTAAACATCATAAATCAGGTGGATCTAACAAGGATCTACCTATAATCTATTTCTAGGGCTCAAAAGTTATATATGTATAAAATAGAGTGGTATAACTAACATATGCATGTAGATCTTGTATATAAATCATATGAACATTATAAAAACTTGGTAAAATTATAAAAATGAGTTTGACATACTTACTTTGAATGATTGGTGAGTTTTGGAGATGAAAACCTATATAACCTTGAGTTTTTCTTTCAAAACCCTAAGAAGGATTACTAAATGATCTTGTTTATGACTTGATCTTGAAAAATTAATGGATTCTTGATCCTTTATTGTTCTTAGCCGTGCATACAAAGGAGAAAGGAAGAGAGAATATCTTATTTTACTTTGAACTAGTTTTAGTGGAAATGAGATGAAAATGAGATATTATTTGAGGCTTTTTGGACAAGATTTAGATAAGGCATTTATGGTGGTTTGGTGAGAAGCACATGAAAGTCAAAATAAAGGGGGGGGGGGGGGCTGGCGTGAATCAAGGAGAGGAAAAGGGGGAACATGGTCTCTTGATTTAATTAGGAGATGAGTGTAGTATTTGTGTAGTTTTTGGTTAGTTTTAGGTGTAATCGGGTACCGTGTTTGCTAGAAATAAATTTTAACGAAGTTGACCGGGACATAATAAAGTCATAAAAGTTGTGAAAATATGTTGGGTACAAGTATTGGGTGTTTGGATGATTATTGTTTAATTTTTACGAAAACCGTCGTAATTATATTAAACTTACGATATTAATTAAATAAATTTCTAAAATACCGGGTAAATTAATAATATAATTTATATATTATTAAAATGAATATAAAAATATATTATGATCATAGCCGGGAGTGTCGGACGTGTTAGTCACATTATTGGTCGCGTATTAGCGTTTATTTAAAAATAAACATACGTAAAAAGTCAAATATATCAAAAGTATTAATTTGAATATCCTACGAGTGGAATAGTATGCAAATGTCATTATGATGATATGTAAGCTATTTCTAGACCATATGAAGTGTCCCTATTGATGATGCATGAATTCGCAGCTTAACCTGACCGGTTACGCGAATGTAAATATTGATGCTCGAATTCGCAGCTAAACCTAACTGGTTACGCGAATTTAAATATCCGTAAACTAAATTTACGATGAAATGAATAAAGTACATGAATAGTGTTTTCTCTCTGGAAATGAATAGTGTCATGTGAATAGTGAATTTTCTGAACGCTTCTCGGAATCTCAAACTGACTTAAAAAATGATAAATAGTAAAATGATAAATAGTGATCGGTGAATAGTAAATGATGAATAGTATATGGGGAATAGTAACTTTCTAATATGAAAATGAAATTTCGACATCTGAAGAGGGATATGAAATTACGAGTTATGACAGTCTTCCCCTCTACAGGGAACTTCGTCCCGAAGTTCAGTTTTGGTTGGTCTCTGAAGTATATTCGGTAAAAAGACGTGGATACTTGAGTTGCGTTTGGTCTTCCTGTTCCCAAGTAAATTCGGGTCCTCTTCGAGAATTCCAAAGAACTTTCACGATAGGAATTCGCCTTTGCTTCAATCGTTCGACCTCACGGTCCGTGATTTCTACTGGTTCTCCTACCAGGTTTAGGTTTGTCATTGGGTTGGATTTCTTCCAATTGGAATTATGAGTCCCTAATCTGAAAGTCATTTCTCGGGATTTGAAATTGCGAAACATGTTTGTGTAATCCTGCTACTTTCCAACAAGGCTCAAGTCTGAGGGTTACTGGCCTACTCTGTCTGAAATATGAAATGGTCCAGTGTACATTGATTGATGCTAAACAGTCAACCTAAATTGACCAAATATATGGTCAACAAGGTCAAACTACCTAGACCAATGCTTCCGGGTAATAAAGGGTATCACCAGGTCGTTATGTCCCGACGAGGTGTGGATTGTGCTTTAGCGTACTTGTGATCGGGTGATTATTCACAGAAAAAGGTTGTGATAAGAATTATTTGGAAATTATTAACAGATATAGCTTAGAAAAGCTACGTGATTGATTACGGGAATTGAGATTAAGAAGATTTGAGCTAAAACCTAAAAACGTACGTTTTAATTAAAAACGTACACAGACGAACGAAATAGAAAGTATGATGGACGGAAAAGGTTACAAGTGTAAAATTATTATTTTTACAATCCTAACAAATAAAGAAAATTTTAAGAAAAAGAAAAACTATTTTTACACTAATTAATTAATTACTAATTATTTATTTATTAACTAATTTAACTAATTAGGATTATTAAAAATACTAAAAAGGCTTAGAAAATTAATAAAAATTTTACAAATCTAATTAACCATCATAGGAATCCTAAAAAATTATAAAAAGTTGATTTTATGTATTTTTAAACTAATTTACTAATTATTATTATAATTACTAATTAATTTCTAATTAAACTAATTATATTACAAAAAATAGAAAATGAATAGTATAAATTCTAGAAAAATTGATAAAAATGTTTTACCTTATATAAAAACTAGAAAAATTATAAAAACTAGGTTGTACTTTATAAAATATAATTATGCTATTTAATTACTTAATATTAATTAATAATTAATTAAACTAAAATTAATTCTAAAAACCACTAAAAGACAAAAGAAAATCTGGAAAAATTTCTAGAATTACGTTAACCTAAAAGAGAATTAATAAAAATATAAAAATGATATATTGCTTATAAATAAGGTAAAAAAAAAATGAAAATGACAATTTCTATTAAATAGAAGCTATCACTATAATTAAAGTTGGTTTTTTGTGTTTTTTCTTTTTCCAAACTAATTTTATACTAAAAACTAATAACGTTTATGAAAACACTTTTTATATAACACAGAAATAAGCACTTTGAGTGCTTATAAGTCCAAACAGTTGACTTTCTTTGACCAAGGAGGATTTTTGGCTCAAATGGGAGTGTGTGGGGGTCCACAATGATAAAATTGGTTCCTCTGAGTTATATGAACAATATTTAGTAAGTTTCAACCAAATAAGCAGTTTGAATAAGCCACAAAAATTAAATAAACACTTGCTTTTTATGGAATCTGTGACAGAAATGGGACAGCTTTGTGAGGCAAATCTAAGTGAGGTCCACTGGTCCTATGGTCAAACTAAGGGTCAATTCTTGAACACTGGTAGGCGGGGGGTTGGGAAAACCCAAGATTGAAGTGTGGGACCCACTGAGGTGGCCACAAACAACCATCAAAGTGGTGGTGGTGAGATGGGATGCTGATGCACAGGGCAGATGGTTGCCCTGCAGCCCACTGCCAGGGGTAAAATGGTCCACAAATAAAATTCTCAAAAATGCAAAAACTATGGAAAACACAAGTTCTACTGATAGACTAAACACCCAAGAAATTTCAAACCTTAGAACCAAACACAAAAATCAAATTAATTCTTGTAACTTTTACAAAAATCTGTAATATGCATTTTGACTTTTTTTGAGAAAAACTAGAATTTTGACTTTGGTGAGTTTAGATCTTGATTTACTGATTTGTTATGAAGTATTTGACTATAATGAAACTAAATCTCATTAACTTGAACAATTTTGCAATGATTTGAGGGGTTGTGTACTAACTGATCCAACAGTGGACCAAATCAAGGGGT
Organism: Artemisia argyi; assembly: GCA_030686995.1. Taxonomy (NCBI): domain Eukaryota; kingdom Viridiplantae; phylum Streptophyta; class Magnoliopsida; order Asterales; family Asteraceae; genus Artemisia; species Artemisia argyi. The sequence goes on from CM060689.1 coordinate 144,427,880, forward strand.
ATTACCCTTGATTTTGACTTTAAGCTTATTGTGGACTTGTTTCTTGGTCATATTGAAACTAATCTAACCTAGGTAGAACTGTTTTAAACACAAGTAACAACAATAACCTATGGGAACTAAGTGATCACCCTAGAACCAAACACCCCTTAATTTTGACTGTGGTGGGATTTTTCAAAGTAAACAAAAGGTTTAATCCCTACAACTAACACAAAACCATTTATTATGATGAAGTAAACCTGTTTAAGCTCAAATATATCAATAAACCACAACAACAACTCAGAAATCACAAAATGCTAAATTTTACTTAAAAATTGGAAATACTAGCAAATATGGATACTAATGAACAACTATTATTATTTAGATTATCTTATCACTAAAAACTCTAAATAAAATGCATAAGAAACAGAATCAAGCAAATACAATAATGTTTAAAGGAAATGAACTTGAAAATGGGTAAATGCTTACAATTTAGTGACTGTGAGCACCAAAAAAAAGAACCAAGAGAACCAAGTAATTCCTAACTCCTCCCTGAGGATCTAAACCAAGTCTCCAAAGCTTTCCATGCTTCCAAATCACCTTTGAATCTAGAATTCAAACCCAAGCTTCGATGTTTGACTTTTGTTGACCAACTTTGTCCCTTTGACTTTTTTTAGCTAAACTGATTTTTAAGTTACTAGAAGCCTTTATAAAACTTCCTGGGAGCTTATGTGACCTAATCTAGTCCATAACAACAACTGAAACTATCATTTGAACCATACTTAAGATTTTAATGAAAATTGAACAAAATGGAATTCAAACTGAAACACTGAAATTCATTGATTAAAAAGATTCAAATTACATAGATATAACTTAAACAACTGATAACAAGCTTGAAAATACACTAAGATTGGTAAAATTACTTAAACGACTAAGCTCTATACTAAATTATACTAACTGCTTCCTTCAATGCTTCACTTTCTTTATATAGGGAACCTCTAGGGTTTCATTCTCTTTCTGAACCTTTCCCACATTGATTGTAGACCATTGGATGACTTATAATGATCTTAGCCATTGAAATGAATTTTGGCGCCAAAATGGTCAACGTACCATGTGGGATTACTTGTAAAAATTATGAAGCAATTAAAAATGTTTGGATGTTTGTAGGAGTTGGAGAGGGCAGGGAGTGGGTTTGCTGAGGTGGAGGTGGGGGGAGGTTGAGTCTTGTTTTGGTTTTACAGGCTGGGGAGGGGAAGGTGTTTGTTTGTTGACTTATTTTGACTAAGGGGGAAAACGGGGTAATATTTTTGAGTGGTGGGTGGGCTGGTGAATGAGATGGGCTGGGAAGAGGTGGATTGGGCCTGGTTGTGTTGGAGTGATAAGGTGGTTGGGTTTGGTTTTGGGTTTTATTAACTTTAAGGGTCCGGTTGGTGTTGTAGTTTTACACAAGGACCATTTTTGCAATTTATCAAAACCAAGGGACTGAAAATGTAATTCTCCCCAAAGTACCAAGAAGGACCAATGTTGCCAAGTTCAATATTCCAAAAGCCAATTTTGCAATTTTTTTAATTTTCAAAATTTTCAGGGACTATTTCTGCAAATTTCCAAACTCCAGGGACCAAACATGTAAATTTTCCAAAATTTTCACCCAAAGTCCGTTTTTGATAACTTTTGACTTTTTAAGGACTTGGGTTGACTTTTCTTTCAAAATAAATGCATAGGGACTATTTTTGACAAATTTTGAAACTTGGGGGACTGAAACTGCCAATATTGCAAACTTTGATCGTTTTCATTTGTTTTTGCTCATTTTGCATTTAAAACACATAAAACACAATCCCTGGGATAATTTAAGTATTTTGATGACTTTTCGATTGTTTTTGTATGTTTTGGCAGTTTAAATACGATAAAAATGATGAGTGTTTGCGCAGTCATCAATCCCCCACACTAAACTATTGCTAGTCCCTAGCAATATTTTTGGAAAACTTGATGGATTTTAAACTCTTTACCAAAAGCCATCACTTCTGGAGTAGCCAGATGTAAGAACTGTGGTACACCTGATAACCGTGTGATTTTGAGCAGACCACCAGCTGTCAACGGTTTTGATTTGTCTTTACCAAGAGCCGTTTGCTCCTGGACTAGCCAACTCTTGATGGACCTAGTCAACATCTTGGTGAGCTGATTACCAATTATGGTTTTTCCACTGCCTTTACCACAAGCCATAATCTTGCGGGCTAGCCAACTCATTCGCTTTATGGGATATGGCGAGTTGATTTACTATACAATTTTGAGCAAATTGCAAGCCGTCAACGGATTTGAGTTATCTTTACCAAGAGCCGTTTGCTCCTGGATTAGCCAATCCCTTTGTCGGTTAGACATGGCGGACTGATTACCACAAAAATTTTGAAATAAAGTGAAAAAAATTTTGAAAATTTTGGCAAAAAACGGGGGTACTTGAAAGTATTTCGTGATAAAATTCGATAGAATTCCCCCCCCCCCATACTTAGAAATGAATATTGTCCTCAATATTCAAAGTCTCGGCTATTATGCTGACTCTTTGAACGTAAAAAGCCAAGATTCGAATCTAACCGTGGAAACACCATATTTCACTTTATTTCTACATATATTGATGAGGCGAAAAATGATCCGTTTTTAGGGGGTCATTTAAGCCCGAATCCGACTTTATTTAATCAAATATTGCCCTAAATCGTTCCTTTTGTGATTTTAGGTGTTTGGAGAGTGAATTCTGGAAAAGAAGCCATTTTGGACGTTTTTGGAGCATAAAAGTGAAGAAAACGGCAAAGTATCAATTTTCCATGCTGAAGACACTAGGTGACGACGTCAAGAGTTACACCCTGACGGCGTCAGACATCAAGAATAAAACACCGTAGTTGATGACGGCGTCAAAATCCATCATGACGGCGTCAAAGTCCCAAGAATAAAATACCGTAGGTGGTGACGGCGTCACACAGGCCGTCATAAGTAGATCAAGGCCGTCCGAGGAAGTATTTGGCGGCGAGGTGACGGTGTCACATGCTTGTCTTGACGCCGTCAGCCCAGTTTTCCTATATATAGTTTTCTAGTTTTTTCATTAAAGGAGAGAGAAGTTTTGGTGAAACTCTAAAGACGAATTTGGTGCCTCTTTTACAGGTTTTTCAAGGGTTCCAAACCCTTGATACCTTGCATTGTAATTGAGATAAGTGTTCTTCTAATTCAATCAATATGTCTATGTGTTGGTTGTTTATATCTTGTTCTTGTCTCAATTCAATTATGCTAGGCTAGATCTCTCTTGTGTTTGCTTAGATCTAATGAAACCTAGATGTTGATTATATGTTGATTACTTGTTTATTCTTGTTCTTGGATGAATGATTTATATGTTAGGCTTAAGAAAACTGGCAGATCTCCAAATGGTAACATGCTTGAACGTCTTAAGAAACATGAACCGAGGCGTACTAGGTCTTTATTGGTTGTATTTAATGCATGAGCCACTGTTTACAATCCCTATAGTTGTGCTGGGTCATGGTGTAGGAGGAGATAAGAGCTCATAGAGTTGGGGAGTTATGTATGCCACCCCACGAATGGTATTAAGGAATACAATCCGTCATCCATACAAGTATAACAAGTAATTAACGTGTAAAAGATATCTAGGGAGTAGTGAAGTCTAAGTAAACACAATTTCTCCAATTACTGCTCACAACCTTAGTATAATTTAGTTTAATTTCATTTTCAGTATTTTATTTTGAATATATATATTAGTTTTGGGTTAGTTGAATAGCAACTAATTCAGCCCACTCCTTCAAAAACCGAGATTTTACTTGCTTTCGTAAAAATATAAAAATACAAAAATAATCATCCCTCACCTTTAGAACTAGTAATTAGGTTTTCTAATCCTAGCGACACTATTCCTAAGCTGAACGATCAATCCCCCGGTACTTGTCACTATACTATACTACAACGATCAGGTACACTGCCTGGTGGGGGTTGTAAGCTTCTCGAGATTCCTCGAGAGGTAAAGCCTGTTGCGATTCCCACGCATCAAGTTTTTGGCGCCGCAGCCTGGGGAATAGTTATTGTCTAGGTTAGAATTTCTTTTTATTAGGTCTACTTGCTAGATTCCTTTCTAGTAAGATTTTATTTTTATTTTTAGGTCTTCTTTAGTCTATCTTATTTCTTCGTGCCTTTGTTCGTAACTCTTTACCATCCGACATCATGGAAGGTGGTAACATCTTTGAACCCATCATCCCACCACAACAAAACCCACCACTAGAACCCCTTAGGCCCCAAACCTTAGGAGAGTACTCCCGACCTAGCCATCAAGGCTACCGAAACACCATTGAGCTCACCGGAGCCAATGTGACCCCCTTGCGATCCGACACCATCCGGTTGGTGCAAAGCGGATGTGCATTCCATGGACTTCGTTCCGAAGATCCAAACCAACACCTTAAGGACTTCCTCAAAATCGTAGATTCCATAGACCTAGGTGTTGAAACTAGAGAGACTACCCGTTTACGCCTATTCCAATTCTCTCTACGGGATCAAGCTAGTCAATGGCTTGAGCGTTTACCCGCGGGATCCATCACCACATGGGATGATCTCACCACTCGTTTCCTTGCTCAATTTTTCCCACCGGGGAGAACTACTAAGCTTAGGAATGACATCTTGATGTTTCAACAACGTCAAAATGAATCTCTTTATGAAGCATGGTCTCGTTTCAAGGACTTACTCCAAAAAGTCCCTCATCATGGCATAGATCTTTGGCTCCAAGTCCAAATCTTCTATGACCATATCGACATCTCCACGAGGCGAACCATTGACCAATCGGCCGGTGGTAAGCTACGTGATCTTAGTGCGGAACAATCATGGGAACTCATAGAAGATCTTGCTCTCTATGACAACGAAAGTTGGAATGATCCCCGTGACTTGAACAAAACGGTCAAGGTAATATCTTTGCCTTCGAACAATTCTAGCACTCCCGACCGTAGGATCATGGAACTTGAGGACCAAGTCAAGTTTCTCATGAAATCTTACGAAGCTCCGAAGCATTCAAGCCAAGTGAACAAAATCACTTCTTCATGCGAATTATGTAGTGGTCCCATGACACTCGTGATTGTGTGGAACTCCCCGGAACAGCTTTTGCGGATTACGCATCCACGCGTACCGACGAAGCGGGAGATAAGTGGTACACTTTCAAGCCCGAGCCAAAAACATACGGTGATTCATACAACCCCTCATGGAAAAATCACCCAAACCTTAGGTGGAAACAAAATCAACCCAATTCATCCAACCCACCTAATCGTTACCAACCAAACGGTCCACCATCCAACCGTACTTTCAACAACAATCCTTCTAACAACTATGGTAGTACCAACAATCTTGAAGGATTGATGTCAAAGTTCATGGCATCTCAAGAAGCTCGCATATCTAAGTTTGAAGCCGATTTCAAACAAAAGCAAAGCGAGATGACCACTAGAATTGATGCATTGTTGAAAGTTCTCAATGACCGAGAAATGGGAGCACTCCCAAGCGACACCATCAAGAATCCGAAACTAAACGTTAATGCCATATCTTCAGTTTCATCACCCACTTCGTGTCCACAATACTACTCGGTTAAATCAACGAGCACGTGTTTCAAACAAAACCAAGTTCCCCAAAAGGACCAATCAACTAAAACACCCACTATAGAGCCGGTCAAAAGCATAGTTGAAACACCTCTTATGCAAGACCTTGACGATGAATTCAAAGAACTTCACCTTGAATGCCCCGTCATTGATGTCTTAGCGCGCACTCCTTACTATAGTGCCCTCCTAGAAAAATATGAGAAGTGTAAGCTAGGTAAAAATGGGACCGCCTTCGTTCAAAACAAGTTGCCTAAAAAGCTTGATGATCCGGGTATATTTGTTTTGCCTTGTAAGATAGGAAGATCCGAAGCTTTCGACACACTAGCCGATTTAGGGTCAAGCCTCAACTTGATTCCCTTATCCTTATTTACCGCTCTTAAGCTAGGAAAGTTAGAGGAAACGGAGGTATTGATAGGGCTAGCGGATGGGAGTATTGCCCACCCGGTTGGAATGATTAAGGATGTAGTTGTTCACGTAGGAAGGTTAACTATATTAGCGGATTTTCACGTCCTAGACATGGTTAGTGACACTACATGCCCATTATTGGTAGGAAGAGGATTTTTAGCAACCGCTAGTGCCATGATAGATTGCAAAGAATCCAAGATAGCGGTAGGAGAAGGCGATACTTGGTCGGTGTATGATGTTAAGAAGCATAGTTATGATTGTGATGATGAACCAACACCGCATTGGGTAGAGATGAATAGGAGACCATCTAGATATGGACCTTGGATAGAAAGGAACTTTATAGGACCTCAATGCCCATTCTATCTAGAAAAAGACTTTGTTGAAAAGACACATTCGGTAGAACAACTCATAGCTAGAGATGAAGAGCTAGATCCCTTTGAGGACCCGTTAGTCTTTAGGAAAATGATTGAGTTATTAAGCGTAATGCCCATCAACATAGAGAGGAATAAATGGAAAAGAGAGGGGGATAAGTGTAAATGGAGGTGGGACAAGCCACCTAAAGAAGGTGACGGGTCATGGCATATTAGAATGACCTTGTATGATCTGGATGGAGAGAAGTTTGAAAGGTCATACCACACTAAGGAAACCGATAGGAAGTTGAAACCTAAGTTCGATCCCAAAGATGTCCTCAATGAGGAACTCACCCGAATCACGTAGTAACCCATGACTTTGAGTCTAGCTACAAGACTCGTAAATAAAGAAAAGCGCTTCTTGGGAGGCAACCCATGTTTTGTGTGATTTTATTTATTTGATTGTTATTTGCTTCCGTATGCATGTTTTATTTTTATAGCTGGATGATCATGTTTCTCAATTAAAATGTGGAAATACTTTATTATGTTGTTTGGCCTAGTCTTAACTTCAACCTAAAGGTATTATTGCAAAAGATAAGTGTAAGGGGAAACCCCAAATATGTTTTCAAGAAACAAACCGATCATGATTCTCCACAATATTAAATGAACATGTATATTCGTATTTGTTAGAGTCAAATGCTTGTATTGAGTCACAATGAAGTTTTGCAGGATTTTCCAGGAAGTAGGACAAAGTTTTTCCAGAAATTTTCCGGAAACTTAACATAAGAATTTCTGCAGGTCCATTCAGACGGCGTCAGAGTATTACTCTTGACGGCGTCAGGAGTTAAAAATCTGGAAATTTTACCGGTTTTGTTTTTCTAACGGAGTCTTATGGTTTTTGTGAATTATTAAGTTTTATAATCTCCAGGAAATCTGCAAACTTCATTCCACAAGCATTATATCTTATCTTGTTTTCTAGGATTTAGTAACTTATATAGGATGCCGCCGATTTTACGCGAGGTTGCCTTGTCTATTGTTGTCAGAATTTACCGGTTATTTTTGACAAGAAGATGATTTATATTCTGGAAGGGAAGCTTTGATTGTTCGTTTTCTTGGAAGAAGATTTAACCTGGCCAACCTAAAATCCATACCGAGCGAATCAGGAGAGTATTTGATTTCATTCTCTTTACTTTTTCACTTTTACATTCTTTACTTGAACATTGGGGACAATGTTCATCTTAAGTGTAAGGGGAGGGTAAAAAGATGATACCTTACATATGCACTTTCGCTTGAGTTTGTTTCGTTTGATGGTAGATGTGTAATAAAACTACGAGAAATACTTGTTAGTGTAATTTTAGCGCTAAATTTAAATTTTTTTACAACATTTAGGAGTGAAACTTTAGCCATAGCAAGCGTCTCATGGATAGGAGATTGTATGACTAGCACATAACCGTATATTCAGAAAAATTTTCCACCCAAAAATGTGAGGTTCGCCTTTAGATTTGATAGGAAAAGCATTCATTATTAGTGCTTATGAGTGTACCGGTAGCATTTAGATTCTAGAACTTGCGTTAGTGATGCATCCCGAGACCGCTAGTGAGACTACATTCGTGTGGTAGGATTTACTACATGATAAGAGGCATTAGGATCACCCTTGTGTTAAACCCGTATCATGATTACTTGACCATTTAAGTCCTATTACTTGGCTAGTTAAGTCAACTAATTTTTCCCACACCCTTAGCGTTGTACTCATTTTTAGTACACGAAACCCCTAGTACACCCCTCCGAGCCTATCTTTTCGTTTCTAACTTTAAGCATCTTACTTAAAGGAAGAATTTGTTACACCCCACTTAAATGTACACCCAATTCGCCTTAGCCTTCCGTGTATGCGCTCATTTTTAGTGCATTATTGTTATTTGTTAAACCCTAAGTTAACTTTCTAATTGATTACATGGTTGCTAAGTCGAGTCATATCCTTGTACATATTGTTTTGGGACGATTGGGACTCATGGGTAAGTACTTATTTTATGGAGTAATGGGGAAGAACATCATTTATCACCCCCATATGTACGTTAATCTTAAAAGTGCTCCAAGTGTTTTGATTTTCTTAATTCGAGTCATTAGATTAGTTAAATGTAAAGTATGTAAAGATTCAAGTGTAAGGGGAATTCTCATCCCATATGATGTATTATTTTGGATGGTAGGGTAAGAGTGTATGCAAAAAAAAAAAAAAAAAAAAAAAAAAAAAAAAAAAAAAAAAAATCGAAAAAACAAGAAAAAGAAAAAAGAAATAAAAAAAAAAAAAAAAAAAAAAAAAGAGAAAAAACATACGGACTACCATCCCGTTTTTATTCTATGTTCATTTTATGTTTTTGTTATTTCTCATTTATTAGCTTAAGTCGAGTCTAGTCTTGGCTTAGCAACGCCATATTGTACATGTAATTAACCAAGATTGTTAACTCGCCACCAGTAAAACTTTCTTTATCCAACAAAACCGTGTAATTGTTATCCCTATACCTAACGTTACAACCCTTTAAAAGACCTCTTTGATAGTTTATCCTAGGTGCTTACGCCATGTGGTGGAGGTTTGATCCTTTCCCAAGCCTATGGTAATCTATTTTGCTATGACAGGTAGTGAGAGATATCTTCCATTTCCATAATGTTATATTACTTTATTACACCCGAGAGATGTGAGTATCTAAACACTATTTGTGAGGTGCTAGTGTATGACCTCCGTGCTTGTCTATTGGTCGGAACGATTATTTGCTGTAATTACTTTTATATTAGTGTTAAATGACCCCTAACTTGTCTTTTGAGTAGAATAAAAGCTCATTTGCTTGAGGACAAGCAAATCTCAAGTGTAAGGGTATATGATGAGGCGAAAAATGATCCGTTTTTAGGGGGTCATTTAAGCCCGAATCCGACTTTATTTAATCAAATATTGCCCTAAATCGTTCCTTTTGTGATTTTAGGTGTTTGGAGAGTGAATTCTGGAAAAGAAGCCATTTTGGACGTTTTTGGAGCATAAAAGTGAAGAAAACGGAAAAGTATCAATTTTCCATGCTGAAGACACTAGGTGACGGCGTCAAGAGTTACACCCTGACGGCGTCAGACATCAAGAATAAAACACCGTAGTTGATGACAACGTCAAAATCCATCATGACGGCGTCAAAGTCCCAAGAATAAAATACCGTAGGTGGTGATGGCGTCACACAGGCCGTCATAAGTAGATCAAGGCCGTCCGAGGAAGTATTTGGCGGCGAGGTGACGGCGTCACATGCTTGTCTTGACGCCGTCAGCCCAGTTTTCCTATATATAGTTTTCTAGTTTTTTCATTAAAGGAGAGAGAAGTTTTGGTGAAACCCTAAAGACGAATTTGGTGCCTCTTTTACAGGTTTTTCAAGGGTTCCAAACCCTTGATACCTTGCATTGTAATTGAGATAAGTGTTCTTCTAATTCAATCAATATGTCTATGTGTTGGTTGTTTATATCTTGTTCTTGTCTCAATTCAATTATGCTAGGCTAGATCTCTCTTGTGTTTGCTTAGATCTAATGAAACCTAGATGTTGATTATATGTTGATTACTTGTTTATTCTTGTTCTTGGATGAATGATTTATATGTTAGGCTTAAGAAAACTGGCAGATCTCCAAATGGTAACATGCTTGAACGTCTTAAGAAACATGAACCGAGGCGTACTAGGTCTTTATTGGTTGTATTTAATGCATGAGCCACTGTTTACAATCCCTATAGTTGTGCTGGGTCATGGTGTAGGAGGAGATAAGAGCTCATAGAGTTGGGGAGTTATGTATGCCACCCCACGAATGGTATTAAGGAATACAATCCGTCATCCATACAAGTATAACAAGTAATTAACGTGTAAAAGATATCTAGGGAGTAGTGAAGTCTAAGTAAACACAATTTCTCCAATTACTGCTCACAACCTTAGTATAATTTAGTTTAATTTCATTTTCAGTATTTTATTTTGAATATATATTAGTTTTGGGTTAGTTGAATAGCAACTAATTCCGCCCACTCCTTCAAAAACCGAGATTTTACTTGCTTTCGTAAAAATATAAAAATACAAAAATAATCATCCCTCACCTTTAGAACTAGTAATTAGGTTTTCTAATCCTAGCGACACTATTCCTAAGCTGAACGATCAATCCCCCGGTACTTGTCACTATAGTATACTACAATGATCAGGTACACTGCCTGGTGGGGGTTGTAAGCTTCTCGAGATCCCTCGAGAGGTAAAGCCTGTTGCGATTCCCACGCATCATATATACACATTTTTTTTGAACTTATATTCATATATACATTTTCAAATAGCGGTGGGTTGGCCATTCCCCCACACTAGGGTGGTAGAAAGTAGAAAGAAACCAGAGATACGGGTGAAAACCCGTATTGTGCTATTGTTTTTGTTCATCGAGTCGCTAGCTTGACTCGATCCCCGAATTCAATTGTCCTTGGGGAAAGTTTGGAGATCCGGGACAACCATGGATGGTATGTCCTCTCCAAAGTAGTGTTTTAAACGATGTCCATTCACTTTGAAATTTGGACCGTCATTTTGAGATAATTCGACGGTGCCATAAGGATAAACCTTTGCGATAGTGAATGGACCAGTCCATCGGGTTTTTAGCTTTCCCGAGAAGATCTTGAGTCTAGAATTAAAAAGAAGGACTCGATCACCAACGTTGAAAACGCGGTTCTTGAATTTTGAGTCATGAATCTTCTTTGTCTTTTCTTTGTAGATCAAAGAGTTCTCGTAAGCTTGATCACGAAGTTCATTTAATTCATTCAGTTGAACTTTTCTATGATCACCCGCAGTTTTGAGGTCGAAATTGGCATGCTTGAGAGCCCAATAGGCTTTGTGATCAAGCTCGATCGGAAGATGGCACGCTTTCCCGTAAGGCGTACACCTAATGGGTGTTTTGTAAGCCGTACGGAAAGCCCAAAGTGCATCATCTAATTTGTCCGACCACGATGCATGATTTTCACCTACAGTTCTTTCCAAAATTCTCTTAATTCCTCGATTTTAAACTTCTACTTGTCCACTTGTTTGTGGGTGGTACGCAGTAGAAAGACGGTGAGTTACACCGTACTTTTGCATGACTTTGTGGAATTTGTCATTACAGAAGTGCGTACCACGATCACTGATAATAGCACGTGGAGTTCCAAATCGAGCGAAAAGAGCTTTCAAGAATTTCACAACTACTCGGGCATCATTTGTGGGTAAAGCTTTCGCTTCAACCCATTTTGACTAGTAGTCAATTGCTACGAGTATGTATTTGTTGCCATGAGAAGATGGAAATGGCCCCATAAAATCGATGCCCCAAACGTCAAAAATTTCACAAACTTGAATTGCATTCTGAGGCATTTCATTCTTTTGTGAAATGTTCCCGTGACGTTGACAAGCGTCACAGGATTTGACTAATTCCTGGGCATCCTTGTAAATCGAGGGCCAAAAGAAACCGGAGTCAAACACCTTTTTGGCGGTGTAGTTTGGATTGTGGTGGGCCCCCGTGGGACCAGCATGGCAAGCCTTAAGAATTTCAGTGGCTTCTTGGCCATAAACACACCGCCGGATGACTTGATCCGCACATATTTTGAACAAGTAGGGGTCGTCCCAGAAGTAATGTTTTACATCTTTGAAGAATTTATTTTTCTGTTAGGACAACATCCCTTTCACCACAAAGTTACCCGCAAGGTAGTTTGCAAAGTCGGTAAACCATGGGGTACTAGAGTCTCCACGAAAGGTAACCGCATTGAGTGTCTCGAGAGGGAATGTTTCATTGATTTCTTTCCTCTCGAAGACATCTTGGTGGGGTTTTCCAGTCGGGAGAGATGATCACCAGCTAGGTTCTCAGCTCCTTTTTTATCACGAATAATGATATCAAATTCCTGTAGGAGGAGAACCCAACGAAGAAGTCTCGGCTTTGCATCTTGTTTTGCAAAAAGGTACTTCAAAGCCGAGTGATCCGTATACACTATGCTTTTGGTCAGTATCAAGTATGGCCGAAATTTTTCAAAAGCATACACCACAGCTAATAATTCTTTTTCGATGGTGGTGTAATGGCTTTGAGCCTCGGTCATAGTTTTGCTGGCATAGTGTATAGGCTGAAAATGTTTTGTTTTTCGTTGCCCCAAGACTGCCCCTATCGCATAATCACTAGCATCACACATGAGCTCGAAGGGCAAGTCCCAATCGGGGGAAACAAGAATCGGTGCCTCGGTAAACTTTTTCTTAAGTGTTTCAAAAGCTTCGATGCACTTGGGGGAGAAGATAAAAGGAGCATCCTTTTCGAGGAGATGGGTCATAGGCCGGACGATTTTAGAAAAATCTTGAATAAACCTACGATAGAAACCGGCATGACCCAAAAAGCTCCTAACACCTTTTACGGTTGTGGGATGAGGTAATTTTGCAATGACATCCACTTTGGCTTTGTCAACCTCAATCCCGTTCTTTGAAATTTTATGGCCGAGGACAATGCCCTCTTTGACCATAAAGTGACTCTTCTCCCAATTTAGACATAACTTTGTGTCTTCACAACGTTTTAGCATATCGTCTAAATGGGAGAGGCATGATGGGAACGAATCCCTAATGACCAAAAAATCGTCCATGAAGACCTCCATAGTTTTCCCGATCATGTCGGAAAATATGGACATCATACATCTTTGAAACGTGCCCGGAGCATTACATAGGCCAAATGGCATACGTTTATACGCAAAAGTTCCATAGGGGCACGTGAACGTGGTCTTTTCCTGATCTTGCGGATCAATGGGAATCTGAAAGTAACCCGAGAAACCATCGAGGAAGCAATAGTACTCATTCCCCGCTAATCTCTCGAGCATCTGATCCATAAAGGGCAGAGGAAAATGATCTTTACGGGTGGCGTCATTTAACTTGCGATAGTCAATGCAGACACGCCAACTCGTAACCAAACGAGTTGGAATCAACTCATTCTCCTCATTTGTGACAACAGTAATGCCACCCTTTTTTGGAACACAATGAATTGGGCTGAACCAAGGACTGTCCGAGATAGGGTAAATCAATCCGGCATCAAGAAGTTTTAAAACCTCTTGTTTGATAACCTCGTGAATTTTTGGATTCACCCTTCTTTGTTGTTGGACTGCAGGTTTGAAGTCGTCCTCCATTAAAATCTTGTGAGTACAAAATTCAGGGTCAATGCCCTTTATGTCGGAGAGTCGCCAAGCAATTGCTTGTTTATGAGACTTCAAAACCTTTATGAGAGCAGCCTTTTCCTCAACACTTAAGTCTTTAGCAATTATGACGGGTAATTTATCATCACCCTCCAGAAATGCATATTCAAGATAGGCGACAAGTCCTTAAGTTCAACCTCAGGGAAGTCATTAGTTTTCTCAACATTTTTGACTTCCTCTTTATGAAGTGTTTGTGGTAGAACAGGAAGAGGAGAGGGATCTTCGTTTAATAATTTTTCAAGCATGAGAATATCCCTCTCGGGGTCAATCTCTTGGTTATCGATTCCATCGAGAATCGAGTCACTTTTGAGAAAGGCCTCAATTTCTTCTAAGATGAAGTCACTTCCCTCAAACGGAGTGAGGGAAGGAGAAGAATTGGCTATGATGGGATGAGAAGATTGAGTGAGATTTTCACTCAAAGAATCATCAGTGAAACCTAAAATCTCTTGAGCATACTCCTCAGCAGCAACATCGATGACATCAATTTGATTCACCGATTCACAGTCATAGTTGGAGGAGTATCTCGAAGTTTGATTTAGGTTGAAGGTTATGGCTTCCGTTCCAACACGTAATGTGATCTCATGCTCAAATACATCGATAAGAGCTCGCCTAGTTCTAAGAAATCCCCTTCCAAGAATGAGAGGGACCCTAGAATCGGCATCAAAGTCAACAATCACAAAATCTGCCAGAAAATGGAACTTTCCCACTTTAACAAATACGTCCTCGGCAATGCCAATGGGACGAGAAATCGAACGATCGACAAGCTCTAAAGTCATGCACGTGGGAGTAAGTTCGGGAAGAGAGAGTTTCTTCCACACAGAATATGGCATCAGGTTAATGCTAGCACCTAGATCGGCCAAGGCGAAGCATTCAACCATACCCGGGAAAGTACAAGGAATGAGAAATTTCCCGGGGTCTCCAAGCTTTTCAGGAAGCTTTTTCAAAAGAACTGCTGAGCAGTTCTCATTCAGAGGAGTTCTTGCCATCTCAAAGAGTTTCTCTTTATTACTCAACAGATTTTTAATTGTCGATGCAAACTTGGGCATCAAGAGAATAGCATCCGCGAAGCTGATATCAAAATGCAAATCTTGGAAAATTTGGAAAAATTTATCCATTTGGTGATTAGCTTTTTCGCGGAGCTTTTGTTCACTGAGATGTGATGGGTAAGGAATAGAAGTTTTGGATTTAGGGTTGTCCACTGGAGTTTCTGGTGGGTCAAAGACAACTCCAGGGTTACATCTGGTTTCAGGAATAACCTGAGGTTGGACGTGTGCTGTACTTCGTGGGCTAGGAGTTTGCACCTTGTCCTTTGTCACCTCAGGTTCATGATCCACTACCTTTGGAGGAGAGGAAGAAGGGGTAGTAGGAATCGCGGGTTCATCATATGAAGCACCACTTCGTGTTGTGATCGCCTTAGCATCGCCCCTCGGGTTAGCGATCGTGTTGCTCGGTAAAGTAGTACCTGAGCCCGAGGGTCAATCATTTAAAGACTTCTTGATGTCAGAAATCTGGCTGACCATCAACTTGTTCAACTCTTCTTGGGACTTTATGAATTGTTTCAACAACTCGTCAGATGAAGGCCCGGTTGGAACAATGGCTTGATTCGGATTAGGAATGTTTGGAGCTCGATTGTTCGGATTGGGACCTTGATTTTAAAAATTACCCTGATTAGGGTTGTTGTTTCCATGAAAATATCCCGGATTGAAATTACCCTGACCTTGGTTCCGGTTAAAGTTTCCTTGATTTTGATGTTGGAAACCTTGATTTTGGAACCCTTGGTTTTGATTGTGAAAATCGTGACCCTGATTGAAGTTACCTTGGTTTTGAAAACCTTGGTTCGCTCTATTTTGATTTTAGCCACGGTTTTGGACATTTTGGTTTTGATTAAAACCAGGAGGTCCAGGATAATGATGATGAGGACGATAGCTAGGGTCCATAGGAGGGCGATATTGATTGCCTCCTTGATTTTGGGACCCGGCTACAGCATGAGTTTTATATCGAGTACCATCAGTAGCTGTGCAATTGTAGTAGGCATGCGGCCCACCACAAGTCACACAGACTTCCACTTTTTTAACCTCAGCAGGTGGAGGATGTTGTGGAAATGAAACTTTCTTTGTTTGGGCGAGAACCAAAGCTTGGATCGCTTCAGTGAGCTTGTGAATCTTAGCATCCGTGCTAGATTGACTCACGGAAGATGAAGTGGAAGGACCCGCATTGATTTGAGAAACAATCGGTTTGCTTCGTGTAGAGCGGACCTTGGACTTGTTTTCTATGATTTGCAAAGTTTCTTTTGTGGTTCTACTCAAGAAATTACCTCCCGCGGAGGCATTGAGAGAATCCTGATCAGCTTGGGTCACGCCATTGTAAAAAGTATCGAGTTGCATCAACTCAGAGAAACCATGATGTGGACACTTGCGAAGTAATTCTTTGAAACGATCCCACGCTTCACCAAAAGATTCGTCATATTTTTGAGTGAACTTGGTGATTTCGTTCTTAAGACTCGTGGTCTTGGAAGGTGGGAAAAATTCATTCACAAATTTTTTGACAAGATCTTCCCATGTCTCAATAGATCGAGGAGGTTGTTTTTCAAGCCAAATCCGGGCTTGTCCTTCCAAGGAGAATGGGAAGAGAAGGAGTTTTATTGCTTCACAAGGGACATTCTTGTATTTGATGGTCGAAGTGATTTTATTGAACCATCGAATGTGAGCATGAGGATCGTCCCTCTCAAAACCGTAGAATTGACTTGAGGTTACAAGATTGAGTAACCCGGTTTTGAGCTCAAAATTATCAGCCACGATGGCTGGAACAACAATGGCATCTCCGTAACCCTCGATGGGTGCTTGGAGAAGCTCACACATGGGGCGGTATTCCGCCATGGTGACAGTGGGTGTGGCAACAGTACGGATCTCAGATCCGACTATTGGTGCTGAACGTCTGCGAGGTCTTCGAGGTTTCCGAACAAGCTCACGTAATGGGCTCGTGGACCTTGAAAACGAGTGTGCATGCACTAGAGATAAAAACCAATCAAAACAAAATCGAGGCAAATCTACAATGAACTTAAACCAATAATGACAAGCAAGTGGCTTCTTTAAGAAAGGTACACCACTCACAGGGATACAAAGGCAAGTTTTATATCTTTGGTTTGGGAACTTATTATGTTCACACCCCCAGTTGGTAGGTGTTCTGTCTTGGTTTGCGACGGTTGGTTTTTATGTATTTATTATTATTCACAAGAAAAGACGGATGTTTTTGTGTTTTGTGTATGGGTTTAAAAACTTTTGGACAATATTTTTGGTATCGTCTAGTAATCTAAAATCGTTTCTCTTTAAGAATCACCTTAAAAGAAAACCGATTCAGAAAACGTTACGATCTGTTTTGTTGTTTTTAATTTTTTTTGGTGTTTTAACACTTTAGGAAAAGTGTTAATGACTTTTTTATGTTTTGATTTAAAATTTACAAAAGTGATGGTATTTGTACAGTGATTGAGGTGAAGTAACACTAATCTCAAATGACGCTATAGAAACGCGCACACCTCCCCGGCAGCGGCGCCAAAAATTGATTGATGCTAAACAGTCAACCTAAATTGACCAAATATATGGTCAACAAGGTCAAACTACCTAGACCAATGCTTCCAGGTAATAAAGGGTGTCACCAGGTCGTTATGTCCAGACGAGGTGTGGATTGTGCTTTAGCGTACTTGTGATCGGGTGATTATTCACAGAAAAGGGTTGTGATAAGAATTATTTGGAAATTATTAACATATATAGCTTAGGAAAGCTACGTGATTGATTACAGGAATTGAGATTAAGAAGATTTTAGCTAAAACCTAAAAACGTACGTTTTAATTAAAAACGTACACAGACGAACGAAATAGAAAGTACAACTGATGGACGGAAAAGGTTACAAGTGTAAAATTATTATTTTTACAATCCTAACAAATAAAGAAAATTTTAAGAAAAAGAAAAATTATTTTTACACTATTTAATTATTTATTATTAATTAATTACTAATTATTTGTTTATTAACTAATTTAACTAATTAGGATTATTAAAAATACTAAAAAGGCTTAGAAAATTAATAAAATTTTTACAAATCTAATTAACCATCATAGGAATCCTAAAAAATTAAAAAAAGTTGATTTTATGTAATTTTAAACTAATTTACTAATTATTATTATAATTACTAATTAATTTCTAATTAAACTAATTATATTACAAAAAATAGAAAATGAACAGCATAAATTCTAGAAAAATTTATAAAAATGTTTTACCTTATATAAAATATAGAAAAATTATAAAAACTAGGTTGTACTTTATAAAATATATTTATGCTATTTAATTACTTAATATTAATTAATAATTAATTAAACTAAAATTAATTCTAAAAACCACTAAAAGACAAAAGAAAATTCTGGAAAAATTTCTAGAATTACCTTAACCTAAAAGAGAATTAATAAAAATATAAAAATGATATATTGCTTATAAATAAGCTAAAAAGAAAATTAAAATGATAATTTCTATTAAATAGAAGCTATCACTATAATTAAAGTTGGTTTTTTGTGTTTTTTCTTTTTCCAAACTAATTTTACACTAAAAACTAATAACTAATAACTTTTATGAAAACACTTCTTATAAGTCCAAACAATTGACTTTCTTTGACCAAGGAGGATTTTTGGCTCAAATAGGAGTGTGTGGGGTCCACAATGATAAATAAATTGGTTCCTCTGAGTTATATGAACAATATTGAGTAAGTTTCAACCAAATAAGTAGTTTGAATAAGCACTTGCTTATTATGGAATCTGTGACAGAAATGGGACAGCTTTGTGAGGCAAATCTAAGTGGGGTCCACTGGTCCTATGGTCAAACTAAGGGTCAATTCTTGAACATTGGTAGGAGGGGGGTTGGGAAAACCCAAGATTGAAGTGTGGGACCCACTGGGGTGGCCACAAATAACCACCAAAGTGGTGGTGATGAGATGGGATGCTGATGCACAGGGCAGATGGTTACCCTGCTGCCCACTTCCAGGGGTAAAATGGTCCACAAATAAAATTCTCAAAAATGCAAAAACTGTGGAAAACACAAGTTCTACTGATAGACTAAACACCCAAGAAATTTCAAACCTCAGAACCAAACACAAAAATCAAATTAATTCTTGTAACTTTTTCAAAAATCTGAAATATGCATTTTGACTTTTTTTGAGAAAAACTAGAATTTTGACTTTGGTGAGTTTAGATCTTGATTTACTGATTTGTTATGAAGTATTTGACTATAATGAAACTAAATCTCATTAACTTGAACAATTTTGCATTGATTTGAGGGGTTGTGTACTAACTGATCCAACAGTGGACCAAATCAAGGGGTATTACCCTTGATTTTGACTTTAAGCTTATTGTGGACTTGTTTCTTGGTCACATTGAACTAATCTAACCTAGGTAGAACTGTTTTAAACACAAGTAACAACAATAACCTATGGGAACTAAGTGATCACCCTAGAACCAAACACCCCTTAATTTTGACTGTGGTGGGATTTTTCAAAGTAAACAAAAGGTTTAATCCCTACAACTAACACAAAACCATTTATTATGATGAAGTAAACCTGTTTAAGCTCAAATATATCAACAAACCACAACAACAACTCAGAAATCAAAAAATGCTAAATTTTACTTAAAAATTGGAAATACTAGCAAATATGGATACTAATGAACAACTATTATTATTTAGATTATATTATCACTAAAAACTCTAAATAAAACACATAAGAAACAGAATCAAGCAAATACAATAATGTTTAAAGGAAATGAACTTGAAAATGGGTAAATACTTACAATTTAGTGACTATGAGCACCAAAAACAAGAACCAAGAGAACCAAGTGATTCCTAACTCCTCCATGAGGATCTAAACCAAGTCTCCAAAGCTTTCCATGCATCCAAATCACCTTTGAATCTAGAATTCAAACCCAAGCTTCTCAGTTTGACTTTTGTTGACCAACTTTGTACTTTTGAGTTTTTTTTTGCCAAACTGAATTTTAAGTTACTAGAAGCCTTTATAAAACTTCCTGGGAGCTTATGTGACCTAATCTAGTCCATAACAACAACTGAAACTATCATTTGAACCATACTTAAGATTTTAATGAAAATTGAACAAAATGGAATTCAAACTGAAACACTGAAATTCATTGATTAAAAAGATTCAAATTACATAGATATAACTTAAACAGCTGATAACAAGCTTGAAAATACACTAAGATTGGTAAAATTACTTAAACGACTAATCTATATACTAAATTATAAACTGCTTCCTTCACTGCTTCACTTTCTTTATATAGGGAACCTCTAGGGTTTCATTCTCTTTCTGAACCTTTCCCACATTGATTTTAGACCATTGGATGACTTATAGTGATCTTAGCCATTGAAATGAATTTTGGCGCCAAAATGGTCAACGTACCATGTGGGATTACTTGTTAAAATTATGAAGCAATTAAAAATGTTTGGATGTTTGTGGGAGTTGGAGAGGGCAGGGAGTGGGTTTGCTGAGGTGGAGGAGGGGGGAGGTTGAGTCTTGTTTTGGTTTTACATGCTTGGGAGGGGAAGGTGTTTGTTTGTTGACTTATTTTGACCAAGGGGGAAAACGGGGTAATATTTTTGAGTGGTGGGTGGGCTGGTGAATGAGATGGGCTGGGAAGAGGTGGATTGGGCCTGGTTGTGTTGGAGTGATAAGGTGGTTGGGTTTGGTTTTGGGTTTTATTAACTTTAAGGGTCCGGTTGGTGTTGTAGTTTTACACAAGGACCATTTTTGCAATTTATCAAAACCAAGGGACTGAAAATGTAATTCTCCCCAAAGTACCAAGAAGGACCAATGTTGCCAAGTTCAATATTCCAAAAGCCAATTTTGCAATTTTTTTAATTTTCAAAATTCCCAGGGACTATTTCTGCAAATTTCCAAACTCCAGATTCCAAACATGTAAATTTTCCAAAATTTTCACCCAAAGTTCGTTTTTGATAACTTTTGATTTTTTAAGGACTTGGGTTGACTTTTCTTTCAAAATAAATGCATAGGGACTATTTTAGACAAATTTTGAAACTTGGGGGACTGAAACTGCCAATATTGCAAACTTTGATCGTTTTTCATTTTTTTTGCTCATTTTGCATTTAAAACACATAAAACACAATCCCTGTGATAATTTAAGTATTTTGATGACTTTTCGATTGTTTTTATATGTTTTGGCAGTTTAAATTCGATAAATATGATGAGTGTTTGCGCACTCATCATACATCGAGTTTAACTTCCCGGATTTTTCTGAATGGTATCATGCCTTTCCTAGGCAGAATTTTTAACGTGACCCTACTACCAACTTGAAATTCTAAGGGTTTACAACTTTTCGACTTGTAACTGATTCTTGATTTGCAGGAAATTCCTAGTTATTTCATGAGTGCTTACAGGAATAGTGAGTTTGGCCTTTTTCCGCGTTCGGTCCGTCGATAGATGATCAGCGCTTCTTGAGGTTTACAATGTGATATTGGTAATATATGTTGCTGAACTCTGCCAGAACTCAAATTTGTATGTCAGCTGGTCGATTCTAAAATGAATCTTAAATGGTCTAATATACTAGAGGTTCAATCTCTCGTGTTACCAAAATTGTACCATGCCTCTCCAAGGCAAGCTTTGAACTTAGTTCGTTCTCCCACTTGAATCTAGAAGGTTTACTATTCAGGGATACCCAATCTGCATGATGTGTGTCATGCACCAACCCTACTTCTACGAGTTTCTCGTTGCTTGTAACTGGTTCTTGACTTGTGAAATTTCCTTTGTTGTTCCATAGTTTAGTTCTAGACTAGTGAATTTAACTTTCCGATTTCGGTCTGTAAATGGGTAATTGGTACTTCGACCATAGAGTGCCTCAAATGGTGTAGTCTCTACGCTCGTGCGATAACTATCATTGCAAACGAATCTGATTTATGATAAATGGTTAGTCCAACCATTTCTAGAGTCAATCGCTCACTCTCTGAGCATATCTTTCCTATGTTTTAATTGTCCTCTCGATCTGACCATTGGTCTGAGGATGGTAGGCGGTGTTTACATCTAAATGGGGTTCCGAAGAAAATCTTAAAATGATTGCTAGAATTCTGAGGTGATTCAATCACCTTGATCAGGAATAATTGAAACGGTTACAATGAATCTAGTGACTAATTCTACAACGTTATACTTTTCGAAAAGGTCGTTATACGGAGAAGATAGAATATGGATAACAATTTTGATTCCTTGTGTTTTGGTCTAATGGATGCTACGACATGTGTCTTTCTTTGCCTATTGTGCTTGGTCTCCATTGCTGACGTTTGTAATCGATCTCATATTCCAATATTCCTTATTGTCAAATCACAAAGCCCTAAATGCATAAGCGATGTAGTATGATGAGTTGTTTTCAAAATTTATCTCGCGATTTTGAGTTTTTGGTCGAAATCTTTTTCTGAATAAACGAATCTAGGAAATGGAACAAGTGGTTTACTAAATAATATCTTTCTTGATGATTCAAAATTCGATAGTTATGAAATGTGGCGCGGTTTTCAAACATGTTGTGAGTAGGACTGTTTACTAAAGTTTGATGTTTATATATTTCCCATGGTACAATGGTTTGGCTAAATATTGACTAAAAAGGGTCGTATTTGTTTGAAATAGGCAATTCAAAAATTATTTTCTACGAGGTATGTGATTTGTATAAATACAATTTTGAAATCAACTTCATTTAAAAGTAAAAATACTAACAAGGATAAAATAGTAGGATAGGTAATGTTCGCATAAATGCATAGATTTCTAATGTTCGGTTCCTGATATTGGAAGATGCCTATTGGCGGGTATCTGGCAAAACTACAAGCCTAGGTATTCAACCAACTTAAGTCCTGAAATGGTTTATCATTGAAATTGTCATCATGTTGACAAAATGAGGGTGTCCATTGATACTATGTCGATGAATGTCTATTTTATTTCCGTATGAAGCTGGGGAGATATGCTTGGGCCTGATGCCTCTTTTGATGTATAGGTAAGGTTATCTAGAAGTTCTTGAGGACACAATGCTTTAGGGGGATCTATATCGATATCCTTGATTCAAATAAATTTTACTTTGCGAAAATTCTCTGCAGAGAAATTTGCGTATGGATGAGGCCATGTTTAAATGAAAGGCTCTACAGTATCGGTCAGGAAGCTTGGTTTATTTCTATAGTGTTACTTAGCGTACCTTCACATTGTGTTCGATCCTGAAACTCAATCTAGCTAGTACCTTTGAATGATAGAATTGGACAACTAGGTCAGAGATGGTGGTTCGGATGGTCTCGTGGTATCTTAGGATTGTTGTTGAGTTATAAATCGTCTTACTGTATACTTCTAGTCTAGGTTAGCAGTTCTGTAATCCTTTTATTGCTTTTCTTGTATCGAGGAATCCTCCTTGTAATTGATATGGAAAGTCTCTCCTAGAGAAGTCAATGGAAAAATCCGACTTAATGGTTGCGTGAGTGACAGGTGGGGTAAGTATCCGGGGAGGGTTTGTCAAAAAGAGATTTCTATGAAAGAGTTTATTTGTTTAAAATGCTTTTGGATGAAGATTGTTATTAATAATCCTAAAAAAAATTATTTTCTTCATGGCATAATCCTTCCTTAATTACACATAGGTGATCAGGCTATGTTTAATTGAGGACTAATGATGCGATGCTTGATTTAGTCAAAATAGCATTATTTTTCTCAAAAGTTTTAGATGGTGTTCAACGTTTTGTTATGAAGAATGGTATTCTAGATATTTCTTTTCAAGGTAACATAAAAATTGTTTTGTGTAATAATAGGAAATACTTGGTGTAATGACGGAAAAATCAATTCATAAGGTGGCAATAAAAAAAAAAAAAAGCTTATTTTAAAAATTCTGTAAAACAATTTCCCCATATGATAGTAAAATAGCTTGAAGAAAAATTTGTTGAATGGTTTATTGGATACGTGGGTGAATATTATGGTATGGTAATAGTCTACTAATCCACTTATTTAAAGAATATAAATATCTTAGTTCATAACAGGGCAGTGGTTTATGATTATGAAGTGGTCGAGAATATGGTAGTGATATTGAGAGCGTGAAAGAAGAACGTGTCTTTAAGGCATCTACAGTCAACTTAAGGGGATAGTCTATGTGTTAAAGGATATAGGGCAGAAATTGGTGCCAATGATGTGAAGTATTCAAGAATGTATACTAGGTAAAGATTGCAGGTTCAAATGCTTAATCCCTCTAGGCATGACTAAAATGTATAAAGAATGGAAATTGTTGTACGGGTGATCTAAGTCAAGTAGATACTACATCGAATGATGTTTGATTTTCCATGAATGCAAGCTAAATGCCTTATGGTCAGGTGAAACTTCTCGATATCCTTTCATGAAAATGAGGTCTTGTCCCAATGTGTCTAAGCTATATCAATCTCCGAAAAGAATATAAATTTTGTTGAGTAATTGTACCTTGATCTTTTAATCCAACGAGCTTATACTAGCGTGAGGGTCTTATAATATGGAATGAGCGAAAAAGTCGTAATTTGAAGTAGCGGTGTTAAGGCTTGGTGTATCAATATTGGCAACCTCTGGTAGAGGGGTTTCTTTCGCATCTAAGGTGAAATAGTAAGTAGGTATAGTGGTTGCTTTCGATATTCGTTCATGAGTTATGCGTGTTCCTTCTTGGAGATATGGTTTCTAAAATTAACAACATTTATTTGAGTGAAACACTGTGAAAATTTGATCATAAATGTATTTTGGAGTGACTTTATTTGAAGTTTGTAATGAATATCGTTATGTAAAAGATGTGACTATGAAATATTTTGTATTTTGATAAAAACAATATCTCATATATATATATGTCTTTGGAAAAAGGGAGTTCAAGAAGATTGTTGTTTAAACAAAAATGA
This sequence comes from Artemisia argyi, assembly GCA_030686995.1. Classification (NCBI taxonomy): domain Eukaryota; kingdom Viridiplantae; phylum Streptophyta; class Magnoliopsida; order Asterales; family Asteraceae; genus Artemisia; species Artemisia argyi. Next base: position 144,452,370 of record CM060689.1, read on the forward strand.
ATTTTAATCCAACCATTGACAATCAATAATTTGTTGTACTTCGTAAGATTTGCAAGAAATCTTTTTGTTTGTACAAAAATTTAATTAGACTTTGACTTACTTGAATTGTTATTATCTCCGAAACACGAAAACTAGGGTAGTCACTTTTATCTTGGTCAACATGACCATCTAATTGTAAAGACATCTTCGTCTTTATTAATCTTATTGTCTTACTCGCATCTTCCTAAAGTTGTAATTATATGTAAAATCTACTAATGTGACCACCTTGGTCGGTAGAGTGTTGTTAGAGTGACTAATGATGTAATTATCGACTTAGAATGTGGTGTAATCAAACTTGATAATGAAGGGAGGGTTGTGATGAGTTCCATTATGATGGTATAATACCGTTCAAAGCATCTTGTTGGTTTATTGTGTTATGGAGGTATGAGTCGATCATATCTAAGATAATATAGAGTCCGTGTGATAGATGCCACCCTTGGGCGATTTGTTGCAATTCTTATTGTGTTTGTGAGGCTTGTGGTATTATTCAGAGTGTATCGTCCAAACACTCGTGGGTAATCTCAAATAATTAGAGATCATCGTCTAACGATGAAGAGTAGTAGGTTGTCAAGCAGTAGAGGCTCTCAAACTCTCACCAACCTCAAACCTATAAGGTGGTGTAACGTGTGGTAGATGGTAATGGTATGTCAAATAGTGGTTGCTTCTTAATCGGCCGGTCAAATATGGGTGTAGGGTCTCTGAGATGTGATGGTGTTGGTGGTGCTTTAGATAATGAGAACAAAGTTGCTGATGATGAGATCCTAGTGGTGAGTTAGGAGACGATGGTGATAATAGTAGATGGAATACTACCCTCTTTCGCACAATCTTGCGACATCTAAGAGGTAAAACTGAAGTACACACTATGGGACGACCAATAGTGTCATAAGTAGTTGATGGTGGTGGTAGTACCTGAGTAGTAAGCGCCCTACTAGTGAAGGAAAGAAAACATACTATCTTCCTTGCAAAAAGCATCCTAATAGGTCCATTAAGATTAAGTCTGAATGCTCTACCAAACGGCATTCTATGTATGGGCTGAATAATAGGAAAACCCTGTTCCTATGGCAAATCAATGGTGCTAGTGGCGGTGTAAGTGCAACTAGTAGTACAATGGTAGTGGAAGATGACAAGGCATCTCCAATGTAAAAATCCTATAAAAGGATGACAGGGTGGGTATCTGAAGACATGTCACTTGTGAACCAGGTCAATATAATTATATATGAGTATGGGTATAAATAACTCGCACAATGTGTGCATGAAACAACATGTATAATGAATATGCACCTATGATGAAATGATGAGATGCTATGATGATGTGGTTATAGTCTAGGGTCCAAGATACATCCTAGTTCGCTATAACCTTAGCTCTGATACCAATCTGTCACACCCCCAAAATACCTTAATGGCAGCGGAATGGAATACCTGGGGGTGACTGTCATAGCACCACAGTTACAGTTATATTGAACGACATAAAGTGTCGTTTGGAAAAATACATCATTTGATCATTAAAACATTCGGAGTTTACAAAACATAGGTCCCAAAAAGGTGTTGCAAGTTTATGAAAAACAAGTTCAATCCAGATCAAACATTTCATAAGTGCAGGACATATATATATGTGAGACGCGTCGAATCCGTGACTCCATGAAGGTCCAAATGCATGCAAGCAGGAGCTACCTTAATAACCTGAAAATACATTGCTAAAACGTCAACACGAATGTTGGTGAATTCCATAGGTTTGTAAGTTAAATCGGATGTACATTAGCCACAAGTATAAAGTAAACCGACAAAATGTCAAAAATGCTACATTGTCTCTTAAGCTCATGACCCCAAAGCTAGACATAATATTGTATTGGCCCCAAGGAGTGTTTACCAGACACTCAAATAGATTAGACATGAAATGCATCCGTAATTCCGTTGGAGCAACCCAAACACGGATGGAGGAGTCACCCTCAATAGATCTATTCTCTCACTCTCGCTTGGCAATATAATTAACGGTCCATGATAATAATGGGGACTTAACTTAGTAGTAAGGGCAAATGATATTAAAAGGTAATATACTTGCCACAAATTCATCGAATGGGTAGTGAACTATTTTTTTACATTTTGAGGGTAATTTTCTTTCAAATTCATCGTCTTTAGGGTATTTTGCAAAATTTTTGGACAATTTTGCCCTTCAGGAAAAAAAATTTGTATTACTATGAGGGGCAAAATTGTCCAAATTTTTTACAAAATACCCTAAAGATGATGATTTTGAAAGAAAATTACCCTCAAAATAAAAAAAAAAATAGTTCACTACCCATTAGATGAAATTGTGGCAAGTATATTACCTTTTTTTTTTTAATTATTTTCCCTAGTAGTAAGACAACTTAAGCAATGTATGGAATTTAATACTTGGGCATGTACAAAAATAATTGATGCAATGTATTCTCCCCGGTGGGATTTGAAATCAAAATATTGAATTAAAACGGGGCTATGAAAACTCACCTGAAGTGATGATACTATGACGTGAAATGATAGGGACAACAAGGCGCGAGCACTAGCCGCAACCTAAATTAATGAATATGATCTACTTTAGATCATGAAATGAGGTAGTGAACGTTCATGCACATGATACCTATACCACTCGTAACTTGAAAATACTTGTTATTGTCAAAGTAAGGTATTTTCCATACTTAGGAAAAATAAGTCCCACTAGACTTATAAAAACTTGTCGTAATATATCGTATATAAAATGTTAGTGTTATATTCCTCGTTTTAAAAACCTTAAAATAACGTCAATTAGTCGTATAAATAAGCTTTGGGTCATATGTACTTCATTGGTTAAGAATATAGCTCTTTAACAATATTTCTAGAAAATATAGTATTTAGTACGTAGTTTATTATTTCCAATTGTAGCTGTCAAAATAATATAGTTTCGTCGATTTTGAAACGTGTATATCTTTGTCGTTTTAAGTTCATTTTCCTCGTTCTTTATATCCACGGATTCACCTTAACATGTATTAATATATTTTTGATAGCTCGGATCCTCTAGGTTACGTCTAACGCCTCTATTTGTCCGTCGAAAATCGTCCAACAGCACGTTAAATTTTCAGAAAATAGTTTTCGTTGTTAAACTTGCAAAAATCATATTTCCTTCGTTATAAACTCGTTTTAATCCGTTCTTTTGCCAAAAGTTTCATTTTCGAAAGTATTTTCTAAATCTTTAGTCAAAAATTACCCACCATCTACTGATTTTCCCACGTTTTTAAAATGAGGACAGTAGGTATATATATAGTTTCAAAAATCAATTATAGGGTTTCAAACTAGTTTCAACTTCAACCAAATCACTTTCAATCACCACAAATCTAGTCTAATCTTACCATAAACCTTATTAGGGTGTCATGGGTTCCTAAACATCATAAATCAAGTGGATCTAACAAGGATCTACCTATAATCTATTTCTAGGGCTCAAAAGTTATATATGTATAAAATGGAGTGGTATAACTAACATATGCATGTAGATCTTGTATATAAATCATATGAACATTATAAAAACTTGGTAAAATTATAAAAATGAGTTTGACATACTTACTTTGGATGATTGGTGAGTTTTGGAGATGAAAACGTATATAACCTTGAGTTTTTCTTTCAAAACCCTAACAAGGATTACTAAATGATCTTGTTTATGACTTTATCTTGAAAAATTAATGGATTCTTGATCCTTTCTTGTTCTTGGCTGTGCATACAAAGGAGAAAGGAAGAGAGAATATCTTATTTTACTTTGAACTAGTTTTAGTGGAAATGAGATGAAAATGAGATATTATTTGAGGCTTTTTGGACAAGATTTAGATAAGACATTTATGGTGGTTTGGTGAGAAGCACATGAAAGTCAAAATAAAGGGGGGGCTGGTGTGAATCAAGGAGAGGAAAAGGGGGAACATGGTCTCTTGATTTAATTAGGAGATGAGTGTAGTATTTGTGTAGTTTTTGGTTAGTTTTAGGTGTAATCGGGTACCGTGTTTGCTAGAAATAAATTTTAACGAAGTTGACCGGGACATAATAAAGTCATAAAAGTTGTGAAAATATGTTGGGTACAAGTATTGGGTGTTTGGATGATTATTGTTTAATTTTTACGAAAACCGTCGTAATTATATTAAACTTACGATATTAATTAAATAAATTTCTAAAATACCGGGTAAATTAATAGTATAATTTATATATTATTAAAATGAATATAAAAATATATTAGGATCATAGTCGGGAGTGTCGAACGTGTTAGTCACATTATTGGTCGCGTGTTAACGTTTATTTAAAAATAAACATACGTAAAAAGTCAAATATATCAAAAGTATTAATTTGAATATCCTACGAGTGGAATAGTATACAAATATCATTATGATGATATGTAAGCTATTTGTAGACCATATGAAGTGTCCCTATTGATGATGCATGAATTCGCAGCTTAACCTGACTGGTTACGTGAATGTAAATATTGATGCTCGAATTCGCAGCTAAACCTAACTTGTTACGCGAATTTAAATATCCGTAAATTAAATTTACGATGAAATGAATAAAGTACATGAATAGTGTTTTCTCTCTGGAAATGAATAGTGTCATGTGAATAGTGAATTTTCTGAACGCTTCTCGGAATCTCAAACTGACTCCAAAAATGATAAATAGTAAAATGATGAATAATGATCGGTGAATAGTAAATGATGAATAGTATCTGGGGAATAGTAACTTTCCAATATGAAAATGAAATTTCGACATCTGAAAAGAGATCTGAAATTACGAGTTGTGACAAGAAAGTTTGTTGACTCCACTATGATAGCACCAGGACTGTATCAAATAGACAAAACAGATAGGGAAAAGAATGCTCAGACTACTAATGTTAATCCTTCAACTTCTACAAGAATAGTCTCCATTAATAGGGTTAGCAGACCTGAGCAAAAAAGTAAGAAGAAGAATAGGATCTTGAACCATAAAAGAGGAACACTAGAAGCCAATGAAGTAGAAGATCAACTTAGGAATATGAATAAAAATCATGTTGCATCTGACTTAGATTCTAATCTAGCAAATTGTAATCCAAATCTCAGTGTAACTAATGATGAACCTATGAATGTTTTGAATATTAATGCATCTTGTGTGTTTTGTCGTAAAAGTGTGTTATCTGGTGATCATGCAAAATGTGTAGCTAATTCTCTCTTAAATCGCCATAAGAAACGTAGATCAGGCATTGATGCGTACGGATTGCACCAGGCTTTACCTCTCAAGGGATCTTGAGAAGCTTACAAGCCCCACCAGGCAGTGTACCTGATCGTTGTAGTATAGTATAGTGACAAGTACCGGGGGATTGATCGTTCAGCTAGGAATAGTGTCGCTAGGATTAGAAAACCTAAATACTAGTTCTAAAGATGAAGGATGAATATTTTTGTATTTTTATATTTTTTAGAAAGCACGTAAAAATCTCGGGTTTGAAGGATTTGGGCGGAATTGGTTGCTAGTCAACTAACCCAATACTAAAGATGCAATCAAAATAAAAGACTAGAAATGAAAAAAAACTAAATTAAACTAAGGTTGTGAGTAATATGTAGAGAAATGTGTTTACTTAGATTTCAGTACTCCCTAGATATCTTTTACATGTTAATTACTTGTTATAGTTGCGTGGATGACGGATTGTATTCCTTAATACCATTCATGGGGTGGCACACTTAACTCCCTAATCCTATGAGTACCTACTTCACTCCTATGTCGAGCCGGCTAAGAAGCTCCTAACATGGGATCATTAGAATTTACTCATGCATTAAATACAACCAATAAAACCCAGTGCACATCGGTTCATGTTTCCTAAGACGTTCAAGCATGTTACCATTTGGAGATCTGCCAGTTTTCTTAAGCCTAACATCGAAATCATTCATCCAATACAACCATAAACAAGTAATCAACACATAATCAACATCTAGGTTACATTAGATCTAAGCAAACACAAGATAAATCTAGCCTAGCATGGTGGAATCAAGACAAGTACAAGATATAGACAACCAACACATAGACATATTGATTGAATTAGAAGAACACTTATCTCAATTACACATGTAAGGGTTCAAGGGCTGAAAACCCTTGAAAAACCTGTAAAAATCGTATATGGTTCGGCCTTAGGGTTTCTCCAAAACTTGTTCCTCTTATTGAATGAAAATTAGAAAACTATACATAGAAAATTGAGGCTGACGGCGTCAAGACCAAATAGGTGACGCCGTCATCTCGCCGCCAAAAGAATTCTCGGACTGCCTTGATCTACATCTGACACCGTCATGTATTAACTTTTTCCAGGCCATCACGTATTTTACTCTTGACGCTCTTCCTTGTGACGCCTTCATTTCTGTACTGGGCCGTCATGAAAATTACTCTTGACGCCGTCAGGAAATTGCTCTTGATGCCGTCACCTACTGTTCCCAGCTTGGAAAATTAAGTCTTTTGCGTTTTCTTCACTTTTATGCTCCAAAAACGTCCGAATTGCTTCCTTTTCCAGATTTCTCTCCCGAAGTACCTAAAATCACAAAAGGAACGATTTAGGGCTATATTTGATCAAATAAATTCAATTCCGGGCTTAAATGACCCCCTAAAAGTGGTTCATTTTTCGCCTCATCATATACCCTTACACTTGAGATTGGCTTGTCCTTAAGCAAATGCGCTTTTATTCTAGTCAAAATACAAGTTAGGGGTCATTTAACACTAATATAAAAGTAATTACAACAAATAATCGTTCCACTAAAGACCAAAGACAAGCACGTAGGTCATATACTAGCACCTCACAAATAGTGTTTAGATACTCACATCTCTCGGGTGTAATAAAGTATAAATTACAATATGGAAACGGAAGATATCTCTCACTACCTGTCATAGCAAAATAGATTACCATAGGCTTGGGAAAGGATCAAACCTCCACCACATGGCGTAAGCACCTACGATAAACTATCAAAGAGGTCTTTTAAAGGGTTGTAACGTTAGGTGTAGGGATATGAAATCCACGGTTTTGTTGGATAAAAGGCAGTCTTTACTGGTGGCGAGTTAACAATCTTGGTCAATTACATGTACAATATGGCGTTGCTAAGCCAAGACTAGACTCGACTTAAGCTAATAAATGAAAAATAACAAAAACATAAAATAAACATAGAATGAAACGGGATGGTAGTCCGTATGTTTTTTTTTCTCTTTTCTTTTTCTATTTTTTTTTCTTGATTTTTCGATTTTCTTTTTTTTTTTTTTTTTTTTTTTTTTTTTTTTTTTTTTTTTTTTTTGCATACACTCTTACCCTACCATCCAAAATAATACATCATAGGGAATGAACATTCCCCTTATACTTGAATCTTTACATACTTTACAATAAACTAATCTAATGACTCGAATTAAGAAAATCAAAACACTTGGAGTACTTTTAAGATAACGCACATATGGGGGTAATAATATGATGTTCTTCCCCATTACTCCATAAAATAAGTACTTTACCCATGAGTCCCAATCGTCTCAAAACAATATGTACAAGGATATGACTCGACTTAACAACCATGTAATCAATTAGATAGTTAACTTAGGGTTTAACAAATAACAATAATGCACTAAAAATGAGTGCATACACGGAAGGCTAAGGCGATTTGGGTGTACATTTAAGTGGGGTGTAACAAATTCTTCCTTTAAGTAAAATGCTTAAAGTTAGAAACGAAAAGATAGGCTCGAAGGGGTTTACTAGGGGTTTCGTGTACTAAAAATGAGTACAACGCTAAGGTATAGGAAAAATTAGTTGACTTAACTAGCCAAGTAATATGACTTAAATGGTCAAATAATCATGATACGGGTTTAACACAAGGGTGATCCTAATGCCTCTTATCATGTAGTAAATCCTACTACACGAATGTAGTCTCACTAGCGGTCTCGGGATGCATCAATAACGCAAGTTCTAGAATCTAAATGCTACCGGTACACTCATAAGCACTAATAGTAAATGCTTTTCCTATCAAATCTAAAGGCGAACCTCACATATTTGGGTGGAAAATTTTTCTGAATATATGGTTATGTGCTAGTCATATAATCTCCTATCCATGAGACGCTTGCTATGGCTAAAGTTTCACTTCTAAATGTTGTAAAAAATTTTAAATTTGGCGCTAAAATTGCACTAACAAGTTTTTCTCATAGTTTTTTTTACACATCTACTATTAAACAAACAAACTCAAGCGAAAGTGTATCTGTAAGGTATCATCATTTTACCCTCCCCTTACACTTAAGATGAACATTGTCCCCAATGTTCAAGTAAAGAATATAAAAGTTAAATAAGTAAAACAAATGAAATCAAATACTCCCCTGATTCGCTCGGTATGGATAATAAGGTGGTCAGGTTAGATCTTCCTCCAAGAAAATGAACAATCAAAGCTTCCCTTCCAGAAAAATAAATCATCTTCTTGTCATACATAACCTGTAAATCCTGAGAAAACAAACAAAGCAACCTCGCATAAAATTGGCGGCAATCTATATAAGTTACTAAATCCTAGAAAACAAAATAAGATATAATGCTTGTGGAATGAAGTTTGCAGATTTCCTGGAGATTATAAAACTTAATAATTCAGCAAAAGCTTTAAAACTCCGTTAGAAAAACAAAACTTGTAAAATTTCCAGGTTTTGCACGTGACGCCGTCAAGAGTAAACTCGTGACGCTGTCAGAAGTGATCTGCAGAAATTCTTATGTTAAGTTTCTGGAAAATTTCTGGAAGAACTTGGTCCTACTTCCTGGAAAATCCTGCAAAACTTCATTATGACTCAATACAAGCATTTGACTCTAACAAATACGAATATACATGTTCATATAATATTGTGGAGAATCATGATTGGTTTGTTTCTTAAAAACATATTTTGGGTTTCCCCTTACACTTATCTTTTGCAAAAATACTTTTAGGTGGAGTTAAGGCTAGGCCAAAACAACAAAGTAAAGTATTTCCACTATTTTGTTTAGAAACATGATCTACCAATAATAAAAATAAAACATGCATACGGAAACAAATAACAAATAAACAAAATAAAATCACACAAAGCATGGGTTGCCTCCCAAGAAGCGCTTTTCTTTATTTACAAGTCTTGTAGCTAGACTCAAGGTCATGGGTTACCGTGTATCGCTTATGCTCACATAACCAAGCGTGAGCCATCTAATAGTTGCCTCATTTTTCTTATAATCATCTCCTAACTCTAAACATCCGCGATAGTATCTTTTAGTTTTTTTCATGAGTATATTTAAGCCCTTTTCTCTTATCATTCTCACTTAGCATTTCTATGGGCGGATACCTACTACACTAGGGTGTGCGTGGGGCATTTGATAGACAAAATATTCATCCCCTTCCGAGAATGTAATTAACCCTTCTATGAGTTTTTCATCAAGGTTGGTCAACCTTTTGAAAGGTCTTCCAAACACCACTTGGGTTAACTTATCATCAATAAATTCTCCTAGACTCTCCATAACCACGAACTCAACAAGATAAACCAAGCTTCCTACAAACACATGCAATGGTATTGCCCTAGCAATAATGTTTTCTCCTTTGTATTCTAACTCATCTACCATGATTTTATTATATTCATTACGCGAGATTATGTTCATTGGGAGAGATGAGTTAAAGCTCTTAAATCTGATCTTACAAGGAAATTGCATGTTGAATGAACTATCACACTCAATCCTAGTTCTAGGGTCGACATACCTAAGAGGGTTTATTTCCTCTTCCATCCTATTCTCATTAATCACATCACCATCATCAAGATCCACATCGGAGTCTGAATAGTAAAAAGGACTAGCCCCACGGTCATCATCATGATCAGACTCCTCTAACTCAGAATTATTGTCAAAGTGGTGGTTGGGCGAGAAGTTAGGCGGGTTCTCATTCTCAACTAAAGGGAGTGGGGCGGGCATTTGGAAGATCCTACAACGAAAAACACGAATAACGGGAATCAAACGATCAATGTTATTGTTATCCATCGAAATAGTTTACGAACAAAGGAAACAAAGAAATAAGATAGACTAAAGAAACCTAAAAATAAAAATAAAATCTTACTAGAAAGGAATCTAGCAAGTAGACCTAATAAAAAGAGATTCTAACCTAGACAATAACTATTCCCCGGGCTGCGGCGCCAAAAACTTGATGCGTACGGATTGCACCAGGCTTTACCTCTCAAGGGATCTTGAGAAGCTTACAACCCCCACCAGGCAGTGTACCTGATCGTTGTAGTATAGTATAGTGACAAGTACCGGGGGATTGATCGTTCAGCTAGGAATAGTGTCGCTAGGATTAGAAAACCTAAATACTAGTTCTAAAGATGAAGGATGATTATTTTTGTATTTTTATATTTTTTAGAAAGCAAGTAAAAATCTCGGGTTTGAAGGATTTGGGCGGAATTAGTTGCTAGTCAAGTAACCCAATACTAAAGATGCAATCAAAATAAAATACTAGAAATGAAAATAAACTAAATTAAACTAAGGTTGTGAGCAATAAGTGGAGAAATATGTTTACTTAGATTTCAATACTCCCTAGATATCTTTTACACGTTAATTACTTGTTATAGTTGCGTGGATGCCAGATTGTATTCCTTAATACCATTCATGGGGTGGCGCACTTAACTCCCCAATCCTATGAGTGCCTACTTCACTCCTATGTCGAGCCGGCTAAGAAGCTCCTAACATGGGATCATTAGAATTTACTCATGCATTAAATACAACCAATAAAACCCAGTGCACATAGGTTCATGTTTCCTAAGACGTTCAAGCATGTTACCATTTGGAGATCTGCCAGTTTGCTTAAGCCTAACATCGAAATCATTCATCCAATACAACCATAAACAAGTAATCAACACATAATCAATATCTAGGTTTCATTAGATCTAAGCAAACACAAGATAAATCTAGCCTAGCATGGTGGAATCAAGACAAGTATAAGATATAGACAACCAACACATAGACATATTGATTGAATTAGAAGAACACTTATCTCAATTACACATGTAAGGGTTCAAGGGCTGAAAACCCTTGAAAAACCTGTAAAAATCATATATGGTTCGGCCTTAGGGTTTCTCCAAAACTTGTTCCTCTTATTGAATGAAAATTAGAAAATGATATATAGAAAACTGAGGCTGACGGCGTCAAGACCAAATAGGTGACGCCGTCATCTCGCCGCCAAAAGAATTCTCGGACTGCCTTGATCTACATCTGACGCCGTCATGTATTAACTTTTTCCAGGCCGGCACGTATTTTACTCTTGACGCTCTTCCTTGTGACGCCTTCATTTCTGTACTGGGCCGTCATGAAAATTACTCTTGACACCGTCAGGAAATTGCTCTTGACGCCGTCACCTACTGTTCCCAGCTTGGAAAATTAAGTCTTTGGCATTTTCTTCACTTTTATGCTCCAAAAACGTCCGAATTGCTTCCTTTTCCAGATTTCTCTCCCAAAGTACCTAAAATCACAAAAGGAACAATTTAGGGCAATATTTGATCAAATAAATTCAATTCCGGGCTTAAATGACCCCCTAAAAGTGGTTCATTTTTCGCCTCATCAGGCATTCCTTCTAGGCCCACTACAGCCTCTAAGTCCATCTTAGGAAAACCGCCAACTACTGTTTCTAATGATGTTGTAGTTACCCCCATAAAGAACAATTCTAGGAACAAGCCTAAAGCTAGTGAATTCACCAAACAGAAAGCGCGAACTAGTTGGAACTGGAAACGTTGGTTACAATATAAACCAAGCTTTTAATGAATTGCTAAAATTATGACTACGTGTGCTTCTAACCAACAGGAACCCACAACTTCTTTGGGTTCCACCCTTACCATTGTTCCATCTTCGTCGTCTTCTTGTGATGCAGGTGATTCAAATTGTTCTCTGGATTGTTGATAGCAGATGCACCCGACATATGACAGGCAATCTCAAATTGTTAGTAAACTTTGTTTCAAAGTTCATTGGCACTGTCAAATTCGGGAATGATCAATACGCTTTAATCATGGGATACGATGACTACGTGAATGGGAACATTGAAATTAGCAGAGTTTATTATGTTGAAGGCCTGGGTCACAACCTCTTTTCCGTCGGTCAATTTTGTGATGGGGATTTAGAAGTAGCATTTCGAGAGAAAACATGTTTTGTTCGTGATCTACAGGGAAATGATCTAATGTCGGGCACTCGCAAAACTAGTCTCTACACAATTTCAATGTCTGACATGATTGCTTCATCTCCGATTTGTCTTCTCTCCAAAGCTGGAATGACTAAATCATGGTTATGGCACAAACGCCTTTCGCACTTGAATTTCAAAACGATGACTGAACTCGCTCTTCATAAACTTGTTGATGGCTTTCCACGATTCCGTTATGCCAAAGATCACTTATGCCCTGCTTGTGAACAAGAAAAAAGTACTCGTGTTTATTTCCCGTCAAAAACTGAACACAGTACTAATCATGTGTTACAATTGCTTCATATGGATTTGTCAGGATAAAGTACTCGTACTCACTGGACTTGGGTTTATTTTGTTCGAAGTAAAGATCCAGCTCCACAAATGATCATCACCTTTCTCACAAAAATTCAAGTTCAATTACGCAACACAGTCAGAAAGGTTAGAACTGACAATGGAACAGAATTTAAGAATCAGACACTTAGGTCTTATTTTAAGAAAGTGGGAATTGAACATCAAACATCAATTGCAAGAAGTCCAGAATAGAATGGAGTAGTCGTAAGACGCAACAGAACGTTAGTGGAAGCTGCAAGAACCGTGTTGATCAATGCTCAATTACCAGATTACTTATGGGCAGAAGCTGTTTCAACTGTATGTTACACTCAAGACTGTTGCATGATCACAAAACGACATCACAAAACCCCTTATCAGATTGTTCACAAAAGAAAACCAAACATCGATTATTTTCATGTATTTGGAGCTCTTTGTTATCCGAAAAGTGATCGTGATGACTTAGGAAAACTTAAAGCAAAGGCTGAAATTGGAGTGTTCGTTGGATACTGTGAAAATTCTAAAGGCTTTCGGATATGGAATCCTTGTACACAAGAAATTCAAGAGACTATTCATGCTAATTTTTATGAACTCACACAAATGGCTTCTAAGCAAAATAGCTTTGGTCCCGCATCCAACCGTCTAAACTTTCTGGACTCTTCGGCTGAATCATTGTCACTCTCCCGTAAAGAAGTGGAAACCTTGTTTGCTCCACTGTTTGACGACACGATTGTAAACCGTCCTCCTGAGGTCTCACCAATTTCCGCTGCACACCCTGAAAACATTCAAGTACTTGACACACCTCAACAAACTACAACAACTATTGATAAAGACGGTCCTCCAATTGCATCTGCAACAATAGCAAAACAAACCGTGTCCAACTGACGACAATCAGCTGAAGACTCTACACCTCAATCAGTTCCAAAATCCGCAGAGTATGACCCAAATGCGTTCTTTAACCCGTTTGCACCGGCTCCAACAATTCCTGACATTGCTCAGTTATCAACACACAATTTGGTTCCTGCTAACATGCGCAATAATTATCAACTTCACCCTTCGACACACAAATGGACTCGAGATCACCCATTAGTACAAATTATTGGCCATCCAGATACACCAATCATGACAAGACAATGACTCCACACAGACGGTGAAACTTGCATCTACACACTCACAGTATGTCAAGCTGAACCTAAGAACATTAAAGAAGCAATGACTTACGACAACTGGATTGAATCTATGCAAGAGGAACTTCAGTCATTTGAGAGATTAAAAGTCTGGGAGTTGGTTGAAAAGCCTGAAGGTATAATTGTCATTAGTTTAAAATGGATCTGGAAAAACAAACTGGATACAGAAGGAACTGTCATACGTAACAAATCACGCTTGGTAGCTAAAGGATACTTTAAAGAAGAAGGAATAGATTTTGAAGAATCTTTTGCTCGAGTGGCTAGAATTGAAGCCGTACGGATTTTTCTTGCATATGCTGCTCACCGGAATATGGTTGTTTATCAAATGGATGTGAAAACGGCATTTCTAAATGGTTAACTCTGTGAAGTACTTTATGTAAGTCAACTAGAAGGCTTTGTTGATCTGGAACGTCTTAATCATGTCTACAAACTCAAAAAGTCTCTCTAAGGTCTCAAGCAAGCCCCAAGGGCGTGTGATGAGTCTCGTATTATACATGTTTATACCCCCGATATTATATGAATTATAGGATAAAATAACCACATTATTAGGACTTTTGATACTTAATATGAGAATATATTTGCAGGATATAGGTCTGGTGAAAGTAACGAGAAAAGCATGAGTTGGATGACTTTGTAAACATAAAAGGAAAAAGACTTAGTTTGGACTAAAGTACGCCACTTATATGAAGGAAGAGCGCCGCTTACGGGCATCTTCGATCAACTATATATTCACGAGTCAAATGTAAAGTACGCCGGTTATATAAAACATAAGAGACGGTTACGCGAAATAAAGCTCGCCGATTTTACACCAAATGTGCGGCGTACTTCACATGCCAGTTATGTTTTCTACATTAGTGAGCCACTTCAATGTTGAGGCCGATCACTTGCCTATCATAACTCATTTGGACGTGCTAGGGCAACATTTCACGCTATAAATAGGAGCTCAAAACGGAGGTTTAGACACAACACAACAACAACAAATAATCATCATCATAGAAGCAGTTAGTAGTGGTTTGAACCAAAACCACTAGCTAAGTAGTAAGAACCACAAGTGGAGAATCACTTGGAACTTGAATGCTTTCGGTATAATTCGTTATAATGCTAGAAATACTTGTGTACTTGTTTAACTTTATGAATAATATGGAGTAGTAACCTTATGTTTGTTTGAGGCATTTGAGCCATGTTTGTTATGAGATTAATATCATGAATATTGAATCTATGTTACTTGCATTTGATATGTCATTGTTTAATATCTTATCGTTTGTCTTGATTGATCATAGTGATTGCTTAAAGGTCGAAAGATTCAATCATGTTGGTTATATTATGAATTGTCTGTCTATAATAACTCATTGCTATGCTTGTGAGAATTGCTTAGTAAAACGAATGCTAACCTTGACTATGACATGTTTAATTGCTAGTCTAATGTCTAACGGCTTGACTAGAGGAAATGCATGTTATATACTTCATACTTGGACAACACTTTATGCATTCTGTGTATCTAGAATCAAAGGTCGAAAGGAGATTCTTTTACATAGGATAGATATACTAGTTAACATGATCTACCATCATGTCTTAGTCTTATGCATCGTCCATGTAACTTCTGTGATACCTCTCATGATTCTCATGTGCTTTTCCTTGAATAAACATATTTTTAATATAAATTGGGAAAACATTTCAAAGAACTTAAATCCAACAAAAACGGTTTTAGTGATAAGTGACAATCATTAGAATCTAATTTTGTTATCTATAACTAGCAATAAGAAACAACATCCTCTCTTGGGACGACCTAGTCTTACCTCAAACCTTTGCTATAAACGGGGATTATACTTTTTCCCATGTGTTTTGTGTATTAAGGAAATGGTGAAACTAGTTTAATAAATATAAAGCTTTCGAAACACATCAGCGTGGTATGAAAAGTTATCTACATTCTTACTGGCTAATAACTTTTCTAAAGGTTCGGTGGATCCAACACTGTTTACAAAAAAATACGGGGTAAACTTACTAATTGTTCAAATTTATGTCAATGACATTATTTTTGCTTCAACAAACAAACACTATTAAAATGATTTTGCAAAACTAATGAAAGATAACTTTGAAATGTCCATGATGGGTGAACTTATGTTCTTCTTAGGACTACAAGTTCATCAATCACCACGTGGAATTTTTCTAAATCAGTCCAAATATACTCTTGAAATTTTAAAGAAACATGGCATGACAAGTTGTGATACACAAAATACACCAATGGCCAATACCACAAAACTAGATGCTGACATACATGGGACTCCTGTTGACCTTACTAAATACCGAAGTACTATTGGGTCACTCATGTATCTCACAGCTAGTAGACCTGATATTGTTTTTGTTGTCTATATGTGTTCGCGTTATCAGTCTAGACCAATTGAATGACACCTCAATGAGGCAAAAAGAATCCTTCGATGCATAAAGGGAACCATTCACTTGGGAATCTGGTATCCGAAGGATTCTGGTTTTGAACTAATTGCCTTTTCAGACGCTGATCATGCAGGATGTTTAGACACACGCAAAAGCACATCAGGAGGTTTACAGTTTCTCGGAGATAAGTTAGTATCTTGGTAATCTAAGAAGCATGACTGCACTTCACTGTCATCAACTGAATCTGAATATGTAGCTATGTCCGCATGCTATGCTCAAGTCATTTGGATGAGATCACAACTGATGGACTATGGCTACTTATTCAACAAGATTCCGGTCTACTTCGACTTCAAAAGTGCAATTGCAATTTCCTGCAACACAGTTCAACACTGCAAGTCCAAACACATTGATCTACGATACCATTTCATCAAGGAGCATGTCGAAAAGGGTACAGTTGAATTATACTTTGTGGGAACTGAATACCAATTGGCAGACTTGCTCACCAAAGCATTACCTCCAACAAGGTTTGTTGATCTTGTCCACCAAATTGGTATGAGATGTTTGACTCCAGAAGATCTGGAAAAGTTTTTAAAATTCAAATGATTGTCAAATATCAAAAGTATCTTTGTAAATATTTTTTTCAAAAACAAAATACAAAAATATAAAACCAACAAAAACACAAAGCGATTTTTCTATTTCTTTCTATTAAAAAAATGCAAGTATACCACTTCCTTTCAACACTTTGATTTTTTTACTCTCTATCCTATTTTACAAGTGTTGAGGGGGAGATAAGTCACAATTTTAAAATTCTGTTTTAAATTGGTACACATGCATATTTCCAAAAAGATATGTTGTTTCAAAAATGGTGGAATTTTAGTGGTCTATCCTTCGTCTCATCCCGTTAATGATTATTACATCATATATCGTAGGGAGTATAAATGAAAGTTGCCATCGGTCATTAACTTAAAAGCTAAATACTAAAGTTAGAGGAATTACGATGCAAACACATCAGTTTAGGGACCATAGTTGTCATATATTGAAAGTTAAATAAAATACAACATAAACAACTCAAACCCCCATTTTTTTCAAAAATTCTGAAATACAAAAACAAACACCCCTATTTCGCATCTAAGGCTCAAATTCAACAAGCAAATCCGTGATATAAATCTTGAAACCATAATAATGGCTGAACACAACGAGAATGTCCCTGAACAAACTCTTCCATTGCTCACACTCAAAGACATCGTCCCAGCTGATTATCGCATCACCATTGGTAGAAACAATCCTCAAGTTAACTTTGACAAACTAAGAATTCCTGAAGACTCGTGTAAGATTTCGAAAGATATACTCTTGGCTCATCCATGCAAGCACATGCTCAACTTATCCACTTCGGTTCCAACATTCGACCTTCACCAGTTCTGGCACACTGCAAAGGTCAACTTAGATGATGAATCGTTCACTGTCACTCTGGATCGACAAGTCTATACCATTGATCTTGAAGTCCTTCGCACAATTCTCCTTCTTCCTAGACCTGAAACTAAATTTGTTCCCATGTTGCCTGAATTGGAAATCCTGGATTATTTCATTCATTTGGGATACGATGTTCAAGATGACTTACCACTGACTAAGCATTCAAGGTTGAATGTCAAATACATGCCTCAACCGTGGAGAACCTTCTACATGTTAGTTGTTCGTTCAATATCAGGAAGAAAAAGTGGTCATGAACATCCCAGACTTGAACATCTACAAGTATTTTGGGGAATGGTCGGCATGCTACCGATAGACTTTGCAAAAGCTATTATGAGCGACATGGTCTACAACATTCAAACTGATCGAGAAAGGACAATGATCCCGTTTGTTCGTTTCACAAAGTTACTCATCGAGCATTTTTGTAAGGATCAACAAGAATACATCACAAGAATGCAAGACCACGATGAACCCAAAAACCTGTACGAGGATGACTTCACGATTGCTTTTGTCAAAATGAACATGTTCTCCACAAAGCAACAAGGCAAGAGGATTCCTGACTATCTCCTTGATGATAAGAGCAGGAAAACCACGAACTACGAACTTTATGATAAAGCTTATCAAGGAAGGAATGTGGGACTCACAGGGGAGATTAATGAACCACAAGACAAAAGGCAGACTCGTAGCAAAAGAGGTGAGAAAATAGGGAGTACGAGTAGCACTACAAGTTCACTACAATCAAAACCTACTCCCAAACCTAAACCTACTCCCCGGCAGTGGCGCCAAAACCTTGATACGTGGGAATTGCGCCCTCGTAACAGGTTTTACCTCTCAAGGGATCTTGAGAAGCTTACAACCCCCACCAGGCAGTGTACCTGATCGTTGTAGTATAGTATAGTGACAAGTACCGGAGGATTGATCGTTCAACTCAGGAATAGTGTCGCTAGGATTAGAAAGCCTACTAAACTAGGTCTAGAGGTGAGGGATGATTCTTTTTGTATTTTTTATATTTTATGAAAGCAAGTAAAATCTCGGGTTTTGAAGGAGTGGGCGGAATTAGTTTCTAGCCAACTAACCCAATTAACTAAAGATGCAATAAAAATAAAATAAAAGAAATGAAAATTAAACTAATTTACTAATGTGGTGGAAACAATAATGAGAAAAGTTGTATTTACTTAGATTTCATTACTCCCTAGATATCTTTTACCGGTTGATTAGCTTGTTACAATTGCATGGATGACGGGTTATATTCCTTAATACTAGTCGTAGAGCCATGTACAATATTCCCTAAATCTATAAGATCCTACTTCACTCCTATGTCGAGCCGTTAGAAGCTCCTAACATGGGATCATTAGAATTCTCTTACGCATTAAATACAACCAAAAATCGTAGTACACCTCCGATCATGTTTCTTAAGACGTTCACGCAAGTTACCAATGGAAGTCTGCCAGTTTTCTTAAGCGTAACATTGAATACAATCATCCGTAACAATTATAAACAAAAAATAAACCAATAATCAACATCTAGGTTTCACTACATCTAAGCAAACACAATAAAAGCCTAGCCTAACATGTTAAAAGAAAGATACACATAAGATAGAAGCAAACAATACATAGACATATTGAATGATTATTGAAGTACTTATCTTTATTGAAACATGGAAGAAAGAAGGGTTTGAAACCCCTTCAATATGCAGGAAATTCGACCTAGGGTTTTTACAAAACTTGTTCCCCCAAAAGTTCCCCACATTACAATGAAAAATTGGAAAAATATATATAGACTATGCATCCTGACGGCGTCATGTGTTAACCTCTGACGCCGTCAACTCGCCGCCATGATGAAATTCGTATTGCCTAGATCCAATTCTGACGCCGTCATGTAGAAATGAGCTCTGGGCCGTCACATGTATTTGGACCCTGACGGCCTTGGTGACGCCGTCAGGGCAAAATGGCCTAAAAACATTCTGGATCGTCACGTTTATTTTCCACTTCCACCTCTTTTGCCACTCTTGACGCCGTCACTAGTAAACTCTTGACGTCGTCAGGTACTGTTCCCAGCAAGGAATTTGAGACTTTTCCATTTTCTTCACTTTTATGCTCCAAAAACGTCCAAAATGCTTCCTTTTCCAGATTTCTCCTCAAAAGTACCAAAAATGACAAAAGGAACGATTTAGGGCAATATTTGATCAAATAATCACGAATTCAGGCTTAAATGACCCCTTAAAGGCGGTACACTTTTCGCCTAATCAAATACCCTTACACTTGAGATTTGCTTGTCCTCAAGCAAATGCGCTTTTATTTTAATCAAAATACAAGTTAGGGGTCATTTAACACTATTATAAAAGTAATTACAACAAATAATCGTTCCACTAAAAACCAAAAACAAGCACGGAGGTTATACACTAGCACCTCACAAATAGTGTTTAGATACTCACATCTCTCGGGTGTAATAGAGTATATATCACAATATGGAAATGGAAAACATCTCTCACTACCTGTCATAGCAAATAGATTACCATAGGCTTGGGAAAGGATCAAACCTCCACCACTTGGCGTAAGCACCTAGGATAAACTATCAAATAGGTCTTTTAAAGGGTTATAATGTTAGGTGTAGGGATATGGAAAACACGGTTTTGTTGGATAAAGGCAATATTTATTGGTGGCGAGTTAATCATCTTGATTAATTACATGTACAATATGGCGTTGCTAAGCCAAGACTCGACTCGACTTAAGCTAATAAATCAAAAATAACAAAAATATAAAACAAACATAGAATGAAACGGGATGGTAGTCCGTATGTTTTTTTTTTTTTTCTTTTTCTATTTTTCTTGATTTTTTTTTTTTTTTTTTTTTTTTTTTTTTTTTTTTTTTGCATACACTTTTACCCTACCATCCAAAATAATACATCATATGGAATGTACATTCCCCTTACACTTGAATCTTTACATACTTTACAATAAACTACTCTAATGACTCGAATAAAGATAATCAAAACACTTGAAGTACTTTTTAAGATTAACGCACATATGGGGGTAATATATGATGTTCTTCCCCATTACTCCATAACACTAGTACTTTACCCATGAGTCCCAATCGTCCTAAAACAATATGTACAAGATATGACTCGACTTAGCAACCATGTAATCAATTAGATAATTAAATAAGGGTTTAAACATGTAACAATAATGCACTAAAGATGAGTGCATACACGGAAGGCTAAGGCGATTTGGTTGCACATTTGGGTGGATTGTAACAAATTCTTCCTTTCAGTAAAATGCTTAAAGTTAGAAACGAAAAGATAGGCTTGGAGGCGTGTACTAGGGGTATCGTGTACTAAAAATGAGTACAACGCTAAGGTGTGGGAAAAATTAATTGACTTTACTAGTCAAGTAATATGACTTAAATGGTCAAGTAATTATGATACGGGTTTAAGCACAAGGGTGATCCTAATGCCTCTTATCATGTAGTAAATCCTACTACACGAATGTAGTCTCACTAGCGGTCTCGGGATGCATCACTAACGCAAGTTCTAGAATCTATATGCTACTGGTACACTCATAAGCACTAATAATGAATGCTTTTCCTATCAAATCTAAAGGCGAACCTTACATATTTGGGTGGAAATTTTTTTTTAAGTGGTACGGTTTTGTGCTAGTCATACAACTCCTATCTATGAGACGCTTGTTAAGGCTAAAGTTTCACTCCTAAATGTTGTAAAAAAATTTAAATTTGGCGCTAAAATTACACTAACAAGTATTTCTCTTAGTTTTATTACACACCTACCATCAAACAAACAAACTCAAGTGCAATTGTACCCTATAAGGTATCATCATTTACCCTCCCCTTACACTTAGGATGAACATTGTCCCCAATGTTTAATTAAAGGATGTAAAAGTAAAAACAGGTAAAAGAATGAAAACAAATACTCCCCTGATTCGTTCGATGTGGATAGTGTGTTAACAAGGTTAGATCTTCCTCCAAGAAAATGAACGTTGAAAGCTTCCCTCCAGAAATATAAATCATCTTCTTGTCATATTTAACCTGTTAAACCTGAGAAAACAATCAAGGCAAACCTCGCGTAAAATCGGCGGCAATCTATATATATACTAACAAATCCAAGAAAGCAATTTAAGATATAATGCTTGTGGAATGAATGTTTGCAGATTTCCTGGAGTTTACAAAACTAAAGAATCAACAAAAACGTTAAGACTCCGATTTAAACAAAACTCGCAAAATTTTTCTGAATTTTTGGCACCTGACGTCGTCAGGTTGTAGCTCCTGACGCTGTCAGAATATTCATGGAAAAATCCTTATGTTAAGTTTTCGGAAAATTTCTGGAAAAACTCATGCCTTATTTCCTGGAAAATCCTGCAAATCATCATTATGACTCGATACAAGCATTTGACTCTAACAATTACTAATATACATGTTCATTTAATATTGTGGCGAATCATGATCATTTTCGTTCTTATAAACAAATTTGGGTCTCCCCTTACACTTAGCTTTTGTAAAATACCTTTATATGAAGTTAAGAAGAAGTTAAACAACAAAATAAAGCATTTTCACAATTTAGTTTGAAACATGATCTACCAACAATAAAAATAAAACATGCATACGGAAACAAATAACATCAAACAAATAAAAACACACAAAACATGGGTTGCCTCCCAAGAAGCGCTTTTCTTTATTAACGAGTCTTGTAGCTAGACTCAAGGTCATGGGCTATTACGTGACCTCGTCATTGGTCTCATTCTCTAGGTCATCTTCAATCTTAGTTTTGTATTCCGAACCTAGTTGCAAACTGATGATGTACCCTCCGATTAGCTCGAACGATACCCCTTCGAGTCTGATCGCAACCTACATAATCGAAGGCTCTGGCTAGCCTCTTTAAACTTTCTTTGGCGTAAAACTAATCATCAATGATCTAGTTACCAAGTGGGAATTCGCCAATCGAAGGATTAAGCCCTTCGGGGTATCTCTCGATAAGTTTTAAGGACGGAACGATGCCAAGTCCAAACATTGGTGAGACCAAGTCTTACCCACGTCTCCTCTTTCTCTTTAGCTCCCCCGTTAAACCAGGAGGAGTGGGACACTAAACCCTAGCGGTTACCACAAATCATGGGACGCCCCCATGATCTCTCTCAAACGTGTGACCACTCTCCAGGACCGTTTTCTTCACCTATAAATAGTCCTAGACGATGACAAATCTGGTATGCAATCTCTCTCACCTTACTTTACTACGTTTAACACTTAAACTCTCATACCGATCACTCATTCACACGCCGGAGGTGGTTCGCAGGGTCCAACCCCTGCGCAATCACTTAACGTAGTGTTTTAGTATTTCTTATTTCAGGTTATATCCAAGCTTGGCGTAATCACAACACCCCTCATTTCCTTTGATCATCATCGAAGGCCTGGTAGTGCGAATTATTGTACAATCAGTGGCGCCATCCGTGGGACCCGCTACAATTAGTCCTGTTATTTCCATGTAAAATAACCAAGTCAAATACACTCGCTATTATTCTAGCATGAATCCAGAAAGAGAAGTTACACCCCCACCGGGTTTCTCGTCTTTAACTCATTTACCCGTAACTGACACCAACAACCTTCCGCCAATCACGGCCTCCACTTTTACCACACAATCTCACCCTGAAATAACGCCCAACCACCACGCATCCACATCAGCTAATCCAGAGCTCATCATTAGCCCCGCCTTTGTCGATGCTAACTACGTAGAGCTAGAGTCCTTGTTAAAGGCTTGAAGGAGGCAAGTCAGAAACACGGATATGCGGAGGGAGTTGAAATATTCCAACGATGAGTTTGATGAGGAGATCGAGAAGGAACCGGGGCCTTCCGTCCCTAAGGCTCGTCACCCCATCCTGCGTATTGGGTCTCCTGCGAGTAGAAGGGTTGGAGGAAGGAATGTATACTTTGAGGGAGTTCCTGAAAGAACTCCCACGAGGAGAGAAAGAACCGTTGTCGAAGGCTCTAATGGGAAGAGCCAACAAAGGGAAAACTTGGAGGTAAACCTACCTCCATTACTAGCGGCACATTTGGGGAGGACCGAAGGAGGAGTTCCGTTGCAGTCCTCCCACGCATCGGGGGTGGATGGTAACCCAGGTTCGGTCAACACAAGAGGAAGTCTTCCTCCCGTTGGCCTGTATTCCCAGTTTCCTGTTCAAGGTTATCCCCCAAACCTTCATCCCCCCGTGAATGGGCAACCTGGCAATCAGTATTCCTCACAAACTGTTGCACCCTATAACCATCCCATGATATACCCTCCGTACACCATGTATAATGGTTACCCTCCAAACACGAGTACACCTCATCCTTTCTACACTAACCAGCCGTCTTTAGAGATACCCCCTCCTTATAACCCATACGATAATGTTCCCATGAGCGTACCACCTTACACCCATTAATACGCAGAGCCCGCAGGTCCTACGACACTCTTTGTAAGATAGATTGAAGATTATCCCTTGCCGGATGGCCTAAAGATGCCTTCACATATAGGCACTTATGATGGGAAGGGGGATCTAGATAATTTCCTACCTTTGTTCGAAGGAGCCATAAGAATGCAGAAATGGGTCATGCCCGTGGCCTGTCATATGTTCACATATACCCTCCAAGATTCCGCACGTATTTGGTGGAATGGACAGAAACTAGGAAGCATCATCAACCTTGATGATTTGAAGGCTAAGTTTCGATCTCACTTTAGCCAACAGAAGAAGTTTACAAGGACACACTTCACAGTGCACAACATTAAGCAGAAGGAGAACGAAAGCACAAGAAATTTTGTTACTAGGTACACTGACAAAACTATGCAGATTCTAGGCTTACACGAAGAGCAACGCATTTCTGGCTTCGTCCATGGCCTACGCAACTAGACTTTTATGGATTTCTTATCCACAGATAAAAGCCAAAGAAGTATCCACCAATGTAGCTCCGATGGAAAACAATAAAGGAGTAAAGCCGTCTTTGTGGGAAGGAACGAAGAACAAACACAAAGGCCATAACAGATTTACCCCATACAACAAGAGTCCTAACTCTGGTTTATGGGAAAGCCTGATGAAGTCCCCAAAGGAAATTCTGGCTACTGAGAAGGCAGTAAAGACCTTCGAACTCTCTCCTCACATGACAAGCAACGGGAGGAATCGAGATATGACCAAGTACTGCCACTTTCATGAAGATTTTGGTCATGAAACAAACAACTGCAGAGAATTGAAGAAGCAAATAGAGGAAGCTGTCAAATCAGGGCAATTGACGCATCTAATAAAAGGTATAAGAAAGGGAAAAGAAAAGGTCACCGACACTAAAGACTATGTCCACGAGACTCCAATCCTTATGGTTCGCAGGGGAGGCCCGAGTCAGAAAAGAAAAGAAATTGAGGAGGGAGCACCCAATGTAGGGGAAGTAACGTTTCCGCCCTTAATGGGTCAACCTCCCTCAGATGATCCTGTAGTCATAAAGGTCCTCATTTTCAATCGAGAAGTTAATAGGGCCTACATGGACTGCGGAAGTTCTTGTGAGATCATATACGAGCACTGTTTTCTGTAGCTCAAACCTTCCATAAGGTCACAAAGGGTAGATTCGAAGATACCTTTAGTAGGCTTCTCGGGAGAACACTCATGGCCTCTAGGTGAAATCCCTTTAGACGTAACCATCGGTGAGGGCCGACTGGCAAGGACAAAGACCCTTACTTTCGCAATTGTAAGGTCAGATTCTCCTTATAATCTATTGATAGGGAGAACCACCATGCAGAAGATGGGCATCGTGGTATCCACAATACACGCAGCAATTAAGTTCCAAACAGCCAATGGGATAGGGACCGTACTATCCAGTTACAACAAAAAAGAGATACCAGAAGTGGGAAAGAAGATTAAAGAAAATCCCCAGGAGCCTCCGAAGACTATCTTAAGCTGCGGGGACGCCGAAGAGCGTATTGTGATAAACGAGCTCCATCCGGAGCAAACGGTAGTAATTGGAAGACAACTCCCTGCCACCTTCAAGGCAAGCCTGAAACAACTCTTGAAGGACAACAAAGATATCTTCGCATGGACATATTTTGATATGACGGGGGTTCCGAGAAGTCTCATGATTGATGGTAAACCCTTCGGAATGGAACACAAACTCAATGAGTACAAGCACATTGAGCCTATCAAACAAAAGCGCCGGAGCCTTGCGCCGGAGAGAAACGCTGCAGCCTGCAAAGAGGTAGACGAATTAGTACAGGCAGGTATACTCAGAGAGGTCAAATACCAAACGTGGGTGGCCAATCCAGTTATGGTAAAGAAAAGTGACGGAGGATGGCGTATGTGCGTTGATTTTACTGACATCAATAAAGCGTGTCCAAAGGATTGTTACCCCCTCCCAGAAATAGATTGGAAGGTAGAATCCTTATCGGGGTTTCATCTAAAATGCTTTTTAGACGCTTACAAAGGATACCATCAGATACAAATGGCAGTCGAAGACGAGGAGAAAACGGCTTTCTACACGGGAAAGGGCGTCTATTGCTATAAGAAGATGCCCTTCGGTTTGAAAAATGCAGGGGCAACCTACCAACGTTTGGTGGACAAGGCCTTCAATAAGCAGATAGGAAGGAATTTGGAGGCATATGTTGACGACATGGTCATAAAGAGTAGGACAGAGGAAGACCTACTCTCCGACATTCAAGAAACCTTCAACCAGCTAAGAGCCATAAATATGAAGCTCAATCCGAAGAAATGCTCGTTCGGTGTCGAAGAGGGGCAATTCCTGGGGCACTTGATCACAAAACAAGGAATCAAAGCAAACCCTTCAAAAGTGAAAGCTATCACTGATCTGCAAGCCCCAAAGAAATTAAAGGAGGTACAAAGCCTTAATGGAAAGCTAGCAGCCTTGAGCAGGTTTTTGTCAAAGGGTATGGATCGATCACTACCGTTCTTTAAGACCCTTAAAGGATGTATGGATAAGAAGACTTTCCAATGGAGTATCGAAGCTGAAGCTGCCTTCCAAAGGTTGAAGGAGTTCATGGAAATCCTGCCAACACTCACAGCCCCAATTAATGGAGAAGTACTGTATATGTACATCGCAGCGTCACATGAAAGTATTAGCGCAGTACTCTTGGCAGAAAGAGAGAAGAGGCAAGTTCCAATCTACTTTGTCAATCGGGTTTTGCAGGGAGCTGAATTAAATTACCCGGAAGTGGAAAGGCTAATTCTTGCTCTAGTCCACGCCGCAAGGCGCCTCCGAAGGTACTTTCAAGCTCACCCCATCACGGTATTAACAGATAAGCCCATCAAACAAATATTATCGAAGCCCGAGAAATCAGGGAGGGTATCTAAATGAGCCATCGAATTGGGGGAGCATGAAATAGAATACAAGGGGCGAAACTCCATAAAAGGTCAAATACTCGGAGACTTCCTCACTGAAACTCCTTCCGAGTCAGGAAATGATAAGGAAACTCCCAAAAAGAGGCCTTTGAAAGAAAAGGACAACTGGAAGTTATTCACAGTTGGAGCCTCAAGCTCCGACGGTTCAGGGGCCGGGTTGATGTTAGTCAATCCAGAAGGAAAAGAATACACTTATGCACTGCGATTCGAATTTGAGGCGACCAATAATGAAGCAGAATACGAAGCTTTGTTAGCAAGCCTACGCCTAGCTAAAGACATGGAGGTACGCAACCTTTCGATTTTCATTGACTCACAGCTGGTCGCCAACCAAATCAAAGGTTCCTATGAGGCAAGGCAGTCCACTATTAAACAATACCTGGATAAAGTAAAATAAATCCTACAGAGATTTGAATCCTACACCATTGAGCACGTCCGAAGGAACCAAAACAAGAAGGCAGATGCGTTAAGCAAGTTAGCCTCAATGGCCTTCGCTCACTTAACAAAAGAAGTCTTGGTTGAGGTGCTAGCTGAAAGATCTATCCAAAGGAAGGAAGTATCCGATATAATATCCGAGGAAGAAACTAATTGGATGACTCCGATAAGGGAGTACTTAATAAGCGGCATTCTACCAGAAGATCCAAAGCTAGCAAGAAAAGTCAGAATCAAAGCTCTTCAACACAAGGTAATAGGATACCACTTCTACAGAAGATCCTTCCTATCCCCATGGCTTCGTTATGTCGGACCTAAACATGCTACCAACATAATCAATGAAGTTCATGAAGGATCGTGCAGCCTACACGCAGGACCCCGCTCCGTTGTCTCTAAAATTATGAAGTTGGGGTACTACTGGCCATCAATGCACAGGGATGCAATGGAAATAATACATAAATGCGAAGCGTGTCAGACCCACTCAAAGGTCCCAAGACTACCTAAACAAGATATGACCTCTGTCACATCTGCGTGGCCTTTTTCCCAGTGGGGAATTGACATAGTAGGACCTCTGCCAGTAGCACCAGGAGGAGTGAAGTTTTTGGTCGTAGCTATCGACTACTTCACCAAATGGGTTGAAGCCAAGCCTTTGGCATCTATGACAGACAGACACATGGAGAAATTCGTATGGGAACACATCGTTTGTCGCTTCGGAGTCCCTCACATCATCATCTCTGATAATGGGAACCAATTTGCCGAAGGGGTATTTCCTACTTTTTGCAATGGTTTAAAAATCAAGCAATCATTCACATCCGTATACCATCCTCAAGGTAACGGTCAAGTAGAAGTTACCAACAGAGACATTATCAATGGAATTGAAAGAAGGCTAGGACGAAGTCACCAAGGGTGGGTGGACGAATTACCCCAAGTTCTCTGGGCTCATAGGACACATCCCAAGTCGAGTCACGGGGAAACACCTTTCAGCCTCACTTATGGCACAGAAGTTGTCATCCCATCAGAGATAAGCGTGGAAATGGAGCACATTATGGACTTCGAAGCCTCGAAAAATGAGGAAAAGCTTCGAGAGAATCTGGATGTACTCGAAGAACGAAGAGAAATAGCCTCTATCAGAGAAGCTACGTACAAACAAAAGTTAGAAAATTATTACAACATCAGGGTTCCGCCCTCGAGCTTCAAACCAGGCGAATATGTTCTTCGACTTAACAGCGCAAGCAAAGCCGAATACCAAGGGAAGTTGGGACCAACATGGGAAGGGCCTTACGTAGTAGCTGAAGCCTACGGTAATGGAGCCTATAAGTTAGCAACAATCTTTGGAGAAGAAGTTGACAGGACATGGAATGGCACCAACCTTCGTAAGTTTTACATATAAAACTTACAACCTTTCAGAGAATTTGTTTATTTCAAATTTATGTGTTGAACTCTTCTCATTCAGGGAAAGAAGCATTCATGGTAGGCGTCTTAGTATTCATTTCATAAAATGATGTAATCCTCCCTACCCAATTAATGATACAACGTATTTCCTTTAAATCTCTTGTTTCGTTTTTTACAACAAAGATTTATTCAGCCAAGTACTACAAGTCTCAATGTTCGAAGGATGATATTTATGTCCTGCACATGACATCCATTATAATTCACATTGACTTTCCTAAAACGTCTATAGGCACTAGAAGCCCTATGACTATAAGGATAAAGATGGAGTGGGTCGCAACCCTCTGTCAGCAGTTAAATTATATGATTGCTTAAAAATCTTGGTTCAAAATACACACAATAAGGATACTTGTCTACAATAACCTTAGGTTATATATTAACGTTAATAACTAACGTTGAGAGAAGAGAATCATATAATCAAAGGATAAATGAAAAGAACATCCTATGGCAAGTAGATAACAGATAAGCAAACATCCTAAAAATCAAAGTAGCAAAGAGATAACATATTCGGAGGGTACAAACCACCCTCGGGATAAACCATTGACAATAAGGCAGTATTTATGCGTTCTTTGATGATGAGGGATCTTCTTGACGAGAGGGAAACTTCACACCGGAGGCCCTCCTACTTGGAGAAGATGGTCGAATCCTACTAGGCTTCTTCGACAACAGTTTTTCAACGAAAGCTTTCGGATCTTTGGTAACCTTCGAAAGAAAGGGAAAGTCTGCCGAAGCAAACGCGTTGCTGGCAACATCATATTCCTTTCCATGAGAAGTACGATAGTAAGGAACCATCGATAAGATCACAGGCTTCCGAGTTTCAGCAATCTCTTCTAGGGTAGTACATTTCCCATGGAATATGGCAGCATTCACCAAGTTGGCCACCACTTTTCCGACCTCATCACTATGATACAACTCCATAGCAATGTAAGGAATAACCTTGGCCACCACATCTGCCCTATCTTTCTGAAGACTTTCACATCAAAGGTTTAGGGCATCTGTCTCCTGTTGCAACTTGGTTTCTTGCTCCATAAGTCTGTTCTTTTTAGATTTAAGACTTGCACACTTCAACTCAAGCACAAATACTATATCTTTTAGCCCAATCGCTTTGTCCTCCTCCATTTTAAGCCTACCACACTCAGCTTGGGCTTCCTTTAGTCGAGTGGCAAGCTTCATGATGTTGGATCGAAGATCTTGCACAATGGGATTCTTCTCAATAGCCTCCGTATCCCTGTCACACTTTGACTTCAAGTCAGTGATCAACTGCTCCCTATGTTCTTCTCGAGCCAGAACTGCATTTAACTCTTCTTTAGCATTTTTAACAGTCTGTATCAATTCTCTTGTTCAACTGTTAAGATGGTCATCTAGAACAGCTTGCCTTGTGTAGCTTTTGTCATGAAGATCACACGGCTGCTCTATTGACATATTGTCGAGGGCTCCCTTCCAGCGGTCTGGAATAACACCTTCAACCAATCGGTGGCAGGCTTGAGAGTTAGGGAGTTCATTAGTGTTCGATAAACCTGCACATTGTCGAATTAAGAGCGGTTTTAAGCTTTCAATTAATTTTGTGGAAGCATATAGGTCGTAGTGAGCTCTTACCATGAATGTCTTCATCATCCAAACCTTCGGAGGGTATGGCAGCAACAGCGTTATCTTGGGAGTTCTTCTTCTTTGAAGCTCTGGATAAGAGAGTGGGTATGTCAAGTTTCCTCTTGATTGGGGGCTTTGAAGCCTTCATTTCAGTCTCTTTCCTTTCATGTACCCTGTCAGCTATACCAGAGGTACTGGCATATGTCTTGGGGACATCATCGGAGGAAAGGATCTCCACATCAGGAAAGGCTTTGATTCCTAAAGGCATCTCCTCAGCATTAAGGGGAATCACCTCTTCAATTATTGCTGTTGGCTCCAGCACCATAGTATCCACGTCATTATTGTTGACTGATATTGAAGGGGAACCCACCCCTTAGCTGAATTCTCTAGGTTCCCTGGGAATGAAGCTAGCTTCCTTTGCACCATCAGATACGATGAAGTTCCTAAACGCCATTACTGCAATATAAACAGATACATAAATATAATCAGATATGTTATTTATTTATGATAAGTTGCATATACATACTCTGGCCATCACAATGGATTTGTGGCGACAAAGGAGATCCTTCCCAATGGTCCATAAGACTAGCCATAAAGATGATGGGTTCTGGAAAGGTTTATACATCAATGGGATGTCTGGCAAGACGTTGATAAAGTGGTTCGTCTTGAACATTGGGGGGAACTTGATCATTGAATTTCTTACGGTCGAAATGGAATGCTTCATTCAAGAGTGCTGGATAGCCCAGAGGTATGATTGTATCTTGTACATAAAAGAATTTCCCTTTCCAGTTTGTTATATTTGTGAAAGGTTTGGTGATTAGCACGGGCACATTTTCATCATTCCTCTTTGACAGTGTCAACCAATCTCCCCCGGGACACAGGTTAAGGAAGCCTCGAAGCACATTTAGTGTAGGCTCATACCCATATGCCTTACACATTACTATGTAGGTGGTAAGTTTGGCTAGTCCAAACGGATTAAACCTTGAAATATGCACGTCATAATATTGTAGCAACTCTAGAACCAATGGGTACAGGGGTATTCTTAGATTTGACCGGGTAAAGGCATGAATATACAGACCCATATAACCTTTTGGGGCGTCATAAATGCTCTGATTATTTTTTGGGAGAATAACTTTGTGTTGTTTGGGTATTGGGTAATCATCTAGAAAGAGGGCTAGGGCTTCTCTGGAGAGAGTACATTTTTGTTGTCTTATAATACGTTTAGCATCCATGCTCATGGCTACCTGGTAATACCTAAAGGGCCTAATTACAAGATGGGGGAAGAGTTTACCTTTTGATCGTTGCAGATAAACAGGTCACAGCTTTGTGAAAGTTGCAGAGGAAAGAGTTGTGATTTAGAATTTGAGGTGCACCGGTATTTATATTACACATAATTATATCTACTCAACACTTTAAATTTTAAAAGATGGTTGAGCTTAACCATAATTATGCTGTTATATTCTTTTGTTCAACGGATAAGTCCTAAGCATGCGCATTTAATGCACCTTTGTATTTCAAAAATGCATCTTATCCAATTTTCGAGAATATGGTGAAACCATTGAACTATGATAGAGTTGAAAGCCACATATTCTTGTGCACATATCTAACTTTCAACTGGGGGGCTTGATGATGTACCTTGCGATTAGCTCGAAGGATACCCCTTCGAGTCTGATCGCAACCTACATAATCGAAGGCTCTGGCCTCTTTAAACTTTCTTTGGCATAAAACTAATCATCAATGATCTAGTTACCAAGTGGGAATTCACCAATCGAAGGATTAAGCCCTTTGGGGTATCTCTCGATAAGTTTTAAGGACGGAACGATAGCAAGTCCAAACATTGGTGAGACCAAGTCTTACCCACGTCTCCTCTTTCTCTTTAGCTCCCCCGCTAAACCAGGAGGAGTAGGACACTAAACCCTAGCGGTTACCATAAATTATGGGACGCCCCCATGATCTCTCTCAAACGTGTGACCACTCTCCAGGACCATTTTCTTCACCTATAAATAGTCCTGGACGATGACAAATATGGTATGCAATCTCTCTCACCTTACTTTACTACATTTAACACTTAAACTCTCATAGCGATCACTCATTCACACGCCGGAGGTGGTTCGCAGGGTCCAACCCCTGCGCAATCACTTAACGTAGTGTTTTAGTATTTCTTATTTCAGGTTATATCCAAGCTTGGCGTAATCACAACACCCCTCATTTCCTTTGATCATCATCGAAGGCCTGGTAGTGCAAATTATTGTACTATCACAAACATTCCTTGTAGAAACCGAGTATTCAACTCATGACATAATCTACTCCTCTACGTCTATCGTCATCATTCCTATAGTAAACCGCTTGCTTGTGTTCCTTTTCAAGGTTTGATAGAAGACGGCATTGTTCAATCTTATAGGGCATTTGGTAAGCAATTTCATCGTTCTCATCCTTGAATCTAACTATCCCTAGTGACGGGTCATAATTCATCTTAGAAGCCTCAACAAATGGTTTTCCGAATACTACTTGACTTAGGCAACCATCTATTACCGGAAGAATATCCTCTACAATAACAAATTCGGTAACATAAGTGAAATTTCCTACAAAGACATGTAACCCTTTCACTCTTCCTACAAAGTTGCTCATCCAATTCGTGTTGGGCATCATCCTATATTCAAGTTGCTTCTTTATTACCCAATTATAATAGGTCCTAGTCATAATGTTTATAGGAGACCTAAGATCGATGTAAGCTTTCCATACATGCATATGCCCAATGTTGCATGGTATGTTGATGTTAGAGGGATCACCCGCTTTGATAAGTGGTAAACCAAGGACGTATGATGTCTCGGGGTCATCGAATAGATCCTTATGATATTCTCGTTCTTCCTTGGTGGGTAACTTATCAAAGTATTCATCTACATTTTCTACTTCCTCTAAATTTTTGTCCTTAATATCCTCAACTTCCTTAATCTCATTCCTAGTCCCGGTTTCTATTCCAACTTCATCCTTGTCACTTTCTTCTATATTCTTATCTATAGGCTTAATGGTGATAACATTGACAAAGTGTACGTGTTTGGATGATGAGGGGTCCTTAATTTGGATTCCGCTACTAGTGCCCCTAGTGTCCTTCCTAGGTGTAGTTAGTACTTGGTTGTTGAGGGCTTTCAACAAGTTGTCAATCTTATTGGTCATCTCCGTTTGTTGTTGATTGAATTCGGTTTCAAACTTAGATATGCGAGCTTCTTGAGACGCCATAAACTTGGACACCAATCCTTCAAGATTATTGGTACTACCATAGTTATTGGAAGGATTGTTGTTGAAAGTGTGGTTAGAGGGTGGACCATTTGGTTGGTAACGATTAGGTGGATTGGAAGAATTGTTTGGGGCATGTTTTGGTTTTGTTTCCACCTAAGGTTCGGGTGATTTTTCCAAGAAGGGTTGTAGGAATCACCGTAAGGGTTTGGCTTGGGTTTGAAAGTGTACCACTTGTCTCCCGCTTCGTCGGTACGCGAGGATGCGTAATCCGCAAAAGCTTGTCTGGGGAGTTCCACGCAATCACGAGTGTCATGGGGACCACTACATAATTCGCATGAAGAAGTGATTTTGTTCACTTGGCTTGAAGGCTTAGGAGCTTCCTAAGATTTCATGAGAAACTTGACTTGGTCTTCAAGTTCCATGATCGTATGGTCGGGAGTGCTTGAATTGTTCGAAGGCAAAGATATTGCCTTGACCGTTTTGTTCAAATCACGGGGATCATTCCAACTTTCATTGTCATAGAGAGCAAGATCTTCTATGAGTTCCCATGATTCTTCCGCACTTAGATCACGTAGCTTGCCACCGGCCGATTGGTCAATGGTTCGCCTTATGGAGATATCGATATGGTTATAGAAGATTTGGACTTGGAGCCAAAGATCTATGCCATGATGAGGGACTTTTTGGAGTAAGTCCTTGAAACGATTCCATGCTTCATGTAGAGTTTCACCTTGACGTTGTTGGAACATCAAGATATCATTTCTAAGCTTAGTAATTCTCCCCGGTGGGAAAATTTGAGCAAGGAAATGAGAAGTGAGATCATCCCATGAGGTGATGGATCCCGCGGGCAAACGTTCAAGCCATTGACTAGCTTGATCACGTAGAGAGAATTGGAATAGGCGTAATCGGGTCGACTCTCTAGTTGCAACATCAAGGTCTATGGAATCTACGATTTTTAGGAAATCCATGAGATGTTGATTAGGATCTTCGGAACGAAGTCCATGGAATGCACATCCGCTTTGCACCAACCGGATGGTGTCGGATCGCAAGGGGGACACATTGGCTCCTTGAGTGAGCTCAATGGTGTTTCGATAGCCTTGGTGGCTAGGACGGGAATACTCTCCTAAAGTTCGGGGTATGGGAGGTTGGTTTGCTAGTGGTGGGTTTTGTGGGTGGTTTTGTTGTGGTGGGTTGATGGGTTCAAAGATATTACCACCTTCCATGATGTTGGATGGTAATGGTTACGAACAAAGAAACGAAGAAATAAGATAGACTAAAGAAAACATAAAATAAATAAAAATAAAACCTTACCATGCAGTGTACCTAATCGTTGTAGTATAGTATAGTGACAAGTACTGGGGGATTGATCGTTCAACTCATGAATAGTGTCGCTAGGATTAGAAAGCCTACTAAAATAGGTCTAGAGGTGAGGGATGATTCATTTTGTATTTTTTATATTTTATGAAAGCAAGTAAAATCTCGGGTTTTGAAGGAGTGGGCGGAATTAGTTGCTAGCCAATTAACCCAATTAACTAAAGATGCAATCAAAATAAAATAAAAGAAATGAAAATTAAACTAATTTACTAATGTGGTGGAAAATTAAACTAATTTACTAATGTGGTGGAAACAATAATGAGAAAAGTTGTGTTTACTTAGATTTCATTGCTCCCTAGATATCTTTTACCGGTTGATTAGCTTGTTACAATTGCAAGGATCACGGGTTATATTCCTTAATACTAGTCGTAGAGTCGTGTACAATCCTCCCTAACTCTATAAGATCCTACTTCACTCCTATGTCGAGCCGTTAGAAGCTCCTAACATGGGATCATTAGTAACAATGGAAGTCTGCCAGTTTTCTTAAGCCTAACATCGAATACAATCATCTGTAACAATTATAAACAAACAATCAACCAATAATCAACATCTAGGTTTCACTACATCTAAGCAAACACAATAAAAGCCTAGCCTAACATGTTAAAAGAAAGATACACATAAGATAGAATCAAACAATACATAGACATATAGAATGATTATTGAAGTACTTATCTTTATTGAAACATGGAAGAAAGAAGGGTTTGAAACCCCTTCAATATGCAGGAAATTCGACCTAGGGTTTTTACAAAACTTGTTCCCCCAAAAGTTCCCCACATTACAATGAAAAATTGGAAATATATATATAGACTATGCATCCTGACGGCGTCATGTGTTAACCTCTGACGCCGTCAACTAGCCGCCATGATGAAATTCGTATTGCCTAGATCCAATTCTGACGCCGTCATGTAGAAATGAGCTCTGGGCCGTCACGTATATTTGGACCCTGACGGCCTTGGTGACGCCGTCAGGCCAAATGGCCTAAAAACATTCTGGATCGTCATGTGTATTTTCCCCTTTCACCTCTTTTGCCACTCTTGACGCCGTCACTAGTAAACTCTTGACGTCTTCAGGTACTGTTCCCAGCAAGGAATTTGAGACTTTGCCGTTTTCTTCACTTTTATGTTCAAAAAACGTCCAAAATGCTTCCTTTTCCAGATTTCTCCTCAAAAGTACCTAAAATGACAAAAGGAACGATTTAGGGCAATATTTGATCAAATAATCACGAATTCGGGCTTCAATGACCCCTTAAAAGCGGTACACTTTTCGCCTCATCATAACTATTAACTATTAAGTTAGATTAATACTTATCGGAAACATTATTAACCATATGAAACAAATGGTTTACAAGGTTTAAATGGAAATGTTTTGATGTAGAAGCACAAGTACTTTTCAAAAACAAAGGTTTACTTGACACGAGTTATTAAATATTTAAGTGCACGTGAGACTTAGATAATTTATTCTTAGGGTAAGTATTACAACTCTATTGTAGTATGTTTTGGATCGATTTAACATTAATAAATCACCGTAGTATGATTATTGGATTGGTTGGACCGACAAGCCCAATGGAAATCCAATAAAAGTACTAGATGATTGTATTAATGAGAAATGTATCCTATGACTATCATAGGTGATATAACTTTGGAATCGATAAGGAGACAGAAGAACGGTTAAGCTTATCAAGCTTGAAAACTTGATAAGAAACCGACCCTTCTTACGGAAACTTATCGACTCTTGAGGTCATATCCTTTAACCAAAGCTTTGCATGAGATTTGACTTGTATGACGTTACTTGTTGTGTGAAATACTTGAACTACTTGACTTGATAGACATGTTACAATTTTGTGCTACTTGATTTGTATGTATGTGAACTTACTTGACATGCTTGTTTGGCGTAAGTTCATTTGAGTCGAGACTTTGTCTCTAGCGCCCACACCCGACGATACCAAACAATACCAAAACAATACCAACAACTTTCAAACTATACTTTGGAAGGAAAACTGGAAACTATTTGGGAAGCTTTGGGAAACCTTTGGAGTACGTTAAACTTTCGGAACAATATTAAGCTAAATCTTATATATATGATTAGGTTGTGCCAAGTCCGTAGTTGCCGAGGCGTGTTAACTGCTTTTCTCGCCTAATTCTAATTGGTTATATTGTGCTTCCCATTACTGAACTGATTTTGTTTGTGCATTGCTGGAATCAAGGTGAGTTTCATAGCCCCACCTTTATTCGTATTTTACTGTTTTCTAAATTTGGGGGAGAATGCATGCAAATTGTTTTTGGACCTGCCACTATTTTAATTTTGCTATAGTGTGTTGGCTAGTTAAGGTTAGATTTGCGGTAGTTGGTGAATTTCTAGGGCTGGCCTAGTTAAGAATAGACTTCTACCTACGGCCTAGACCCAGGGCAGTAACGGGTGGTTCCTTGCTGTATCGATGACCTGGCTATTGATCGCCGAGGGATCCACTCATTGTGACCACTTATTTGTCTAAGATAAGAAATCAATCGTTTGTGGATTGTTATGATGTTGGAATGCGAAATCTATGCCTGCCTCTAGTCACACATAACTCTTACTCTTTAGGTCCACTATTATTTTCGATGTAAACCTATGAACTCACTAGTGAAAGCTGACCTTTTAAGCATGTTTTTCTCAGGCGAATAGGATAATGCTTGTGGATGGTCACTATTGAAGGCTTGGCAAATTGGCATGGACGATGGATCGACAAGTACTTTGATTATAATTTGGGGACCAATCTTTTAAACCCTTTGGGCCTTATCTTTTATATTTTAAACTATTTGTAAACTTTTAAACTAAATTTTAAAATGTTTATTTAATAAAAATTTCCTTTTGAGTTAGCTATACTTGTGTTGTGTATACCAATCCAGGTAGCACCCCGAAAGCTTATAAGTCTTCCAGGTAGTGATTGAGATGATTTGGAAATCATGGGAAGCCTCGATTTTATGATCGAATTGCATATTTAGATATATTCGAGCTTAATTAAGCATGTTTAGAGTAATGCGGTGTGCATTGGTTTCTTGATTTGGATATGGTTGAGAATTATGTGATAATTGATTTGGAATATATGTGTGGACCCATACGCCTTTGAGCGTATCTCGAATTATGCGGTAGTTGTTTTGATGATATATTCGGAATTATATGTTATTTGAATTGAGATTATGTTTGATTATTGAGATATGTGGTCTATTGATTGGGAAAATTTATTTATGATTTGAGTTACGGGTTGGTTAACGTTAATAAACCAAACAGCAACAGTTATCGGACTTGTTAGGTTGACGAACCCAATAGGGCCGATAAGTGCACCGGAGGAAACTTATTAGCGGGTGACCCACCCTTATGACTCGTAAATTGCGTGATGCCTGAAATATGATAACTATATACAACCATTGTCACGGACTTATATCCTCCCTATCCAGTCCTCACCACTCAATTCTAACACGGTAACATATCCATATGTTTTCGTCACATTCACTATCAATTAATGCTGAGATCAGACATTCGTTCTATTATTTTAAAACGCCATCTAGCGTCATCTAAGAAACCACCTTAAAAATATTGCGTTAAGAGTAAGAATAGTTGTGGATTTGATTGTTGCGAACCTCGAATCGAATAATTCTCGGGTAGATACCCTAGCTTTTAATAGCTACCGTCGTTGTCTAACGCCGTTTCTATTCGCCGTTGATGGAATTTGGAAGATCTTGTATCAGCACTGAACGATCGTGCCTAATGAGAAGTTACATCTACACATTAATTGCGTTGTTTATCAATGTAACCACGGTGACCACCCATCAGTCATATATTGTACGTGCGGAAATCTCGTACTAGACCCCGATGTTTGATGAATCCAAGTACCTGTTTACTAAGTGGAGCTGAAGTCTGCCATCGTTGAGCAGGATAGTATTCCTATTACGTGATTGAAGTTCAATCCATTACTCTAACGATGAGGATCAAAGTTCTTGTGCGATGTTAACCCGAAATCCGCATCGTATAGCTCATTGATGTCCGTTGAGACATATTAGCAGCCCTGAAACAAAATTTAGTGAGACTACGCGGACACAACCTACTACGGCTAATGTCTCAGGATGTCATGGATCACCCCTAGTCATTCTGAGCTAGACTACGAACAACCCGGTCCCACCAAGACATGTTGCGGTGACTCGAGCACTATAGATCAGTTGGTCACCCAACGAGTGGTAAGAGATACTAACTAAGTCAAGTCACTCAAACCCTTCTGCTAGAACTTCAGGACCCGCAAACGACACCCGTAAGGGAGCGTATGAGGGGTTATGGAGTCGCACGACAATTGAGTTGGAGGGATCAAGGAGGTTGTTGTTCTGATGCGCTGAAAAGGAAAAAAATCTAAGGCGAAGGATGGATTGTCCACTCGATGGGATAAAACTTCGACGTAGAATCTACCGATCTACCAGTATCGATGCAACTTACTCTATTCCTTGAGGAGAATGTAAGATGATAATGATTAGAAGCTACTACCTTCATGGTAAAGTGAGAACGATGAGAGGTTGAAGTATGAAATCATGAGGTGAAAGGCATCGATATGCCAAAACGGGCCTGTAATTTCCGGGAGCTGTCACTACGGTGACTTGAGATAGCTCATACTGACACGCTCAAGATAGAGCACTATGTCGACGGATTGCCTTCATTTAGCAAGGATGATGTGACTACTTCGTGACTAGCTACACTCCGTAATACTGTTGAATAGGAAGTGGTTGACAACAAGAGGTAGTGGAAGACCACTCAATGAATGGGAAGTCGGGTTCTGGAATTGCAAGTTGAGAGGTACTGACCTGCAGACCTACACTCATCACTTCTTTGAGATATTCAAGTAGTGACCTGAAGTGGTAAGGAGTGAGACTTGTGAGATCGAGCATTACAAGTGGTAAGCTTAACCCGCGCTACATTGGCCCATTTTCAATCTTGGACAAAGTCGGACCAGTAGCATATAGACTTGAGCTACCACAGTAGTTGAGTAATGTGCACAACGTCTTTCGTATGAGTGAGCTAAGAAGTATCTTTCTGATGAAACTCCGATCATCCCCGTGAAAGAGATTCGGGTCGATGAGAGTTTAAATTGAAGGATTGTCTAAATCAATCTGAGACAATGTAATCTCGGCTGAGACAACTAGCCTGCACGACACCATAAACTGGGCACAGGCTTGCACGAACCCAGAAATTAGGGATGTTGTCGCTAAGATAGTGAAAAACAAGAGGAAATGAAGAGATTTCGTAAGAGGTGAGAGAAAACCAGACAGATGACAATAGGTCGTTGAGGCTTACGCTGTCAAGCAGGAGGAAAGTAGAAATACACTGAGAATCAACCTATGTGCGACCATTATAAGTTTCACCACTCTGGATGGTATGCTGAGACGCGTAGTGAGTGTTGTAGGTTGGACACTTAGCCAGAGACCGTAGATCTAAGACCCATGCATTGGTTTAGATAACCTCTGGGTCGAATCGGAAGGCTAGTGTCGCAGGTGATAAATAGAGAAAGAAAGAACATTACATGAATGAGTGTTGGAAACTGTAGAAACGAGGAAGTTGTAAAGCTTAAGTAAAAATTGAGGAGTAAGATGATACCCGGAGTAGAATGTGACGTCAAGGAAAGACTGTACTAGGAATGACGGCAAGTAGAATTCCTTAAGTTTCGATATTAAGAGACCTTCGTTATACGTCTATAAGAATCGTGACGAGATGCAGGAACCGTAGTTATTACTCGTATGGTAAGTAAGCTTAATTGAACCTCGAAAGCTTAAGACGTTATCTATCTATCTGTCTTTCCTAAGATTCGTTCCTTGTTCACCATTGCTTGCGACTAATATCTTATTCCATTTATTGATGACTGTTTATATCATTGCCTCCCATCAGCTGCTATTTTCAACTTGAATAAGGTCCTCAAACCTGAAAGAGTTGATCACTCGTTCTTGTAACTAAACTCAGCATGACATCATTGGACCTCAATTATACAAAGACTGGCCACCTATGTATAATTCAGGTAGAATCATGTTATGCTAGGAATGGTTGCTTAAACCTTCATTGAGAAATGAGTTTCCCATTCTATGTTCGGAAAGCTTGCGATTAGGATCAATTCTATTTTTCTATCATTCTATGAAATCCAGCCTTAAGGGACGCCGTACTTTGAACTTGAAGATTCCGATACGCCAATTATCGTCTTGGAGAGAGAGAGAGGCTTTTCTGCATAGCGTCTTATGAAACCCTACCTTTCCGATAATTTTAGGAACCTGGGCAATGAATAGACGAAGATTTTGAGTTGGACAAATTCCTGATGACTCATGACCTCGTAAGTGGCAGAGATACATGTTGCTTGTAGCAATCATGTCATGTACTACGACAATTAGATTCAGGAAGCAGTTAACTGATAGTAGGAGCGAGTGAATACCTGCCTTGTTACTAAGGAGAAAGAGAAGAATGAAAAACATATAGAATTCGTGCAGATCGTTCAGATTCCGCAGATGGAGTCCCACATGACTTGCCGGAATCCCACCTTTTAGACAAGTGAAATTTCAGATCGAGTTGAGATCTAGCGCTGCATTCTTAGCCCGATTACCTCGTCAGAGAAGGGACTCATACAGCTAAGTCTGTCACCATAGGGAGATCTGTTGAGACATATAAGGA
The DNA here is from genome assembly GCA_030686995.1 of Artemisia argyi. Lineage (NCBI taxonomy): Eukaryota > Viridiplantae > Streptophyta > Magnoliopsida > Asterales > Asteraceae > Artemisia > Artemisia argyi. The sequence goes on from CM060689.1 coordinate 144,494,057, forward strand.
AGGAGAATAAATATTTCTGCATATGTGCAAACTGTCGAGAATCGACTAAGTGGCCGATGAATAATTCAATGTCTGTTATTGAGGATCGATACTCTATTTGATCAACTCCAAGGTTCGAGCAAAATGACAAAGGAACAACTTGTGATTCATGCACCGCCAGCTGCGATGGATCGGGAAGAGAGAAATCCCGAAGACTACGTTCATACTTGTTGCGGCTATTGTAGCTCTAAAGTGTGACTGTTGGTCAGCCATCGTCCAGCCGCCTTCGAGCAATGCAAATATGAACCCTGATTGGACGATAGTATCCAACCCTAGAAAATCTGAACCATTGAGAGGTGTATAGAGGGACACGGAGGACACCAGGGTTTGATTCCGTAACAGCTGGAGAAGAAAATAGTTGTAATACGAAACTCCATGAGTATGAATTCGACTGCGACTGTGAGATCTCCTGAATCTGTGAATTATATTCCCATGGATCTAATCAAGAGTTAGTCGACCAAGCGTGGAAAATTCCCCTGCCAATTTGAATGAGATACTTCTATAATTGGGAATTGCTGGGAGATTTCTGAGAACTAACAGAAGTCTTCCGAGATAGAAAAACCTTAGTGAAATGGACCTAGAAGAAGTGAAGGGTAAATAAGTGGAAAGCGGAGAGGAAGCATGATAACTTCCAAAGAGAGAACGGTGAAGTACACATACCCTAACTTTTTAGAGGAAAATATAGACACTATTATAGATTTTGATGTTTTATATAAGGATTTCGAAATGTTTGATGAGAATGAAGGAGGAGTAGATTATGCCCTCGCCAAATGGAGATGTGCCGGAAAAGCAATGTCATTTCGGAGAGAACTTTGAGTGCGGTTGTACTTACACCCAGAATCTGGAAGACATAACTAGTGGCGTACAAGGTGTATAGTATACACCCAACATAAGGGTACGGCATACCCTAGACCAAAAAGAACGGACCGTTGGGGCAGAGTAGTTAGATATAAATACATAGTGGTAACGACTGCAACTTTTGCTATTATAATGTTAGGAGAATGTTGTTGCCGACACTCTTAGTTGAGCAAAAAGGGGCACAACCATTATCAGTCAGAGCCTTAGGGATGACTGTCGGTTTGCCCTTACCAGTCCAGATGATTGAGGCTCACGTTGAGATTGTCAATGAGAAGAATTGACAACTATGGGAACCTTTTCGGTAGGTTAGAGAATGGGAACGGATACGTGAAATGTCAGATGGAATCTTATCCTTTAAGGGATAAAAGCTGGATACCTCCTCACGGAGTATCCAAGGTTGGATAGTGCATGAGAGTATGAAACAGATACTTTAGTCATTTCGAATCGGATAAGATATATTAAGAGCAGTGGTAGTAATATTGAGGACCGAGCATAGAGGATGACATTGCAATACATGTCAACGAATGCTAAGCACATCAAGAGACAGACGTCAAACGATAGAGACCGTTATGTCTTGATACAATTTAACCTTCGGTTCATAAGTGGAGGAGAATCACTATGGAAATCATCATCAAATTTCAAAGAACAGACGGTGGTTGTAAGATCATCTCGGAAATTTTGATTTCCTTATCGAATTTATTTATCTCTGAGTTACCGACAAAGTAATAGTAAGTGCGGGATTAATCGTTGTTCTTGAGAGAAGTTGACCCCGGGCATAGAGTGCCGATTTCTATCTCGTCTTGTTAAGACTATCGTTTTATGATGAATTTTTGGAAATCTCTATAAATGACCTTGGGGACGAGCAGTAATAGGAGTATTACATAACCTCCCAAATCAGATGGTCAAAATAAGAGGATCGTTCGAACGTCAAGAATAAAGCTTTAAGCTATCATTAGTAACTTTAAAAGGAGGCTGGGAGAGACATCCGCCTCTCCCAAAACTTTTTGAGTTAATGAAACCGTCCGACATTAATAACATGTCATTCAAAATTTTTTATAGTCGTGTGTGCCGACCTAACTCTCGCTGAGCTGGAATTGGAGACAGCAAGTTCACTGTTTTGATTAATATTCGTGAGACCGTTAAGATGAGTATTAAGATCCGAAAGGTTGGGTGTAACACCCGCAAAATCGGGTCCAGCGGAAGCATACATGTTACTGGGGTGCTACTCAATCGGTATCATAACACAAGTACAAAGAACGGTTTTTATCTCAACCATTTAGAATAACTTTCATTAAAAAATATTCAAATTTACATCGTTCAAAAATAGTGCGGAAATACAGGCCCATATAAGAGTTTAAGCGGTCTCAAATATATGTCAGAGTTGTCTATGACCATGCCATGCCATGCCAAAGCCTTCAATAGTTAGCTATCGCCTTAAACCTGAAAATACATGCTAAAAAGTGTCAACACGAGGTTGGTGAGTTCATAGGTTTATAATAAAATAGTAGTATTGTGAGTTCAATAGAGTTTTGTGACCATTGTGTGGCTCACAATGCCATAAAAATAGTGTTTACCTTACAGTAAAATTTGAATTGTGGACCATGAGTAGAGTGTGTGATCATTACAACGAATATAATGTCATATAGTAATTAGTCTATTACGCTAGCACTAAGTTCATGCAACCGAAGCTAGACAGTTCAGTGCGCTACAATGTAGCATGTAATTAATAATCAGGGGCCCATAGCGAGTGTTTAACCCAATACACTCGTAGTTCGACTTGATATATGCTCGCATTGACCCGTCTGGCCAACCGAACGAGGGGAGTCACCCTCAATAGATCTATTTATATCAATCGCGCTTCTCAGCAAGAATTAACGGTTCATGAAGGTGGGCATAACAGTGGGTTCAGGGGCTTAGGCTAACTACGCAATAGTTTCGAGCAAATAAAATAGTCTTGTGGTCTAGAAAACGTTTTGCATGTTTCTCACCCCATAGTTTTAAAAAAAGTATAAGAAAAGTGGGGCTATAAACTCACATGTTTCTCACCCCACAGAATAACTAAGGTATCATCTAGAGATGGTGAAATACGTTTCGTAAACGTGAGAAATTTAATCCTTGCTACTCTGTTTCATTTAAGAATTCTCGTTAGAAATAGACTTGCAATACTCGTGCTTGCATCGGGACCTAGCAAAGTCTACGAGACTCTTGGCGGGTAATCTGGAAGGACACTTCCGAGAGAAATTATCGCTGAGAATTTTCTGTTCCATGATGACGAACGTCAAACTCCTTTGAGGAGCTCGTTGAAATCCTATACGTGAAAAATCTGGCGGTCTAAGCCAAGTCATATTGTTGTCATTAAGCTTGTTGGAAATTCCGGGATATCCCTTCACTCACGTGGTGAGTTTGAGGACGAAATTCAGTGAATCTATTTTATCTTTATTCGATCTTGATGGGTAATTCTATGTGAAACCCGGGACGGGTTTATTCTGAGGCTGGGAGGCTGTGACAACTGGTAAATTTGAGAACTGGCTTAAAATGCCACATTACAATTTAAAACAAATCATTAAAATTCTTGATATACTCTTCAGTACTTATGAAAATTAAGGATTGATTATGTGAACCATTGTGATATATGGAACATGTGATTTCATGATTTTGTTAGGCACTACGCGACGTTGGCACTAAAAACCCTAATAAACAATAAATAAGCCTTGGCCGGTTATATTTCCTTAACATAAGTAGTTATGACGGAACTTTTGCGAATTTGTGAACTATGGACAATGGAACTACTAGAATGAACCCAATGGTGGTAATATCATATTTTTATAGCCTTGACTTAATTATGTCAACAACATTTAAGAAACATTACGTTTTATTTATTAAACGTATTTGTTATAACCTATTATGGAAGGACATATCTAAAACTAACGGAAGGGTTTAAAAACAATTCCGACAATATCTAATATTTTTCCATGACTATAAATTAGTGAAACCGAGTGGGATTAAGATTATTTCATCACTAGTCCCTATACCGAACCCTTGTGGCCAAATAACCAATAAACTAGGGACCAAAATGTAATTTATGTGAAATACAACTAATATACACCCAACCCTAACCTACCCTTATCATCTTCATCTCATTTTTCACCTTCTTCTTCCTCCCTCTTGTTGTATACGCCGGCCACCCACACCAAACACCTCCACCATTATTTTTGTTATCATCCAACTATACCAAATCAATCCCCATCACTTCCTCATCATTTCTATATAATTTCTACACCATCAAACAGCCTCTAACACCATTTTCACACCAAATTCGAGCTACCTAACATCATATATACCTTCCTTGTTGTCCAAATCTTGATAAACTTAGAAGAAAAGGTGAGATGGTTAACTTATCTTGTGGGTTTGACTTTAATGCGAATCAAACCTATAAGAACTTGTAAACTTTGGGTTAAAATAACTGGGTTTTTATGTTTTAATGATTTTTGGTTAATAAAAACATGAAATAAACATGTTTGGTATCAAATAAAGGGTGTTTGGATTTGCGTTTTACTGTAGCAGTAGGTATAACCCATGAAATCAATTGGTTGTGTTTCTCGACCCGTTTTGAGGCTTGTGGTTGATTCTTGATGCATACTTAGTGATTTGGTAGTGTTTGGAACAAGTTTGACACGTTTAGGGTGTGTTTGGTTAAGTAGCCGAAACCCACAAGGTCCTTAGACCATGGGTATGGCTCGTTAAAGGTCCTAGCCGAGACCCTAAGGTCACGGTTTTGGTCCTAGTAGCCGACTTGTATTATTTTCTTGTTATGTTAATGTTTTGGTTATATTTGTTATGGTTTAGTTAAGTTTTGACACTTATGATTCCGTTATGAATTTCGGCTAAAATGGTAATATTGAAAACTTGTGGTAATATATTGGTCGACTTTTGTTGGACTTGAAGCTTATTTGGTTGAATTTGGTGACGTTGGGAATGTGTATATTGGACGTTGTGGAATATGGGCATTGTTGACGTGGAAATTAGATGACGGAGATAGGTTAGTAACGAGAGCCGTAGTCGGCCCCGTATTGTTGAAGTTGTTTGAGAATGGAACTTGGTTTTGATGATGAGACGAAGTATATTTACTTGTGACCATTTATTGAGTGTGAGATTAGTGCAACGTCGGTGTCACCTTGACTTTCTAGTCATGGTTAACTTCGACAACGCCATGACATTGTACTTATGAACTTTGCTTGTTTATGTGGACCGGAAAGTCATGACTCGGACACGTGGACTTGAATATATGATAACTCGTAAACAATGATTTGATAAAAGCTCACTTATATACATGTATATGAGTCAAGGTATATTAGTATGCAAACATACATATATATGTTCGCTTATATAATAAATAAGTAAGGCGATAAATAATAACGTTAACGATAACTATTAACTTTTAAGTTAGATTAATACTTATCAGAAACATTATTAACCATATGAAACAAATGGTTTACAAGGTTTAAATGGAAATGTTTTAATGTAAAAGCATAAGAACTTTTCAAAAACAAAGGTTTACTTGACACGAGTTATTAAATATTTAAGTGCATGTGAAACTTAGATAATTTATGCTTAGGGTAAGTATTACACCTCTATTGTAGTAAGTTTCGGATCGATTTAACATTAATAAATCACCGTAGTATGATTATTGGATTGGTTGGACCGACAAGCCCAATGGGAATCTAATAAAAGTACTAGATGATTGTATTAATGAGAAATGTATCCTATGACTATCATAGGTGATATAACTTTGGAATCGATAAGGAAACGGAAGAATGGTTAAGCTTATCAAGCTTGACAACTTGATAAGAAACCGACCCTTCGTACGGAAACTTATCGACTCTTGAGGTCATATCCTTTGATCATAGCTTTGACATGAGATTTGACTTGTATGACGTTACTTGTTGTATGAAATACTTGAACTACTTGACTTGATAGACATGTTACGCTTTTGTGCTACTTGATTTGTATGTATGTGAACTTACTTGACATGCTTGTTTGGCGTGAGTTCATTTGAGTCGAGACTTTTTCTCTAGCGCCCACACCCGACGATACCAAACGATACCAAAACAATACCAACAACTTTCAAACTATACTTTGGAAGGAAAACTGGAAACTATTTGGGAAGCTTTGGGAAACCTTTGGAGTACGTTAAACTTTCGGAACAATATTAAGCTAAATCTTATATATATGATTAGGTTGTGCCAAGTTCGTAGTTGCCGAGGCGTGTTAACTGCTTTTCTTGCCTAATTCTAATTGGTTATATTGTGCTTCCCACTACTGAACTGATTTTGTTTGTGCATTGCTGGAATCAAGGTGAGTTTCATAGCCCCACCTTTATTCGTATTTTACTGTTTTCTAAATTTGGGGGAGAATGCATGCAAATTGTTTTCGAACCTGCCACTATTTTAGTTTTGCTATAGTGTGTTGGCTAGTTAAGGTTAGATTTGTCGTAGTTGGTGACTTTCTAGGGCTGGCCTAGTTAAGAATAGACTTCTACATACGGCCTAGACCCAGGGCAGTAACGGGTGGTTCCTTGCTGTATCGATGACTTGGCTAGTGACCGCCGAGGGATCCACTCACTATGACCACTTATCTGTCTAAGATAAGAAATCAATCGTTTGTGAATTGTTATGATGTTGGAATGTGAAATCTATGCCTGCCTCTAGTCACACATAACTCTTACTCTTCAGGTCCACTATTATTTTCGATGTAAACCTATGAACTCACCAGCAAAAGCTGATCTTTTAAGCATGTTTTTCTCAGGCGAATAGGATAATGCTTGTGGATGGTCACTATTGAAGGCTTGGAAAATTGGCATGGACGATGGATCGACAAGTACTTTGATAATAATTTGGGGACCAATCTTTTAAACCCTTTGGGCCTTATCTTTTATATTTTTAACTATTTGTAAACTTTTAAACTAAATTTTGAAATGTTTATTTAATAAAAATTTCCTTTCGAGTTAGCTATACTTGTGTTGTGTATACCAATCCAGGTAGCACCCCGAAAGCTTGTAAGTCTTCCGCTGTACCAAATTTTGGGGGTGTTACATCCTCCGGTATCGCCTCCTCCGAGCTCTAACGACGAATCTTCTTCAGAATCATCACCAGATCACTCATCTCCTCCACCGTTTGAGACAACATCAAAACAAAAATCAATCAATGAACCCGTTAATCATGTAGATCTTCAAGAGCAAGTGAAAATTTTAACCACCATGGTCGCAAATCTGGCTAAACAAGTTGAAGACTTTCAGGGAACAAAGCAACAAATAGATTAGTTCATGAAAGCGGATTTGGATGGGATGATCAAGACTTACACCAATGATCACCTCACGGACAATCTTGTTGGAATCCTCACTCCTCAAGTAACAAGTCTCGTTGAGCCAATTAAAGACAACTTGGAACACATGATCAGAAGTGTTGTTAGAAAGATGCTATCATCGGCACCATTCACTCTTCAACCTGCAAAAGCTTCAACAACAACTCCAACCGTTACAGAACCGTCATTCGATGACTTGCTTGCTCAACTCTACGGCAGAGTGGCGTACAAGACAATTTTGACCCAAGAAGAAACTATTCTTGTAGATACCATTGCTGCTAATCTGTTAAAAGAGTTATGCAAAGAAGCTGCTGGATCCTTAAAAAGGTCAAGAAAAGATGATGACCCTGATCCAAATTCAAAAAGTAAGAAACACAAGTCTACAACCGGTCCATCGTCTTCAAAACTACCACCAAAAGCTTCTACATCTCCTGAAACTCAACGACACACTTCATCTTCTGGAATAGGTCCTACTGCAGAGGAAGAACCATTCATGCACCATGAGGAAGATTATCAAGAACAACCCGATATAGAATTTCGTGCATCTCCAATCACCGACTCTAGACCTAAACCATCATCAACCGCAAAAGCTCAAGACAAGGGAAAAGCTACAAAGTCAAAGAAATCCAAAAAGGGAAAACCAATCTCTTGGATTAACAATGATGACACACCAGAGGGTGATTGGTTGACTGAATTGATCAAAGCACAACCTCCTCTTGAAGATGAAGAACCACTTCCTGGAAACACACTGTAATATACTCAAAGTATAATGTCTGGTCTTCGGATTGATAAGTTAACCAAAGCTAAATTAAGGAGAATCAATCGGGATGCTTTTGAATTTCTCAAATCAAGATCTGGAAACAAGATTGAACTCGAATTTCACATGGAGAACATTGCAAGTGCTATGTCCGGAAAGTTCGACTAGCTTAACCCGGAGGCAAATTTCGACATCTACTCTACCTTACTTCACCGACTGGACTAAACCGTTAACACTGCAAGGATTTCCTGAAAAGCCTAGGATTCATTACCGATTCTTCTTCAACAAAGATCTTCGATATCTTCAACTCACACTCGAAAAGTCAAAAGAAAAATATGCTTCTTCATTAACCATCTCAGTTCTTGCTGCTAGGTATGAAATACCTGCTATTGAAGAGTCGACTCCTATCTTCAGTGACTCCATTGTAGCCTACAACAGAGATGCTCTACTGGGAATTTAGCACTGGCATGAACGTCGTCGACTCGGGTACACCTACAGATTGGATCTGAAGTCATTGGAAAGCGTAAAGCATAAATCAAGGATTGTTGCCATCATGGAAATTCATGAATCGAAGAAGTTCAACTACACTTTCATGCCAGAAATCATCGTCAAAAGACAAGATGAAAAGAAGTACAAGTTCTCAGAAGCAGATTTTCCCGATCTTTAACTAAGTTGAAGATATGTATTTAGAAAAAGTTCAAGGAAAAATTCGCCAATTCCCAACCGAAACACAATAAAACTTCATTTCATCACTACTTCTCTACATCAGACGACTAATCGTTCAAGAAAGAGTGGAAGATCTTCAACTTGGCGTTGAAAGTTATCAACAGAAGATCAATCTGACTAAACCACAACTCACGTTTCCTGGAATAGAAGAAATGTCACAATTTATGCTCGTCCAACAACCATCATTTGGTTTCACCTACCTTAATAAAGGGAAGACACTAAGTTTCACGAGGTTCAATGAGATACATAAACTCTGTGACAATACTCTCAAAACCGTTCGAGATGGATTAGTCAAAAGGTTGCACGATGATAAGAAGAATATTAACAAGGGTGAAGATCCTAGATGGAGATCTAACGCAAGAAAGCAAGTCCGCAACTTTGTACGGACAATTGAAGAAAGGTTGTTTCGTCAGGAACAAATCAGACGATTGGAAAGCTACATTGGTGTCAGACCATCATTCCCCGTCAGAACCTTCCAAAGACCAGATCCTCAGTTCACAGATTTTGATGCTTCAATTGGTGATGAAACGTAAGCTGGATTACACGGGTACCAACATTTTCATTAAAAATATTTTGATTGATTTGTGATTATTGTGGCTTGTGCACACATTACAGTGTACAACCCGGTCGTGTAAAGAAAGGATCCTGAGGTACGCATCAGTGCCTCAATCCTGACATAAGGAGCAAAGGCTTCTTACTTTTGAGTAGAATTAATCAAACGTTTTCTGATTTTCATAATTCTGCTCAAAAGACAAGTATTTCACCTCAATAAGTGTTCACTTGTTGAGGGGGAGTACTTGAAAACTCATCGTTCTTAAAATCAAAGTTCTTGTTGTTTTCTCCCCATAAGACTCAAAAAGCATATTTTAATCAAAAGTTTATCAAAAACAACATTTTATATGCTATTTTTTAGGGGGAGAAAAGTGAAAGTGCTTAAAATATGAACGTTCAAAGATGTTGAAAGTTGAATCTCGTGCGAGCTAGACTCAGAATTGACCCAGGAATTGACGAAGCAAAATGTTATTAATCGAAAATACTTATCCTCGACGGGTAATGACATCAAGTTAGTTATTAGAGCTAGTTGTCACCTAAAAGCTGACAATGGAACTCTTTAACTAGCCACGTAAGAGTGTCTCGAAAAGGATTCGTCAAAGTAGATAGGTACCATTTCGAGAAACTTTATGTGGACTCGACCAAGCCGGGTAATAACTTCAAGCTAGTCTAACTAGTGATGTAAGCGTGTCTTGAATCGGTCTTGTTCACTGAAAGTAGATCAATTCAAAAAGTGCTTATTCCTCCCGCATGTGCAAATTTATTAAACAATCATGAGCACATGTGAAAGGGGAGTCCTTCAAAAGTAAACCAAAAACTCTCAAAGTGTTAACAAAACTTGACTTATAATATCAAACACTTTGAGAGATTTTCAATAAATGGTTTCATGGCAATTATAGGATAGTCATGGTGTTATAAGGTGACTAAGGTTAGGGAAAACCGTCCTATGATCCGCCAGAGCCGGAGGGATCTACCCAAGGACATCACCAATAGTTAGAATTAGAAGTCCTTAGGTATGATATGAAAAAGGAGAAAAGAATGAAAGGAGAAAGAAGGGATTGAAGAATTAAAAAGAAAAGTAAAGAAAAGGGTGAAAAGAAATAGCCCTCCATATGTTCAACCTTAGGGCAGACACCAGGTTCAATTCGTATCCTACTGGCTATTGCTAAGGCAACACCGGTATTGAAGACAAAGACGTCATGGACCTAGTGACGCAATGCACTAAACCTTCTTAACCACTCAAGTTCTCTTAAAAGAGCTTGTTTCATTCTCACGGGGGACTCTGAGTTATCTATCGACCGCTCATTACAAGCCATGTCGATATTGAAACAGGAGACGCCTCCCCTATCTCCGACGACTAAATGAAGCACTTATCGAGTCTAGAGCTACGAGATACATCAAAGATCTCTTAGGAACACTTAACATTTCTACAACTGGTGTTCTACATCAATAGACACCAGCTGTAAATTATTGAGTCCTTTGCAGATCTTAGCAATCTGCCGAGAACGTTTATGAGAGAATATACCTTGTATTTCTCAATGATTGAACGGAAACTCCTGCCAGGGTCAACATCAAACAGCCCTGACAGCAGGTCACTTCGGTAACTCCTTGTGAGTTACGCTTAGTGTTCGCGGTGGTTCCATAACGGTCTACAGTCGTGGAGTGATCCCCAACGACTCACCCATTCGTTGAGCTACTTAGTAGGTCTCGTAAGCTCCCTCGGGAGTATCCGAAATGGGAACGGCCTTGGTAAGGGTTAGAAGGAGTCTTCACACTATGTTGTTGACGATCTCTAATTCTTTACCTGTATGTACCGGTTGTTTATTGATAACTGTTTACCTGCAGCTACATATCACCTCCATGGAGAAAGATTCCGCATGCTCATACATACATCTTGAAGTCTAAGTAAGATCCCTCAAAGATCTAAGCAACACAAATTTCAAAGAAAGATTCTACGTCAAATGAAAGAATCTACAAAGTAAAAAGACAAAAGATCAAAGTGAAAGTAAGGGGACTACGTGCATGTGAAAGTCATAAGTACGAAGATGTATGAGCATGTTGGAATGGCGGACAACCACCACAGACGCAGAAGTGACGTATGGTAGACAACTTCATAAGATGATCACAACCACATCAACAAAGAACAAAGAATAAAGAACGATGAATGACTTTATCTAATGATTTTTTGAAGACGTCTAAAGCTGTGAAAGTCAAAGTTTAAGATAAGACAAAGACGCCAAGCAACCGCAATGACCAACCCTTAGGGGGAGATTGTTGGGAACGTAGTTTTACTATTTATCAAGTCTCGGTCACTTGTAATAAACATTAGGTTGCTTTGTTACTTATATTATTATGTTTTATGTTACTAGGCTTTAGTTACTAGTCCATGGGCTTTAAGCCCACACGATTTGGAAGAAAGAGGGAAGAGGGAGTGTTGCCCTACTTCTCCTCTATATATACTTGGCTTATATCACATGTAAACTTGTTGGTTATTTTGATATCTAGTGGAAACTCTTGTCAAATTCATTCTCTTATCTTATAATCAACCATCTCTTCTCCTCATCTCATTTCTATCATTGCATAACTTGTGTATTCACAAAATGGTGACCTAACAAATTATATGCATATACATAAATTAGATACATTTCATCAAGTTAGAAGAATCATATGCATTTTTCATCCTTTGTTGGTCAAATTTGTTGAATCACTTTCGAAACTAATTGTGATGCATATAAATGAATAAAGATGCATTTAATTCAAGTCGATGCATTTCAAATATGTGATTATAATTATTTTTCATTCTTTTTATTTTAAGTTTTCTTCTCACTAGATTCCTACCCTATTACATAAACATGTTTTCTATGTTTTGTGAAAAAATAAATCTCATTCTCCATTATAAAAATCTAAAAATAGAAAATTAATATTTTTTTAACTAAACCAATAGTGTTTTCTTTTAACATAATAAACAAGGGTTAATTCTACTGTTAGATAACGAACTTTTTGAAATTTTCAATGTTAGGTAATTTACTCTAAAAAAATACTATGTTAGTTAATAAAACTTTAATCTTTGTTCAATGTTAGGTAATATTGAGTATTTTTGCAACTGATGACCTGCTAAACTGTTAAGTTGAAGGGTATATTTGTCCTTTCATATATATATTTAATAAGGGCACCACCTACATCCCACCATCACCAAAACCCACCATATCTCTTTCCCAGAACCATAATGAAAATCGAAATCATAATTCAAACAGAAGCTACACGTTTGAACCGAAATAAATCAATAATCGGGCATCATTTGAGTAATCTTCCCCTCTTGCTCATCAGCAATATTCTTATCATTAACTCTCAACCAAACACACACCACAGTAAAACTCAAAACCAACTCATCAATCCACACTCCAATCCAATAGCCACAATCACAACCACTGATAACCCTTTACTTTTCATTGGCCCCAAAGGTATCCATAAAGACCCTTATTTCATTAAAGACCCAAACTGAAATGGGATTGTGCCTGTTAGCTCATTTTCAAGTAAATCAATAACATTTAAGTAAATACAATTAACGAAGGTTGGTGGGCCAGAAAGATGATTAGCTGTCAGATTAAGCACAACAAGTTTAACCAACAACCGGGCCTCCGATGGGATTATTCCGGTGAGTGAGTTGTTTGAAATAAATGTCTAAATATTGTAAATTAGTGCAGTTTGAAATAAAGGGTGAGATTATACCATGAAGGTTCAAGTTAATTAGCGACAGTTTGTAAATCTATCCGTTGTTGCAAGCAGCACCGACGAGATTTGATAAGAAACCAGAACAGGGGTTTTGGAAATTGGGTTTTGTCCAGTTTTGTAAATTATGATCTGGGTCTTGAATAGAATTGAATATATTGGTCAGACAAGATTCATCATTGGGATCTGGTGATGATGGTGGTAAGCATATTAGGAGTGAGATTAGTAGTGTGAGTTTTGTAAATCTCATGACTAAAAAATGAAAGATTGTGAGAGTTGAAGAATGGTGTGTGAATTGGGGATGATGAATTGAAGAAAAGAGAGATTTTTGAAAAGACCAAAATACTCATTTAAGTAATTAACTCTTTTAATTATAACTAGACATAAGTGGGCTTAACAAGCTAACATGACACCAAAACGGTCATATGACCTAACATTGAAGGTTGCACAAAGTTTCGTTACTTAACATAATATTTTTTAGAGTAAATCACTGTCCAAAAACCGGATCGGACCAGCCAAGACCGGACCGGACTGAAGACCGAGTTAAGGAAAAACCATAGACCGAGACCGGACCGAATGTGGTCGGTCCGGTCGGTCTTTCGGTCGGTTCGGTCCAAATAAGCAAGATTTGACAAGTTTTTTCGGTTTTTTGGTCGGTCCGGACCGGACCGGACCGACCGAAGACCGAATTAACCAAAAAGCCTAGACCAAGGACCGGACCGAATGTGATCGATCCGGTTCGGCCCGATCCAGTCCGGTCGATTTTGTCGGTCGGTCCGGTCCATTCGGTCAGTTTGCTCACCTCTAATAGACACTGTCGACCAAGTTAAGTTAAGGAAGAAAAAAAAAAAGTTATCATATGACAATTATGCCCCCATGCAACCTCCCTTCCCACCACCCCACCCCCACCCCTCCAACACATGTACTCGAACCTCCATGAACATCGTTTACAAATCTCTAATTATCTTACAAAATCCATCAAAATATATCATTCAAAACCATAAAAATCCCAAATAAACACCCTTTAATTCCTCTGTTTTTCTTCATTATTTACATTGTCTCCTCATTATTCCAATTATAATCTCAAGAAAAAAAACAGGGGATTTCAAAACAGGGTATTTTGGGGGTCTTAATTTATATAAATTTAATAATTGATTTACATTACATTCAAATCATATAATCAAATTTACACAATTCCCATAATACCCAACTCTATACCCATTCAAATTTTATAAATTGTTATTTTTTTTTTTTTTTCTCATTGAGGCTTTTCATCAAACAGGTTATATGCATGTGATAAAATCGATATCTGAATCATGGGTATTGTTTATTTAAGGGTTTTATGAATTGGGTAGTTTGAATCTTGGTGTAATATATATGATTTAGGGGTTAGTTTTATATGCAAGTATGTGTTTTTGGTTTAAATGTGTCAAGTTAGGCCTTTTTTAAGGATGTATGCTGTAGGTAGGTTAAGTAGTTATATAACACGTGGCGTTTCGACGGTTTCCGGCCCGTTTCACCCGTTTGGTGGGGCGGTAGATATCGTTGTGGTGCAACAACAGGATGGTAGTTTAAGGTCGTCTCCTTGGTATGTTAGGTTTGGTAAGTTTCAAGGAGTGTTGAAAGCGCGGGAAAGAGTTGTTGATATAAGTGTGAATGAGGTGGAAGCCGATTTTCATATGTATTTGAACCCGAAAGGGGAGGCTTATTTTCTTAGGGAAAATGTGGAGTCGGAGGAGACTAAGAATATGGACTTTAGTAAGTGTAATTCGCTTATGGATGCTAATAATGGTCAGTCGTTTTCTAGGACTTTAGGGTTTGTCATGGATAGGAAGAATATGAATGGTGATGATAAATTGTTGGATGAGGATAGTGATACGATTGTTGGTAGGAAGTCGGCTGAGATTGCGGCTGACCTTTTGGAAAGGAAGTGGTCTACTAATCTTGCTAGTGAAATTAGTAAAAAAGCGCACGAGGAATGTAAGAATGATGATGGACAGATTATGAACGGAAAATTGGATGCGAGTTTGGTTTTGCATGAAGAGCATTTTGTACATAGAGGGGATGATAATGGAAAAATGGATGAAGTTGCGAAGGATGTGGATAGAGTCACTATAACAAATGTTGATAGTGATGGTAATGTAGAAATTTATGAAAAAATTGGGGGTGATATGAAAAATAGTCTTCCGAAAGAAGAGAATGCAAAAATTGTGGAGGGAAGTCAAACTGAAGTTGAATATATTCAGAAAGAAAATGATTTAAAAGTAGTTCAGGATGTAAAGGGTTCGGATTTAAAGTCAAATGGTCAACTTCAAGATGGTTCTGTTATGACTAAGGAAGAACATTTCATGTTAAGTGACCATGATGATCAAAACCCGCGGGTCGAAAATCAAGGGATGGATTCATATCCACTTACATATTATCATGAGATTTTAAAAGATGGTATGGAAGTGGTGAAGGGGCATTTTAGAAGGTATCCAAGTGATGGTGATATACCTAAGCTTCATAAACTTTCGGAAAGTCAAGATGGAGGAAGGACAAAGTCTCTACCAAATTTATGGTCTCATTTGGATGATGATGATCCTAGGCAGGACATGCTTAGAAAAGATGCTGCATGGATCATAAAAGAAGGCGATAAACAACTGGCTGCAAATACCAAGTCAAAGAATGGTAAGACACACACACATACTGACCCATTAAGTATGCTGTTTTGAAATATTGTACTCTTTATGATGTCGGATATTATTTACATTGACCTCGAAATTCATCAATCTGGAAACACTTCAGTTCCGGTGTATTTTACTATTAATGAAAAGGTAGTAAGTTAGATTAAAAATTATCCATATTACTTATAAATTGGGTCATATGAATTTAGCAAGGATAAAAAGTTGCCTTAGGTGTATTCAAATGCTTACTATGTGTCTATGTCCAAACCATTTTCTATTATAAAATGCATTATTTTTATTCAAACAATATGGTTTTTGCTATCAAGTAGTAAAAAAAAAATAAAAAATAAAAAAAATGCTATCAAGTAAAAAAAAAAAAAGGACAAGTAAGTGTTGGTGGGTCTGCCCAACCCCATTCAATCCATTTTAGCGCATGCCCGTTTTGTTACTTCTAGTCTGAATGTTGATGTCTCTGTGAATACCTATATCAGGTGATGACAGTGGTAAAAGCTGGAGCCTTTGGCCCTTTACAAAATCAAAAAGTAAAAGGTTGTCTCACAAAGAACAATCAAGTAAAAAGGATTCTGATCGTGATAGTGGGTCAGAAGTGGATGCAGAAAAAGATCATGTACCAAAGTCAATAAAGTTAAAGAAAGAACTTACTCCATCACCGGAACAGTTAGCGTCTTTGAATCTTACTGAGGGTAAAAACACGGTTACCTTCACATTTTCAACTGCAGTTCTCGGGAATCAACAGGTTTGTAGTTTTCTTTTGATGCATGCCACATAAGTCAAATACATTCAAAAATAAGTAGATAATTACCGAAATAATGTAATTTTTGTAATCATATATTCAGTTTCAACAAAAAGATTAAAGTATCGGAAAAAATAAGACCCATTGACCTGTCCAAGTATTACCTATTTTATTGACCTTCCCATTTTACCACCTCTAGTTTAATATGTTGCTCACGATATGCTGATAATATTCAGATTTCAGCCAGAATTTTCTTGTGGAAATGGGATACACACATCGTGATCTCGGATGTTGATGGAACAATTACCAAGTAAGATTAGAATTTATTGATTAGAGCAGGATGTATCTTAACTTGTTATTGACACTTTTTGGTGATGCTTAGTTTCCTGTGGTGCTTTCTTGAAATATGAATAGAATGGGTGGAAAAGGTCTCTTTTAAAAAAAATTATAATGGATCTAAACATGTTCTTATTTTGGATTCTTCTGATCTTGTTTGACAGATCTGATGTTCTAGGACAGTTTATGCCTATGGTTGGAAAAGACTGGACACATATTGGTGTAACACATCTTTTTTCGGCTATCAAGGTTTGTTAACAGGTTCCAGTGGCAACTTTTTGTGCAGGTTAAAAAAAGTCAGGGGGGGTTGACCTAAAACACTTCTTCTCCTGAATTTAATTTAAATTAAATAATCAGTGTGTTAAATATGATATCCTGTTTTAATTTAATGAGGGTACTTTTGACATTCTTGTGTAATTGGGTTGATTGTTGGTCAAATGGGTAATTATTATGTGTCAAATGGGTTGTGCAGGTAGCAATTCACCTAAATTGTTTTAATAATGCATAGAACTTAGTAAATCATTTTAAATCTATATTATTATTGAAATAGTGTGACTTTTAAACATATTTCACATCCCTTTTCCGCTCATTCCAACCCGCCCATTATGATCTTTTTTGGGTTAAGGGAATCATTGCTCTTGTGACATCATGGTCTCATTATTTTCTTTTTATGTCATAGGAGAACGGATATGAATTTATCTTTCTTAGTGCTCGGTCAATTTCTCAAGCCGATATCACTCGACAGTTTTTAATCAACCTTAACCAGGTATACCGACTCACTCTCCCCATGACTTGAAGTCAAAGATTTCATTAATAGTATGTCCTGACTTTAAACAAGCTTTGCTTCACTCTTTATCAAACCAAATTGCAGGATGGAAAGACTTTACCTGAAGGGCCAGTTGTCATTTCTCCTGATGGACTTTTTCCTTCATTATTTCGTGAAGGTAAACTCTTAGTGTCTCCTGTTAACTAATTCATTAGGTTTACTATAAATAAATAAAAAGTCAAATGTTAAGCGTTATCAACTGAAATTCACATGATGAGTCACATGAGCTCTTCTTCGACGTCATATTTGTAGTAACTAAATTTTGTTTGTATAGAAAATTTGGATAACTACATCTAACTATATAAGAACTGATTGGAATAGAAACATTATGGGGATGGAAAACTTCAAAAAATGTTGATTGTGATTTCAAATATGTAAGATTTGACTTAAGACTCAGAAATGGGCTCCTTTTCTATATTGAGGTTTGCATAATTTTGATAGCTTACTCTTAACTTTTTTGTAGTTATTCGAAGAGCTCCTCACGAGTTTAAAATTGCTTGCTTGGAGGTTGGTTCTTACTCCATCAGGTGGCAGTATGACCCATTTATGGATAAACAGGTCGTTTTGGGTTATACTTTTTCCCAAAATGGTCAATGGGTAAAGTTCAAAAGTTGATTAAACTGGCAAAAGTTTGAATGTGTCAAATTAAAAGTCATCTACAGTACTATGCTTTCAAAATGGATATAAAATTCTTCAAACATATATTTTAAACTTTAGATTATCATTTTAATAATATACTCCGTAACATTTTGTAGCATAAATAATACATCACTTATTTGTTAAATTCAAGACAAGAAAATAGAAAATTTGTTATGAGACACACCCCACTCCAATATGTACCAAATTTTAAGTCATAATGTTCACACGCTGTCATAAAATATCCAGGAAATTAGGGCGTGTTTTCCGCCCAATTGGAACCCTTTCTATGCGGGTTTTGGAAATAGAGACACAGATGAGTTTAGCTACCTCAAGGTTGGAATATCAAAGGGAAAAATATTTATCATCAATCCTAAGGTACTTTTAACCTTTAATCATTTAGCCCTAATAATGTTTTTGTTTTGTTGAGTGACGGTTATTGCTATGTTTTCTTTATCAGGGAGAGGTTGTTGTAAACCGTTGTCAAGACACAAAATCATATAGTTCCCTTCAGACTGTAGTCAATGGAATTTTCCCACCCAAATCTGAGCAAAAACAAGAGCAAGATCAAGAACAGGAGCAAGAGCAAAAGCAAGAAGAAGAGCAAAGGCAAGAACATGAGCAAAAGCAAGGGCGAGAGCAAGAGCAAAAACAAGTTCAGAATCAAAATCAAGAGCAAGTGCAAGTGCATAAGCAAAATCAAGAGCAAGAGCATAAGCAAAAGCAAGAGCAAGAGCAAGAGCAGAAACAAGAGCAAAAGCAAGAGCTAGAGCAGAAACAAGAGCAAAAGCTAAAGCAAAAGCAAGAGCATAAGAATGAGAAAGACTAAGAACAAGAGAAATAGCATAAGCGTAAGTAAAAGCACAAGCAAGAGGAGGTCGACACACATTAAGGTTTGATATTTTTATTAAATGTGCACTGTCATAACTACACCATCAAATTAGGGGTGGAAATTTCTACCCGTTTATATGAAAACGGGTCAATTCGTGTCGTTTCGTTTGGTATAGAAAAATAGCTTATAATGACCGTCAAAAGTGATCTAACAAGCATTCAAATGTTTACAACATCTAAAATTATTCTGTTTTATTAAATAAATTGTATTTTTATTCTAATAATATTCCGTAATGTTAATCATACATAAATATATAATGTATTACAAATTTAAACAAATAGAAAAGTAGAAAAAAATGGTCAGGCGGTTTGACCCACCTGCTCTTCCCATTTTGACCCATTAACCTACCTGGCTTTTATGTTTCCTTCTTATGTCTTGTTACCAGGAGGATCATAACTCGTGGAACTTCAGAGTTCAGAAAATTCTGTCTGGACGAGGATGCGAGTGAAAGGCCAAGTGCACTAGACTCTCAGTAGCAAACGGTAAGAGATGTAGTCGATGTATATTCTGATGTCCTGCCTAAATGTGTTGCATATAATCACCGAGAAACCAAAAGAATCACTCTAAAAACAAGTATATAATTACCAGCATTCAAATTTGTTCGTATGAAACTCTTATTCTAATGTTCTTCAAGTTGGTATCAGTATTCATGTATATAAAATTTATTCCAAGTATAGTTCTTTTGTTCTTTATCATCCCAGCAGTTCTCTATCTTTAAAATTCCAAAACCTGCAAGTTCAAAGATAAGATATGGTTTCTCAGATAATTTGAAATGATAGTAGGGTCGTGTAAATATGGTCTAGACCGGCACAACTTAAGAACCTAATCGGGAGACTGGCCAATGGCCCTATTTAGTTTAGTTCCTAGGCTAGAGTCTTTAAGAAACCGGTTTTATGTTCAGTCTAGTCCAGAATGGAACCTATAGTATAGTCTTTAAGAATCTGTTACCCTTAAAACATTAGATGAGGTTCGATTTAGAAAACACGAACAGAAAGAAATTTAAGCCTTACCAGACGGGTTCAAATTGGTGAGACAATATAGTTTTCATTTTCTATGTTGTATAAGGATTAAAGAAGTTAAATTTCAAGGCACGAATAATTGATATATGTCTTGACATTTTAAAAAGAACCTTGACGGCTACCTTTATCAAAATGATTTTTATGTTAGTATAAGGAATTGCATTTTTATAGGTATTTATCATAGGCCAAAGTATATATTATTAGTACCTCCAGACTAGGTCAAATGAGTTCTATAATACTCCTACCATAAAGTATTATAGGTATAGCATGGTATCTCATACTAACAAACCTAATCACTTTGGTACCTTAACACAAATATTTATATTTTTATTTAAAAAAGTGGGAATAATCACATAGCTTTATTTTAGCAGTTGACATTTGAAAATATAAAGCATCCTAATTGGCCAATAAAATTCGTACCTCAAATGGATCAAAATTCACAAAGCTTTATCTTAACACGCGGTGGAGGCACCCTAGTCATGAGGTCGGCGCGACGGAGCACCTCCACGTGTGGTGAAACACCATGATAACACCGGTCTTAGGAGTTAGGACTAATATTCATGAACACATTTTTGTTATTTAGAATGTGACATTTTAGTCCACTTTGTGAATCAATCTTTCACTTTGGCATCTGTGATCTGTCTATACTTTTTAGTAGTAAAATTGGACCAATTATCAAGTTTAAAGCATTTGCTGACAGATACGTTATTGGAATAAAATCATCAATGGATTGAAAAGGATTGTGCTTCAATTAAATTATAATATGAAAAGAGAATGAGAACGTACGTAGATCACTCATCATGAAAAATGCATCGTAAAAATTGTCAATTTAAATAATATTTCAAAGACGCTTTATATATACAACTTTATTAATGTTCTTGACAGCGCCCAAACCAACTGTCAAATGCAATGCACCACATATTAGTGTTTACGTATTGATGAAAATTGATACGGTTGAGTAAAATGCAATGCACCACAAACCGGTGCGTATGTTACAGAGGATATAGGGTTGGGTTTTGGGGATGAAAGTAAAAAATTATTGTTTGTTTTGAAAACTCACTTTAGTATTAGGAACCAATGTCAAATACTCAAATACAACGGTTGAGTAAAACCATCAAGTTAGTCAGGGTTATAAAAATTAGGTGACCTACCCGTGTTTCTCTCTATCTCCTTTTATTTTAGCTCTCTTTTTGTGACGGACCTATTTTAAGTTAAATTATACATTAAATAGGTATAATATTTTTATTATACTTAATTAAATCATTTGCATTTATATATTTTTTTTTACTCTAAATCTAAATCCAAATCCTAAACTAAAAGCCCACTAACAAAACAAAGGCACCCGCTAAGTCCATAACAATCGAAGCTAAGACTACTCGTAGGTCGTAGCAAGACCGAACTATTCGGTCGATCTCCTCCTTTTGAACGCGTCCCTCCCCTACTTCGTACAAACCAAACGTGTCCCCCACTGTAATTTTGAAAGATTTGGTATGTTTTTTATTTTTATTTATTTAATTTTTTATTTATTATATATTTTTTAAATTGTGTGATATGTTTTTGGTTGTGACCACGATCCTCTTATTATGAGCATTTGATATGTGTTTGGTATAAAAGAGAGAAAACTGAGTTGACGCTGATGTAGCGGTGCAATTTGGTCCCTTTTTGGGGTCTTGTTACTACCCGTTTACCATGTATCTATAATCAATGTTGTAATTTCGAAACGAAAAGGTTAAAAAAGTATAAATGTATGTCAGCATTCAAAACTAGTACTCCGAAACTTTTGACGGCATTAAATGATAAATGACATAAATCGATTGTAATGATATGATTTAGCAACCATCTTGCGATGGTCATAGCTAGAACATACCGAAAATGGCCACAAGAGTACCAGCCAGATTGTGTTGATTATTAGAGTAAAATAGGTTTTATCTTTTTCTAGTAGCTTGAATATAGTTAAACAGTGATCCTTCCAGGCTGGTTTACCATGTATCTATAATCAATGTTGTAATTTAGAAACGCAAACCTCATTATTTCACGCATTAAAAGTAGTATTACACGCATTACATCCAAAAGATTTAGATTAAAACCACCAAATCAAATGTCACCACTACAACATTCACTGCAAAATGTTTAAAATAATACACACACACTCAACAGGATCATGTTGTCATGACTAGCGTCCGACAACTTGCAAACCTAAAGTTTTATTCGCAAACTCCACGAGCTTCTCGATCTCATCATAATCAATATAACCATTGCGGTTGTTGTCAGCGGATCTCATTCCCTGCCACCCCTTGATCAATGTGGTGAAACGACCTCCTCCCATCACACGAATAGCTTCTCGTAGTTCATCTTTACTAATCCGACCATCTTTATCGTCATCAAATGTCATTAGCCATGTCTTGAATTCCAACATGGTCACCTTTTGTACCCCTTTATACGATACATTCTTCATTTTCGGTTTTGATGGAGTTCCTAAAGGGCTTAAACACTTGTAATAGTAGTATAAGTTTTAGGTTGGATGAAAAAAAACATGCACCGTGAATTTATAGTGCATGCCACAAGAAAAGTTGTATATTATTAAATATGGTGAATATGATTCGAGTACGCGCAAGAATATTTTGGTAAAATGTGATAATATGTTATTGTTTTATGTATCTGACGTGATATTTTCAAATATTTCGTGCTTAACTAAATTAAATGGATGTATTAACAAGTTTACTCAGCTATAAAAACACTAAGAAAATTACTAGTTTCAATCTGGTTATGTTATTTTTTCAGACTGGTTATGACATGGATTATATCCTTACAATTTTAAAATGTAAGAAAGCTATGAAAAGTGAAAAAGGTTTACCACAAGATGTGGCAATTCTTTTTGACACAACCAAAAACTAACACGAATCTGACACAAAGATAAATAAGTTTAAGTTGAAATAAACGGGTTTATGTAAAAACCAAGTCAACCCATCTAACACTTTTATTTATTAAATGGGTTGACTGTTAGGATTAAGTAAAAGTTAAACACGTAAACCGATGGACTAATATACAAACTATTAAAATACAACATGAATTTTATGATGATTTGGTCTTAAGTGAGTTTTGTTATGTACTATACTATCTGACTTAGGATTGTAATTTAGGATGCCACTGAAAATCTTGTATGATTATTTATATGTGATTGTTTATTATACTTTAGATTTAAACAAGTCGGCAACTCAACAACCTCTTTACATGCTTGATTCGTCCACTTACACAAGTTAAACGTGTCATAACGGGTTATAGTACATGTTAGACATGTCAGGATTAAAGTCGTAATTAACTTAAAAGTTGTCACTTGTCGATATAAAGTATGTATTACAGAGGGATCAAACTTTTGTTGTCGGCAATATACAGTTCTGTAATACTTTTATTCCAATATATAACTGTAAAATGTGGGAAAGTATCTTCACATATTTTTAACTATTTTGCGCGAGTAAGAAAAGTTGTACTTCCAGAAGGTCGAAGTGGTGCGATTCTCTTGTACACATTTTAATGACGATTTTGACTCACTAGAAAGATCCTCTTCTTTTTGTTGTGCGGTCTTGCTAATGAGCTAGGAAAGTTCTTTCAACTGCTACTCGGCCAAAACTTTGTAATATTGTATCGAATTTGGAATTTTGGATTATATATCTATACTACTATATAATATATTTGGGACTATTCTAGTATATTTTTAAAATGGCAAACACGCAATATGCACCATAATCTATCTCACGCAGAATTTGGATTATCTTGATTACTCATATTTTTCTCATTTTCATAAGCGAACTTTTAAACGAATGATATTTTTTTCTGCTCGGTTTGTCTGGAGGGACGAGTGTTTGACTCAGATATACCCGGCCTATTCAAGATATCACAGTGATTATATGTGACCTTTTTTTTAGCTATCCAAGATGTATACCTAGTAAAGTTTGAACTTATAACTAATGTGAGCATGATAACTAGGTAGTCTTACCTATATATGGACGGAGCATATTGAGAGCCCGAGCCCCAAAACCCCCACACCTCAAAAAAAAAAAAAAAAAAAAAAAAAAAAAAAAAAAAAAAAACCTTTAACCATTATATGTACTAGCACGTAATGCGGCGGCGGGTAACTGGTGACTATTTTTGTGGCGTGCAAATATTTTTCATTTTAAACTTTCTTTATTTAGCATGTCTCAAATACTTTATAACGTAGTTGATATATGTTTTTCAACAGTAGAAGGTCTAAATTATATTTATAGTGTAAATAGTTATCACTTTTATTTTTCAAATTTTAGCATTAAATTGGTAGTTATAAGTTAAGTGAGGGGTTTTTTTTTTTTTTTTTTTTTTTTTTTTTTTTTTTTTAACAATTATATTAAAATATTTCATTATTAGAGGGGTTATTATATGTTTTAAATGAGACTTAAATTTTAAAATTTTACATTGATTTTTTTTTATATTAATGTTTTTTGTTTTAAAAATTTTAAGACTTCCTTTTATAGAAATGATTTATAATGTAATATTAAACTAAAATAAGAACAATTTAAAAGATTGACCCTTTCAAAATGACACAATTACATGTTAGCCACTCCTATGAATTTATCTAAGCTCGTCTTACCACCAAGCCGGGCGGTGGTTATGTTCATAGTCACAACAGGCTTATTAATATTTTCGACTTTACCAAATGCATGTTAATAAATTTCTTTCTTGAGTCACATGCTTCCAGAGGCGGAGATAGGGAGGAGGCACAGTGGGCACGTGCCCCTCCTCTCCAAAAACTTGCAGTGTAAAATTTTTAGATGTTTGAGGTTTTTTCGTCATTTGCCCCCCCAAAAAATCTTTGCCTTTCATGAAAAGACAGTCCAAATCAGTGAGTGCACACCTTGTAGATTCTAAAAAAAGATAAAATGAAGAAAAAAAAAGTTGACTGCTGCGTCTAAATGGCTGCAAGTTGAAGAAGAAGAAGACGGCTAATAGTGCCTAATACATACGGAATAGGTTTTTTAATTGCCAATTGTTATTGTTATTGTAAAGTAAGGTATAACTTTTATTGTATTTTGAGCCCACCCATTTCCCTTCCAAAGCCCAACCCACTTAAAAGACAAAACTATAACTTTAGAGTTTACTCTTACACACATTAATTTTGGCAAGTGTTTCTAACTTATGATAAAAAAAAAAAAAAAAAAAAAAAAAAAAAAAAAAAAAAAGTCATTCTATTTCTACTACTTGTTTTAGTACTTTTATTTTTTCTTTCAGTCACAATTTTTCTTTCTTTTAATTTAGTACGTAGTATTATAAAAATGATATGCCACATAAGTTTAATACCCACAAAATATGACCATATCAACTCAAATAAGGTGTTTAAGGTCTAATATTATTTTCATATACGCGTTTTCACATTTTTAGCTTGATGTATATATATATATATATATATATATATATATATATATATATATATATATATATATATATATATATATATAGTGTAAGTTTCTTTTCAGAATCAAATAAATTGCGAGAACTGCGAGAACCAATCTGGGTCATCTATTTTTCAATCAATGGCTACAAATAAAGTTGGTATAAATGTAATTAAATAAAACTTCAAGTAATATTTTAAAAAGGATTAGAGGGTGTTTAAGTAATTTTGTATTACCCATTAAATCCATGATCTGAGAGTTACAAGACACTATTTGTTCTCCTTAAAAAAACCCCTAGCCACCGTCTCCATTTTTGTCTATACAATCAGACACGAAAAAAGAAAACCATCTGAAATCGATAAAGAAGTTCTTTATCGCCTACAAAAAGTCATGTTTTGTCTATACAAATAAAGGTGCCATGGTGTATCGATATGTGATCTGCTCCTCGAAACCAACAACAGCCAAAATGATATGATCCTCCATTAATCTTTTTGTATTACATGAATTTGATATGCAGGTTATTATTTAATTAATTTAACTTTTAATCATGTTATGCATGGATTGTAGATAGCAAAAATATATGTATGTGCACAATATATTTTTGAATCTTGTTTTATAGGAACAAAATTGATTTTCGATCTAAAAAAACATAGATTAGATCCGTTATTTTATTTTTTTTATTATTTTTTTTTAATCTTGTTTCGATCTATTTTTTTGCTTAAGATTTGAAAACGTTAGTTTATGTGCACATACATTTGGCAGTGTTGACCTTCTTGAATCTTTCCTAATGGGTGACCTTGTTTCAATGTGAAATTTATTTGGCTTAACATCTGATTTTTTTTTATTATTATTACTTTTTTTTTCTTATTATTATTATTATTATTATTATTATTATTATTATTCATAATGGGTTGTTTGGTTGGGTCATAACTTTTGAATAAAAGATTTTATCCCAAAAAGTGAAAGGATATCATCCGTGATATACATGCCTAAGTGAGTGAATACTATATTGTATAAAACGATCATACACTTTATGGCTATGTACGCATTAAATCTTGATGTATTTAAGGTTGGACTCATTTTGTTGTAACAACCAGTATAGAAAATAATAATAACATGAAACATTTTATTCAAAATGACTAAACAATAGTATAATGAGGAGATGTTTGGATAGATATGGTGATGATGTTGATCTAGTGATTCTAAACTGGTTTTGGGCCACGTGAAATACAATGCATACACCACACTTTGGCATCCTAACATAAAATTAAATGTTACTTGATCATAAATAACTAAATGCATATGCTAATCTTTAAAGAATATATTGTTATTATTTTCGTTGATATGTGTGTATGTACGCTAGTTTATTTACCAAGAATAGTATGACCAAGTATACATATGTCTTCTACTAGATTATGATTGTGCATATGTGTTTTGTTAGTTGTCATGTTTAAATAATTTGTTTCTTAATTGTTTGTGGTTATAGGTACGAGTATGATGAGCAATATGAAGAGTGCACATGTGTTTTGTGGATACTATCTAGCGAGAAGATTATTATGATAAAGATTTAAAGATAATCGAGACGATAAAACACATGCGTACAAGGATTAAAAACACATGTGCATATTTTATGGGTTCTTAAACCAAGCGAGGAATACATGGGCACGCCTAAAAGATGAACCAAGTGTTAAAGACATTGGATTATGCACATGTGCACACTTCATATATTTGTAATTAAATTGAATACAAATGTAAACATAATGACGTTTGTCATAAAGTTGAATATCATATCACTAGAGTAATACAATTTGTAAATTTTGAAATTGCATAAATCTATTGTTAAAGTTTCGTTGTTTGTATTTATATTTATGTAATATTTCTTAAAGATACATGTGCATATACAAAACATCTATGCATAAACGAAAAATACAATTGTGTAGTTAGTAGTTAGCCTTCTTTTTTAAAAAACACATATGCACATAATGTATTCTTAAACATGTATAATGCAAAAAAAAAAAAAAAATAGATAAAAAATAAAATAAAAAATAAAAAAATCCTAAAATTTAGGATATTTTATTAAAAAAATTCAAAAAGAAAATAAAAAAGTAATTTTACTATTATACCCTTTTGAATTAAATAATAAAAAATAATGTATAAAAAAATCTGATTGGTTGATATTGGTTCTCGCAGTTCTCGCAATTTATTTGGTTCTGAAAAGAACCTCACCCTATATATATATATATATATATATATATATATATATATATATATATATATATATATATATATATATATATATATATATATATTTTGCCCCCCCTCAAATTTTTTTCTGGCTCCGCCCCTGCATGCTTCTGTTGATTGTTAATTTTGTATATTTGATTCAGTTATTTGATAAGTTGAGAAACCATGTCGTAAGGCCCGAATGCCTGAATGACTCAAATTAAGCTAATTGGTGTGTGATGTAGTTATGATGGTGTAACTCTGAATATAGACAAACTGGAAACATGTGTATACTTTTGATATACCCATTATTTTAGAAATGCACTTGTGCCATGGACGGTAAGAAATTGGGAAAATAGTTCCTCAATAAAAAGGAAGAAACGGATGTTGTTATGCATTTGTGGTATAGCTGCGATATCGATGATCTAGCTGCAAAGATTATTGTTATTATTATTTCCTAACGAGATAAGGGGTGTGGTCTTTTTGATAGTTTTGAAAGTGAGGGATCGGTATGCCTAGCTTTGTGTGTAAGAAAATGGAAGAGATTGGTTAAACAAAATGTCAAAAATTTTGAAATGCTGGCTTCTGCTGGTTCTATATACTTATGTTACAAAATGAGAACCAAAACGGGACGTTTATACTTCATTAGTACTTCCTTATCATGGTCTTGATGCAAACTACAATGTGCTTTTGTTCAAGATTGATGCATTACCAATCTTCTAGGAACAAGTGTTTGCGAAAAGTACGCAATCTTTTCATCCAAAAGGTTGTCATGCGATTCACCTTGCCATGTTAAGGGTCCAAAAGGGTGTTACGCGCTTCACCTCCCCCAGCCACCTGTAGTACTTGTTCCATTCAGTTCGTGTCCATATTTAATCTTACGATTTCATCCTAAGCTAGTTTTATCCAATAAGTCTATATTTAGAGTAGAAGATCCATTTTACACAGACCTCACACCATCAAAAATAACATCAACATAATCATCTAAAAATAGACATAAGAAAAAATAATTATGAAAATTCGAAAAACAGCCTCTCAAGATTACATTGTGGTAAAAGAAATTACACGATATTCTATCCTTTTTCGACATTTTGGAAATTAATTTCATCTGAATCTTTATTCCCACGACAATATTTTGAAATCTTCTTCACCAATAGGTATTTTTGAAATATTGTTTTCATTTTTTAGTTTTAGCTTCTAATTTTACCTGAGATTAATTTTTGCATTTTTAGTGGATTTGGAGGTATAATTGTTGGTTTGTTCGAATTGTTTGAGTTTTTGGGAGCCAAAATCCAGAGGGATTTTGCAATACGCTTCTGGATTTGACTCCGGTGATTTCCTGGTATGATTCCTATGCAGAATGTCGTTTGTTTAATGATTTTAGGTTCGGTTTTATTACACCAAAGTATAATTTCGCCTTTCTGTCATTATACATATTTGGTTTTCGTGGTGTACCTTCAAATGTTTACCATTGCATATACGCAAGTATGATGATATTTCTTGAATGTATTTTGCAAGATACCGTTTATATGTTATAGAATGTTACAACACTTATGATGATTTTTCTTTAATGTCTGCTGCAATCATTTAAAAAGAGGATTTTTACACGGGACGAAAATGAAAGAAAGCAATTTGGTGTCATAAATCTTGCTCTTTCATGTGCTATCTCAATATAATGGTATATCATAACCTAAATAGTGCTCATCAAAGGTATACATTTGGTTGGTGGCCGGTACTGAGGCACATCGATAGTTTTTTCAAATTAATTCACGGAAATATCATACTAGAAATCCTCTAGCTGACTAGTTTGCCCCAAGTGACTATCTGTCAAGCTCGTGATCTGGTCGAACTATTGGGACATAACCTCTTGTAGAGAGTCTAGAAAGCAGGTTCACTACTACCGACCCTAATGCATCCAGAGTCCATGATTTTAATGTGACTTGAATAGTCGAATACAAAGGAAGTAACTTTATAAAATGCGTTTTCAATTCTACTTCTATTTGCATATTCAAACATCCAATATTCACTTGTTGAATGTCATGCTCAATATATCCTTATTACCTTGAAACATTATGCGCTGCTCATGACAGGTACATCAAGAGAAAAACGTTTAAGAACTTTACCTTTTATGTTATAACATTTAATTTTTTGCCATTCTGACTATCAGTCAGGATCTAGCTCAGGATACAATACTAGAAGTTATCGTCTATTGCATTTCATTTCTCTTATGCTAGCATTAAAATTGATATGTTACAAGTTTGTTAAAATAAATCTGTATACTACTAGTATGTAATAAATTCGGCATACTCAGTGATGTAATATGTAAATTTCTTTGAAAGATTGAACTTCAGATACACAGCTGACTCTGATCTCTCTGGAATGGATGAAGAGAAGGTTCGGGAAAACAAGTTAGCAAACAGTTTTGTAAACGCTTTATCAAATTCTCGACCAGAACCCATTACCGTACCACCAGAAACATATCCCGCAAGTTATCAATCCTCCCCTGGCGGTGAGGATATGTTTTTAAGTCCAGAAGCATCTTCAGGACGTCAAAAAGTTGAAAATACTATAGACAATCTACCAAATGCAGACAAGAACGGTTCAGATAAACA
Source organism: Artemisia argyi (assembly GCA_030686995.1). Lineage (NCBI taxonomy): Eukaryota > Viridiplantae > Streptophyta > Magnoliopsida > Asterales > Asteraceae > Artemisia > Artemisia argyi. The sequence continues at coordinate 144,524,462 of CM060689.1, forward strand.
GCCTGATAAGAATGAGCAACAAATTGCTCATATCGATACAGCTGCACCTTTTGAGTCTGTTAAGGAAGCCGTTTCTAAGTTTGGCGCCATTGTTGATTGGAAAGCTCATAGAGTTCAGACAAATGAGGTATTTTTTCGCTTGTCAATAAACGTGTGTTTGGGCTTATTTTAATTTACTTATTTACTCCAAAAATTACTAGGTATGAACATGCTTATTCTAAAGTGCTTATTTGCTCTAAAATAAGCAGATGAACAGCTTCATCTATATACCCCAAACTGCTTATAATCTTTGATAATAAGCTGACAAACACTTAAGCAATCAGTTCAAAACACCCTATAAGAGGGTGTATGGATTGCTTATCTGATTTTTTTAGGCAGATATGCAGTTTTGAGTGTTTAGATAAAGCTGATTGTCTACTTATTTAAGAGCAAATAACCACTTTAAAAAAATGGAGGTGGATATTTTTTAAGCGTAAAAGCAGTTTCAATTAAGCAACCCCAAACATTTACTAGAAATTGTGTGTTTTCTTATACTTTATCGGGTTATGCAGAGACGAAAGTACATAGAAGAAGAACTTGAGAAAGCACAAGAAGAAATTCCTGTGTTCAAGAAAAAGGCCGAAGCAGCCGAAGAAGCAAAAGAACAAGCCTTGCGTGATCTCAACAGTACGAAAAGACTCGTAGAAGAATTGAAACTAAACCTCGAAAGAGCACTAACTGAAGAACACCAAGCATTGCAAGATTCCGAACTTGCACAACTACGAGTCTCAGAAATGGAACAAGGAATTAATGATGAATCAAGCGTAGCTGCCAAAACACAGCTCGAACTTGCCAAAGCCAGACACCAAGCTGCAGCTTCAGAACTCGTAACAGCAAAAAACAACCTTGAAGAAACCCGTAAAGATTACCAAATATTAATATCTGAACGAGATTCCGCTGTACAAAAAGCTCAAGAAGCCGTTTCTGCAGCTAAAGAAGTCGAGAGGGAAGTCGAAAGTTTAACCATTCAATTAGTAACAATGAAAGAATCGATAGAAGAGACACACGCGACCCATTTAGAAGCAGAAGAACATCGAGTTCAAGAAGTGAATGAACGAGATAAAGAGGCAATAAATTGGGAACAAGAAATAAAACGAACAGAAGAAGAACTAGAAAAAGTTAAAGAACAAATACCAATAGCGAAAGATGTAAAGTCAAAGCTAGAAACGGCTTCGGGTGTGCTTCAAAAGTTAAAAGACGAGTTAGCGGTTTATATGCAAGGCAAAATCCCAGAAGAGGACGAAGAAGACAAGTTTACCCGTAAAGATATATCATCAGGTGTTGCTATTGCTAAAAAGAATCTTGATGAAGTTAAACACAGTATCGAAATAGCAAACGAACAGATCATGTGCTTGAAAACCACTCAAACGTCGTTAACTGCAAAGCTTGAGAGTGAAAAAAAAGTTCTAACGAGTATCAGGAAGCAAAAAGGGTTAGGAGCAGGAGCAGTAGTGAATCTAGAATCTGAACTAAAACGGACAAAATTAGAGCTAGATAGTATCAGAAAAAAAGATAAAGAAGCTCGCGAAAAGCTCGTGGAGCTTCCAAAACAATTACAAAAAGTAACTGAAGATACCAAGAAGGCTAAGTCTTTAGCGGAAGAAGCCCGTTCAGTGTTTAATAAAGCAAAAGAAGCAGCTGAGCAGGCTAAGAGTGGCGTGAACTCGATAGAGGACCAGCTCGCTTCAACGCAGAAAGAAATTGAGGCTGCACGAGCAAAAGAAAAGTTGGCAATTGGGGCTATTAATGCCCTACACGAGACTGAGTCGGGTCGTGGCCCAAAAAATGACGGAGTTACAATTTCGTTAGAGGAATATTACGAGTTAAGTAAACGGGGCTACGAGGCAGAACAAGCAGCTAGCAGAAGAGTATCGGATGCAATGTTGAAAATTGATGAAGCAAAAGATTCAGAAATGCAATGTTTAAATAAACTTACGCTACTTAATTCTGAATTGGCTGCACAAAAGGAAGCTTTGAATGCTGCATTACAAAAGGCCGAAATGGCTAAAGAAACAAAGATGAATATTGAAGAAGAGCTTAGAAAAGAGAAGGGTGAAAGTGATCCGAAACGAAAAGAAGAAGGCCGTGGAGGATTGTTTCGTGGTTTTAGTAAAAAAGGGAACCAAGATACACCGTCACATAATCCTTCATCAGGTAATGCTAAGTCTAATACGAAGGGTGGTGCACCCGAAAGTAATAGTCGCGCAGATGATGACACGTCTCCTGATGTTAAGGGGTTGTTGAAGAAGAAGAAGAGGACGTTTATGCCGAAGTTTTCACTCATGCTCACAGGAAAGAAAAAACCGTTGTTTCACAAGAATTAGTAAGTGTTTTGTTAATCAGAAGTGTTTCGTTTTGTTGTAGCATATATAATTTCTTTGCAGTTTGCGCATAAGGTAGAAATTTGTGATTCAGTATATTACAGATCAATTGAATATATAGTTTTACCAGTGTATTGTTGTGTTGTCAACTAAGCAAGATATGAATAGCATGTCAACAAGATTTCATATTTTAACTATCAGGGGGTAGTAGCCAGACCTCTGACCAGTGTTCATTTCTTGTAATGCTCACAACATTTTTGTGTGCTGGTCTCGAGACTCTGAATCCACCAGTTAAATGGAGTTTCCTGGAGAATGAACTCCAGGGAGGTCGAATATAATATGTGGATTTAGTCTTCCGATGTCCAACACCTGGACAGCAACACTTACAAAAGAAGATAATACCGCTTACAATTGAAAATTTTACCACGTCTCTCTTCCGACTACGAGAAAATGTAAGTGTGCAACCAGCCTCATAATTAGATCATAATTGAACACATCAAACCTCCAACTTCTAGTATAAAATCATTCCTACATGGTCATTTAACACAAGGTAACAAAAACAACACTCTTTCAATACATTGCATTGAGCAACCGCGAAAAGCTTTAGTGATTGCCTTGTATCTCACCCGACTTGAGAAAACTTTATAAGTTATATATGGCATTGACTATAGATAGACGGCTGTCTATGGTCTAGACTCAAGAATTCATATGGTGCAAGACTACAAGAGTCCTTAACACAGTCTCCGACCCGTAACACAGTTAAATCAATACAAAAAACATATTGTTTAACTAGTCCTGATATAGTCACACCTAATTTGGACTTGATGCATACCAAATATATATTTACACACCATGTCTACTGATTGCCATCTTACTAGTTTGCATACCTTTGTAATTAAAATGCTTTCGATACAATAAATTTTGGAGAAAGCTGTTTCAGGTCATCCCTACACGTTTTAGTTATAACCACCAATCACCCATTTTGTGATAAAAACACACCCCAAATCAACCCATTGTTGAGTAAATCAGCACAATCCACATATTCCCAGAAGAAGGAAAAATAAGATATGGTTATGAGTTACCTACCCATCAAGATGAGGTTGACGCTAGAAGAACTGAGATCCATACCAGCTTAAAGTTGTTGTCATCTGTAAAGAGAGCATCGAGTATCAATGTTACAAGACTACTGGATCATCTTTTAGATTGTACCTGCAGACATAGATGGTTTCACCACCGGGATGCAGATCTCTAGTCTGTAAAGAAGAAGAATGAAAGGAAAAGCATGTACCATTTTGTTTGTTATTTGAGAAGTGAGAATGCACATGAGTGATAAACAAGCATAGAGTAATAATCAAACAATAAAGTTCCAAGGATCAATACATAATAAGGTATTTGATAGGCTAATTAAGCATAAAATGTCCCCCTTATTTATCAAATCAAATGTAGTAGAAGAATTCATGATTCCTGCTGATGATGTCAAATACTGCCTAGAGATTTAAGATACCAAGCCAAATAATATATTTATAGGTTGCTTGACAGGCATAAACCGCTCCTCGTCACATATGTCAATCATAAAAGCAAATAAATCTAGTTTTAAGTAGACCATCACAGGAGTCTTGTTTTAGAAGTTGAGATATAGGAGACTACTAGGAATTGAGAAACAAACATTACTAACAACAAGAAGAAAATACACATAATAAGAGTTGATACTATTGCATAGAAATATTTACAGAGGAGTCGGTTTTTTTTTTTTTTTTTTTTTTTTTTTTCTCTTTTAGATTTTCTTCTTCTTCTTTTGCACCTCCTTCAAGAATTGTTTATTCCTCTCCTTCCTCTTATTCTTCTTCTCCATTTCATATCGCCTTTCTTCTTCTTCTTCTTTTAGTCTTTTAGCTGCTGCTGCTCGTTCTTCTTCTTGTCTTTTAGCTTCTCGAAAGTTAACATGGATTATATACTCATGGTCAGACAATTTATGAAGACACTGTAGCTTGTTATTAAAACAAAAGTCAAACATAAATAGTTGAATTGTCAGGATAAATGGTAAAATTGTCGGCATTTCACATGGTGGAGGTGGGTTTCATCAAAGACCCGATCTAACGGAATGTATCACTGTTCTATAACCGAAATCTTAAAACAAACAATTTAATTTAACTAAATTCAAATCCTACAGTGCGATACATATCAACCAAAGTGCACCTTACTACCCAAAAATTTATGTGTCAACTAGGGCTGAGCATTGGGCCGAAACTGACCCGTCCCGACCCGATCTCGAAACCGACAAGCTGGAAAATCCTAACCGAATCCCGACCCGAGTCTAGTTCGTGTAATCCCGACTCCCGACCCGAGTCCCGAAACGAAACCGGTTTGTATGGTATTCTTTGTGTTTTCTCGGGTAATCTCGACTCCTGACCCGACAAGCTGGAAAACCCAAACCGTGTCCCGACCCGAGTATATATCAGTTTATGTTGGTCGGTTTTCGGTCGTCGGTCGAGATTGCTCAGCCCTAGTGTCAACCTTATAATAACAAGTAGTAAAAGATTTATTTTAAAAACGGATGTGATTTTTAAAATTTTGGTGCTAGTTAAAAAAATTAAACTCGGTTTTCAAGTTTATTTTTTGAGAGAAAGTGAAAGATTTTGGATGATAGCAAAAAAAAGATCGTGTTTTTTTTTTATTGTTTTTTTTTTTTTTTTTTTTTTTTTGATAATTTTTTAGGAGAAGATAGAAAAGTAAACAATAGTAAATTACACCAAAATTACTGTTACGCCACGTGTTCGCTTTGACGAAAAATTCTCAAATTTGGAACTTTTACGCGAAAACGACCCAACCTTATGGAAGTGTTGACACTCTTTTGACTATTGACAAAAATCTACAATATTTCAGAGATTGGAATTATTTTTAACTGAAACTAGACTCAATTCCCTTTGAAACAGCGGGTGGCATGACCAGTGACAACTTACCATTTTAAAGATATGATTTTTCTAAAATCGACAAAATCTGAAAAATACTCCATTTATACTCTGATAGAAGCATATGACCATATGCTAAAATTCGATATGGCCATATGTTGGCTATATGCCCCTTCACAATATCTCTGATGCAACCATATGGTCATATGCTAAAAATACCATATGGCCATATTCTGATCATATACCTTTATACAAAATCTCTGATGCAGCCTTATGACCATATGCTGAAAATATCATATGGCCATATAGGACCTGCGTAAAACTTTACAAAACAATACTTTACACCTTTTTCGGAACTATACTTCTGATACTCGAAAATTAACGAAACTTCCTAGAATTCATTTGGACATTATAAATATCGTTTTTAATCATAAACTTGGTTGTAACGACCAAACGTACTTTACAATATGACGAGTGTTTTGCCAAGTACACTTGTTTTGAACCATTTTTAAACATAACTTTAACCATAACACCCTTAATCATAAAACCACACATTAATCTTAACCAAACACTCAATTGACATCCAAAACCATGGCAACTTTCGTACATGGCCAATGACCCGTTTAAATCCCATAATGGGTACAAATAGACATTAATCCAAAAACCCCTTTTGACACAACTCATTCACTTTAACCCGTTTCTATAATGAACCATTAAACATACTTTATTATAACAAACCGCAACATAACTTTGGCACTTGATCACATACTTACACATCATTTAAAGACTCACAGGGCCATCAACCATAACTTTGAGCTCGGTATCTATACTAAGCTTTAACATAACCTGTTACTCTTCTAATTCTCCACATTTCATTCCTTAATCCTTAAACCAAGCATTACCTTCCCTTCACGCATAAACCTACAAAACGTTAGTAACTTAAACCGTAAGCATAAAAATTAGTAAGCAAGACGGATATAATATAACATCATAATTCATTCACACATTACGCATCATTAACCATTAATCCATTACAACATTAAAACATACCTTAAACCACTTAAAGCATCAACATTCCTTATTCTAATCCACCTTTGACTAACACATCAAATTATACTTATATTCACTTTCATATAAACACATACATTCAAACCATTTAATAAACTTAGCAAAGCAAATTACATAAACACATAATGTATAAAAATCATTATAATATCACATTATAACCGGTTTACTTACCTTAGCTCTAAGCTAAGATACCACTCATAAATTCACCATCATCATCATCAACCTCATTACCATCATCATCATCATCAACCTCATCACTATCATCATCATTCTTCACAATTTATCAAAATTTGTGTAGGAGTGGTTGCTATGGATGATCTCTTGCATAAAATCTTAATCATCATCATTCTTAGTCTACAAAACTCATCTTCTTCCCTCCCTTTTCTTCTCTAAATCAACACCACCAACACACACTCCACTCTTCTCATTTTCTCTAGAATTCTCCACTTAACTAGATAATTATCTAATTAGTTGGAGTAGTTTAGCCATTGGGCAAGATTGGTCCCCCTAGTCCATTTTCTTTTAATTTGGCCACATTAATCTTATAGCACGTTAAACACATTACAATTTTGGAGATAGCTTGGCTACAATCCTCCACCAAAATACACAAGAAATTGGAGTTTTTTGTTTGACTCTTGTAGTTTGAAAACAATAATACACAAGTCTAGTAGTTTTAGAAAAAATAACAAAAGAAAGTACTTTTCTTTTTTTTCATGTTTTTTTTTTTTTTTTTTTTTTTTTTTTTTTTTTTTAGAAAGCTGCAATATTAGTAGCACCAATAGAGGAGAATAACAACACTAGAACGTGAGCAGTAGATTCCGGGGCTTCGAATCATAAAGGACACATAGACGACCCAACATCTAGGCCCCGAGAAGTGAGATTGACCATATTCATAATGCGATTAAGAGACACTCCAAATAAAAAATGTTTTCTTTTCTCTTTTGCATGTAACTTTTACAATTTCACACGTCCACAAATAAGTTTACGGCCATCAAGATTTTTTACCAATTCTAGAAACAAATTAAAGCATAATTAAACCAAATAAGTTTACATCATCATGTTGAAGTTATCTTTTGTTTTAAACATTTAGATTTCGACATTTTATATGTTGGTTATCAAAAGAATGTGAGAATTGGGGACTCATAATTTGATTGCTAAAAGTGAACATCCAGCATCCTTCAAACTTTATCGTTTCATCTACATATAAATTTTCTTTGTGATGGTTCTTGTAGTTTGAATCTTATTCTTTATTGTGGCTTATAGCTAATCATTATAGTTCGTCCCATGATTTTGCTTAAGGCTATTAATTGCAATGTAATATCGTCACAAGAAAAAGAGAAGGATTTTTATTTTTGGCTTATAGCCTCTGATGCATCGAAATGCCTATTAGGGTCGCGTGCCCGTTTAGGAACGGGGTGGGAACGGAAACGCCAAAGAAATGCCCCCGAAACGTCTCCCTAGCCGTTTCTGGATTTCCATGCCGTTTCCCTAGCCGTTTGTGGATTTCCATGCCATTTTCCAAGCCGTTTTTGGGGGCATCAAACTTTATATTCATCATACAATAGAATCAAATACGAAGATTAAGATGCAGATCTTGTTTTTTTGATACTGGAAGAAGAAGACTTTGGAAGAAGATGACATACCAGAGAGAAGGAGAAAATAGAATAAATAAATATATATCTCGTGGGCAGTGACCAATAGCATTATTAGTTCTTTTTAAAATTAGTTTTAACCAAAGCTATTAAAATACACCTTTAATTTCTCAAAAAGTTGAAGTGTCTGCTTTGTCCATACGCATAAAAAAGTCCAATTATTTGCAAACTACAGTATATATACAAATTTTTTTTTGTATTGTTGTTGCGTGAAATATGAATTAAAGATGTTGATTTTATACTTAGAAAAGAAATCATTTTTATTAGTTTATTTCATATTAAAAATGATTTTGTAATTAAAGATGTTGTGTTTTAGCTCTAAATAGCACTACTTTATGGAGTGCATTATAGAGTTTACAATTTTACATCAACATATATGATATATCTATTTTGGATTTTCTTTAATATATTTTTATTTTTTTTATATTTTTTTATTGCCGTATCTATGCTGTTCCCGTATCTTGAATTTTTAATTTTTGCCATTTCCCGTTCCCGTATCGTCCTCGTATCCCTTTTCCGTTCCCGTTTCGGTGCTACATAGCTTATAGCTAAGAATTGTACAGGATTAGATGTGATTGTGAAGAAAAAGGAAAAAGATAATATCATATGGTAATTAATTTTCAAAGTACCATTATTGCGTATATATGTTTTCTAACTTCAAGAGTCCAACAAAAAACTCCAAGAAATTGAATTAGGGCCCCACAAAAAGAAGTCAAGGACCCACAAAATGACTCTAGACTCAGAATTTGTAGCACAAATTGTAGGGAGTTGGCTACAATTCAATTGTAGCTAATATATTCCCTAAAATTTTAGTCCCTTAAGTCTATTTTCATTTTAGTTAGACAAAAATACACCGTTGGTCCCTAAACTTTTCACGAAACATCGCCATGACCCTTAACTTTTCAAAATCGTCGCCTGACGTCTAAAACTATGGATTTTGAGGCCGAATGCGTCCCTTGACCAGAAATGGGGAGGTCAATGCTAAGTTTTGGTTATTTTTCCAAGGGCAATATAGTCCAACCACATTTACAACTAGGGTATGGTTTATGTCTAACCCGACATTCAATTTAAGGGACCGACTGTGTTACAACTTGACCACAACTTATCAGATACGCTTATTAATTATTTCGCGGGAACCAATAAACCCATAACTAACCGTTGATTTTTTAGTAAGTCCCGATGATGTAGCATACACATTGTAACTTACAACATATACTGAAAACAGCCCTCAACAACGGTACCCATAGTTATTCCATAAACAAAAGGAAAAAAAGCCAAAGAATGGCAAACATGGAGCTTAGTAAGCCACAAGTGACGGATAAGATGGTAGAGTATGTAAAGGCAAAATATGGTGTTAGTTGGTTAGAAAGTGATGAAATTTCTGATGAGATGTATGAAGATTTGTGTAGATTTGCCAAAGAAGCCGAAGCGATCAAAGGTTAGTTTAGTTTACTCTATTTGTGTCATGGTTAAAATCTGATTTCCTTGTGTTTTTGTTGTATTTCCAGATACCAATTCTAAAGGAAAAGAGGTTGATGCATCAAATGCACTAATTGTTAGCACCATTGTTCATAAAAGTCCAAAACCAAGTAAAATGGTTATAATTGTTGTACTAGGTCTTGTTACGGCAAATGTAAGCAGCAGCAATAAGAGGAAACATTGGTATGTGCCTCCCCCTAAGGATCTCAACTGTCCCACTATGAATATCAAGTCCCCCATCAAAAAGTTCACTTGCTATTTTTAGTGGTTTATGTAATGAAGATGTTAACTTTTTGGAATGATGATGGGTAATGAAATAGTGGGATTTTACATTTTTGCTTTACTTGTTTACGATTTTTACTTTGCAATCGCATATGTAGTATATTGTAGTGTTTGGAATAACTTAATTTGACTATTAAAGTCAACATATACCCAAAAAAAACAACATAGTAATCAAATTGCATTGTTATAACATATGAATTACAACATATCAGTTCAATTGCATTTATTAAACTGAAAGACAACATATAAGTTCTTGCTCCTCATTCACTTGGGTAAATGACTAGCACATTCATCAGTTGGTTTATGAGTTGTAGGTCCTTCAGTAGGTGTTTTACTTGCAGATTCTTCACTAGCTGATTCACTTGGGCACACTCCACTTGGTGTTTTAGTTGTAGTTGTCGTTGTAGTTGCTTCAATTTGTTCGTCACCACTGCCCACGTTAGCACGACCTCTACTATAATAGTTAACACCTAAGCCAATCACATACCCACCACGATCAGTTGTAGTTGTCTTTTCCCCTGTAACATCAGCTGTTGTGGTGTAAGATGGGGTTCCCATTTTTTCAAGGCACGATGGACAAGTATACCACATGAAATCTTTGTAAGGGGGACGCCTTGCAAAAAACATCAACCCAACCCTATTTTCCCTTTCAACCCAACAGTCAATGTAGACCAAATGACAACCATTTTGTGGATCCATTGTGAGAAGCAATTGAATACATCAAGAGTTGATAATAATGTATTATATAATAGATGGAAAAAGGATAAAAGTTCAATGAGGTTGTTGAGCAAGTAGGTTGTAACACCCCCAATTTTAAAATATTTGCAGCGGAATAAAGATTGGGTCCCAGCTCATAGTTTTTCAGTGGAAAATGATTTTCTAAAAACATTTATCATTCGAAGTTTTGTAAATATCAGAGCTTTCAAAATGAGGTCCCAGAGGTTTTAAAATTTGTTAAATAGGTTTTCGAATGATAATAAAAATTTTATAGCCTTTGTGAGAATTTCGTGCTCTTCCATCCCATCCTTGCTCGTTATAGACCTGAGATAAACATGCTAAAAGTCAAGAAAAAGTTGAGTGATATTCATAGGTTTAAGTTTAAAAGTTGAACACAAGTTATAAGTGATAATTGCACCGTCATACAATTATAAGTTGAAAACAGTCGTTATTGCATTAAGCTCATGACACTCAGCCAATTAACAGATCTCATCACGAATGATGGATTATAGTAACAGGGGGCCCTCGGGATAGGTTCTTGCAAGTAACCTATTAGATTTCAAATAAAGTGCGTTTGGTTGTTTTCTCCAATGCCCAAACAATAGATCTATCCACAATTATTTACATTCACCTCTTGGGTGACTAAGGCTCATGATATGAGGGGCTTTTAGCAAGGAAAGGTAGTTAAGCAATAACGAGATCAGGTAAAGCATACCAAGAAAATACTTGTGTTCAGTTTGTAAAAACTAGCATGTATCCCCCTCGCAGGGTTTATAAAACATTTAAACAAGTAAAAGCGAGGCTATGAACTCACCTTAGTGGTTTAGTGAATAAAAATATCGATACTCAATTTGCTAAATGGGAATGGCTCCACACATGACCTAGATAATATATGGCATGTTTTAGTGTTTGATAGTCGTAGGGTTTTAATCGCGAGTAGTTTTTAAATGCATGATTTGTTAATTTGACGTTAGTAAGACTTTTGGTTTTTATCGTATATCGTACGTTTAGTTTAGTTATATATATATATATAAATATAACGTAAGGTTTAATAATAAAAATAATAACGATAGTTTGAAATAAAGCGTAACGTTTAATAATAATAATAGTTTGAAAATAACGTAACGTTTAATAATAATAATAGTAATAATAATAATAGTTTGAAAATAAACGTAACGTTTAATAATAATAATAGTAATAATAATAATAGTTTGAAAATAACGTAACGTTTAATAATAAAATAGTAATAGTAATAATTGTTGAAAATAAACGTAACGTCGTGACGTGAACTCGTAAAAATGGAAAGTAAAAATAAAATATTAATTTTAGTATATGACTTTGTCTTTTACAAAAATTTACACTTTTTACCCTAACGGCGTTAGCGTTACGCCGTTAGTCCAAAATTAAATATATTTACATTTTACGTCCAAAACTTTATATTTCTTACACCTTTCACCCTAGAGTTTATAAAAATCATTTTTCACCCTTTTAATTTATGAAATGACATTTTATACCGAAACTTTGAAAAGTTGACACTTTTAACCCGATTTTTGTAAAATTTGCAAATTTAGTCCAAACTTCACAATTTTCAAAACCTAATGTTTTCATCTCTTAAATAGTTTCAAAACAGCTTATTGAACTTATTCTAACAGCTTATTAGTTCGAAAAATTAGTTTGATAGCTTATGGGCTTTTAACGAAAAATCTTAAGCCCGTTAGTGTTTTTGAATCCAATGGGCCTACGGGGTTTTTGGGCTTTGTTTTGGGCTAAGGTTAGGAGTATAAAAACGTTGTCAAACTGCTTATTACCACAACTTATTTGATCGGCTTATTTTGAACTGATTGGGCCTTAAGGCCCAATCGATACAATTTAATTTTTAAAACTGGTTCGTATGCCGGTTTGCTTTGTGACTTTTATAGGTTCAAAACACGATTTTTATTACCAGGTTTCTATACGAAAATGATTGTTTGACATGGGGTCTATTATTTTGTGAAATAAAATGGCATGCTTGTTAAGTAAGTTTTAAAGATATACGTGCGTTTTGGGCTAGCATGGGACAAGTTTTTATAAATCAAAAGACTTAGAAAAATTTTAGAGTTTTTGATACTTGTTCGTATATGTTAGAAATGTATTCTAAAATAGGTTGTACGTAGCTTTTTAGTTTCAAAACTTTACATAACTCGATTGTTAGGGTGTAAAATATATAGACGAACGTAATATATATATATATATATATATATATATATATGTCGTTTATTTAGTTTTCGAATAATGAGGTGCATTTGTGTGTGTCGCGTAAAAAAATAATGCAAATGAAAGTTTTATATAAATATTGAAAAGAGTTTGTTAGTAACTTACGACACCAAAATGGTGGTTAAAACAAGACGTAGAGTCGAGAAGTGAGTGATATGAGTACGTAGTGTGTATGTGTGCTCGACCAAGGTTCACAAACAACAATTTGTTCCTCCTAAACCCACACGAATCCCTTGAATTTCCTACCCAAATGCTTCGACCCAAGCTAGACTAAAGACTTAATATTTTTGGTGAGTTTTTGGTTTGTATGAATGTGGTAAACGAATGAATGCATGCAAGGTGCTATATATATGGAATTTTTGGAGTGTTTTAGTGGTTATGAATTTATGAGATTTGATGGTAGAGTGTAGCAGGAGGCTTTCAAAAGTCTTGGAAGGAAGAAAAGTAACATGGTTCTCATTGTTTGGTTTTGCATGGAAATGAAACGAAAATGTTCATGCATGGGTTTATATATGGTGTCTAGTGTATGATAGTATCTCAAATTTAATGTGATTGGATGGTTGCTTGTATCCCAAAAGTCCTAAAGTTGTAAGAATGAACATGTTACTTCATGCTTTGGTTTCTAGTGTCGACATCTCAAGACTCAAAGAAAAAAAAACGTGGGTATTGATATATTGAAATGAATTCGGTACTTGTGAAAATACATTTTAAAAAGTTGTAGTACTTGGCCTAGGTGAATATTATAAGCAATTGAGTGTGCATGAATCAAGGAAGGTACTCTTTTGTTTTGAAAATAACAAGTCGACACGCCTTTTATTTTGCAAACGATTTGTATACTTGGCTAAGACTAGTGATAACCGATCACGAGTAATGTTTAAAACATATGTTTGAGTTAAAAATGGTTTTAGAACTCATTAGAAACAAACGGGGTTTAAAACGGTTTAGTTTGGATTAGGTGAAATTTTATGAAATCGTTTTTGGGACATAAGCTTTGCCTAGTAAAAACGTATCTAGACTCGATGTGAGAAACTAAAAGTCGACACTCTAATTGTTGGCTAGGGGAGTAATGAGTATGTGTAAAAATAAATGTGTATCGTGTGTAAGATTTGAGTATACTAAGCTCGTTTCTAGTTGTCCTAGTCGTGTGGAAGTGAAAAAAAAACAAAAGAAAGGAAATGGGCTTAGTTTGGTTTTGGGCCGTGAATAGTAATAGGCCAAAAGTTAGGTGTTGGGCTTGGTGTAATTAAGGGTCCGGTTTGGTGAATTTTAAGATTAGTAAAATATTGATTGTAATTAATGAAAAGTTTAGAAATTAATTAGTGAGACGTTTACGTGAGTCCGAGAGTGAATAGTGTTTTGTGAATAGTGTTTCGTGAATAGTAAAACTTTTGAAAAACATCTCAATATCACTAACCGACTCCAAAAACGATGAATAGTGAAATGATGAATAGTGTTTGTGAATAGTACGATGAATAGTAATTTTTGAAAAATGTCTCGAAAATGCAGGTTTGTAATGAATAAAAGAAAATTTTAATATTCTCGCGATTTTAGACTATAGTGGTACATGTGTGAGCATCGTTCCAAGCAAAAAAGAATCATGAATATCGTAGTGATTTTAAGTAATATAGCATATTTGATAATAAAATATATAAAAAAAATTGTTATTGGTAAAAACGTTATTAATTAACAAAATGATATATTAGTCTTTGATTTACTTTTATTATTTATAGGGAAATTTACGGGAGTTTACAGTACCTACCCCTCATTCTGAATTCCGTCCCGGAATTCAAGTTTAACGAAATTTCTGTATTAGAAAAATTTCGATCAGAGGGTTGTCGAGAGATTTTTATTATTAAGATTTAGGAGACGCGGTTTAGTTAGACTTATTTGTGCTAGACAAGATCGAGTAACTGGTGTATTTAAGGGTTGTGAATATTGAAGGTAGTGGTTTTGAATAGTAAAATAACGGCTAGGTGTACCGTACTCAACGGTCGAGAATAGTGATCCTAACGGTCCGTAACAGTGATCTAACAGCTAGTTTTCCACCCACATATACCCCTTTCAAATTTCCATTTCTTCCACCAACCATTTTCCTATCATTTCTCATTTTCTATTCTTAAAATACTTCCGAAAAAAAATGCCGAGCCTAATTACTATACTAGCGATTATGTATGTCGTCCTTGCCGCTGTCTACTTAGCTTATGTTCCAGACGAAGACTTTGGGTTCTTGTTTGCGATCTTGTTGTTTGTCGTACCCCTCACAGTTCTAGCCATTACCGTGGACAAGATATGGGGGTAATAATCTTAAGCTAGGGTTGTTTTAACTTAATTCCTTGTCGTGTTTCTATGTAATCCTCAATAAATGTGAAATAAGACTTATTTGTCATTATGTTTAAAAACTAGTCTTGCTATAGTTTTTAATGATTTGTTTATATTTATCTTTCAGCATAATTAAGGTGATTCATCCTGTGGTGGCTTTTGCTATGGTTTTGTTGGCGGGAGTTTTTGTTGTCATAGCGGATCAACCTATTGAAGATTCTATGGTTCATATTGTAATTATTGTGACGTTAGCACTTCCGATGCTAGTTATTTGTTTATTTATTAATTTTCATGGATTCGGATAAATTTTTAGTTATTGGAGTTTTCTGTTAGTCTTTGCGAATTACTAGGGTTTTCCTATTTGTACTTTTGTTGGCTTCTCGTCATAATGACGAAGGAAGGTTTTTATGGTAGTTTGTAATATTTATGAATAGTTCAGTTTATTTATATTTGTTGTTTTTAAATGTAGATTGTTATTTAGAAATTTTTGGTATTATGACTATTCCATCACAACATGGTTCTTCCTAAATTAGACATAGTTGATCAGGCTATGTTTAATTGAGGACTAAACGATGTGATGCTTGGCTCAGTCACAATGGTGTTTATGCTTTTCTTAAATTGTTTTAGATGGTGTTCAACGTTTTGTTATTATGATATAATACGTAATTTCTTTTAAGAATAGAGTAGGAACTTTATTCATTGATTTATTTATTTATTTTGTGTGTATATATATATATATATATATATATATATATGATGAGTCAGAAATTTCTAGGGAAATAACAGTATACTGTTAATGGAATAGGAATTTGAAATTGACGTAGATTATAAGTATTTTGGAAATATTACAAGGTAGATTTTTCGATACGGTAGAAGGATAATTTTTATACTTAAGTTACATCCATCGTAACTTAAAGTAAAACACGGGGGAGAGATACAATCTCAGGAAATTGTCGAACTAGGATTTATTTATTTACAACAAGAATTTATTTATCTGCTTCAATCTAGTCATCATTCCTTTGATACTATCGAAGTCTTTAAAGGTTCCTCATTTCTAAGAGTTTTCGCTTTTGTTTATTTCCATTAGGTATAACTCCTTGCCTAATTCCTTGGTTATGGGTGATGGTAGGGTTAGCCATTCCTTCTGGCGTTTTAAAGTGGGTTGGCCTATATTCCATGCAGCTTTCATGCTTATTGGATATGTCCATATCTCCCCTTGGATCAACGATGGTAGTTCCTTCGAGTACTATTGATACGATGTTGGTTACCAATTTCCTGACGGCTTCAGTAGTCATGGTGGTTTTTGAGGAAGATGGAGTACATGTATTGTTTACGTTGTCCATCTTCTGAAATCATTAATGAAACTCAACTTAGAATCCTTCTGATGTCAGAATAATTCAAATGAAGTTAATTATTTCATTGATGATAAACTGAATTGACTCCTTACTGTAATCTAATTTCAAGATATGTCTGTGTTGTATCATCGATAGATAATCAACTCTTGATATGGGATTACTAAGGAACAAACCGATTCGTCCCTTAAAATAAATTTTCTCTCTCTTGAAATTTTTTTTTTTTAGACAATACTTTGGTTTCTGGTCAATTATAGAATGTTTAAGAATTTCTTACAATTGTTAAGACTTCTTACGGTAGATTTGAATAGTATAGTAGAAGTCATCATAATATTAATAACTTGACTGATCGTCTTTGTAAAACGATTAGTACAAGGTCTCTTATTAATATGTCAGGGATCTACGTGGAGTTATTTGTTTATCTAGGGAGATAACAAAATGATGAGATTTTTGCATGAAGGTATGCGGATTCATAGTATGCATGCTCGATACGAAAGAAACGATTGATTTATGTTAGGTCACCATTTCTACAACATAATCACATAAAATTCTAGAGAGAGAAAGAGAGTTTAGAGAGAGAGTGGAAGGAACACCAAATAACAATATGAGACTAATAACCTTACTAGTGAACCAACCAACCTCAAAATGAGGTTATACATAGGTATTTATAGGTAAGGATCAGGGCTTCTCTAAACTTAGACAATATGACATACTTAGCCCTTAGACTTTATCCAAACCTATAAACCAAGCATAAAACTTACAAAATACATAAAATAACTAATGTTATAAGTAAGTAATGCAACCTATACCAAAACTCAATGACCGACACTTGAAACAATAAAGTCTATTCCCAACAATCTCCCCCTAAGGGTCGGTCATCAAAGGTTGCTTGACGTCGTCATCTTCTATACTTTGACTTTGTGGTCGACGTCCTCAAAATAGTAAGAATAATCTTTCATCGTTCTTTGTACTTCGTTCTTTGTTGATGTGATGTTGATCATGTTATGAAGTTGTCTGCCAATCGTCACTTCTGTGTCTGTGGTGGTCGTCCGCCATTCCAGCATGCTCATACATCTTTGGACTTTGACTTATCAAAGCACGAAGTTCCTTTGCGTACACTTAGATCTTTAGTCTTTATACTTTGCAGATTCTTCTTTTTGGCGTAGAATCTTTCTTTGAACTTTGTGGTGCTAAGATCTTTGGGGGAGCGTTCATTTGCTTCAAGATGTATGTATAAGCATGCTGGAATCTACCATCATGGAGGAGATGTACCTGCAAGTAAACAGTTAGCAATAATCAACCGGTACTTACATATAAGGAATTAGAGCTTGTCAACAGCATATTGTGAAGACTCCTTCTAATCCTTATCCAAGCCGTTCCCATATCAGATACTCCCGAAGGAGCTTACGAGACCTACAAGGTAGCTCAATGACTGGGTGAGTCGCTGGGGATCACTCCACGACTGTAGACCGCTAAATAACCACCGCGAACACTAAGCGTAACCCTTGTGGGGTTACCAAAGTGACCTGCTGTCAGGGCTATTTGATGTTGACCCTGGCAGGAATTTCCGTTCAATCATTGAGAACTACATATGTAATTCTCTCATAAACGTTCTTGGCAGATTGCTAAGATCTGCGAAGGACTCGATAAGTTACAGCTGGTGCCCATTGATGTAGAACACCAGTTGTAGAAATACTAAGTGTTCCTAAGAGATCTTTGATGTATCTCATGGCTCTAGACTCGATAAGTGCTCACTTAGGTTTCCTATACGGAGACTAGGGAGAGGTCTCCTACTTCAATATCAACTATCTCTAAGAGATAAGTCGATAGATTACGCTGGTTCCCCGTGAGAATGAAACAAGCTCTTTTAAGAGAACTTGAGTGGTTAAGAAGGTTTAGTGCATTGCGTCACTGGGTCCATGACGACTTAATCTTCAATACCGGTGTTGCCTTAGCAACAACCAGTAGCATATGAGTTGAACCCGGTGTCTGCCCTAAGGTTGAATCACATGGAGGGCTATTTCTTTTCACCCTTTTCATTACTTTTCTTTTTAATTCTTCAACCCCTTCTTTCTCCTTTCATTCTTTACTCCTTTTTTCGTATCGTACCTAAGGACTTCTAGTTCTAACTATTGGTGGTGTCCTTGGGTAGATCCCTCCGGCTCTGGCGGATCATAGGACGGTAATTCCTATCTTAATCACCTTATAACTCCATGATTATCCGACAATAGCCAAGAAACCTTTTATTGAAAATCTCTCAAAGTGTTTGTGATTGTCAATCATTTTGGTTAACACTTTGAGAGTTTTGTGTTTATGAAGGGCTCCCCCTTCACATGTGCTCATATGTATTGAATAAATTTGCACATGCGGGAGGAGCGAGCACTTTTTGAATTGATCCACTTTTAGTGAACAAGACCGATTCGAGACACGCTTACATCACTAGTTGGACTAGCTTGAAGTTATTACCCGGCCTGGTCAAGTCCACAGAAAGTTTCTCGAAACGGTACATTTCTACTAAGACTAATCCTTTTCGAGACACGCTTACGTGGCTAGTTAAAGAGTTCCATTGTCAGCTTTTAGGTGACAACTAGCTCTAGTAACTAACTTGATGTTATTACCCGTCGAGGAAAAGTCTTTTCGATTTTACTGACTTTTATGTTTCGTCAATTCTTGGGTGAATCTGAGTCTAGCTCGCATGAGATTTGACTTTTCAGCAACTATTAACTTTCATATTTTAATCACTTTCCTTTTCTCCCCCTCAAAAATAGCATATAAGATGTTGTTTTTGAAGAAACATTTGATTAAAATATGCTTTTTGAGTCTTGTGGGGAGATATCAACAAGAACTTTTGTTTTCCAAAACGATGAGTTTTCAAGTGCTCCCCCTCAACAAGTGAATACTCATTGAGGTGAAATACTTGTTTTTTGAGCAGAATTATGAAAATCAGAAAATGTTTGATTAACTCTACTCAAAAGTAAGAAGCCTTCGCTCCTTATATAAGGATTGAGGCACTGAAGCGTGCCTCAGGGTCCTTTAAATTACAAGCACGGGTTGTACACTGTTATGTGTGCACAAACCAAAGTAATTGATGAATGACAATTAAGATGAAACAAGGTTAATGTTATACCAAATTGATCACATTCGAGGAGTGTCTGGACGGCGGTAAGTGAGTATGTCAGGAATCGGTTCCCTTGCTCCAATCAAGCTCTCCAACCTGCGTATCTGCTCCCTGAACCTAAGCTTCTGATCAATCCTAGCCAAGAACTTCACTGCTTCTTTCACATCTCTTTTGTTCCATCCCACTTTAATCCCACTATTATGTTCCTTGATCTTTTCATTCAGCTTAATTCTGACAAATCTGAGAATCTGATCCCCGAATTTATGAACCTCTTCGTATTTCATGAAACGGTAACCATCATTGTGCGGGTAAATCACTCCAAAAGGTTTGTTGTTGAAGATGAAAGGTTTTAAACGAACGTTAGGAGGATATAATTGTGGAGCAGTAAAGTTGAGTGACTTTTGATAACTTTCGACCCCTAGTTGTGCATCTTCGACTCTTGCTTTGATGATGGTTTGGCGCATGAAGAGCAAAATGGAGTTGATGACATCATACTGAAGGCTACCGGACAGGTTATGAAGTTTGCCTTGAACCTTGAGCAAGTATATGTCAGCAATGTCATTGAGGTTCAAGCGATGATAGTCAGCTTCACTGAATGTATAAACTTGGTCATCACTGCGGCGGACCTCAATTTTATCAAGAAAGTTATAACCATATATTTTCTCGGTATTTGGGACTGCTGTGATGGCAAGAATACGATGGTTTGAGAAGACTCGGTGATTGGATCGGAATGTCAGCTTGTACTTGTAGAACCATTTACGCATCTCTGGCCAGGGAAGTGTACACAAGGCAGCTTCATGATCATATTTGGAGATAGAGGTGGAATGCAAGCCTCTCATTTGGTCTTCGAGTGTTTCCAGAGGATATGAGGCGGCCCTGAATTTGGTGAGAGATGTTGCATAACGGTGATTCGGATTCGTGTTCCCATGAATCAGATAGAGAAGATCTTTGTTGAAGAAGTATTGCTTGGGGAGCTTAGGATCACTTGGAGGACCAACAAGAGGTAATGGTTGTGAGAAGTCTTGATAATGGAATTCATCAACGAGGGGTTCCGTGCCATGATAGAGTCTATCCCAAGACGGTCTCTTTTCCCAAGTAATGTTTTCAGACAGAGCTCTTGCAACCTCCTCCACGTTGTATTCAAACTCAAGTTCAGATGTAGTGCATGTCTTGAACTCGGTGAACCCTGCTTTGCGAATCTTAACTAAATCAGACAGCTGAAGTCTTTGAGTATGCATCACCTTTTTAATCCTTTTTGTGAAGCCTATAATTGATCCTTCAGTCATTTCTTCAGCTTCAGGGTCATCTGGGTAAGCATCAACCATTTCATCAAACCAGTTAAAGGAAGGAGCATCAGGGTTAATCCATTCAGGAGCAGGAATTAACTGAGCATCCTTGGGTGGTTCTGTAATGGTTTCGGTGATAAGTGGAGGGATTTCATCCACATCGACATCAGCATCTTCAGTTGATTGTGAGGGGTCAGGTTCTGCAGTAGATTGTGGAGAGTTTGGATCAGCAGAAACGTTAGCGGTTGCAGTTTTGGTAGGAGCACTGGAGGCGGAACCGGATACTTTCTTCCTCTTGTCATGTTGTGGCTGATCGTCAGGGTCGGAATCATCATGTCGACGCTTAGTGGCAGTAGTCTTTTTGCAGGATTCGCTTTTCTTTTCGGCTTTCTTGATAGACCTGATAAGTGCCTTGCGTAGATCATTTTCTTCCGGATCATTCACAATAGCTTCCAATAATTTACCTTTGAGATCACTTATGGAAGGTTTGGGAGGAACAGTCTGAACAGTGATTGGTGTGGTTTGAAACCGGTTAGAAACGAGCTCAGCAAGATTCCTGTTGACATAGTGCCTCACAGCAGAAGGAAGTTCCTTCTCAACATACTTCTTAACTTCCCCAGGTAATCTCTGTTTCACCTGGTCCTCAACTGCTTCATCCACTTTATAAGTTTTGAACGCTTCAATAACAAGCTTTTGTTCATTAACTTGTGACTGAAGCGCGTTGTATTGATCACGTAATGATTTCAACAGGCTTGAGTGAACCACAGTTGTGTTAGGGATTAGAGGAGGACTTTCAGGTTGTGATAAAGGTTGTTGTTGTGGTTGAGCTGTTGGTTGTCCTTCATCGACTCCTACGATGTCAATAGGGGTATCTTGACTAGATTCAAGTAGCTCATCCTTTTTCTCACCATCCGACTCCTCATCATCTTCATCATTTACTTCTTCTTCATCACTGACTTCTTCACTTTTCGATTCGTCTTCTTCATCATCACTTTCTTCATTCTCGGATTCCACATCATCTTTGTCTTTTGAAGTTTCAACTTCAACTTCAGGTTCAGCTGGTTTATCGAGTGATTTGTTATGATCAGAACTTGATGAATCAGCTTCATCTTCAGAGTTATCATCACCTCGTTCAGAAGATGATTCGGTTTGTGAATGTGTTTCTTCTGATGTTTGATCTTTTTCTGATTCTTGAGTTGGGCTTACAGGCTTTTGAGTTCTAAAACCTTCACCTTTCTTTGTAACTTTTGCGATTCTTTCTGCTTCCGATTCTTTGCTTTTTCTTAAGGTTAGTTGCAGTTGTTCATCTTCTTCGGATTCAGACATTGGTGAGGTGATTGATTCTTCTTGAGTTTCAATAGATTTTCCCTTATCTGGTTTCTTGCTTGAAGTCTTAGTGAGTTTCTCAGTTTCTGTATCCTGATGAGCATCTCCTTCGTCATCAGTTGGTTCATCACGAATTGTATTCACTTTCTTCTTAGGTTCTCTTGTGACCCTTTTGGTTCTGGATTTGGGAATGGTTGTAGAAGCAACTTTTGAAGTTTTCTGTTTAGAAGTTCTTCTTCTCTTTGTCTGAGTCAAACCCACTTTACCGATTTTCTGAGCTTCATCATACCAAGTGTATGCCTCAGTGTCACGTACATCATCAGGTATCAGACTATCGGGAATTCTCATTCCTTGTTTCTCAGTGTTTGTCTTCTGAATCCTGGTTTTAGAGTAATTATGATCTATAGAAGGGGTGTGTTTCTTGTCTTCCGATCTAGGATCAATATCAGGGTGTTTCTTCATGAAATGAGCAATGAGACACTTAGTAAATCTGAAGAATGGGATTCTTGAGGTAGATGATTTGAGAAACTGTCTTGCATGATTGACCATGTCAATCCAGATTAATTGAGCATAGTCTAACTGAACTTGTTTGACAACCCCCCAAAAGATCTGCATTGTTTCAAGAGTAGGATGTTCATGACCGGTTTCTCTCCCCGTTAAACTGTTGGCAAGAATTGAGTAAAGTGTGAGCCAGGGTTGTGGAATGTATTTCCTGTCAACGTGGGATATGTTTCTTAGTTTGATTTTTGATTCATCGTACTGAAGTTCCTGAAGAAGTTTGATAACATCGGATAATGACGGCATATGAGGGAACTTTTTGAGATTCGGCAAACCGAGAACAGTACGGAGGGTTTGTACATCGAACATAACCAGTTTGTGATCAAGATGAACCCCCAGTGACTTTTCATCTTTGCTGATTTCAATACTCTCCCAGAACTGTGTTAAGTAGACCTCAGGTACTTCAGTAGTAATGGTGAGGAGGTTGTGAATGAAGTGTCTCTTAAGGATTTCCGGAATGATAAAACAAGTATCATGACATGTGATTGAGTCAAGATCTATCCTATGGTTTGTCTTAGCAATTACTCTTTCATCTCCTTGAATCAATTCATGTCTTGGTGTTGATTTCTTTGCCATATTGAGACCTGAAATGATTCATAGACCAAAAAAAAAATCACAAGGTGATTAGCTCGTTAGTGTTAGATAAAAGAATAATATTCGAAAACAATCGCCTAAAATAGAATCAATCAGCACATAATCAAATCATGATAATTTAAGCAAGAGACATACACAATCCTCATTAGAATCAATCACAATACTAAGATAAACATGAAACTTGATCATTTTTTTCCATTGACGAAAAATCCATTGCTTGACAAAATTTTAAAAAAATTCCGGCAGCATTTCTTTTCATAAATGTGGAAAAATTAGAACCCATACGTGATGGTTCCATTATGAAACTCCTGACTCGGAGTGAAATAAGTATACAATTGAAAGATATTTTAGACTTTGACTTGGAAAAAAAAAATTTAGTACATAACTTGGAAAAATTTGGATCCAAACTCGATAAGTGCATGGGTCTCTAACTCGATATGCACACGGGTCTTCAAACTCGATATGCACATGGGTCTCTAACACGATATGCACATGGGTCTCAAACTCGATACGCACATGGGTCACAAACTCGATACGCAGTTGAGTCTCAAACACGATAAGCAATTGAGTCTCAAACTCGATAGACAACAAAGGGTCTCAAACTCGATAAACAACTAGGGTCTCAAACTCGATATCCTCTCAAGTCTCAACCTCGATAACAATTTTGAGGCTCAAACTCGATAGACAACAAAGGGTCTCAAACTCGATAAACAACTAGGGTCTCAAACTCGATATCCTCTCAAGTCTCAAACTCGATAACAATTTTGAGGCTCAAACTCGAAAACTATTTATTTGTCTCAAACTCGAAAACAATTTTGAGGCTCAAACTCGAAAACTATTTATTTGTCTCAAACTCGAAAACAATTTTGAGTCTCAAACTCGAAATCCTAAGTTTCATAACTCGAAATCCATCATGTGTTGCAAACTCGATAAGCCCTAGGTGTTGTAAACTCGATAGCCATAGATCAAAAACTCAATAATCTCTTATCAAAAAAAACACAACAAGCAGTGCCCAAGATTCAAGAAAAAATCAACCTATACGCAACCAATCAAACAAGCTCATATTTCACAGTTAAAAAAAATGGGCTTATGAAACCTAAACCACCTAAGGATCTCTTAAATGAGGTAACTACAATTATGACCAAGTTGGAAATAGTTTCAATTAGTCATGCCGCAATTGACTATAACCATTAATTAACCTAAGTTACACTCAACAAGAAACACCCAATATCGGATTGTCATAGAACCCTAGACCCTCGAATGGACTTAGATTAACAATTAGGAGCATGTAAAGAATAAGTAAATTGTGAAAACTCACAATCAATAACACAACTTCTTGGAAAATTTCTTGAATTCTGGAAAACTTATGGTTTTGAGTTTTTGTTGGGCGCGTATGGTGGTTTAAGGGAATGATTAAGAGGAAACCAAATGAGCCGTATAAAGAAAACATATACCTATGTGTTTAAGATAATGACACTTTAGGCCCCCCTACTTGTAAAATCAAAGAAGTTGTTATGATTAACACATTTAGTCCCTTAAGTTTTACTGAAATAAAACGTAACGAGAATAATGGATGTGGCCTCCTCTTGAACCAAACATAAGAAGTAATTTTGAAAAACTTTTAACAAGCAATGGTTCAAGAGGAGTCGAGATTGA
The DNA here is from genome assembly GCA_030686995.1 of Artemisia argyi. Taxonomy (NCBI): domain Eukaryota; kingdom Viridiplantae; phylum Streptophyta; class Magnoliopsida; order Asterales; family Asteraceae; genus Artemisia; species Artemisia argyi. The sequence continues at coordinate 144,549,391 of CM060689.1, forward strand.
ACGAAAATAGTGATGAGGAAAAAAATTGAGAAGTAACGAAAGATTAAGAAGTTAACAAAAAAAAATCTTTTCTCCCCCTCAAGATATGCATTTAATAATGATTTGTCAGAAAAAAACGTTGTGAACTTGCATATCTTGAACAAGGGATTCTTTTTTTTTTTTTTTTTTTTTTTTTTTTTTTTAATGAAAAATATTTACAAAGATAGTTTGATGTTTGACGATCAATTGTGTTTTAAAAACTTTTCCAGATCTTCTGGAGTCAAACATCACATACCAATTTGGTGAACTAGACTCGCAAACCTTGATGGTGCCAGGGATTTGGTAAGTAAGTCCGCCAATTGGTACTCAGTTCCAACAAAATAAAGTTCAACTGTACCCCTTTCCACATGCTCTTTGATGAAATGATATCGGAGATCGATGTGTTTGGATTTGCAATGATGTACTGTGTTGCAGGAGATAGCAATTGCACTTTTTGAATCACAGTAGATAGGAATCCTGTTGAATAGGTAGCCATAATCCTTAAGTTGTGATCTCATCCAGATGACTTGAGCACAACAAGCAGACATGGCTACGTATTCAGATTCTGTAGACGACAGTGAAGTGCAGTCCTGCTTCTTAGATTGCCATGACACAAGTTTGTCTCCGAGAAATTGTAATCCACCAGATGTACTTTTGCGTGTGTCTAAACATCCTGCTTGGTCAGCATCTGAAAACGCAATTAGTTCAAAGCCAGAATCCTTCGGATACCAGATCCCCAAGTTAATGGTTCCCTTTATGTATCGAAGGATTCTCTTGACCTCACTGAGGTGTTTTTCAGTTGGTCTGGACTGATAGCGGGAGCACATGTAGACAGCAAAAACTATATCAGGTCTACTAGCTGTGAGATACATGAGGGACCCAATCATACTTCGGTATTTGATAGGGTCAACTGGAGTCCCATGTAAATCAGCATCTAGCTTTGTGGTATAGCCCATTGGTGTATTATAAGTATCACAAGAGATCATTCCATGTTTCTTTAAAATTTCAAGAGCATATTTAGCCTGATTTATAAAAATTCCACGGGGTGATTGATGAACTTGAAGTCCTAGAAAGAACGAAAGTTCACCCATCATGGACATTTCAAAATTATCTTTCATTAATTTTGCAAAATCATTAGAGTAACTTCTTTTTGTTGATGCAAAAATGATGTCATCGACATATATTTGAACAACAAGTAAGTCCTCCCCGTAGGTTTTTGTAAATAGTGTGGGATCCACCGATCCTTTAGAAAATTTATTGGCCAATAAGAAAGTAGACAGTTTGTCATACCACGCCCGTGGGGCTTGCTTGAGTCCGTAGAGTGCCTTTTTGAGTCGGTAAACGTGATGAGGACGCTCAGGATCAACGAAGCCTTCAGGTTGGCTAACATAAACTTCTTCACGGAGATCTCCATTAAGAAATGCTGTTTTGACATCCATTTGGAAGACTACCATGTTCCTGTGTGCGGCATAGGCCAAAAAGATCCGAACAGCTTCATGTCGAGCCACTGGAGCAAAGGATTCAGCAAAATCAAGACCTTCTAGTTGAGAGTATCCTTTCGCTACCAGACGTGATTTGTTTCGTATGACAGTGCCTTCAGCATCAAGCTTATTCTTCCATATCCATTTTAACCCAATGACAAAGACTCCGTCAGGTCTTTCAACTAATTCCCAGACTTCTAATCTTATGAATTGCTGAAATTCCTCTTGCATAGATTCAATCCAGTTGTCATAAGTCATTGCATCTTTAATGTTCTTGGGTTCTCCATCTGTGTGAAGTCGTTGTCTTGTCATAACAGGTGCATCTGGATGGCCAATAATATGAACTAGAGGATGGTCTCGGGTCCATTTGTGTGTTGAAGGGTGTAGTTGATAAGTATCTCGCATGTTAGCAGGATCCAAATTGCGTGTTGACGACTCAGCTATTTCAGGAACAGTAGGAGCCGGTGCAAACGGGTTAAAGAACGCATCAGGATCATGCTCTGCGGATTGTGGAACTGATGGTGGTGTTGGATCTTCAGCTGAATGGCGGGAGTTAGAAACAGTTTGTTCTACTGTAGATGGTGAAGCAATTGGAGGACCGTCTCTCTCAACAGTTGTAGAAGTTTGTTGAGGTGAGTCTGGTACATGAATATTGTCAGGTTGAGCAGCGGAATAAGGTGGGACCTCAGTAGGACGGTATTCAATTGTGTCATCAAACAGTGGAGCAAACAAGGTTTCCAATTCTTTGCGGTTGAGTGGCAATGGTTCAGCCGAAGATGCCGGAGAGTTAAGACGGTTGAATTCGGGTCCTAAGCTGTGTTGCTCAGAAGCCATTTGGGTGAGTTCATCAAAATTAGCGTGAATGGTTTCTTGAATTTCTCTTGTACGACGATTCCATATCCGAAAACCTTTGGAATTTTCACAATATCCAACGAACACTCCGATGTCAGCCTTTGCTTTAAGTTTCCCTAAATCATCACGATCATTTTTCGGATAACAAAGTGCTCCGAATACATGAAAGTAATCGATGTTTGGTTTCCTTTTGTGAACAATTTGATATGGTGTTTTGCGATGGCGTTTTGTGATCATGCAACGGCTTTGAGTATAACATGCAGTTGAAACAGCTTCCGCCCATAAGTAATCTGGTAATTGAGCATTAATCAACATAGTTCTAGCAGCTTCCACTAACGTCCTGTTGCGTCTTTCAACAACTCCATTTTGTTCTGGGCTTCTAGGAATAGATGTTTGATGTTCAATTCCCACTTTCTCATAATATGACCTCAGTGTCTGATTCTTAAATTCAGTTCCATTGTCAGTTCTGACTATACGTACCGTGTTTCTTAACTGAACTTGAATTTTAGTGAGAAAGGTGATGATCATTGAAGGAGCCTGATCTTTACTTCGAAGAAAATAAACCCAAGTCCATCTGGAAAAATCATCCACAATTACAAGAATGTAGCGCTTACCGTTGATACTTTGAACACGCATCGGTCCACACAAATCCATATGAAGCAGTTGTAGAACATGATTCGTACTGTGCTCAGGTTTTGAAGGGAAATGAGCACGAGTACTTTTTCCTTGTTCACAGGCTGGACATAAGTGATCTTTGGTAAAGCGGAATCTTGGAAATCCCTCAACAAGTTTAAAACGAGCAAGGTCAGTCATAGTTTTGAAATTCAAGTGTGAAAGACGTTTGTGCCATAACCAAGATTTAGTTGATTCTGCTTTGGAGAGAAGACATATCGGAGATGTTGCAATCATATCTGACATTGATATTGTATAAAGATTGGAGCCACGGGAGCCAGACATAAGATCGTTTCCTTGTAAGTCACGAACAAAGCAAGTTTTCTCACGAAATGCAACTTCTAGATCCCCATCACAGAATTGACCAACAGAGAAAAGGTTGTGTCCAAGGCCTTCCACATAATAAACACGGCTTATTTCGATGTTCCCACTGATAAAGTCACCATATCCCATGATTAGAGCGTAATGATCATTCCCGAATCTGACAGTACCAATGAACTTTGAGACAAAGTTGTGTAACAGTTTGAGATTGCCTGTCATATGTCGGGTGCATCCGCTATCAACAATCCAGAGAACAATCTGTACCACCTACATCACAAGAAGAGGACACGGATGGAACAGAAGTAAGGGTGGAACCCAAAGAAACTGCGGGTTCCAGTTGGTTAGAAGCACAAGTATTCAATTATTTAGGAATCCATTTAAAATCAGGTTTGTGTTGTAACCAACGTTGCCAATTCCAACTAGTTCGAGCTTTCTTAATGGTGTATTCACTAGTGTTTGGCTGATTCCTAGACTTGTTCTCTGCACCTATGGGGGTAGCATCAACTTCATTAGAAACCGTAGAAGGCGGCTTTCCTAAGATAGACTTAGAGGCAGTAGTGGGCCTAGAAGGAATGCGTGTCCTACGTTTCTTATGACGATGAAGTAGAGAATTAGCTATACATTTTGTATGATCACCAGATGAAACGCTTTTACGACAAAACACACAAGATGCATTAATATTCAAAACATTTAAAGGTACATCATTCATTACATTTAGATTTTGATTAGAATTTGCCAGATTAGAATCTAAATCCGATGCAACATGAGTATTATTCAAATTCCTAAGGTGATCTTCTTCTCCTTGAGCTTCTAGTGATCCTCTCTTACGTTGCCAGAGCCTATTCTTCTTTTTACTTTGTCGCTTGGGTCTGCTAACGCTATTAGGGGAGACTAGTCCTGTAGAAGTGGAGTTATCAACATTAGTATTTTGAATAACCTTTCCTTTATTAGTTTTGTCTAATTTATACATTCCTGGTGCGATCATCGTGGTGTCAACCATCTTTCCTTTTTCAAGTAGCTTTATTTTCTCTTTTAACTCTATGATGATGTGATTCTTATCTTGAATATTTGACTCAAGTATGCCATTGCAATATTTAATGTCGATGTGGTTTTGTAGAAATGCGTCATTTTCAATTTTTAAATCCGCAATTTCCTGCTCGTATTTGAGACACAAACTTTTTAAAGACTCATTGGTTTTGCAAAGCTGACAAGAGTTAGAAATATTTTGACTTTGAAGTTTCAATTCCTTTTTAAGACTCTGAGCTTGACACCATTCAAGCCTTTGTTTGAGTTGACAAATTTCTTTTGAAAACTGTTTTTTCACATCATCATTCTGTTTCCTCAGATTGTCATTCTCATGTTTCAGTGTCTCAATTTCCACATGCAACAAGTTATTATCAACACAATGATCATGCTGAAGCATAGAAGTACCAGAATTATAGAGATCATTCATGATGACAGACAAAATATCAGCATTGAGAACTTGTTCTAAGAGTCGATCAGCATCATTTTTGAAAACTCTAGTTCTTTGCTTTTGAACCAAGATTTCATTTTTATTTTCATTGAAAACATTTATCATATGTTTGAACTCCTTTTGAAGTTCCTGATCCCAACGTGTAGCACATAGACGGAGGTGTTTGACAATTGGCAACATTTGTTTTTGAAAAATATCTCTCTTTTCGCGCTCGTAAGCGGATTGAAACGTTTCAATATTTATTTCAGAGTTGCGTTCAATTGTCTCCTCCAAAATTTCGATGTCTTCCATAAAAGTTTTGAAATAATTTAAGACACGAACACAGTTTGGTAAGGGTGAAAGTTCACCGGATGATGGTAAAGGACCATTTATTTGTGCTACAGTTTGGACAGGGGCCTCATTGTGAGATGAAACATATGACTCTTCGATAAACCATGATTTCTCAGGTAAATCCTTTTGAGTAACGAACTTAATTGGATTTTTTGAATAGTCATATGGTGTGCAATATTGAACATTACTCATTTTTGACCGACTCTCGTCTTCAAGTTCTTCTTCTTCCTCAGTATCAAAAACAACAGCACGCACAATTGTATCATCAAGCAAATAATCCATACTGTAAATTTTAGGAGTATCTTTGAATGCATTGTGAAGAAACATTGAATTGTAATCGCCAAGTGCAAATCCTGTACCGGGTCTCGGTTTTAAAGTAAATTTCTGAATTGTTGTGACAGAGTTCCCGTGTTTGTAAACAATGTTACGAAATTCTTTCAGTTGTTTTTCAAGATCAACAATATCGCCGAGTAAGTCATCTATATACTTCCTTTTTCGTATTTTATGTTCACAAAAATCCTTTTGACAACTTGATAATTCTGTTTCTGTTTTTGAAAGTTCTGTTTGAAGACGTTCAACTTGCATTTTCAATTCACTCTTGTCACTTTCGAGTTTTGAAATCAACTTTCCGTTTGACTCGATTAAATCTTGCATTTTGCGTTGAAGATCTTGTTCTTTGTTGTATGAATCGTGAAACGCTTTTTCAAAACTTTTTGCATTTTTAATCTTGTCTTCCTGATTAGAAAGTTGAATTTTATAACATTCAATATCTCTTACAAGTGATGCATTTTGTTCTTTCAAAGCTTTGTTTTTCTCGTTGCATTTTGTTATTTGCACTTGTTGAGCATCCAGTTGTTTAGATAACAATAGTAGGTCAGGGTCTGGATCAAATGATGGTTCATGTTGTTCTAAATGATCATTTTTATCATTCTCAATAGGATCATCAAATGAAACAACTGTGTCATCATCAAATATGACAACTGTGCTTATTTGTTCATCTGTTTGAGAAGATGAAGATGATTTAGATGGAACAACTTGCGCCATATCTGATTCATAAGCAGACGGTGAGACTATATCATTAATAAAGCATGCATTGAGGTCATGTACCTGAGACAAGCCGTCAGTGTCATACACTGGACCTGAATCATTGAGCTTAAGTTCCTGCATGTTGGCCATAAGCATCACAGCTGCATTAGCTTCTAGATCTTCCATGTCATCATCATTGTGCACATTTGCCATGAAGTTGTTGTCCTGTTCAAGGAAATGTCCATCCTTTTCATCTTGAAGAGCCATGAGTAATGCCTGCTTGTGAAACTTACTACCCCGAGTTCGCGGTTTAGGACATGCAGTCGCAATATGACCTTGTTCATTACAGTTATAACACCACACTGCATTCCCTGAGTTGGAGTTCCTTGTTGTAACTGGTGCAGACCTTTGCTGAGAAGATCCTGAGTTGTTCCTGAACCCCTCATTGTTACTAAACGTCTGACCATTCCCATAATTACCTGAAGAACTTCCTGAACCAGATCGACCAAAGTTACGATTCTGAATTTCCACTCTTTCATCATCGACAACAGCTTGATTCCTTGTGTTAGAAGATGAACGTTGACGGTTGTTCGTTTTGTTGGAGAATTTGCTAAAAGCACGAGCAATAAGAGCAAGTCCCTGATTCAACGTATTAAAGTCATCATCGTCATCATCATTGGAGTTGGAGTAGTACATAGCATCATTGTTTGACGGAACAAGTTGAGTAGAAGTATCCAGTGGAGATGAATCATAAGGGACCATTTGGTTCGAGGTGGAAGATTGTGGATAACTGAAGTAGTTTTGCTCTTGAACGTATGCATGATTTGACATTGGTGGTGGAGCATAGGGAGATTGAGCTACGAGGGCCAAAGAGTTTGGTGTTGTTGTGGGTGTGTATCCTCCTCGTAGAGCTCGATCTTTTTCCACTTCAGGTTCATGGTGTTTCAGAAAGTCATACAACAAACCATATGGAGCATCATGAAGATTCTTCGTTTGACGAACAAATGTCACATATTTATGCCAATCAGGGCCAAGACTACCAACAAATTTGGAATTCACCGCGATCCTTGGTACTGTGATTTTGTGACGTTCCAGATCATTGACCACATTTGTGAAACGATGATAGTAGGATTCAAGTGACTCTCCTGGTTCAATTGTGATGTCAGTGTATTCCATGTATAGCTTGGATTCCATGTCATCTTTGTTCAATTGAGTGCCTTCCATAAGGAGAAGAACGTATTGCCACATAGCTTTGGCTGTTTTCTGAGCATCGACACTTCGATAGATCGGATTAGGTATACCTTGAAGTATATAAGCCATTGCATACTGATCAGCTTCACGATGTAGTTTCTGTTCTTCAGTGAGTGCAGATTCTGGAAGGGGTCTATCACCAGGAGGACGTGGAGGATCAGCATGTGGATCACCAGCTTCAAATCTAGTTGGCCACTCAAATGGTCCTTCAAGTATCACTTGCTTCAAGAATTTCCCATGAGGTTTCTTTAGTTCAAGAAATCGTATGAATCGACTTGACCATTGCACATAGTTACCAGGTGTTAGCATTGGAGGTGTCTCAAGTGATCCTGCCTCATGTCGGGATTGTTGAGTTGTAATAACTTCACACATTCTGTCAAACCAGTGAGGTTGTTTGGAGGAAAACTGAGTGTTTTGTTGTGGCACTTGATATGGTTGTTGTTGAGGAATGATCTGTTGTTGCATCATTAGGTAATGATGTATTGGATTGTATTTAGGAGGTTGTTGATTCATTATGTGCGGAAGGTATTGTTGTTGCTGATACTGCTGAGGTTGTTGTTGCTGAGGTGGATGTTGCTGAACATGAGGGAAGTAGTGATTAGGTGGTTGAGACATCTTTCGTGATTATGGTAAACGAAGATCGTTAAAGATTAATAAAGGTTGAAATTAGTGTTGAGAATCGTGATGTCAAACTCGGTATGTAAAGATGTTGTTACAAACTTGGTATGTAGTGATTAGTATTCAAACTCGATATGTTCAAATTGGGAGTCAAACTTGATAAGTCCAAACTTAAAATCCAAACTCGATAAGTCAGGAAAAAAAATCCAAACTCGATAAGTAGGTAAAGTCCAAACTCGATAAGTAGGTAAAGTCCAAACTCGATAAGGCAGGTAAAGTCCAAACTCGATAAGTCAGGTAAAGTCCAAACTCGATAAGTAGGTAAAGTCCAAACTCGATAAGGCAGGTAAAGTCCAAACTCGATAAGTCAGGTAAAGTCCAAACTCGATAAGTTAAAGAAATTTTGACAGAGTAACCCTTAAGAAAGTAGCAACACTGATCCTAACTCGATAATCGATTAGGAGAACAAGGCTAACTCGCCAAACTTCAAGGATCCAAACTCGATGGAATATTAGTACCTAACTTGATAAGACCTAGTGTGACCTCTAACTCGATAAAAAAACAATTTTGACCTTTAACTCGATAAAATCAAATTTTACCTCTAACTCGATAAAACCAAATTTGACCTCTAACTCGATAGGTATCTTATGAACAGTAACCGAATCCTAATAAAATCACTTTGAAACCAAGTTTTTCTACCAAATCAAACCTAAATCAACCTATATTATCCCTTGGCGAATGATACCACTTGTTAGGTCACCATTTCTACAACATAATCACATAAAATTCTAGAGAGAGAAAGAGAGTTTAGAGAGAGAGTGGAAGGAACACCAAATAACAATATGAGACTAATAACCTTACTAGTGAACCAACCAACCTCAAAATGAGGTTATACATAGGTATTTATAGGTAAGGATTAGGGCTTCTCTAAACTTAGACAATATGACATACTTAGCCCTTAGACTTTATCCAAACCTATAAACCAAGCATAAAACTTACAAAATACATAAAATAACTAATGTTATAAGTAAGTAATGCAACCTATACCAAAACTCAATGACCGACACTTGAAACAATAAAGTCTATTCCCAACAATTTATAACGGAAAGATGTAACGGAAGAGGAGGTTATTATATATTATGATTCAATTATAGATTCTGAAAGGTTCGGATTTATTGAACATTACATGAAATACTAACCAAGTCTGTCTGGTTTAGTAGATGCAGCAGGGATTCTTGTAAACTTAAGATTAGTTACGCCTCTGACGTAAATATCTAATCTCTTTCTCAAGTTCAAGTTGTGCTGCTTCCATGTTTGAGAAACGTTCCTGACACATGTTCATTTGGTTTGCCAACATACTCTCTAATGCGGCAATCTTTTGACCTTGGCTCCTGGCTGTCTCTCTAGCCATCCATAAGGTTCTTTCAATTTCTTCAATCCTACCATGTGTATGACCGTGTTCTCTTCTTGCAGAACGGACCCTGGAATCCAAACTTCCAAGTTCCTGGTTGGTGTTGTCTTTTATCTCATTAACCTTTATTCCTAATTCACATATTGCTCGTCTCTCAGCATCCGCTCTTTTGAACAATGCGTCAAGATTACGGTCGTAGCATTCAAATTTTGTTGGTCGTAAGCCTTTCAGCTATTCAGTGTGAGCCTCTAATGTGCTGGCTTGTTGATAAACAAGAGTCCATATTGAATCAGGTGTGCTTATATCGTAGTTGGGGGAATTAGGTGAGGATAAGGTATTTGGGATATCTGGTATTGGGGAATCTAAAGTGTAGGGTAACGGAGAATTTGGCTCAACATTCGTCCACGGCCTCTCTTGTCGTGAACTTTGTCCAACTTTGAATGTTGCCTGACCACCAATCACATCTTCATATGATTCAGTAGTTCTCCTAAGTTTTTGACGTAGAGGTGAACAGATAGGTGACGATGGGAGTGATCTATGAGTGATTCCTATATTAAGTTGGGGCTGTGATATTTGTACGTAGGGATCTTCAGTGTTCGGAGAATTTTGATTGACGGGGAATGTATTAGTATTACGGAGAGTAGTTTTGGCGTTCAAGAAAGTTTTTGAAGACGTGTTACTGTAGTAACCGGGAATAGTATTTTATAAGTAATTTTTACGTTAAAGCTATAATAGTACGGATAAAATAAAAATTAGGTAAGCGCAATTTCTAAACATGCAGACTAATCCTAACAGGTAATGTACTGAGCAAGGTAGTATGCAGGCACGGAAAGCACGAAGAGTGTGGGGCTATAAAATGTTTTGTTTGTAAAAACGGTTATAGTTCAGATCTAAAATAGATCTGTTTCGCTATAACCAAAGCTCTGATGCCAATCTGTAACACCCCCAATTTTAAAATATTTGCAGCGAAATAAAGATTGGGTGTTACTTCATAGCTCATACTTTTTCAGTGGAAAATGATTTTCTAAAAACATTTATCATTCGAAGTTTTGTAAATATCAGAGTTTTCAAAATGAGGTCTGTTAGGTCACCATTTATGTAAACACAAGTATGATTGATAAAGAAATAAGATGAGAATGAGAGGTGGTTGATTAAGAGACAATATGAAAGGTGAGAGTGCAAGAGTTTCACTAAGATAATCAATTAACCAACAAAATAAAATGTAACATAAGGTTTCTATTTATAAGGGAGGAGCTAGGGCAACACTCCCTTCCTCCCTTATCCTTTCATACGTGGGCTTTCAAGGCCTCATGGGCTTTTACATGTTGCCCATTAACTAAACAATAATCATAAATAATACTAAAGCAACCTATTACAAAATGTAATGACCGAGACTTGACTAAATACTAAAGTATGATCCCAACAATCTCCCCCTAAGGATCGGTCATCACGGTTGCTCGACGTCTTCATCTTTGTCGTTCACTTGTGACATGTAAAACTCTAGACGTCTTCAAAATTGGTTGAATGATAATGAATATACTTTGCTCTTTGTCTTTGTTCTTTGGTGATGATGTAGTGATTCGGTTATGAAGTTGTCTGCCGTTCGACACTCCTGCGTCTGTGGTGGTTGTCCGCCATTCCAACATACTCATACACCTTTAGACTTAAGACTTTCACGTACAAGAAGTTCCTTTTCATGCTTCGAGATCTTTGTCTTTATACTTTGTAGATTCTTCTTATTGATGTAGAATCTTTCTTTGAACTTTGTGTTGCTTAAGATCTTTGGAGGAGTTTTCTTTGACTTCAAGATGTATGTATGAGCATGTTGGAATCTACCATCATGGAAGTGAGGTACCTGCGAGTAAACAGTTAGCAATAAAATAACCGGTACTTACGGATAAGGAATTAGAGCTCATCAACAGCATATTGTGAAGACTCCTTCTAATCCTTATCCAGGCCGTTCCCATATAAGATACTCCCGAAGGAGCTTACGAGACCTACTAAGTAGCTCAATGACTGGGTGAGTCGCTGGGGATCACTCCACGACTGTAGACCGTAATGGAACCACCGCAAACACTAAGCGTAACCCTTGTGGGGTTACCGAAGTGACCTGCTGTCAGGGCTGTTTGATGTTGACCCTGGCAGGATTTCCGTTCAATCATTGAGAAATACTTAAGTAATCCTCTCATAAACGTTCTCGGCAGATTGCTAAGATCTGCGAAGGACTCGATAATTTACAGTTGGTGTCCATTGATGTAGAACACCAGTTGTAGAAATACTAAGTGTTCCTAAGAGATCTTTGATGTATCTCAAGGCTCTAGACTCTATAAGTGCACACCTAGGTTTCCTATGCGGAGACTGGGGAGGTGTCTCCTGCTTCAATATCAACCGTCTCTAAGAGATAGGTCGATAGATTACGCGGGATCCCCGTGAGAATGAAACAAGTCCTTTTAAGAGAACTTGAGTGGTTAAGAAGGTTTAGTGCATTGCGTTACTGGGTCCATGACGACTTAATCTTCAATACCGGTGTTGTCTTTTGCAACAGCCAGTAGCATACGTATTGAACCCGGTGTCTGCCCTAAGGTTGAACATATGGAGGGCTATTTCTTTTCACCCTTTACTTTACTTTTCTTTTTAATTCTTCAACTCCTTCTTTCCCTTTCATTCATTTCTCCTTTTTCGTATCATACCTAAGGACTTCTAATTCTAACTATGGGAGATGTCCTTGGGTAGATCCCTCCGGCTCTGGCGGATCATAGGACGGATATTCCTATCTTAATCACCTTATAACTCCGACAATAGCCAAGAAACCTTTGATTGAAAAATCTCTCAAAGTGTTGGTGATAATCAAATATTTTGGTTAACACTTTGAGAGTTTTTGCGTACACTTTTGAAGGGCTCCCCCTGCACATGTGCTCATAAGTATTTAATAAATTTGCACATGCGGGAGGAGCAATCACTTTTGAATTGATCCACTTTCTGTGAACAGGACCGATTCGAGACACGCTTACATCACTAGTTAAACTAGCTTGAAGTTATTACCCGGCCTGGTCAAGTCCACAGAAAGTTTCTCGAGACGGTACATTTCTACTAAGACTAATCCTTTTCGAGACACGCTTACGTGGTTAGATAAAGAGATACATTGTCAGCTTTTAGGTGACAACTAGCTCTAATATCTAACTTGATGTTATTACCCGTCGAGGATAAGTCTTTTCGATATTACTAACATTTATTGCCTCGTCAATTCCTGGGTTAAAACTGAGTCTAGCTCGCACATGATACAACTTTTAAGTATTGACTTCGTATATTTTAATCACTTTTTCATTTTCTCCCCCTCAAAAATAGCATATAAAATGATGTTTTTGATAATCTTTTAGATTAAAATATGCCTTTTGAGTCTTACGGGGAGATTCACCAAGAACTTTTGATTTTAAGCAAAGTATTTTGTTTTTGACAAGTGCTCCCCCTCAACAAGTGATTAGGTCTTATTGAGGTGAAATACTTGTCCTTTTGAGCAGAATTGTGAAAAATCATAAATGTTTGATTAATTCTACTCAAAAGTAAGAAGCCTTCGCTCCTTATATCAGGATTGAGGCACTGATGCGTACCTCAGGGTCCTTTCTTTACAAGATCGGGTTGTACACTGATATGCGTGCACAAACCATTGTGAAGTAAATTATTGACAAATCAAATCAAAATCTTACAATGATCTACCAATCAGGCCTCTGAAATGTCAGCACCGGAAATTTGGATCTACCTCCCACATAACTCTCCAACCTTCGGAACTGATCCCTGCGCTTCAATCTGTTCTCAATCCTTAAGATGAATCTGCGAGCATCCCGGGCTTCATTGGTGTTCCACCTTTTGGATTTTCCCAGTTCAATGTCATTGACTCTGCCTTTGATCCCATCTCTGACGAACTTAAGAGTTTCATCACAGAACTTATGAATTTCTTCATAACCCATAAAGCAGTTGCGACCGTTAACACTTCGGTAGGTGAACCCAAATGGTCGTCTGATCAAGGAGTATTGAGGTAGATGTTGAAGGTCGGGGATGTCAAACAGGTTTGGTTTGGTGAGATTGAGCTTCTTCTGGTAACTTTCCACTCCTAACTGAAGATCTTCGACTCTTTCTCTAACGACTATCTGCCTGATGAAGATGAGTAGAGCTTGGATAAAGGCAAGTTGCATCTTTTTGGGCAAGCCACAGAGTTTTCCTTGAACTTTGAGCAAGTACATGTCTTCAATGTCGTTGAGACGTAGTCGTGGAAAGTCAGACTCGGAAATATCGTACTCCTTTTCATCAAGTCTTTTAAGTGTGATTTTGCTGAGGAAGGGGTACCCAAAGTGAGTGACAGTCGAAATAAATTGAATCGAGACGATCTTCAAATCACTTTCTACTTCACCCATCGTTTGGTTAAGTCTGCTGCTTCGATAGTATTGTGCCCGGTTGTCTGGCCAATGATGAATACCATAAAGTGCATTCCGGTCATATTCAACAATTTTGTCGACGAAAAGTGCTGAAGCTTCTTCTTCGATGGCATTGTTGAGATATCGAGCTGCAGGGAGAAAGGCGAGTGAGGTAACGTATTTCTTTTCGATCTTGCTGCCAAGTCTCAGAAATTCCAAGTCTGTGTTGTAGAAGAACTTGTACGGGATCTTTGGTTCCTTAGGCTTCCCAATCATCGGTAGTGGTTTGGACCAGTCAGTAATGTAGGGTGCGGTTTTCTTTGTGACCGGATCGACATATGATTCAGGATTGATCCAGTCAATATTGCTTGACATAGCTCGAGCAATATTTTCCAGATGGTATTCGAGCTCGATTGAGTTAGCAGACCGATCTTTCAGAAGATTGAAAGCATCATTTTTGATTCTTCGCAGCTCTTTCTTATTCATCTTTTTCATTTTAAACTTTTGCTGAATCATTTGAGCATATTCCACTGTTCGACCATCTTGAGGTTCATGATTGTCTTCCAGTGGTGGTTGCGAACTGATCATCTTCTCAAACCAGGAGTATTCGGCACTATTGTCTTGGTCTAGCCAGTTAAGGACGGTTTTGGGTTTCTTTGGTTCGGTGCCTTTTGATGAGGTGTCTGGTGTGGGTTGATGATGCTTTCCTTTCTTATCTTTCTTCTTCTTCTTAGGAGACGGTTCTGGAACTTCATCGGGTTGAGGTATGTCGTCACCACCGGTGTATACGAAATGGTCGTGTGCCTTGGGAGCAGAACTTGATGCTTTCGGTTGTTGTGAGGAAGTTGTTGTGGTAGGAGGGATTACCGGTGATTTGTACTGAGATGAGGGTCCTTCGGCTTGTTTCTGTTTCTTTGCCTGAGAATTAGGATCCCTGTCTTCATCATCTCTTTGACGTTTCAGCTTATCGGCCTCTGTGCTGCAAGACTCTTTGTTCATTTTGTCTTTCAGTGCTTCCAGGACTTTTGCTTCTTCAGGAGTCAAGGTGAACTTGTTTGCAAGCTTTTCTAGGAGTTGAGCTTCCAAGTCATCCAGAGAAAGTCCTGGTAGAGGAGCAGTAGACTTGTCGGCACGAAGAGTGAAGGTTGTTGATCGGATAACTTTCTTTACTGCTTGCTCAGCGAACTTGGTGAGTTCGTCTCTCATTGGTGCCAGTAGATCTTTCAGCTCAGCCACTAAGTGTTGTGCCATGTATTCCTGTGCTTGAGCTGCTAGTGCGGCTTCCAAGTTCTCTGTTACGTCTTTAGCTAAGAAAATGTCAACCTTATCTTGTAGCTCTTTGACGTTCGAGTTCAGCTTAGATAGTTCAGCAACCTGGGTTGCAAGTGTAGCAACCTGATCTTCAAGTTTGCTTCTCTTCTTCTCATGTACCCTCTTGAAAGCTGACTTGAGTAACTTAGATGCAGCAGAGGCTTTGGAGCTCGGTTTCTTGATTGATTTGTCACGTGTTGATTCAGATGCAGGAGGTGATGACTGTGATGATTCAATAATGGTGGTTGTGTCTTTGACATCTCCTTTCTGTGGTTCGGGTTGTACAACTTCTTTGACTCTGGCTGCTTCTTCTTTCAACCTTTGTTCTTCTGCAAGTTTATCAGCTTCGGCTTTAAGCTTAAGCTCTTCAGCCAGCCTGGCTTCTTCTTCCTTCTTAGACTTATCTTCAGCCAGCTTATCAGCTTCGGCTTTAAGCCTTAGTTCTTCAGCCAGCCTGGCTTCTTCTTCCTTCTTAGACTTTTCTTCAGCCAGTTTGGCTGCCTCCTCTGCTTTCCTGCTCTCTTCCATTCTGATCGTTTCTTCCAGTTTAGCTTGAGCAATCTCTTCAAGTCTGGCCTCTTCAGCTTCTTGTTTTCTTTTCAGTTCCTCTTCCTGAGCTCTTTCTCTACGCTCCATTTCTTCCATAGACATAAGTCTTGGAGCATCGGTATCCATAGGATCTTCCTCTTCTTCCTCTTCCATAGTCATTTCAATGTCGGTGGGAGACACTGAGGGATTATCATAAACAACTAAGTCTGAGGAGATTCCTGTGGTAGGCTCAGGAATGCTGCTAGACCCGCCAGCTTCGGTGGTCTGAGAGAACACTGGAGGTGGAGGTTGATCAGCATTGAATGTATCAATTCGGCTGTGAAGGAGACCGAGGTTGAGAGCCCGTTCATTTTCTTCTTCGACTGAAAGGCCTTCAGGCTCTTGTACAGCTGTAACTGGTTCCTTCATCTTTTTTCTTCTAATCCTTTCTTCTTCCAAAATTGTTTGAGCTTTGGTGAATGGACGTTGATAGAGGTGTGCGGGGGATTCAGCATGATCAGCAGATTCGTCAATAATCTTATCCCAATCTTCGAACGTCAAATCCTTATCGTCAATTTCATCAAGATTGACTTTCTTGGTGATATTGGCATAGGCTTCACTGTAAATAGGACCTTCGTCGGATTCGGTTTGTTCAGAGTCAGCAGGTTTTGGAGAAGGTGGAGGTGAGGGAAACCAGCCAGGTTCAGCAGTAGGTTTCTTTGCAGGAATTCTGACCTTAGATGATGGCTTTTTCTTAGGTTTGGACTTAGTAGAACTTTCTGAGCTGCCCGATTTGCTACCTTTCTTACCTTTCTTCTGCATGTATGAAGGTAGAGCAGCTTCATCCAAGAACCCAACTTTCTCTGCTTCAATGGCTTGTAGGTAGTACTTGTAGTTATTGCCAGCCTTGACTTTGTCAGTTAAGAGGCTATCTGGAAGTTTCTTTCCCTGTTTTCTTGTACTTGTATCCATTCTCTTGATGACCTTCAGTGTGTCCTCATTCTTGTATGTGTGCTGAAACTCATCATTCAATCTTTGAGGAATGTCATCATATTCATGGAGGAAGCTTGCAATAAGAAGTTTGGTGAAACGGACGAATGGAATATTGGTTGTCTTGCGGTGTATGTGCCACACAATGTCTTCCCAGATAATGCTGGCATAATCAACCTTCTTGACATTAGCAATAGCCCAGAATAGCCTGAGATGTTGGAGCTTAGGGTGTTCATGGCCTGTGTCTCTGCCAGATAGTGACTTGGCAATTATGATGTAGAGAGTTCTCCAAGGCTGTGGAAGAAATCTGATATTGATCCTAGAGTGACTAGTAATGACCCCTTCAGACTCATCATACCCAATATCTCTCAGCCATTCTATCAATTCTTCTTCAGTGGGAACTTGGTCATACTCTTCATTCGGTTCAAGTTCGGGAAGTCCAAGAGCACTACGGAGAAGATCCTTGTCGACCGTGACTTGTCTCATGTGAAGCATACAAGTAAAGGACTCTTCCAGGAGGTCCAGGTGGATTGTGTGCCAAAACTGATGTATGTAGAAGCATGCCACTGCAGCAGATTTGGTGAGTAGAACTTTGCACGGGTGATAGATGAGAGCATCAACTGCAACAAGGCAAGAAGACTCATTGCATGTAAGTTTGTTGAAGTTGACTCTCAGGTTGTTCCTTCCTATCTTTCTGGAGTAGTTTTCAGGAAAGGTATCTTCCCATGCACGAATGGGTTCAGGTTCTGGTTCGTATGGGATGTCATTGTGTTCTGCCATCTGAGTAGATCATAAACACACAAACATGGCAATTGTTGATGATGTTAGCATAGACATTCATTGAACATGTTTACATTTGCATGTTTGACATTGATCAGTGGGGGTTTGTGTGTGTGAAAAACTTTTGATATGTGACAAACTTGAGTTATATTACTTGTTAGAAACATAAAACAATTCAGTTACAACATAAGTTTATCATTTACAACAAGTTACACATTGGAAAATTTCCAACACTTAGAAAATTTTGGAATTTTGACAAGTTTACGCGTAAGTAGTTGTTTTTACGCGTAACCTGACTTAATCGTAAGTATAGAAATAATGCGTAAGTGCAAAATCTACGCGTAAGATGGAATATTACGCGTAAAGTGAAACTTACGCGTAAGATCAATTTTACGCGTAAGATAAGTCTTAAGCGTAGAAATTGAAGATACGCGTAGGATTACCCTTAGGCGTAAATTGCAACTTATGCGTAGGTAATGACTTACGCGTAAGTTCTAGACTTATGCGTAAGGTCAGAACTTATGCGTAAGAACAATTTTATGCGTAAACTATGTCTTATCCAAGACACAATTTGTCCACGTGTCGAATCTTACGCGTAAGATTCAATCTTACGCGTAGGATGAACATTTAACGCGTAAAGACACCATTTTCCAGAAATTCACCTTAGAAATTCGAGTTGTATATTTCCTGAAAGTGCACAAACATTACCACTGATCAATAACTAATCCAATACACTTAATTCATACATTTTAACGCGTAAACATGCCTAATACAACTTAACGCGTAAACTCGTATGAACACCTAATCACAACCTTAATCAAACGTGAATCTGGGTAGGAATTAACATGGGGCAAGTGATTCAATCAATATAAGGATCATATGGTTCAAATATAAACACAAATTATCCACAAAATCACAAGATAGGATCTGCTAGTGACCTACGAACCCTAAACCTTAGATTCAAGAACAAAACATGTTTAAAATCCAATTAATCCATATTCAAGTGATCCTAGGCATACACAAACACTATCCCCATCACAAATTACAATCCTAATGATCAACCTCAGGAACCCCTAAATCATACGTATGAACCCTAATATCCAAATCACTCAAATCACCCAATTGATGATTCTGGGTGAGATTGGAGTTCACAAACATGATTAGTAGCATAATATGAACAAAACCCACCAACAAATTCAATCAAAAACATCACTTAATTCTGGGTATGAATTCTACGCATAACTCAAAAACAAATTAATCGATTGTGATAGATTGAGCCGTTGGATTGTTATAAAATTAAAAACCTTAGTTCAAAATCATGATCAAAACATAATCACACTTACAGATTCAAGGATGGTTGATTAGATCAAGAGATTGATTGTGGATCGTAGGATAGAGTTGGTGAAAATTAAATGTGTTTTTGCAGAAAAGTAAATGTGAGTGGTCAGACCTAGTAATGACTGCGGTTAAATCAAGTTACTCAAAGTGACAATTTTAGTCCCTTAACCTAACAAAACATTTATACCTAATGCCTAACCATTTTAACACATTGTAGTATTTGTATATTAACTCCAAGAAATGATAAGAACAACTTGTCGTACTCCCCCTCGACCTTAGATCATGGTAAAATTAAATTGGTATTGATCAAGGAGAGTAACCCGAAAACCTTTTGAATCAACTTAGTAGATAAAACGTAAATGTTTTTGGTAAAATGCAAGTATAAAAGGTAAAAATAATTTTTGGTAATTAAAAAAAACATACTTTTCCTCCCCCTCAACACTAATTTTAAATGATTGAAGACATTTTAGAAAAAATATAGTGTTGAAAGAGTTTTATACTTGCATTTTTTTTTTTTTTTTTTTTTTTTTTTGAAAGGTTTTATATTTTTGTATTTTGTTTTTGAGAAAAATATTTACAAAGATAGTGTTGATGTTTGACGATCAGTTGTGTTTTAAAAACTTTTCCAGATCCTCTGGAGTCAAACAACGCATACCAATTTGGTGAACTAAACTAGCAAACCTGGATGGTGCCAAGGATTTGGTAAGTAAGTCCGCCAATTGGTATTCAGTTCCAACAAAATAAAGTTCAACTGTACCCCTTTCCACATGCTCTTTGATGAAATGATATCGGAGATCAATGTGTTTGGATTTGCAATGATGCACAGTGTTGCAGGAGATAGCAATTGCACTCTTTGAATCACAGTAGATAGGAATCCTGTTGAATAGGTAGCCATAATCCTTAAGTTGTGATCTCATCCAAATGACTTGAGCACAACAAGCAGACATGGCTACGTATTCAGATTCTGTAGACGACAGTGAAGTGCAGTCCTGCTTCTTAGATTTCCATGACACAAGTTTGTCTCCGAGAAATTGTAATCCACCAGATGTACTTTTGCGTGTGTCTAAACATTCTGCATGGTCAGCATCTGAAAAAGCAATTAGTTCAAAGCCAGAATCCTTCGGATACCAGATCCCCAAGTTAATGGTTCCCTTTATGTATCGAAGGATTCTCTTGACCTCACTGAGGTGTTTTTCAGTTGGTCTGGACTGATAGCGGGAGCACATGTAGACAGCAAATACTATATCAGGTCTACTAGCTGTGAGATACATGAGGGACCCAATCATACTTCGGTATTTGGTAGGGTCAACTGGAGTCCCATGTAAATCAGCATCTAGTTTTGTGGTATAGCCTATTGGTGTATTATAAGTATCACAAGACATCATTCCATGTTTCTTCAAAATTTCAAGAGCATATTTAGACTGATTTATAAAAATTCCACGGGGTGATTGATGAACTTGAAGTCCTAGAAAGAACGAAAGTTCACCCATCATGGACATTTCAAAATTATCTTTCATTAATTTTGCAAAATCATTAGAGTAACTTCTTTTTGTTGAGGCAAAAATGATGTCATCGACATATATTTGAACAACAAGTAAGTCCTCCCCGTAGGTTTTTGTAAATAGTGTGGGATCCACCGATCCTTTAGAAAATTTATTGGCCAATAAGAAAGTAGACAGTTTGTCATACCACGCCCGTGGGGCTTGCTTGAGTCCGTAGAGTGCCTTTTTGAGTCGGTAAACGTGATTAGGACGCTCAGGATCAACGAAGCCTTCAGGTTGGCTAACATAAACTTCTTCACGGAGATCTCCATTAAGAAATGCTGTTTTGACATCCATTTGGAAGACTACCATATTCCTGTGTGCGGCATAGGCCAAAAAGATCCGAACAGCTTCATGTCGAGCCACTGGAGCAAAGGATTCAGCAAAATCTAGACCTTCCAGTTGAGAGTATCCTTTCGCTACCAGACGTGATTTGTTTCGTATGACAGTGCCTTCAGCATCAAGCTTATTCTTCCATATCCATTTTAACCCAATGACAAAGACTCCATCAGGTCTTTCAACTAATTCCCAGACTTCTAATCTTATGAATTGCTGAAATTCCTCTTGCATAGATTCAATCCAGTTGTCATAAGTCATTGCATCTTTAATGTTCTTGGGTTCTTCATGACAAACTGTGAGTGCGTAGATGCAAGTTTCTCCATCTGTGTGAAGTCGTTGTCTTGTCATAACTGGTGCATCTGGATGGCCAATAATATGAACTAGAGGATGGTCTCGGGTCCATTTGTGTGTTGAAGGGTGTAGTTGATATGTATCTCGCATGTTGGCAGGATCCAAGTTGCGTGTTGACGACTCAGCTATATCAGGAACTGTAGTAGCTGGTGCAAACGGATTGAAGAACGCATCAGGATCATGCTCTGCGGATTGTGGAACTAATAGTGGTGTTGGATCTTCAGCTGAGTGGCGGGAGTTAGAAACAGTTTGTACTACTGTAGATGGTGAAGCAATTGGAGGACCGTCTCTCTCAACAGTTGTTGAAGTTTGTTGAGGTGAGTCTGGTACATGAATATTGTCAGGTTGAGCAGCGGAATTTGGTGAGACCTCAGTAGGACGGTATTCAATTGTGTCATCAAACAGTGGAGCAAACAAGGTTTCCAATTCTTTGCGATTGAGTGGCAATGGTTCAGCCGAAGATGCCGGAGAGTTAAGACGGTTAAATTCGGGTCCTAAGCTGTGTTGCTCAGAAGCCATCTGTGTGAGCTCATCAAAATTAGCGTGAATGGTTTCTTGAATTTCACGAGTACGACGATTCCAAATCCGAAAACCTTTAGAATTTTCACAATATCCAATGAACACTCCGATGTCAGCCTTTGCTTTAAGTTTACCTAAATCATCACGATCATTTTTCGGATAGCAGAGTGCTCCAAAAACATGAAAGTAATCGATGTTCGGTTTCCTTTTGTGAACAATTTGATATGGTGTTTTGCGATGACGTTTTGTGATCATACAACGGTTTTGAGTATAGCATGCGGTTGAAACAGCTTCTGCCCACAAGTAATCAGGTAATTGAGCATTAATCAACATAGTTCTAGCAGCTTCCACTAACGTCCTGTTACGTCTTTCAACAACACCATTCTGTTCTGGGCTTCTAGGAATAGATGTTTGATGTTCAATTCCCACTTTCTCATAATAAGACCTAAGTGTCTGATTTTTGAATTCAGTTCCATTGTCAGTTCTGACTATTCGGACCGTGTTGCGTAACTGAACTTGAATTTTAGTGAGAAAGGTGATGATCATAGAAGGAGCCTGATCTTTACTTCGTAGAAAATAAACCCAAGTCCATCTGGAAAAATCATCGACGATTACTAGTATGTAGCGTTTACCGTTGATACTTTGAACACGCATCGGTCCACACAAATCCATATGAAGTAGTTGTAGAACATGATTCGTACTGTGCTCAGGTTTTGAAGGAAAATGAGCCCGAGTACTTTTTCCTTGTTCACAGGCAGGACATAAGTGATCTTTGGTGAAACGGAATCTTGGAAATCCCTCAACAAGTTTATAACGAGCAAGGTCAGTCATAGTTTTGAAATTCAAGTGTGAAAGACGTTTGTGCCATAACCAAGATTTAGTTGATTCTGCTTTGGAGAGAAGACATATCGGAGATGTTGCAATCATATCTGACATTGAAATTGTATAAAGATTGGAGCCACGGGAGCCAGACATAAGATCGTTTCCTTGTAAGTCACGAACAAAGCAAGTTTTCTCACGAAATGCAACTTCTAGATCCCCATCACAGAATTGACCAACAGAGAAAAGGTTGTGTCCAAGGCCTTCCACATAATAAACACGGCTTATTTCGATGTTCCCACTGATAAAGTCACCATACCCCATGATTAAAGCGTAATGATCATTCCCGAATCTGACAGTACCAATGAACTTTGAGACAAAGTTGTGTAACAGTTTGAGATTGCCTGTCATATGTCGGGTGCATCCGCTATCAACAATCCAGAGAACAATCTGCACCACCTGCATCACAAGAAGAGGACACGGATGGAACAGAAGTAAGGGTGAAACCCAAAGAAACTGCGGGTTCCAGTTGGTTAGAAGCACAAGTATTCAATAATTTAGGAATCCATTTAAAATCAGGTTTGTGTTGTAACCAACGTTGCCAATTCCAACTAGTTCGAGCTTTCTTAATGGTGTATTCACTAGTGTTTGGCTGATTCCTAGACTTGTTTTCTGCACCTATGGGGGTAACATCAATTTCACTAGAAACCGTAGAAGGCGGCTTTCCTAAGATAGACTTAGAGGCAGTACTGGGCCTAGAAGGAATGCGTGTCCTACGTTTCTTATGACGATGAAGTAGAGAATTAGCAATACATTTAGTATGATCACCAGATGAAACGCTTTTACGACAAAACACACAAGATGCATTAATATTCAAAACATTCAAAGGTTCATCATTCGTTACATTTAGATTTTGATTACAATTTGCCAGATTAGAATCTAAATCTGATGCAACATGAGTTTTATTCAAATTCCTAAGTTGGTCTTCTACTTCTTGAGCTTCTAGTTGTCCTCTCTTACGTTGCCAGAGCCTATTCTTCTTTTTACTGTTTCGCTTGGGTCTGCTAACGCTAGTAGGGGAGACTAGTCCTGTAGAAGTGGAGTTTGCAACATTAGTATTTTGAACAACCTTTCCTTTATCAGTTTTGTCTAATTTATACATTCCTGGTGCTATCACCGTGGTGTCAACCATCTTTCCTTTTTCAAGTATTTTGATTTTCTCTTTCAACTCGATGATGATGTGATTCTTATCCTGAATATTAGACTCAAGTATACCATTGCAATATTTGATGTCTATGTGGTTTTGTAGAAACTCGTCATTTTCAATTTTTAACTTCGCAATTTCTTTCTCGTATTTGAGACACAAACCTTTTAAAGACTCATTGTTTTTGCAAAGTTGACAAGAGTTTGAAACATTGTGACTTTGAAACTTCAATTCCCTTTCAAGACTTTTAGCTTGACACCATTCAAGCCTTTGATTAAGTAGACTGATTTGTTTTGAAAACTGTTTTGTCACATCATCATTCTTTTTCCTCAGATTATCATTCTCATGTTTCAGTGTCTCAATTTCCACATTCAACAAGTTATTATCAACACAATGATCATGCTTAAGCATAGAAGTACCAGAATTATAGAGATCATTCATGATAACAGACAAAATATCAGCATTGAGAACTTGTTCTAAGAGTCGATCAGCATCATTTTTGAAAACTCTAGTTCTTTGCTTTTGAACCAAAATTTCATTTTGATTATCATTGAAAACGTTTATCATATGTTTGACCTCCTTTTGAAGTTCCTGATCCCAACGTGTAGCACAGAGACGGAGGTGTTTGACAATAGGCAACAATTGCTTTTGAAAAATATCTCTCTTTTCGCGCTCGTAAGCGGATTGAAACGTTTCAATTTTTATTTCAGAATTACGTTCAATTGTCTCCTCCAAAATTTCGATGTCTTCCATAAAAGTTTTGAAATAATTTAAGACACGAACACTATTTGGTACGGGTGAAAGTTCACCGGATGATGGTAAAGGACCATTTACTTGTGCTACAGTTTGGACAGGGGCCTCATTGTGAGATGAAACATACGACTCTTCGATAAACCATGATTTCTCAGGTAAATCCTTTTGAGTAACGAACTTGACTGGATTTTTTGAATAGTCATATGATGTGCAATATTGAACATTACTCATTTTTGACCGACTCTCGTCTTCAAGTTCTTCTTCTTCCTCAGTATCAAAAACAACAGCACGCACAATCGTATTATCAAGCAAATAGTCCATACTGTAAATTTTTGGAACATCTTTGAATGCATTGTGAAGAAACATTGAATTGTAATCGCCAAGTGCAAATCCAGTACCGGGTCTCGGTTTTAAAGTAAATTTCTGAATTGTTGTGACAGAGTTCCCGTGTTTGTAAACAATGTTACGAAATTCTTTCAATTGTTTTACAAGATCAACAATATCACCGAGTAAGTTATCTATATACTTCCTTTTTCGTATTTTATGTTCACAAAAATCTTTTTGACAACTTGACAATTCTGTTTCTGTTTTTGAAAGTTCTGTTTGAAGACGTTCGACTTGCATTTTCAATTCACTCTTTTCACTTTCGAGTGTTGAAATCAACTTTCCGTTTGACTCGATTAAATCTTGCATTTTGCGTTGAAGATCTTGTTCTTTGTTGTAGGAATCGTGAAAAGCTTTTTCAAAACTTTTTGCATGTTTAATCTTGTCTTCCTGATTAGAAAGCTGAATTTTATAACATTCAATATCTCTTGCAAGTGACGCATTTTGTTCTTTCAAAACTTTGTTTTTCTCGTTTCACTTTATTATTTGCGATTGTTGAGCATCCAGTTGTTTTGATAACAATATGAGATCAGGGTCTGGATCAAATGATGGTTCATGTTGTTCGAAATGATCATGTTTATCATTCTCAATAGGATCATCAAATGAAACAACTGTGTCATCATCGAATATGACAACTGTGTTTATTTGTTCATCTGTATGAGATGATGAAGATGATTTAGATGGAACAACTTGTGCCATATCTGATTCATAAGCAGAAGGTGAGACTATTTCATTAATAAAGCATTCATCGAGGTCATGTACCTGAGACAAGCCGTCAGTGTCATACACTGGACCTGAATCATTGAGCTTAAGTTCCTGCATGTTGGCCATAAGCATCACAGCAGCATTGGCTTCCAGATCTTCCATGTCATCATCGTTGTTCACATTTGCCATGAAGTTGTTGTCCTGTTCAGGGAAATGTCCATCTTTTTCATCCTGAAGAGCCATGAGTAATGCCTGCTTGTGAAACTTACTACCCCGAGTTCTCGGTTTGGGACATGCTGTAGCAATATGACCTTGTTCATTACAATTGTAGCACCAAACTGCATTCCCTGAGGTGGAGTTCCTTGTAGCAACTGAGTCAGACCTTTGTTGAGAAGATCCTGAGTTGTTCCTGAACCCTGCATTGTTACCAAACCTCTGACCATTCCCATAACTTCCTGAAGAACTTCCTGAACCAGATCTACCATAGTTACGATTCTGAATTTCCACTCTTCCATCATTTACAACAGCTTGATTCCTGGTATTAGAAGATGAACGTTGACGGTTGTTCGTTTTGTTGGAGAATTTGCTGAAAGCACGAGCAATAAGAGCAAGTCCCTGATTCAACGTATTAAAGTCATCATCGTCATCATCATTGCAGTTGGAGTAGTACACAGCATCATTGTTGTTTGACGGAACAAGTTGAGTAGAAGTATCTTGTGGAGATGAATCATAAGGGACCATTTGGTTCGAGGTGGAAGATTGTGGATAACTGAAGTAGTTCTGCTCTTGAACATATGCATGATTTGACAGTGGTGGTGGAGCATAGGGAGATTGAGCTACGAGAGCCAAAGAATTTGGTGTTGTTGTGGGTGTGTAACCTCCTCGTAGAGCTCGATCTTTTTCCACTTCAGGTTCATGGTGTTTCAGAAAGTCATACAACAAACCATATGGAGCATCATGAAGATTCTTCGTTTGACGAACAAATGTCACATATTTATGCCAATCAGGGCCAAGACTACCAACAAATTTGGAGTTCACAGCGATCCTTGGTACTGTGATTTTGTGACGTTCTAGATCATTGACCACATTTGTGAAACGATGATAGTAGGATTCAAGTGACTCTCCAGGTTCAATTGTGATGTCAGTGTATTCCATGTAAAGCTTGGATTCCATGTCATCTTTGTTCAATTGAGTTCCTTCCATTAGGAGATGAACGTGTTCCCACATTGCTTTGGCTGTTTTCTGAGCATCGACACTTCGATAGATCGGATTAGGTATACCTTGAAGTATATAAGCCATTGCATACTGATCAGCTTCACGATGTAGTTTCTGTTCTTCAGTGAGTGCAGATTCTGCAAGGGGTCTATCACCAGGAGGACGTGGAGGATCAGCATGTGGATCACCAGCTTCAAATCTTGTTGGCCACTCAAATGGTCCTTCAAGTATCACTTGCTTCAAGAACTTCCCATGAGGTTTCTTTAGTTCAAGAAATCGTAAGAATCGACTTGACCATTGCACATAATTTCCAGGTGTAAGCATTGGAGGTGTTTCAAGTGATCCTGCCTCATGTCGGGATTGTTGAGTTGTAATAACTTCACACATTCTGTCAAACCAGTGAGGTTGTTTGGAGGAAAACTGAGTGTTTTGTAGTGGCACTTGATAAGGTTGTTGTTGAGGAATGAGCTGTTGTTGCATCATTAGGTAATGTTGTTGTGGATTGTATTTAGGAGGTTGTTGATTCATTATGTGCGGAAGGTATTGTTGTTGCTGATACTGCTGAGGTTGTTGTTGCTGAGGATAAGAGTGAGGGAAGTAGTGATTAGGTGGTTGAGACATCTTAGAACACTTGTGTAGAAATGGATCTTTGTAGAAGAATGAAATGCACGTTCCTTTGAGTAAGTTGCAAAATCCTTGGGGTAAGTTCAATTCTTACGCGTAACTTAATCTTACGCGTAAACTTTAAGTTATG
Source organism: Artemisia argyi (assembly GCA_030686995.1). Lineage (NCBI taxonomy): Eukaryota > Viridiplantae > Streptophyta > Magnoliopsida > Asterales > Asteraceae > Artemisia > Artemisia argyi. The sequence continues at coordinate 144,576,785 of CM060689.1, forward strand.
CGTAAAGAGTAGATTATGCGTAAACTAATAGTTTAGGCGTAAGTTTTCTCTTTACGCGTAAGTTTAGGCTTATGCGTAAGTTTAGACTTATGCGTAAGGTTTAAACAACCAAACAAATCTTTCAAACTTATCCAAGCGTGAAAGATAACCGTAGTCGAAGTATTCCACTAACTTATCCAAGCTAGGGAAGTACTGAGTCACCGTTACACGAGGAGAAGATCGTTGATGAAGCTTACGCGTAAACTCTGGCAAGTTACGCGTAACTCTGACTTACGCGTAGAATCAAACTTAAGCGTAGGTTTAAGGCGTAAAAGAGCACTTAACGCGTAGGATCAGGGTTTTAACCAATTTAACGCGTAAGAAAAGGGTTTTGGCCTATTTAACGCGTAAGAAAAGGGTTTAGACTAATTTTACGCGTAAGAAAAGGGTTTTGGCCTAGACTTATGCGTAAACCGACCAAAAAACACTGTAGACAGCTGGAAATAGTACTTTTTCCGACCACTTTACGCGTAAACCGTACTGTTCATCCAAAATAATGACTTTTTGATGAAAAAATGCTTAGAAATAAGGTACTTTTGATCAAATAACTTCACCAATACTAAGAAAACCTTAACTTTAGAAGATGTAGCTACCAAAAACTAGTTTTCCAATATCAAAGAAGCTATAAAACCTTAAAAAAAAACCTTAAAAATCACAACTTTATGCAACAACTAAGCTTCAAATCACTATATCAACCTTGAAACTTATCCAAGCTTCAAGATTTGAGTGAAAGAAACAAAGAAAAATGCAAAAAGATGAAGAAATAAGCACCAATCCCCACGTTAACCAAAGAAACTCACTTCAAACTTCTAGTAGGCGAATGATACCACTTGTTAGGTCACCATTTATGTAAACACAAGTATGATTGATAAAGAAATAAGATGAGAATGAGAGGTGGTTGATTAAGAGACAATATGAAAGGTGAGAGTGCAAGAGTTTCACTAAGATAATCAATTAACCAACAAAATAAAATGTAACATAAGGTTTCTATTTATAAGGGAGGAGCTAGGGCAACACTCCCTTCCTCCCTTATCCTTTCATACGTGGGCTTTCAAGGCCTCATGGGCTTTTACATGTTGCCCATTAACTAAACAATAATCATAAATAATACTAAAGCAACCTATTACAAAATGTAATGACCGAGACTTGACTAAATACTAAAGTATGATCCCAACAAGGTCCCAGAGGTTTTAAAATTTGTTAAATAGGTTTTCGAATGATAATAAAAATTTTATAGCCTTTGTGAGAATTTCGTGCTCTTCCGTCCCATCCTTGCTCGTCATAGACCTGAGATAAACATGCTAAAAGTCAACAAAAAGTTGAGTGATATTCATAGGTTTAAGTTTAAAAGTTGAACACAAGTTATAAGTGATAATTGCACCGTCATACAATTATAAGTTGAAAACAGTTGTTATTGCATTAAGCTCATGACACTCAGCCGATTAACAGATCTCATCACGAATGATGGATTATAGTAACAAGGGGCCCTCGGGATAGGTTCTTGCCAGTAACCTATTAGATTTCAAATAAAGTGCGTTTGGTTGTTTTATCCAACGCCCAAACGGGGATGGTCAATCCCTAATAGATCTATCCACAATTATTTACGTTCACCTCTTGGGTGACTAAGGCTCATGATATGAGGGGCTTTTAGCAAGGAAAGGTACTTAAGCAATAATGAGATTAGGTAAAGCATACCAAGAAAATACTTGTGTTCAGTTTGTAAAAACTAGCATGTATCCCCCTTGCAGGGTTTATAAAACATTTAAACAAGTAAAGGCGAGGCTATGAACTCACCTTAGTGGTTTAGTGAATAAAAATATCGATACTCAGTTTGCAAAATGGGAACGGCTCCACACATGACCTAGATAATATATGGCATGTTTTAGTGTTTGATAGTCGTAGGGTTTTAATCGCGAGTAGTTTTTAAATGCATGATTTGTTAATTTGACGTTAGTAAGACTTTTTGTTTTTATCGTATATCGTACGTTTAGTTTAGTTATATATATATATATATATATATATATATATATATATATATATATATAACGTAAGGTTTAATAATAAAAATAATAACGATAGTTTGAAATAAAGCGTAACGTTTAATAATAATAATAGTTTGAAAATAACGTAAAGTTTAATAATAATAATAGTAATAATAATAATAGTTTGAAAATAAACGTAACGTTTAATAATAATAATAGTTTGAAAATAACGTAACGTTTAATAATAAAATAGTAATAGTAATAATTGTTGAAAATAAACGTAACGTCGTGACGTAAACTTGTAAAAATAGAAAGTAAAAATAAAATATTAATTTTAGTATTTGACTTTGTCTTTTACAAAAATTTACACTTTTTACCCTAACGGCGTTAGCGTTACGCCGTTAGTCCAAAATTAAATATATTTACATTTTACGTCCAAAACTTTATATTTCTTACACCTTTCACCCTAGAGTTTATAAAAATCATTTTTCACCCTTTTAATTTACGAAATGACATTTTATACCGAAACTTTGAAAAGCTGACACTTTTAACCCGATTTTTGTAAAATTTGCAAATTTAGTCCAAACTTCACAATTATCAAAAATTAATGTTTTCATCTCTTAAATAGTTTCAAAACAGCTTATTGAACTTATTCTAACAGCTTATTAGTTCGAAAAATTAGTTTGATAGCTTATGGGCTTTTAACGAAAAATCTTAAGCCCGTTAGTGTTTTTGAATCCAATGGGCCTACGGGGTTTTGGGGCTTTGTTTTGGGCTAAGGTTAGGAGTATAAAAATGTTGTCAAACTGCTTATTACCTCAACTTATTTGATCGGCTTATTTTGAACTGATTGGGCCTTAAGGCCCAATCGATACAATTCAATTTTTAAAACTGGTTCGTATGCCGGTGTAGGACCGAAAAATAATGATTTTTATGTGATTCGGGAGGTCGAGGTTGATCAAAATAGATGATATCCATGTTTGGTTCTAGAGAGATAAAGTAGAGAGAGGGTGAAGAAAACGGATAATATTAATATGAAAGTAAAGGTTACGCAATTTCTCATACCCCTCATGGAGAGTCGTGAGGGGTATTTATAGGCTCATTACAAAATTACTTTGCCTTTTGTACAATAGTAGTCCCTAAAGGCACAACTAACTACGTATCTAGTCCAATTCACGTATGTGACGTTATCTTTATAAAAGAGCGAGGCTAACAATCTCCCTCCAAGATATCGTCACACGTGAATGGTTACAATGAGACCTATAAATACATAAACAATGTAAATTACAACAATAGTAAACTATGTTGATGTTGTTGAAGCGCAGAGTCTCTGTAGTCTAGATACTGAGGCAGACTTGAAGTTCTCTCTTCCGACGATCTCGGCGTATGATCTTTGACACTGACGACAAAGGTCTTTGTAGCTCTGAACTTCAACTGTAATGGTCTAGTTAGGTCATTACTCCCTCCTAACTAGTGAGCCTTTATTCTTTTTCCTGCTCCCTCCTGAACCGACAACTCTCTTTTCATCACGCAGCGGATAACGTAGAAATCAAAAGTGTAGGCACATGGTTGTCGTTCAGGGAGCATCATGACAATATAACTCACATAGTATTGCACAAAAGGTTGGTAATACGCCCTGATGTACACATCATTAGTACTTCTTCGGTTCTAGTGTAAGCACAATTCCCTCGAACAACCAACGTACTAGAGATGAAACACTACTTCTTTTGGCATGTTCTTCTCCCTCCTGATGGTTGCGATTTTTCGAAATCATCATACTATTTTGTGTACATGCCATAATTACCCGTACTTTACACTTCTGATGCAATATAGATAGACCGTGTAAGCATAATTTGTGAGTATATGTCGCAAAAATATACTCTCAATACTTTTCTCTCAAATCAACCTGTAATCGAACCTCCTTTGAATTCACTGGCTAATAGTAATGACCACATATGGAGACAGCCCGATATGACCAACTTGAAAATGAAGTAAACATTCCATCTTGTGACTTAATGCTTGTACGATAGATGTGACTTAATACCTATACTGAGCACTACAACGTAACTCCTTTAAGTATGAGGTTGCACGAAATATTCGTCACTTGAACAATCCACTGCTTCGCGTGACACTGAGTACTACAACGTAACTCCTTAAAGTGATAGCTATACTGTGAGCACTACAACGTAACTCCTTTCATCAGTAATAACTAGATTGTCAAGACTGAATTTTTTTAATTTGCGCAGACAAGTTATCTTCAAAAGTCGTGCATCCAACCACCCCTAGACTTTGAGATAAATAAGTACACTTTCTGAAATTCCACTTCAAAGTCAAATCGATAATACCGTACAAAAACCCCGTAGTCATTTTTCTTAAACGAAGCAATTCTAGCCGTGAATAATGTATCCCTGTGAAATTTTTATAACACCAAAATACCACTCAATTGGCCAAATAATTAAAAGTTGTGTCCAAACCTTTTTTGTTTTAAAAAATTCGGAAAGCAATTTTTAAATACTAATGTGAGCAGCCCATCATTTCGTGTGATCCATCAGCTCATAACATTTGATATCATAAGGTCCACTAGCAACTGAATTACACGATCCAACCAAGTCCATGTAAATTAGAAGCGTGAATCGAAAACATGAAATGCCTATCCATTCAACTTTATATCTGGTATAAAGTTATTCTATACAAACCCTAAACACATTCAAGATATGTCCGCCCCCCCCCCCCCCCCCCCCCCCCCCCCCCCCCCATCTCCTCGTTTCTCTCACCAAACAAATAATACGCTCATCATATCTTTTCATCTTAAGATCTGCTTCTCCCAACAAACTTCTCTCATCACAGATCAAATCAAATTCTACCATCAGAATACAACCGATTAAGATCAATACTCATCATGAATCACAACCGAACACTCTTACTTTTATATGATTTTTCTTTGACCGTATAACAAACAAACAAAAATCATCCCGTATGTTCTTCCCATTAGTTTGAATATAAGCAAAGAAGAGAGATGGCTTCAAGATATGTTATATGGGTCTCGGGTAGGATGTTGTTGTTGTGAGTTACGTTTTGTATAAAACCGAACCAAGAAAATGATTCTAACAGCGTTGTTATAAATCTTTTCTTTTTGTGTTTCGGATATTAGGCTTCCAAAAGGATCGATGATGATATTGTTCAACTAAAAAAATCTTAAAAAGATTGGTGAAAAAGTTGAACAAACAGAGATCGAATCATGTTTGATGTTTGAAGTTGGGATGATGTTGTTAGACTAATAGATTGAAGGAGATGGTTTAGGATTGTATATGGATTTGATGATGTTGTAGTTGTTTATGATTATGGATCTGGTCTTTGAATCTTTTCTGTATCATTTCATTTTCGAATAATGCTTGGACTGTAGATATGATTGTAACTGAGGTCATTGTCAGTCTTGGTATTATCTTTTGTGGTCATGGTCCTTCTTCTACTTCATCTTACTCTTTTCTTTTTTTTTTTCAGTTTTTGACCAGTTTACGCATAAGTTTTTCATTTATGCAAGTTTACGCAAAACATTATGCGTAGACCTGTTTGGAAACTTATGCGTAGAGCTTTACGCGTAAACTTCAACTTTTGCGTAACCTGTGCCTTATGCGTAGATTTTACACGTAAGACAAGGGTTTTGACCCGTTGTTGACCCTTACGCATAACTTGTCCAAGTTATGCGTAGAAAACTGAAGTTAAGCGTAAAAAGAGGGTTTTGACCCTTTGACCACGTTCAGGCGTCCTTTTCCGTTCAGATTCAGGCCAAAAAATTCGATGAGTATTTCGACCACATATTCAGACCACCTTTTGACACCAAATATCGATATTGACCACCAAAAAGATGAGACCACAATATCACGATTTGGTAAAAAAAAAAAAAAAGAAGACAATAAAAATTTAATAAGTTATAATAAACTGTTATGAAAATGACAAAAACAGTTATTATAAACCTGATAAAGCACAAAAGACTCCTTATTTTGACCATATGGATACTCAAACAACTGTTTTACCACTAAAAATGTAAGAAAAAAAATTTCAGATCCGAAACAAATGGGTAGAACAGTCTCTAAAAATAGTACGAAACCACAAAAAAAATCATCAAAAAATAAACACCATAGCTCTGATGCCAATTGTAGGACCGAAAAATAATGATTTTTATGTGATTCGGGAGGTCGAGGTTGATCAAAATAGATGATATCCATGTTTGGTTCTAGAGAGATAAAGTAGAGAGAGGGTGAAGAAAAAGGATAATATTAATATGAAAGTAAAGGTTACACAATTTCTCACACCCCTCATGGAGAGTCATGAGGGGTATTTATAGACTCATTACAACATTACTTTGCCTTTTGTACAATAGTAGTCCCTAAATGCACAACTAACTACGTATCTAGTCCAATTCACGTATGTGACGTTATCTTTATAAAAGAGCGAGGCTAACAGCCAGTTTGCTTTGTGACTTTTATAGGTTCAAAACACGATTTTTATTACCAGGTTTCTATACGAAAATGATTGTTTGACATGGGGTCTATTATTTTGTGAAATAAAATGGCATGCTTGTTAAGTAAGTTTTAAAGATATACGTGCGTTTTGGGCTAGCATGGGACAAGTTTTTATAAAACAAAAGACTTAGAAAAATTTTAGAGTTTTTGATACTTGTTCGTATATGTTAGAAATGTATTCTAAAATAGGTTGTACTTAGCTTTTTAGTTTCAAGACTTTACATAACTCGATTGTTAGGGTGTAAAATATATAGACGAACGTAAAATATATATATATGTCGTTTATTTAGTTTTCGAATAATGAAGTGCATTTGTGTGTGTCGCGTAAAAAAATAATGCAAATGAAAGTTTTATATAAATATTGAAAAGAGTTTGTTAGTAACTTACGACACCAAAATGGTGGTTAAAACAAGACGTAGAGTCGAGAAGTGAGTGATATGAGTACGTAGTGTGTATCACTACTACAAAAAGTGACATGGAAACCGGTTAGAGTAGCTCATGGAGAGTGGTTTTGGAACCACTCTCTATGAGGGGGTATCTCTATGAAAGAAAAACATAGGAACCGGTTCTCCAACCGGTCTCTGTAAGACTTATGAAGACCGGTTTTCTGCCAAGAGCCAATCTTTATTATAGAATAAACACACATGCTTGTCTTCGTGTGGATATATCAAGTAGAGTGGTGTTTAAGATAAAAACCAGTCTCTATAATTTAATTTATTAAAAAAAAATAGGTTGTTTGGGAATGCTTATTAAAGCTGCTTATTATGATTGTTTGGGATTGTTTGTTGAAACTTGAAACTACTTATCAAGATAAGCAAGTTTAATAAACAATCCAAACAATCATATAACAGTTAATGAGCAGATCCCAAACAGCTCCTATAAATCATATATATCGAGTAACATTCATATCTACCCAAACATAAACTATCATTAATTAATAAACATGCCAAACCAAAATTTCTAGTTAATATAAGCCGCGGGCTTCGAAGAGCCTTAAAATAAATAAAGTATACATTTGATTCTTGAAGAATGTCACGAACAATTCAACTGAATAGAAAATGCATTCTTTATGTATTGTGTTCTATTTATTCCCCATCTTTCTACTCATCATCGTCATCCGTGTTATGTATCGTCATCATCTGTGTTATGTATGATAAACAAGGATCAGAACATTGTTGACAAATCAGTATCTGATTTGTAACACCTAATATCATTTCAGTGTACACTTATGACCACGGATGAAACATAATAGAAACTTTTTCTATCGAACTTCATAATGAATAATTAATTTCAACAGGACTGACATTGTGTTCTAACATCATGTAGGCGGGTATAGTAATTTCAGAAATCTAATATTTACAATTTAATTAAAGAGCGAAGTCAAAATAGGAGCTAACATAACCTGGTACTCTGGTAGCAAAAATTAGTTTTGCTACAACTTAAGCTATCATCCTTAAAATATGGTGACAACTTTAAGGTGTTTCATTTAACCCAATCAATGAAACAACTAATAGATTATGTGCAAAACAAAACACCACTTATGACTCAAAGTTATAACACTTGAAGCATTTGTCACAAAAACAAGTCATCTAAAATTTATTGTGCACGAGAATTACCTGTTATGCTTATATAGTGGACCTTCATCATTTCTTTCGTCAAGTTTCCACATACGTTTTCTTCCCTTTTGATAATGAATTAGCTACACAAAAGATAAAAGAGGGTTAATTTGTTTACATAATGGTAAAGTGTAACTAAAATCTAAAATATAGACGAGTTCAAGTCCATTGGACATGTATCCACTTTATATTTTACTAGTTTGACCCGTTAGAGATATAAGATAATCAAATCAAACAATTCATAAGTAAATGAGTTGAGAAAGTCACCTAGACAAACTATTATATTAGTTAATAGCAGGATCATGATGTTAAGTTGGGTTTCACAGGGGTTGGGAAGACTTTCACCCTTGTGCTCAGTGACACGAATAGTACCACAATTCTACACCTGGATTACAAAAAAAATCAAACCAAAACAAATTTTAGTATATAGATATGATGCATACAGAAGCTTGTGGTATGCTATCCATTTGTAAAAAGCCGAAAGACTTAACCCCATTGTTACCACAGTTGTGAATTTGCATTCCAAAAACTTATTAAATGAGTTAAAACATAACCAGCAATAGAAAACTAACACATGACCAAACAAATATACCTGGTACAATTTGTTAAGCTTCTTAAATGAGGATTTTACCAAGACTTTTATCCAATATACATGTTAGAAAATAGACTCTATATGCATAATTAAAATAACATTTTGAACAATGAAGTAACTCTTATTGTTAACAGTGATCTATCCTTCGTATCTTGCATATGGATTATAGTATGATATCTTTAAAGTAGTGGATACTAGGTACTAACATCTATTTAATTTTTTTCAGCATTGAGTTTTAACATAATTACATATGATAAATCTGAAATTTTCTATTCAATTTAATTTCATGTTAGACAAAAAAATGTCCATTTAACCAACAAAGTAAACTAATAAGCAATCAAACCTCCGATAATCATCAAACAAAATGATACAAAAATATTTATTAAAAAATAAAATGAAGTATAATACATGAATAGAAATCAAAACCTCTACAGACTAAAACCACACAGCAATTGTACAATAAACCAGCAACACAAATTACTCAAAAGATATACCATTTACCGCATAAAGTAGCAATATCACCACCTACAAACCTCAAATCAAGAACAAATGAGAAACCCATGGATAAGAAGTTTATGCACCTGTTGAAACAAAACAAAAAAAATAACATGTTGTTAAATGACTTATGGACAAATCAATAAACTATTAAATTGTAGAACAAATATTACACTAATTTAATCTAAATATCACAAAAACAATACCCAATTTCTTTCATTCGGATTAAGAGCTACCCAGATCACGCGAATGAATATGCTTTCGATGGCGGATGCGGATCTGGGATTTTGAATAAGAAGGGTTTGGAAGAGAAAAATGCGGATCTAGGACTATGGATAGCTAAATGTCAATTTATGATATAAACCATCAGATGGTGGGAATTTTGACGCTAGATGAAATTTTGTGATATTTGAAGGGAAATTGGAGCGCCTAACGCAATTTTTGGTTTCACTTGAAAATTAGTTTAGTTTGGGAAATAGTGTAAGGTATGGGTGAGCAAACGGATCTGATGGACCGGACCGACTGACAAAACCGATCGGACCGACCACATTCAATCCGATCTTGGTATAGGGTTTTTCATAATTTCAGTCTCGGTCTGGTTCGGTCTGGTCCTGTCCGGCTTAAAAATCGGACATTTAGCCTACTTGGACTGAGACCAGACCCAGACCGAGACCGAGAACGGACCGGACTGAGACCGGATCAAGCACATTTAGTCCGGTCTCGGTCTAGGTCTTTTGCCGGATTCGGTCTCGGTCCGATCCTGTTTTGGACCGATGAGCAGCCTTAGTGTAAGGCTTTTAATGAAAAGTATTAGTGTCACTCCACGCATAAAGTTACCAATTTGAAGAGAAGTAGATGAGTATCGCACGCTGCGGCGACGGGTACTCATGTGATTAAATTTTTCGGTGAACAAATATCTATTTCGAGTATCAAATAATTTGATCACCTTTAAATGATATTTTTATACTTAAGAGAATAAAGCATAGTATTTGCACAAAGCAGCAGGAACATATAGTTTAAAATGGTTTTTAATTTTATTGAGTTTGGTATTGATGGATGATAGTTTTAACTGATTATCAACTATTTTCGGCAATGGTGTAAAAGATTCGGAAGATTGGATATGTAAAAGAGATTAAAAAAAATAATAATAATGTGATTTTAAAATATTTTGAGAGTAAAGTGGTAGCCACTAGCCAATGTTGTTGATCCACGTGCTTGTAAACTATCATTCATTTAATATTTAAACACCATTTTATTGAATTATTAATACAGTTTTATAGACAATTTATTTAAATTTCAAGTTATATTAATACAGGTTTAAGGAAAAATTATTTAAATTTCAAGTTTTTATTTAGTTTTAGTACGATAGAAAAGCCTTAAGGCCAATCGTAATGACGACCCGACTTATGGTCTGTCTACCCTCCTCAACCGCCCCTCTCCCCTAGAGGTGCACAAAGCCCGGGTCAGGCCCAGCTTGGACTGGACTGAAAAAACCTGGGCTTTTATAGTTCAAAAGAGCCCGGAACTAAAAAACTCGGGTCAGAACAAAAAAAATAGGCATATTTCGGCCTAAATTGTCCGGACCATGCCGTACTGGACTTAGCCCAACCCATATTAGGAAAAGCCCGGGGCCGGGCTTATATTATGACTGTTATAAGTAATGGGAGGGACAAACGGAGTGCATGTGGCGCCAAATACTATAATAATATTTGATGCTAAATAAATATTTTTTAATTACATTAGTAGTTTTAATTAGTTAATTGAAAAAAATTGGAGGGAATGTATAATATTTTGCCATCAATTATTTTAGAATTTTATGATGTTAAATAAACAATGTGGTAAGAATTTCTCAGGCAATAAAGGAATGGACAACAGAAACATAGTGGCCTAGTGGACCGGTTTTAATATAGAGAACCGGAGTCTATGGATTTTCTATTAAAGAGACCGGTTAATAAGTCCCATGCCCGCTGGTATTTTATCATATAAACTAGTTTTTATAGAACTGGTCTCTACTAAGGGGTGTTTATAGACTTTTTTGTAGTAGTGTATGTGTGCTCGACCAAGGTTCACAAACAACAATTTGTTCCTCCTAAACCCACACGAATCCCTTGAATTTCCTACCCAAATGCTTCGATCCAAGCTAGACTAAAGACTTAATATTTTTGGTGAGTTTTTGGTTTGTATGAATGTGGTAAACGAATGCATGCATGCAAGGTGCTATATATATGGAATTTTTGGAGTGTTTTAGTGGTTATGAATTTATGAGATTTGATGGTAGAGTGTAGCAGGAGGCTTTCAAAAGTCTTGGAAGGAAGAAAAGTAACATGGTTCTCATTGTTTGGTTTTGCATGGAAATGAAACGAAAATGTTCATGCATGGGTTTATATATGGTGTCTAGTGTATGATAGTATCTCAAATTTAATGTGATTGGATGATTGCTTGTATCCCAAAAGTCCTAAAGTTGTAAGAATGAACATGTTACTTCATGCTTTGGTTTCTAGTGTCGACATCTCAAGACTCAAAGAAAAAAAAACGTGGGTATTGATATATTGAAATGAATTCGGTACTTGTGAAAATACATTTTAAAAAGTTGTAGTACTTGGCCTAGGTGAATATTATAAGGAATTGAGTGTGCATGAATCAAGGAAGGTACTCTTTTGTTTTGAAAATAACAAGTCGACATGCCTTTTATTTTGCAAACGATTTGTATACTTGGCTGAGACTGGTGATAACCGATCACGTGTAATGTTTAAAACATATGTTTGAGTTAAAAATGGTTTTAGAACTCATTAGAAACAAATGGGGTTTAAAACGGTTTAGTTTGGATTAGGTGAAATTTTATGAAATCGTTTTTGGGACATAAGCTTTGCCTAGTAAAAACGTATCTAGACTTGATGTGAGAAACTAAAAGTCGACACTCTAATTGTTGGCTAGGGGAGTAATGAGTATGTGTAAAAATAAATGTGTGTCGTGTGTAAGATTTGAGCATACTAAGCTCGTTTCTAGTTGTCCTAGTCATGTGGAAGTGAAAAAAAAAAACAAAAGAAAGGAAATGGGCTTAGTTTGGTTTTGGGCCGTGAATAGTAACAGGCCAAAAGTTAGGTGTTGGGCTTGGTGTAATTAAGGGTCCGGTTTGGTGTATTTTAAGATTAGTAAAATATTGATTGTAATTAGTGAAAAGTTTAGAAATTAATTAGTGAGACGTTTACGTGAGTCCGAGAGTGAATAGTGTTTTGTGAATAGTGTTTCGTGAATAGTAAAACTTTTAAAAAACATCTCAATATCACTAACCGACTCCAAAAACGATGAATAGTGAAATGATAAATAGTGTTTGTGAATAGTAACTGATGAATAGTAATTTTTGAAAAATGTCTCGAAAATGCAGGTTTGTAATGAATAAAAGAAAATTTTAATATTCTCGCGATTTTAAACTATAGTGGTACATGTGTGAGCATCATTCCAAGCAAAAAAGAATCATGAATATCGTAGTGATTTTAAGTAACATAGCATATTTGATAATAAAATATATAAAAAAAATTGTTATTGGTAAAAACGTTATTAATTAACAAAATGATATATTAGTCTTTGATTTACTTTTATTATTTATAGGGAAATTTACGGGAGTTTACATAGGTAGTATTAAAGACACGGGTAAATGCATACAATACAGCCAAAAGACTACAAGTTTTTGAAATTGTTGACTATTGCAAAGTACCAACATCACAAACTTAAACTTCAATTGTATTCCGGATGATCCCAAGTCTGAGAGTTGTTTAAGTCGTAACCGTCGTCGTAAGGATCAAAGCTCGCAAACCTCTCTGCATCTAACTGAGTTTCCAATCTGCTCAGCTCCCGATCCTTGTTAGAGTTTCAGCCATCTTCATACGCTGTCACATTTTCCTCAAAGCTTAGTAAAAAGTTATCCATATGAGGTTCCTCTTGTTGTTCAAGTTGTTTGTACATTTTCTCTTCTTCCAAAAACTGGTGGAATTCTTCTTCTGCTAGGCTTAACTGCTCCTCATCTTCATCCAACCTTTTATATTCTTCTTCTTGTAAAAAAAGAGATTCAAGAATCTCTTGTTCCATAGCCTGCCTTATCTCCTCTTCATCCATCCACTAATAAAAAAATATAAAATAAACAACAAAATTAATATATGCATACATCATTTCCTACTTAAACACAATAGATCATCAGTGAATCATACGATGAATGTTTGCATACCTGTTGCCTTCTCCCATCAACATGCCTTTTTTTCCTCGTATGTTACCTTCGTTTTGGGGTTGTGGAGATCATTCATTGTGACAACTTCTCTTATTATGTCCAACGGTCAGAAAATTAGAGCATTTCATCTGTTTACGAGATCTAGATCTACCCATTGATAAGCAATTTCAGGGGGAAATACTAGACTTATTTTGAATTTAAATTTGGGGATTGATTGGCTCCAAACGGTCAACCTAAATTGACCAAAGGATGGTCAACAAAGTCAAACTGCCTAGAGTCAATACTCCGTGGAATACAGTGTTTCCCCGGGTCGTCATGTCCCAACGAGGTGTGATGGTATAAAAACGGGTTTGTGATCGGATGAATTTGAATGGGAAAAAGATAAATGTGAGTGAGTGATTTAAACTAAGGATTTATAAAACAAAATAGCTTCAATAAGATATGAAAATGATTACGTGAAAACTAGATACCTAAAAGCGTTTAAAAACCTAAAACGCGTACGTTTAATTAAAACTACGTTTAACGTACAAAATAAAACGTGAATTCTGTCCAATATAAATCCCACAGATGTGAAAATTATATTTTTAGAATCCAAATGATAAAAGAAAATTATTGGAAATAGAAAATTATTTTTTTGACTATTTATGTAATTATTATTAATTAAAAACTAATTATTAATTATTTTAAACTAATTTAAATTATACTAAAATACACTTAAATATTATTTTAAGCTACAAAAATAAAAATTAAATCTTGAAAATTCTAAAATAACTTAAAATTAATTTTAAAACTGAAATTAATTTTTTTGGGGTTTTTATTTAATTTTTATGAATTTAAAATGATTTAAAAATACTTAAAAATTAATATTAATTAAGAAAAGTACTAAATAAGCTTAGAAAAATCTGAAAATTTTATGGAAATTCTAAAATAATATACTAAACCTAGAAAAAATATAAAAAGTTAGATAAGCCCACTAATAAGCTGAATCGGGCAAATAAGCACTTTAAATAAGCACTTAGAATAAGCAGTTGATAAGCAGAATGCACAAAAAGCTCGGGTATAGTGTGATATACTAAAACAAACTCAACTCAACTGAAAAAACTCAGATAAGCCCTGGCCGCAAGGCAAAACGAGTGCTCAGACACATTGAACTATTTAGAAAGAAACAAGGCTAAATGGGCAAACTTTGCTGGCTTGTGGGGCCCACAAGGATGGTTGGAAGCCCAAACAAAAAGTGGATCTAATTAGCTGAGCTTATTGGCTTTTCAAAAAGCTAAAGCTCAACCTTTGGAACCCACTATTGAAGTCAGGGGGGGGGGGGCTTGGAACTTTGGCTTTTCAAGCTGAGCACTCAGCTTATATGTGAAATGGACCAAATACAAGGGACTTGCAGCCCTACCTAATAAGCTCTAAACCTAAAGATAAGACATGCGCCTTCAAGACCAGCTTATTGGCTTTCTAAAAAGCTAATTAGTAGGGGGTGGGGTCCACTAATGAAGTCAGAAAAAGCTATGGAAAAGGGGCGAAAACCTGGGTGGATTGGTGCAACAGGGGCCTGCAGCCCTGTTTGGGGGGTTGTGGGGCCCACAATAAAAATCACAAAAATGTAAGGACAATGGGACTTCAAAGTTTAGCTGGGGGGCTATAACATGTAAAAAAAATCAGGGCCTGAATCCAAACACAAAAATCACAACAATTCCTATAAAAAGTGGATTTTCTGCACAAAGAGCAATTTGACGTTTGATGTTTTTCTAAAAGTTGACTAAAGTCAGGTTTGATTGATCTCTACTCACTGAATATGAAGTTATGAGCTAAGTAAAAACTGAATTAAGCTAACTTATCAACTAGTACAACTATAATGAAGATTATGCAATTATAAAACTAACTGATGTGAGCTGGACATGAATTTGCAACTGAATTTGACTTTTAATGCTATGAACCTACCATTTTATGCTATAATTAATCTATCCTAACCTAATAAATACTACTAGTTCAAGGGAAACAACAATGTAACAACTCTAACACTAAAATAAAAGCAGATCCAAACACCCCTTTTCAACACTGATTTTTTGATTTTCAAGTGAAATGAGATTTTTAAACCATGAACTTGATTCAGAAGGTTACGTTATGATGACATGAAATTATTTGAGTATAAAAATACCAAAGATAACAACTTTTACTCATTAATCACTAAAATGCTTATTATGGCAGTGAAATGCATATAATGAGCAAATAAGGATTTCAAAGAATAGGCATATAATCTTAAGCAATAATTTAACTCTAAAATACCAAATAAACATACAAGAGCAGAGAACAACAGTAAATAGCTATTGTACAATATTATGCAAAGGATTGAGAAATAAGCTTACAACTTATCCTAACTGAGAACTAAGGTACCAAGGACAATTACCATATCCTATAGCCTCCCATGAGGCGCCTAAACCAAGGCCATCCATTCTTTGCCCTGCTCCATGCTTGCATCTTCTTCTCTGCTGAATTTTTTATTTTCTACTAATTTATTTGGAATTTTTGATATTTTTAGTTAAACTGAATGAAACCTATTTTAAAGCTTTGAAAGCTTATACAAGCTTACTAGTGAACTGAATAGAGCTTAAATGAACATTAAGCAACAACCTGTGACAATATAAAATGAATTTGAGATTTCAAGTGGAAATGGCATAAACTGAAAATGGTAACAAGACTTGAATTAAAGGGGTAAGAAAGTTCAAATTACACTATATTAACTGAAAACAACCTTTATTTAGCTAAGATTACAACTGAAAAGTAAAATTACACTATTTCTACACTACACCTATATTAATTAACTACTACTTCCTTCAAACTGCTTCTTTCTTTCTTTATAGACACAATTAGGGTTCCAGGTGGCCTTCTGAATATTTCCCATCAAATCTGGACCCTTGATTAAGGATAGAATGATCTCAGCCTTCAATATGGATTTTGACGCCAAAATAGTCTACACCCACTAACTGATAACTTGAAGAAGTTATTTAGAAATTAAGGATTCTTGTTTTTAGTGTTGGTGGAGGGGAACAAGTGATGGGAGAATGCAGAGGGATGATGGAGTTGGAGTGTTGGCAGAAGGTTTTGCAGGCCAAGTGGAGGGGATGAGGTGGTGTTTGACCAGGGATATAATAAACGGGGTGGGAGATGGGTTTTATTATTTGTGGGTGGTGTTGGGCTGGTAAGAAGGATTGGGCCAGGGTGGATCAGGCTTATGATTTGGCTGGGTTTGTTTTGGGGTTTAATATTAAGGGGTTTGGTTTGGTAAAGTGTTAAACACCACAAGGACCAATCTTGTAATATTCTGAAAATAGAGGGACCTACCATGCCAACTTCCAAAGTACAAGTAGGGGTAAAACATGCCAAGTTATCAAAGTCCAAAGATATAATTTGCAATTTTCCATTTTTGGTCCTTCAAGGACTAAAACTGCAAATAGGTGAAACTTTAGGGGCTAAATTGCAAACTTATTCAAACTTTCATTTTAAGGACTAAAATTGATACTTGTGATTTCCCAAAGACCCAAAATTGATTTTTCATCCAAAAATTCCCACCAGGGACCAATTCTGCCAAAATTTGAAACTCCAGGGACTAAACTGCAATTTTCTAAAACTTTTGAGATTTTTCACCAAAGGACTAAATATGACAACTTATGATTTCAAAAGGACCTTTGGTGACTTTTCTTTCCAAATAAGTGCTCAGGGACTATTTTTGCCAATTTTTGAAAGTTGGGGGACTGAAACTGCCAATTTTGCAAACTTTATACGTTCTTCATCTGTTTTTGCTCATTTTGCATCTAAAACATATAAAACACAATTTTGAAATATTTTTAGTATTTTGATGCATTTCTAAGTGTTTTTGTATGTTTTGCAGTTCAGATTTGACCAAAAATGATGAGTGTTTGAGCACTCATCGCGGATACTAATGGTCAAAATATAACCCTACTTATAAAAGCATCCATAAAGCTTTATGGTAAGCATAAAGCGTGGTAAGGGACGAAACATACGAAATCAATATGTTTACACTGTTTCACGAAGGACCAAACAGATAACACCAATGTCAATAAGTGATTAAGCATTTAAGTTATACAGGCAACAAACAAAAACCAAGAACAAAAGCGGATCAAGCAAAATAGATCTTCATTTCATTCGATAACATAGAACATAGATCAAAAGTACATGATAGTGTGATACTAGAAGATCAAGCAAAATACATAATACATAAGACCCAAAAGACAACATACATTACACACTAAATGTTTCACCATTACTGATTAACAAGAAAATCAAGTTTTCCTAAGAAAATCAATGAAATTGTTCCTGCCCCACACCTGAGCATGGGTTTCAGTAATCATCTTGTTAATCTCAATAGCCTTGATGACATTTTTCTTTTGAATCTTCTTAAGATCTTGTAGAAGCCTCCATGACATAAGGGAAGTACGCCATCCTTCTAGTTCAGCCATAAACTCTTGTGTTTCGTGGGTCACATGAACCAAATCCACATAACACTTGAGGAGTCCTTTTGCAAGCTCTATATCCTTGTCGTTCTCGCGTTGATAGTTCAGAGCAATGCTAGCAAAAATTTCGTAGGAACCGGTGGCGGTTGCAAGTTCCTGTAGGCGTGGGAATTCTGACATTTTTTTGGTGTTTTATGTTTGGGAAGTAACTTAATTGTGTGTTTGTCATGAAAAACCTTTGGGGTACGGGCCCTTAAATACTAACTAAACTGGTGACGTTACAAATTCAGGGACCAAATTTGATATTACTATATAGTAAAGAGTAAAGTTATTAAATGGCGGGAATTTTAAGTATACAAACATCAACGTTGGCAAGGTTGGGGACCAAGGGCAAAATTATACAAAAATTATCCAATATGCTTAAGTTATTCGTTTGGGTAACGCCCCAATAAACCCGACCCAAAGACCCGACCAACTTAACCCTAAAAAGTTTCATAATAACCCAATACAGAGAAAAATCAGTCATTCCACATTGTGAGAAACAACGTTGATGCAAGTTAATGGAAAGAAACATATTTGTGACAACAATTAAATGTTCAGAACCAGAAGATGAAGGAGAAGTATTGTTCTGGATTCACACAAATGGGAGATTTGAATATACCCCACTCAGGTATGAAGGCGGATCCATTATTAATGTTAATGCTTTTAGGTATGATAGGGGTATCTTTAGTTCAACCCTAGATAATCTATTATCAGAGATTAAGGAACCAAAATGGGCGGTGTTTTTTTGTCATCCAAATAAATCGCTAGAAAATGGGTTGCACTTGATTTATAGGGACCAGGATGTCCTTAAGCTATATGATTTTGCGGAAACACATGAGTAAGTTGATATCTTTGTTATACATAGGCCACAAATGTTAGCAGAATTTTACTTGGAAAACATTGGTTTTGAGGTTGTGGGTTGGTTAGAGGAAGATGCTAACTTCAGAATGTCAAGTGGGAGACCTTTTATGACTCGCCGTAAGTTATCAAATAGGGAAAAGATGTTATCCATGACAAAACTAGCAAACAGGAAAAAAGATGTTATCCATGACAAAAGCATCAAAAATAAGGGAAAGGGTATGCTGATTATGGAAGAGGACGAGTTGTAAGAGGAAAAGGGCGAGGAAGTTGTAAAAACTTATAAGCGAGGTTTTGATGGGAACGGGAAGGCTATAATGGTTGAAATTCCTGTTTTTGATGAGGAAAACATTGCTGATGGGCCTGGTGATTGTCATGTTGTGCCTAGTGGTGTGATTCGTTGTGTTTTGGTGTGTGCAAAAACAATTTATCAAAATATCAACAAACGTGTAGTCTATGTTATCGTGAGACAAATAGACGTGAAGTAATACGAGTAAACCTTTTAGGAAAAAGATTACCTCGCAAAACTTGTGAAAGTGATATTAAATTGTGAGACCGGGAAGTGATTTCCCGGGTCGTACCCCAACAAGGTGTGAATGGAAAGTTTCGTGAAACAATCGAGATTAAAACCTTGTATGTTTGGTTGTGAAAGATTGTTTGGTTTTGTGATACGTTAAATTAACGAAAATTAAGAATTAACGAACGAAAACGGGATAAACGTAACCTAAATGGGAAAAATAAACTATGGAATGCTAAGAAATATTTAAAATAACCTAAAAAACTACGGGAAACATGCTAGGGAAAACGGGGAATCCTAAAACGTAATCTAAATTAAAAACGCGACGTTTATTAAAAATAAACGTCAACGCGTAAAATAAAACGTGAAATTTGAGCTACAAAAGTCCTACGGGTTTCCAACTAATTTTCCTACGTGCTAGATGACAAAAGAAAACTTTAGAAGAAAAAAAAAAGATTAATTTTTCAATAAAAATTCTATTTATTACGAATTAATTACTAATTAACACTAATTAAATTTTAATAAATACTAAAACTAATTCTAAAATTCTAAAACTTTTTTGATAAATACTACAAGTTAAAATGGTTCTAAGAAAAATATAAAGAGTGGGGACTTAGTACAAAAATAAGCTGGAATAAGCAGATTAAGCTGAAAAGGCTTTAAATAAGAAAAACTATCAAACAATGGTTGTATAATAAATCTTGCAAAGGTTAAATGAAAAAGACCCTAGGGCGCATGGTATCCAGGTGTGTGTTGTGTCTATTATGGGTGCAAGAGGTCCAGGGTTCGAATCCCACCTCTTGCACTTTTTGCAAATAATTTTTTTTTTCAATTTTTCTTTTACAAACTTATTAAATATATGAAAATAAGCAAATTCTAAAACTAAAACTTTTTCAGAAAATCAATGAATGAGCAGTTTAGAAAAGAAATTGCAACAGTGAGTGTTTAAGGTGTTCAAGTGAATTTTTGAGATTTGGCAGTCAACAAAGTCCAAAATAAGCCAAACTAAATGAGCAACCAAGCTTAAACACACAAACATAAACTAAAACCTAAACAACAACAGCAAATAACAACAACATTCAACATCTAAAGTCAGCCAGAGGCATAATCAACAAGCTCAAATGAAAACTCAGCAGCAGTCACAGAAAAGAGGGCCAAAGGGGAGCTTAAAATAAGCAGTAAGATGAGCATTAAGGGAAAACTAAAAACATAAGCTCAAAGACATCCTAGGTGAGGTCCCAAATCAACAAAAGTCAAGGTTAATGGTCAAGGAGTGACCAAGTTATGAGTCCAAGAGAAATGGGTCAAACTGTGGTTTGAAGGTGCAGGGCAAATGAATGCCCCTGCAGCTGTGTTTGGGTCAGTGTGGAGCCCACAATAAATTTCACAAAAATGAACTAAGTTCTGATTCCTAAAGCTAAGCTGGGTGACTTCAACCTCTAAAAGTTTCAGAGCTTAATTCTTACTACTAAATTCCTGAAAAATCGTGCAAGTTTGAGATTTCTCACTAAGACTGTGGATTTTGACTTTTTCTAATTTATGTTTACGTTGACTAATTTGAGGTTTAATTGATCTTAAGTGAGTGAATAAGTTATGCTGAGTTAAAGTAAGACTAGATTGACTAAGCTTATCTACTTTTATGGTTGTTTCAAGGATTTGGATTTAAAAAATCTCAACAGATATGAACGTATGAAGCTTTGAGGTCAAAATTAACTTTTAACTAAGAAGAACTAGTTTTTATACTTTCACTAAGCTACACTACCCCTGAGTATACTATCCTAACAGATTTCAACCACTAAATATCTCAATAACGCCAGAGTCTCCACTAATCCAAACACTTCTTAAAAAGTGGCAGTCATGAATTTTTACAAAGCAAGTCAGGTTTTTAAACTTGAAACATGAAGGTGGAGTATCCAATAAGCTTTGTTATGATAAAAGAAACGATGTAGGACTAAAAACAAATGGTGCAATAAGCAAATACAACTAGGCAATACTAGGCGACTAAGGACAGTTAAATACGAAAGGTAAGAAATACTAACACATCTAAAAGAATTACACTAAGACCCATCTAATAAACAATGAGTTACTGAATAAAGCAAAGATAAATACTCAATAAGCAATTCTACAGTACAAGCTAAAAATTGAGAATATGGCTTACAAATCGATCCGAATCAGAACCGATTAACCAAGGACCAAAATCACAACCCTATTACTCCCCATGGAGTTCTAGACCATACTCTATATTCTCTTCTTCAATTTTTTTTTTAATTTTTTTTTTATTTTTCTTTGTATTTTCCTTTTTTTTCTTTGCCTGAGTTTGTGCTTTCTTTTACTTCAAATGACTTAGGAAGAGCTTAATAAAGCTTCTGAAACTTTTTAGATGCAATTTTTAGTGAAATAACAAGAAACTTAAAATTTGAAATAAAAATGCGAATAACTTGAAACTGAAAGAGAACTTGGATTAACTTGAAAAACATGAATTACAATTGAAAAGTAAATTTAATGCAAGAGAAAAAATACAAAGGATAGGATGCCTTGAAGGCTTACAAGTAAACCTATTTATACTAAGATGTGGTAGGTATGGTTTGGCACTCTCTTGAGCTCCATCTTCTGAATTTAGGGTTCCAAAAGTCTTCCTTGAACCTTGTGATGAAATCCCAGCTGTTGGATTGAAAGATGAATGATCCTGTCCTTCAAATAGGTTTTGGCACCAAGAAATTGTTGTGGGGAATTAAGGACTGCTAGGGTGTTCAAAGGGTTAGGTATGGAATTGGTGTTGATAGTGGGATTGGGGGGAGTGTTGGGGTGCTTTTGAGGTAGTATGGTGGAGTGTTGCAGTGGTGGAGTGTGGTGATGGTGGTATACTGGGTAAAAGGGGGGAAGATGGGAAGAAAGGGTGAGTTTGACCCTGGTTTTGACCATGCTTGACCTTTGACCGTATCTTTAATATTAACGTGGTGGACTGGTGGGTATTTTGGGCTTTGGGAGTGAGATTGGGCTTGGGGGTGTTTTGATTGGATTGGGTTTGGAAGTGGTTTGGAAATATTAAAGGGTCCATTTGGTTTTAAGTTAATAACACATAGAGACTAAATTTGTCAAAACTGAAACTTCGGGGACCACTTCTGCCAAAAACTCCAACTTTATTCCAAGGGTTAGTTATGCCAAGATTTAATTTTCCAAGGACCTTAAATGAATATTCTCCAAATTTGCACATCCAGGGACCAAAACTACCAATATCCAAACTGCAAGGACCAAACTTGTAATTTTTCCAAACTTTTCACCAAAGGATCATTCCTTCCAAAGTTTATTAGTACAAGGACCATAATTGTTAATTTCCAAAAGATTTTAATCCCAGGGGTCATTTTTGACACATTTGCAAAGTTCAGGGACTTAACTTGACAATTTTTGAAACTTTTCATCAAAGGACCAATTTTGACAACTTTTTGATTTTTCAAGGACCTTTGATGACTTTTCTTACAAATTACAAGACTAGGGACTGATTTTGACAAGTTGTGAAAGTTGAGGGACTGAAACTGCCAATTATGCAACACTTTGTTCGTTTTTTATTTGTTTTTGATCATTTTGCATATAAAACACGACTTTGGGATATTTTCATTATTTTGATGCATTCTTGAGTGTTTTCACGTGTTTTAGCAGTTAAAATACGGTAAAAATGATGAGTATTTACACACTCATCATGGTGCTAATAAACGTTTTAAAAGCAGTGAAAAGATTACCAATTGCGTACTTGCCCTTTGTGCCAACAAGCCATCCTAAGTAAGTTTTCAACTTTGAATTGCATGGCTTGTGTTTTATATTACGTTACACCAATTATACCTTATATAACTTGAATATTTGGTGTTTGGATATTTGTTTTTCCAGGCACATTTGCAGTTTGCCCATCAGTGACAGGATGAATGTTTTTGTATGTTGATAATCCACTTCCAGTATGTATATCGTTAGAAGGTTCATCAGGTGAAGGTTGTGCAGTGGAGGTCGCATTGTCTTCTCCAATTTTGTGTTAATTAGCAGTAGAACCCTATATCAGATAATGTTTTAATTCATTTTCATGTTGTATCAGACATTGTTCGCCCAGTTGACTACTCTAAGTCAAACTAACCAAATGCTAAATGCTAAAAAGTCAATGTGTTAAGTCATTTTCATGTTGTCTTATACATTATATTTTATGGCTGTACATATTAGATAGTCGTTGACCTTTAAAAAGTCAAACTAACCAAATGCTAAATGTGATGGTATACGCACCACAATAGATTACACCTTCGTATCAGCAAAACCAAACACAGTGGCCACTAAACATTTGATGAACCTATTTTATTATGTGACTCCAATATGCAATTGCTAATCCAAACAGCCAGTATGGTTAAAAAGGCAAATCGTTTAATTACTTAGACATCTAATAATCAAACTGTCAAATTGACTTGTAACACTCAAACTAAAGAATTAAACAATATGAAAAATATTGATTGACAAACAATTTAATTTATTCAAAACCTAGATTTTTATTGATTGATCTCATGTTGACAACCATTACAAACTTCACTACCATCTAAACATACACTTAACTAGACCCACAACTTTCCCTATCACCATTTTCCTTCAATTCCTTCCTTTCCTTTAGATAATTAAACAGAGCTTCAAGTTTTCTAATCCTTGTTTCCAAATCATCACACTTTGGTAACACATTGTCGGCAGCCTCTTTCTTCTCCTTCTTAGCACCCAAACGATGTCCCTTAGAGCAATCCTCTTTCCTCAACCCAGTGTACAAACTATTCCCCTTATCGTTTTGTGCCATTCTTAGTTATTTTTATTGAATCTATATGTGTTGTGTTGTTGATAGTTGAGGATTTTATAGAATTAAATACATGTCGGGTTAGACATAAACCATACCATAGTTGTAAATGTGGTTGGACTATCTTGCCCTTGGAAAAATAACCAAAACTTAGCGTTGACCTCCCCATTTCTGGTCAAGGGACGCATTCGGCCTCAAAATCCATAGTTTTGGACGTCAGACGACGATTTTGAAAAGTTAAGGGCCATGGCGATGTTTCGTGGAAAGTTTAGGGACCAACGGTATATTTTTGTCTTTTAGTTATGAAACATGATACTTCCATAACCACATTACACATACTTTGACTATTACATTGACCATCGGGTTTGACTAGCCACTCACGCAAGGCCCTAGTCAAATTCATCTAGGGTAAGACCTATTTGTATTCAGAACACGGGTGCTACTCTTTTTTTTTTTTTTTTTTTTTACATTGGGATGATTTGAAGAGAACGTATGTAACTTTTTTATATATTATACATATACAAACAATCACAAGTACACATCATATATTATTTTGTTATAATACTCTTCAAACATTATATATATACTCAATTGTGTTTTCTATCCATGTATCTACAAAAAGTATTCTGCTCCACAATGTTTTCTATGCATGATTATTTTAGGCACATATGCAGTTTTGAGTGTTTAGATAAAGCTGATTGTCTACTTATTTTGAAGCAAATAACCACCTTAAAAAGATGGAGGTGGATATTTTTTAAGCGCATAAGCAGTTTCAACTTTCAATAAAGCAACCAGGAACATTTTACTAGAATTCAAGTGTTTTCTTATACTTTATCGGGTTATGCAGAGACGAAAGTACATAGAAGAACTTGAGAAAACACAAGAAGAAATTCCTGTGTTCAAGAAAAAGGCCGAGGCAGCCGAAGAAGCAAAAGAACAAGCCTTGCATGAAGTTAAACATAGTACCGAAATAGAATCTTGATGAAGTTAAACATAGTACCAAAATAGCAAACGAACAGATCATGTGTTTGAAAACCACTCAAACGTCGTTAACTACAAAGCTCAAGAGTGAAAAAACAAAAAGTTCTAACGAGTATCAGGAAGCAAAAAGGGTTAAGAGTGGGAGCAGTAGTGAATCTTGAATCTGAACTAAAACAGACTAAATTAGAGCTAGATAGTATCAGAAAAAAATATAAAGAAGCTCGTGGAGGTTCCAAAACAATTACAAAAAGTAACTGAAGATACCAAGAAAGCTAAGTCATTAGCGGAAGAAGCCCGTTCAGTGTTTAATAAAGCAAAAGAATCAGCCAAGCAGGCTAAGAGTGGTGTGAACTCGATTGAGAACCAGCTCGCTCCAACGCAGAAGAAAATTGAAGCTGCACAACCAAAAGAAAAGTTGGCATTAGGGACTATTAATGCTCTACACGAGACTGAGTCGGGTCGTGGTCCACAAAATGACAGGTTACAATTTCGTTAGAGGAATATTATGAGTTAAGTAAACGTGGCTACGAGGCAGAAAAAGCGGCTAGTAAACGAGTATAGGATGCAGTGTTGAAAATTGATGAAGCAAAAGATTCAGAAATTTAATGTTTAAATAAACTTAAGCTACTTAATTCTGAATTGGCTGCACAAAAAGAAGCTTTGAATGCTGCATTACAAAAGGCGGAAAAGGCTAAAGAAACAAAGATGAATATTGAAGAAGAGATTAGAAAAGAGAAGGGTTAAAAAGATCCGAAACGAAAAGAAGAGGGTCGTGGATGTTGTTTCGTGGTTTCAGTAAGAAAGGGAACCAAGATACACCGTCACATAACACTTCATCAGGTAATGCTAAATCTTATACGAAGGTTGGTGCACCCGAAAGTAATAGTAACACAGATGATGACACATTACCTGATATTAAGGGGTTGTTGAAGAAGAAGAAGAGGATGCCAAAGTTTTCGCTCAGGCTCATGGGAAAGAAAAAAACGTTTTTACAGAAGAATTAGTAAGTGTTTGGTTTTGTCGTATCATGTATAATTTGTTTGCAGTTTGCGCATAAGATAGAAATTTGTGATTCAGAATATTACAGATCAATTGAATATATAGTTTTACCGGTATATTGTTGTGTTGTCAACTATGCAAGACATGAATAGCATGTCAACAAGATTTCATATCTTTTTAACTATCAGGGGGTAGTAGCCAGACCTCTGATCAGTGTTCATATCTTGTAATGCTCACAACATTTTTTTGTGCTGGTTTCCAGACTCGATCCACTGGTTAAACGGAGTTGCCTGGAGCATGAACTGCATGAGTCTTCTGGTGTCCCAACACCTGTACAGCAACACTTACAAAAGAAGATAATACCGCTTACAATTGACAAATTTACCATGTCTCTTCTCCGACTACGAGAAAATGTAAGTGTGCAACCAGCCTCATGATTAGATCATAATTGAACACATCAAACCTCCAACTTCTGGTATAAAATCGTTCCTACATGCAGGGACGGAACTTGGGCAGTTTTACCGGGGGGGCCGAAATCATCATAAGTTTAAGATGAAAAGCATGAAGTATAAATACTAGAAAGACAAGAAATACGCAATAAATCAAAATATAGTTTAATTTAAGTCCCAATAAGCGATACATCTATAGTTGATTTGATCAGTTTATTTAATTTAAGTTATCATTTAAAAAAATCTATAGTCGATTGGGTGAATAAGAATAAAAACCAATTAGGGTAATTGACTATTGAATAAGCTAATCCATTCTAAAGTAACAATCTCCATTCCCATAGTAAATCAAGAAGGGTTTATTGAAAAGAAAGAAAGAAAAATACCTTAGGTGATTAAATATTTTACTTCATTACTTTAATTCTATATTTTTCATGTATATTTCAAATTTTGAAATGAAGATTGAAGATTTGATTTGAGAACTGGGAACCTGAGACTTTGAGAGTAATATCACAGCAATTGTTTGGTTTAGAGAATCGAAACTGCCGCTTCGATATGTGCTCATATGAAGTTTGGTTATCATAATTTTAATGGGGCCAGTTTGTAATTTCCATTTTTAGTATACGTATAAAATACAAAGTTGATAGTTCAAAGTGAAATATTTGGGGGGGCCACGACCCCCCTTTGCCCTAACTATATTCCGTCTATGCCTACATGGTCATTTAACATAAGGTAACAAAAACAAAACTCTTTCAATACAATGCATTGAACAACTGCAAAAGCTTTAGCGATTGCCTTGTATCTAACCCGACTTGAGAAAACTTTATAAGTTATATATGGCATTACTATAGACAGACGGCTGTCTATGGTCTAGACTCAAGAATTCATATGGTGCAAGACTACAAGAGTCCTTAACACAGTCTCCGACCCGTAACACAGTTAAATCAATACAAAAAACATATTGTTTAACTAGTCCTGATATAGTCACACCTAATTTGGACTTGATGCATACCAAATATATATTTACACACCATGTCTACTGATTGCCATCCTACTAGTTTGCATAATGACATCCTTTGTAATTAAAATGTTTTCGATACAATAAATTTTGGAAAAAAGTCAAAAACTGTTTAGGTCATCTTTACCCGTTTTAGTTTTAACCACTGCAACCCATTTAGTGATAAAAACACACCCCAAATCAACCCATTGTTGAGTAAATCAGCACAATCCACATATTCCCAGAAGAAGGAAAAATAAGATATGGTTATGAGTTACCTACCCATCAAGATGAGGTTGACGCTTGAAGAACTGAGATCCATACCAGCTTAAAGTTGTTGTCATCTGCAAAGAGAGCATCAAGTATCAACGTTACAAGACTACTGGAGCATCTGTACCAGCAGACATAGATGGTTTCACCACGGGACGCAGTCTGTAAAGAAGAAGAATGAAAGGAAAAGCATGTACCATTTTGTTTGTTATTTGACAGTGAGAGTGCACATGAGTGAGAAACAAGCATAGAGTAATAATCAAACAATAAAGTTCCAAAGGATCATACATATATAATAGGCTAAGCATCTTATTTATCAAATGTAGTAGAAGAATTCATGATTCCAAATAATATATTTACAGGTTGCTTGACAGCCATAAACCGCTCCTCGTCACATTATATCATAAAAATAAATAAAATCCAGACTGTGGTGTCTAATTTAAGTACACCATGACAGGAAACAACAAGAAAAAACACAAGAAGAGAGAGTTAATACTTAATACTATTGCATTAATAAAAAAGAAATACTATTGAAGATGAATAACAACTAATAGTAAAAAATCAATCTTGTTGTCTGGTTTTTTTTCTCTCTTTTCTCAACCCAATTCTTTTCCACTTTCTTCTTCTGCCTATTCTTCTTCTTCTTCTCCAATTCATATACTTCTTGTCTTTTAGCTGCTTGTTCTTCTTTTCTTCTTTTAGCTGCTGCTGCTGCTGCTCGTTCTTCTTATATTTTAGCTGCTCGAAACTGTTCATGGACTGTCATTTCATGGTCAGACATGAGTCCCATGTATCTCTTGTCAGCAGCTTCGAAGTCGTATGGTACGTACGGACGATTGTGTTGCTCCAAATAAAATCTCCACTCATCCTCTGCCATTGTTTTATCATTCACCTCAAACGGCCCGGAACAATACATTAATTTTGATTTTAGGGTTGCTAGGGTTAGGGTTTCGGTTTCTGTTTGTGTTTGTCAACAAAAAGGGGATCTCCCCGATATTTATAAAACTCCCAAAATCGACTTACTTTATAATTTTTTTTTTTTTTTCTTTTTTGCAAATTTCAGTCCCTAATGTTTTTTACACCCTGAGCGAAATTTTGTTGCACTAATGTTTACGTTTTTTTTTTGCAAAACAAGCCATTAATTTTGATTTTAGGGTCGCTAGGGTTTGGGTTTGGGTTTGTGTTTATAGGCAACAAAAAGGGGATCCTCCCCCAGATATTTATAAAGAATCAATTTTCCCTAACCGACATCTTCCCCCAACCGATATATCTACTCCTTCTACTTTCCCCCAAACGACATACTTATAAAACCTTGATGCTTTACTTGATTGTGAATTTTTGACATATTAACAAAAAATATTATGTGTCAACCAGTGACGGGATTTAGAAGGGACCGAGTGTTTTGGGCTCCTTAAAATTTTGTACATTTAATCCGTTTTATATATAGTTTGTCATTTTTAATACAAAAATTTCAACGTAATGTAATGTATATCAACCTCCACTAACAATCTTCAAGTTTCATCCCTGGTGTCAACCTTATAATAACAAGTAATAAAAGTTTTTTTTTTTTTTCTTTTTTTTTTTTTTAAACGGATGTGATTTTTGAAATTTTGGTGTTGATAGAGTAATAAAAAAATAAGAAAATAAAAAATTACACTCCGTTCCAGAGTTTATTTTTTGAAAGAAAGGGAAAGATTTTGGACGATAATTAAAAAAGATGCATGTTCTTGAGATTTTTTAGAAGAGACAAATATAAATGATAGTAAATTATATCAAAATAACTCTCCTAATCTTATTCTCTGAAAGTAATAGTAACGCTGATGATGACGTCTCGTGATATATATTAAGGGTTTGTTAAAGAAGAAGAGGACGTTTATGCCAAAGTTTTTGCTGATGCTTACGGGAAAGAAAAACCCGTTTTTTCACAAGAATCAGTAAGTATTTTGTTAATCAAAAGTGTTGGTTTTCTTGTAGCATATATAATTTGTTTGCAGTTCCCTCATAAAGTATAATTATAAATTTGTGATTCAATATATTACAAATCAATTGATTATATGGTTTTAGTATTGTTTGACTCCCTAGTCTTGCATGCGTAAAAGAATGTTATATTGTTGTGTTGTCAACTACTACGTATGTAACAGTCGAATAGCATGTCAACAAGACTTCACATTTTAACTATCAAGGGGTAGTAACCAGACCAGTATTTTTTTTCTTCAAATGGTCACAACATTTTTGTGTGCTGGTCCTGAACCTCGGAATCCACCGGTCAAACGAAGTTGCCCGGGGAGTTCGAACAGAAAAGAATACGGTATGTGGATTTAGTCTTCCAGTGTCCAACACCTGGACACCAACAGTGACAAAAAGAAGATACTACAGTTTACAATTGGCAAATTTACCACATTCCTTGTCTGTCTACTACACAAGAAAATGATCCAGTAACTTTCTGACTAATATCGATCTGTCTCTGAACGTATCACCTCTTGTTCAATAACATTTAAAAATTTAATATGCCAAGTTTACAGTCTCTGCAAAATCAATCATTTCTTGATCTATAAGTCTGGACTGTTTGCCAAAATATATTATCTGCGGCTATTCCAATCTTTTTGAGTCTTTCACCTTTGACACAACATAGTTTTGATCCAGACTGATTCATGTTTTAAACAAATACAGAATGAAATATGCACCATATCAGAGTTACATTTCCATTAAGAAACATCTTATTGACACATATTTGGCAATCACAACTTAACCAACAAACTCATAACACATTATAGACTTCCATGATTATCATTCCAAAAACGTACAACACTTTTGTTAGTTTCGCTTAAAATCAAGGATATTCTTTTGGAGATCTTATTTCAAAGTAACTGTTAAGTAATCATTAGTATTGGCTTTAAATGTTGTCTACAAGTGCTTAAAAGCCAATAGAAAGACATAAACCAATGCTTATAAGATACATTCTAAGAGAAGTGTGCACAATTAGTGAAAGGCCTACATACGGCTTTTGAAGACAAATTCGAATGTGAGCACAACTTTGGCAATATATGGTTTCAACAATGAATCCCTGTGATCTTGAATTGATCAATGGCTTTGGAAAATACCAAAAGAATCAGAAAGTGGTCTACCCATACTGTAATATATTCAAGATTCAGATTCAGATTCAGGATCCATACTCCAAAACGTTTTAACCTGCAATGTCAACAAAATCGAACTGTAGAGGTGCTAATACAACCCATTTACTTACGACTTGGTAGATTCAATTCGAGTTCTGCTATACCTCAATAAAAAAAAATCTCACAAACCCTTTATAGAAACAGATCAAACGAGTCAAAAGTTACCCAAGGTGTGCTAAAAATGCAAGAAACCTCCTAACATTTTATTCAAATGTTGTATTATTATTGTAAATATATATTATTTCTAATCATATTCGACATACCAGCCATTTACTAGTGCATAAACTATTGGACAGAGAAAAGTGTTGAGAAAATCAGCACCGATTATTTACCCCTTTTGACCCGTTACCCAACCTCCCAATTTGCAACCTTTGGGATCTTTATGAAAACTTACATGCACTCCTTGTGTTGTTTACTAGTCAAAGGTTACATCCTTCGCTCAATAAGTTTTTCAGTAACTTGAACCCCAGGCCCATATATCAAACGACAACGGTCATTGAATGAAGTAACTAGACGAGAGACCACCTCCTTGAAGAACATGGATGCCATCTGTAGATCACAACTAGGTTATCAAATTCCAAAGTAACATGCACAGAAAAAAATAATTACTCGTGGTAAATAATAGAAACAGAACACAACAATATCAATTACATTTGTCTTGGCTAAAATCAGAGTTAATTAGAAGCCATATTGTGGTATGCCCGCATTATATCTAATCTAGAGGTGGGAATCTGGACCTGCTTAAGAATGAATCGATTTGGTCATGTGTTATCTCCAGTGGGTCATACAAAAAAACCCAGCTAAGAATAGAACAGGCAAAACAGGTCGAAAGTCACCCAAAGTGTAATTCTATAACTTACAACCTCTACAATCCCTTTATTCTAGCATCCGTAAGTTTGGAATAGTCCGGATATTATGTTATTTGATATTGTAATTTATTATTAGCAGTGACAAATTGTTTAAAGTAGGTTAGTCTTGCAATATGCGAGGCAGCTATACGAGAAAATGAAAAAGCAAGGGATACTCAAATTATTTTACACCCTCACTCATCTTATTCTTACCACTCAAATCCTAAACTTTGTCACCTAATACAGTTTATCCCTTTCAGCTTCAAAAAGTGGATTTCAAAGTCGCAATTTAGCCTTGGAGAGTGTGAAGCAAAGGTTGCTCACATTAACAATTGATTGAGAGTTTCCAGTATAAATGTCCAACGGAAGAGTATTAAAGGCAAACTCCCAATTTTACTTATTTTGAGACCCCTTGCACAAGTGTAGATTGTGGGTGAGTTGGAGGGATTATGAAAATGGTTCACTGACGGTCTTTGAATGCATTAATGGTGTCAGGTTTAACATGGTTGTAATTGACCTAAAATAGAAATCGAACAGACAAAAAAACTTAACCAGTGCCCTCAATTGTTAGTGACCTCTAATCTGAAGCGAAGGTAAAAATAATAAGAATGGTATAGACTAAATCTAGAGCTGACAAAATATGTCCATTTGTATACCTATTTGAAGTGTCCTATATTAGACTCTTCAGAGAGGAATAAACACAGGAAACACATAAAAATAGAGCAAAACAGTGGCCTGGCATACAATTCAAGAATTCATTAAGATATCAAAACTTTGTAATATATTTCCAGAGTTGCAAAATTAGCATTACCTGCGAGTATAAGGGTGACTGGAACTTAAAATCCACAAAGAAATGAAGGTCACATGTTCCTGGAACAGGTCCTGGATTGAATTCCCAAACGTTTATTAAATGATCAAAAAGGCTGCTTTGTGATGAAGTTGTCTGCAATTATAGCATAAGCAAAGAAAACATAGATCAATATTTAATGATAAAAAATATTGCACCATTGAAACTTAATATGTTCTGACATAAATGTGTTCCACCTATAAACATTACAGGTTTAGAAAGAACAAAACCTCACCTTTACCATTTTTGGTTTTACCAATTGCACGTGAGACACGTAGCTTTCAACAAGAAATTTAAAACCAATCTCCAACTCAGCATCAAATGATGAATCTGAATGACGTCGAATTATGTCTGATCGTTGACACCAGGGAAGAAAATCCTGATACATGTCAACAGCAGCAACTACTGCAAATAACTGCTCAGGGGAATACCTAAAACGGAAGGGGATCACGCCATACAAGTTAAGAAATTAACGGGTCAACGAAGAATTTAGGAATTGTTTGGCACTGTGTATTTGAAACTGATTATCTAATTACTGATTTTACAAGTCACAGCTGATAAGTTTCTGGCGTTTGGTTATAGTGGAACTGATTTTGACTATCATGGGTCAAAAGAAAAGTTTAGAAATAGGTGCAACAAAATTGATTCTGATTATACATAGGGATCATTTTACATGTAAAACAGTCAAAGAGCTGATTATCAGATTATAGCACAATTTCAAACTGCAGAAGCACGTCCAAACAATAATTATCTGTTTTCTTATATTAATCAAAATTAACACTTTCAAAACACAATGCCAAACACCCCCATTTTACAAGCATGTCTTATCCTTTCAAGTTCAGATAACATGGTATTATAGAGTTTCACATCCGTTAATAATTACAACAAAAAAAAGGAAGTTGAAAAATTACCCCATAATACGTTTCTCCTCATGAATTTTGGACAAAACATTACTTCCCTCATCGCCATCACCACAGCCAAGAAATCCCCTCCTTTGAATAAGAACACCAGAAGACGTACTTTGCAATGATAAGGGAGATTCCTTATGAATACTACCAACAATATGACTGGAAGATGGTAACGTTTCGATATTTCCAATGCTCCTAAAACACCGACTCTGAACACAGTTCTCCAGTTCAGGGTTATTCTGTAAACATCTAATTAACCGTTTTCCCCCAGTTTTGTGTCTAATCAACTGTCCCACAACCCTTGATGTTGACCTTAACGATGACATGGCAATGAAAATCCAACACCAAGTAACTATACAGCAAAAAAATAAGTCAGCCCCCTCTCATAGAAGTGTGATACATCACACATGACAAGTAGGACGTAACAGAACGATAAAAGACAATCTGAATTTCATATTTACATATGTGAAAAGAAGTATAAATATCTTTGTATACTGAGCACTCGCTAATGAGTACTGCATCTTCAAAATTGTAACCTTCCCATGGCATATAAGCTACTAATACGTTTTTCCCCAAAGCAAGTTCACCGTCACTGTAGCAGCACCATACGCTAAAATTTGTCCCTCTTTAATGCATTTACTGCTGAACCCGGGGTTTTTGATGCATACAAGTATTTTTGTTGGAACGTTGATACATAATTATGTTTTAAATAAACTAATAAACAAATCCATTGTTTTGTTACTGTTCCATGAATGTCCATTTCTTAATAATGTTCATTCAAGCTTGCTCCGTATGTTACTTGTATTGCCAATCTTCAGACGCTAATCCATCCAAGGCAAACTTCATGGCACAAGACAGACGATATGGCATTAACAAACTTCCGTCATACCTACCATAGCCCTATGTTGGAAGTGGTATTCTATTGCCTATGCTAAAACTAAACAGTCACAACTTTGAGATAATTGGTATCACTACAGAAGTACAAAACACGCACTAGTGGTGAATTGCATACAAGCTTAACATTAACAAGGCTGTAGAGTGTCTAGCAATTATTCATCCTCCATTACATTCATTTTATTTCTAATGAGGTTTTCCCTGTTCAGGTTACTCGGGGAGGGCGAGTTGTTAGACTCACGTGTATTCAGCCTAACCGAGTCATCCTCGTGACCAGTTTTGGCCACCCCCAAATGTATAACTAGGGCGTATACGAAACAAAAACACATATATCAATTTCTTACTATTTCAAGCAACAACGAATTTAATTCCCTACATAGAGTCATAGTTTACCATATTCAAACAGACACGCTACAATTTACAACAACAACATATTCAATCAATTAAAACAAAGTACTAAATCACCAACAGTTACACCTTGAATGATTATATATTTCCAAAATGTACATATAATAACCAAACACAAAATACTTATATATGACCTAAATAATAAAATAAGGCGTTACCTTTAAATCTTTATGATCGGATAACGAAATATGAATTTCTGATGAAAAACAGGCGGTCGGTGACGGTGGTCTGGTGTTTATATGATGCTTACTAATTTTATTACGGAGTATTTCTTTTTTTGTTTATTTATTGCGTAACGTTTTTATTTTTATATGTGAAGACTGGTTTTATTATATTTATGGTTGATAAGAGTTTGGTTGTGACTTATTATTATTTCCGAGTTTCTTTCATACCGAATTAAATACGAAGTAATTTATCTTGCACATGGCCTACTGTTATACCGATGACAAAATATAATATTTTGTAGCACGCCAGTTTTGTGCGAATTTGAAACCATTGGTCAAAACCGACTCAAAGTCTCGAACTGACAACCGGTTTTGTAAAAGGACATGAAACGAGAATTGTGAAGCGAGAACCGAAGTGACTCGGTCGGTTTTGATTTTGTATTGGTCACGAGTAAGTATGTGGAGTGTAAGGTTGGTCATGGTCGACCCATAAAGCTTAAAAGCATTAGATTTTGCGCTATTTTAGTGCAAAGAAAACATCTTTTTAAAATATGCTCTTAAAAAAATAAATAAATTAAATAATAATAATAATAATAATAATAATAATAATAATAAAACTCCCATATATACACTAAAATTTGCACTAGACATTGCATTAAATCTATACTACTATGTAATGCATTTGAGACTATTTTATAATTAAAATGCTTAAAATTCAGACTTTTACTTGCTTAAGGATTTCAAAATTAATTGGTTAGCTAGTAGGTTGGTTAAAAGTTAGTTAGAAAGTTTGTTAGGAAGCAGGTTGGTTGTTTAAACTAAAATTATTTGGCTTAATCATCTCTACTTATAAAGCATAAAGACAACTAAATGTGTAACCGAATAACGCAAAATATAGTCACATGTACCCGCCGCCGCATTGCGCGGATACCGTTCTATTAGTTTTTTAATGAGTTTAAGTAACTTGTTTTTTCAACCTTATTCTTTTTTTTGATATATAATCAACTTATGTTCTAATATTATGTTATTTATAACTTGCATAACAATAAAAGGATAATATTTTATATATAAATTAATATATCATACGATCATACTATGCAGTTTGAAATTAATATATATATATATATATATATATATATATATATATATATATATATATATATATATATATATATATATATATATATATATATATATATATTAGAAAGTTCGAAATAGAGATAATATTTCACGTGTAGACTAACATCATACAAGCACATTAGAGCCAAAATTTTACATATAATAATTTTTTGTTCATTTTGTAGAGCCCAAATTTTACATGATGGTTTTATGTCACCAAACTCGAAAACTCAAACTATATATGCACTGCTTCTTTATTGCATTAAATTTAGTGCTTTTTGGCCATTACTATTCATTGCACTAAAATAGTGCAAAAAATTTAGTGTTTATATTGAAGAAGTTTTTATGTACTTTTTGCATTATTTTATACAAAAGTTACATTTAGCCTACATTGGAAATGTCTTAATAGTTATGCGTATGTGTTGTAGGCTAAAACCCAATTTACTATCATTTATTAACATTTGGTCCACCTATAAACTTGATATTTCTCTATTAGTCCATGTACTTAATCTCATAATCAATCCTTTCATCACTCTATAGTAAGTCATTAAATTAATTTTTAGATGATTTTAATAATATGAATGAGCGTCGTGTGCATACTGAATGAACAAAATATGTTACAACTTTTTTACATAGTGTCTTTTAAAATTTTTGCGTTCCTTGTTAACTTGTCGGTGTCTTTTAAAATTTTGCGGCCCCCTGAAAAGATTTCTGGCTACGCCCCTGGTATCTGTTGTTTCTGTTTAGTTGGTTTGAACCGAACCGATTTGAAACTGAAAACCATAAATATATTAAATCCAAAACCGAACCACCTAGTGTCGGTCAAGTTTGGTTTAATTTTTCAGTCGATTTTGCTCAACCCTATTATGATATTACGAGCATATATGAAGCGTAAACAACTTTTTAATAAAAGCCAAAATACAATATTTTAAATTCAAAAGGGCGCATTATTTTCTTCTTTATATTAATTTACATATAAAATACACAAAATTATTTGGAGTGTGACAACTCTTTCTTGTAGAAAAATTATTTCACTTTTATTGATAAATGCCATATTAGTAAATACATTAACAGAAAGGGTAGAAGAAAAAGACATACACTAATTAAAAGAAAGCAGTAAATGTAGAGGCGCCAGATGTGACAAACTTGGCTGGAAGATCACGAAAATGAGTGGTGTTCTTGATAAAAAAAAAAAAAAAAAAAAAAAAAAATTGATGGAAAATGTGTATATGGAGCTAGCAAATTCAAAGCTGCATTCGTATCTACATGAGTTTATCATTTGATGGTTGATACTAAAAGCACAAGGTGAGGTGTGGAGCCACATGCTCGTTTTATAGCAAAGAGTGATGCCACGTCAGATTTCCAATCTATAACTTAAAACCCTTAACTCAGCCAAAAAACAAACTCCCTCATCACTCAATTTTTAGGACACCCTCAGGCGCCACAAATTTTCTTTTCGTTTTTTTTTTAAATAACGTAACATAAAAAAATTAAAACATTACATAACTTTAATATAACAACTTGCCAAATTTATACATTTTAGGGACTAATTATGTAAGAAAACAAATCAATGGACTAACAATGCAAACCTAATAAGGACTAATGGTGCAAGAACTTAATAAACGGGGATTAAAAAACTTCAAGTGTCATCTTCCACCCCTCGTTGTGCAGGCACAAACACACTAACACATACCACCGAACAACAAAAACACACAAACACATACCACAAAAATTCAAACACAAATACAAACCTAGTTAAAAATCAAAAAGAAAAAAGTGAAAAAAGATGGATAAGCTAAAGAATGTGGAGATTGCAATCTTATTTAAGGATGTTGAGGCAATGTCAGAATTAGGACAAAAAACTTGGAAAAACCGTTGCGAGGAGATTAAAAAAATAAATAATATATCGGTGTTGAATTTGTAGGTGTCGTGTTTTCTAAATTACGATATTTAGAAGTATTAGAACTTAGAAGTATAGTGATGTGGCAGTGTATGAAATCATGTTGGGTTCAATGGGAGATGCTAAAGATCTGATACACGTAGATGCATGATGTTTTATATAAGTGGTCAATTGTTGTTTGTTTTATTTTCTACTTAAGAATAGTTATAAATCATTAGTGACTAAATTGAAAAATTAAGTTTGTAACAAACAAGCTTTTAACATGAACTTTTTCGATTAAGATAATTATAAGTCCAAATCAAATATGGTAAGAGCATCTCCAACGAATAGTTATAAATCATGGAGAAAAATTCTTTTGCAAACTAGTTTTTTGCTACAATCTGAGGGATCCATCCCACCCGTACATAAAGTTTAATCTAACGGTTCATATTAATCTAAGATTTATAACTATTCAAGTTTAATCTAAGATTTATACTTAGAATTGTATTTTCGTCCATCATATAAATAATTTTTTATTCCTTCATTTATTCACACACACACATCTCGTTTCCAACTAACTTTCTCTCTCTTACTCTCATTTTCCCCCAAATTTTGTAAACCTCGATCTAACTTCCATTAATCAAATTAATCATCAATTCGATTAGTCTAATTAGGATCATTATAATTCGTGATTGTTATCATCAATAGCGTTTTTTTTTAATGAACCGGTTATGTTGGATCCGGTTACTGGCGATGTTATTGATGATTCAATTATGGATGGTGTGGTTGAAGAATCCGTTTCAGCTGATGTGGTTAATGCTTGTGATGGATCGGATGGAGTAGTTGAAGAATCAGTTTCAGCTGTTGTGGTTAATGCTTCTGATTCATCGGATGGATTGGTTAATTCTATATCAGCTTCTACTGATGTTGTTCCTGTCTCTAATGGTGATCAAGTTGCTAGTTGTAAGTTTATTTTTATTTTTTTGTAATCACAGTAGTTGATTGATTTTTTCTTTTTACAAATATTACTTGCGATATATATCATGTTTTATGTTCTGCATTATTTTTTATTGTTTTATGAAGAAATTTATATGTGCTTTTGTATCAAATGTGGTATATCACTTGTGATAAATGATTTTATTTGTATATTAGTTGTTATAAGTTGGTTACTGGTTTTCTGTTTCTTACTTCCAGCTTCTAAATGTCCGAAAACTCTTGATTCATTTGCTCATCATTATTTTATTGATACTTCTGGTGGATCGCTTTATTGGATTCCTAAAGTTTCTGCTAGTGTTTTGCCTGTGTTGGGGACTTAGTTTGATTCAGTTGATGCTTGCGTTAGTATGTATAGGAAATATGCTTCTGAGGCCGGTTTTGGTATTAGGCTATCTAATCAGAAAAGATTGAGGGGTGGTTATGTGAAACAAAAGTACATAGTGTGCAATAAGGAAGGTTGTCCGAAGCAAATATTTTTGAACACTCTAGATTCTAAGAAAGGTTACAAAAAATTTAGGACTTCGAACATTAGAATTACTGGTTGCAAAGCACAGGTTGTATTTGATATGGTTCTTGGTACGACTAAGTTTGAGCTTTCGAAGTTTGATCCTATACACAATCATGAACTTGATCAGGTTGAGTATAAGCATTTGTCAAAGAGTGAGAAGCAGTTAACTTATGCTGAGCAGATGTTTATTGTTAAAGTTGGGAATGTAAACCTTGGACCTGTTAAAGCACATAATTTGTATACTGGTTTGAAAGGGTCTGCTTCACTCATTCATGGTACTGAAGTTGAGTTTAAGAACTATGTGCGTGGCATAAACTGTTTTATAGGAGATAGTGATGCTCAGATGCTTATTAATCGTATGGAAAATAGGCAAAATTATACTCCGGACTTTTCTTTTGATTATTTGGTTGAGAATGCGGAGTTGTCTGGTTTGTTTTGGGCTGACGATGTTGCAAAGTGCAATTATAGGGAGTTTGGTGATATTGTCTCTCTTGATGCCACATAGAGAACAAACAAGTATGCTTTTCAACCTTTATTATCACTTGAGATATTTCATTGTTTTTTATATTTTTAACCTTTAACATGACCTGAGATATTTTTTTATATTTTGTCAGTTATAAGATGGTTTTGGTTCCTTTCACTGCGATAGGCAACCATAGGAAATCTGTTACTGTTGGTTCTGGGCTTCTTAAGAATGAGACTACAGATTCTTATGTTTGGTTACTACAAGCGTTCAAAAAAGCCTTCAAAAAAGCTGCTAATATTATTGTAACTGATCAAGATGGAGCTATGCGAAGGGCAATTGAAGTTGAGCTTCCTGATTCTAAGCATAGGCTTTGCATGTGGCATATCATGCAAAAGATTCCAGCAAAGGTATTCGTTTAAGTCACATTTGATATATTATTCTTGTTATTTATTTATTTATTTTGTTTTTTATTTATTTTTGTGGATCTGTTACAAACCATGTGTAATATCACTTGTGATATTACACATTTGTAATATCACAAGTTATATTTTACAAACCATGTGTAATATCACTTGTGATATTACATATGATATTCCTCTTATGGTATTCATTTTATTCAAATGTTACATCACTTGTGATATATGCCCAAAGCAGCATTTGATGCATCATTTTTTTTGTTACAGTTTGTTTCTAGAATCTATGATGATATTGATTTTAAAGGAAATTCAATAAGATAGTTTGGAATATGTATATCGGGCCGGAAGAGTTTGAGGATAAATGGGATAAGTTAATGGAGGAGTTTGGTCTTGTTAATCATAAGTGGTTGTCAAATATGTATAGGATTAGATCATCAGGGATTCCTGCTTTTTTTATTGATTCGCCACTTTGTGGGTTAATGAGAACTACTTCTAGGTCAGAGAGTGAGAATTCTTTCTTCTCACATTTCACAAGCCCTGGTGCGACACTTGTTAAGTTCATGATTTGTTATGACTCTGCAATGGAAAAACAGAGATACAAACAAGAAAGATTAGATTATCAGTCGATGGATTCCTTTCCTACGTTGTTGACTCCATTAGCTATTGAATTTCATGCAACAAGGGTATACACTCGTTCTCTGTTTGTGCGTGTCCAAAAGGAGATTATTGCAGGCTCATGGTTATGTTCAATTAAGACAAAAAGATCAGGTAAGGGATGTGACGTTTGTATTATCAAAGAGGAAATTGTAATACCAGCTTCTATGCCGGATCCGGATGAGATTAATGAAGCAAAAGATTCAGATGATGATGTGGAAGAAATTAATCTGTATGAAAAAAGCTTCAAGAGAGTATAAGGTACATGACTTTTCAAATATTTTCCATATTTCAGAACATTTTTCAAACATATCCCAGGTTATAACATTTTGTTCCCTTTTTTGTTTAATGAAGGTGTTGCATACCAGAAGTGATGATTCACTCGTGTGTTGTTGTCAATTATTTGTTCGTTGTGGAATTTTGTGTGTTTACATGTTTTTTATGTCTTTAAAAATTGCAATATTCAAAAAATTCCTAATCAGTATTTGTTGAGGCGTTGGACAAGGGATCTTAATTATACCACCTGTTTTAAGAAGGAAGAAAAACCGTTATGGTGAGAAGAATGAAAATGTTGCTAATCTTGTTGTTCAGGCTACTTTTTTAGTTGATGATGGTTGTCAGATTTTGCGGAAAGATGAGGCAAGGTTGAGTGGTTTTGTGGATAAGCTTAAAGCTTTGAAGTCAGAATTTGAAGTTGATATTCCAAGTCTCCCACATACCAAAGTTTCTGATGTTGTTCAAGAATTTATAGGGCTCCAGAAGCCTAAGAAGATTAAGGTTAAGAATCCAACAAGGATAAACAACAAGGATGATAAGAACAAGGTTGATAAGCACCGTATCAAGGGTGGACGAGAGCAGTCTTTTGAAGAAAACAAAAAGCGAAAAACTCCTGGTTGTGGTATTTGTGGATTGTCTGATCATAACAGACGCACTTGCCCAAACAAGGAAAAAGTTGCTGCTTTGTATGGCGATGTTGCCGGAGGCGGCGGTGTTCCTGTTGAAAACGATTTTTTTTTTTTTTTTTTTTTTTTTTTTGGATTTTTTATTATTAACTGTGATTAATTGCTGAAAAATTAAGCTCTATAGTTTGAAATTTTTTATCACTTGTGATATTTTATCACTTGTGATATTTTACTTTTAGCATGAATAATTTTATCACTTATGATATTTTTAATAATTTTATCAATTGTTATTTGATATTCTATATATGACTAATATCACTTGTGATTTTTATCTTTTGTGAGAGTAAAACAAGTTTTAGATTAATTCTATGAGTAATAGCACTTGTGATAAACCAATAAGATGAACAAAATCATACAATTTTAATTAGTTGTGATAAACCAATAATTTTATTAATTGATTTTTTGTTCTTTTTGGAATTTTTAATAATTTTATCAGTTGTTTTGTTTTTGGATGTTTTTAAATAATTTTATCACTTGTGATATTTTATATTTGACTAATATCACTTTTGATAAACAAATGAGATGAACAAAATTATACAAGTTTTGGTTGCTTATATTCATTTCAAGGAAGAACAAAGCAATATTCTGCATATGAGTCACATCACAGGTTATAAATCAATTGAATTCCAATAGTACGCTTTCATTCATATAAGATAAGTTCATATTAATATTCATGCATCATAATATTGGAGTATGCTCGTGTCATAATAAATAATTATATGGCTAGACATATGTGAGCCTATGGGGTCACACTCATATACACTTAGGTACCTCTTTATATGTCGTGTTTATTGTATTTACGATATATAAATAACCTTACGTAACTCAGGAACTCTATCGGGCTTCTAATGAATAAGTAATGGACTTTATTTATTGGACTTGGAAAATATATGGGAGGCTCATATAAGACCACTAGGGGACCGGCCATTATGGGGCAAAATGAGGGGAGTGGTTGTTTTTATTTGGTCAAATATATGAGGGATTATCTCCTCATAATTTGATAACCAATTTCTAAATTTCTCTCCCCCTCTCCCCCTCATTCTCACGACACAAAACATTCACCCATCTAGGGTTTTGTTTTTCTTGATCTCTTGCTTTGAATCTTGTTCATTCAAAGGCAATAGAAAGGTTACGGGGTTAAGGACTAGCATCAAAGGGGTAACCAAGGAGATGTAGTGTGTTTCACACATATAGGTGATCAACCTTATTGATCATTTGGTTTTCTCATTCCATTCGTGGGTATTGGTATTGGTGGTGATTCCTGGTGCACGCTACAAAGGTATAAACATGTTGTGTTTGTTATTTGATTAATCATATTGGCTATATGGATCCTTGTTGGTGAAGTTATCCGCTGCGTTTATTTGTTTCATATATGTTTTATATTCAAACATCACCATTAGTGGTATCACGAGCCATCATATGTGCCATATGATTATCGGGGTACGTGTAAAATGGCCTAAAACGCATATTTTTGATCGATTTATGAAACGATTTCAAATCAGGCCCCATGGCTTAATTTTATGTGGTAAAAAGATAATTAAAAGGTCCTAACATTAGTGGGTTTTGAACCTAAGTCCATTTGACACGAGTACCAAATGAGGTTTTAATTCTTGTTAATTAATTTCTTCGTTTTCGTTGGCTAACAATTTATTTCTTGTTATTTATTTTGTTCCCATGGAAAATACATGCATGTTTGTCCATGGAGTTAGCCAACACCATGTTTTAATCATAATTTTATGGTATTATTATGTGTATATGCAAAGCCGATGAAAACCTAGACCACTTGTGACATGGATTGTTGTGTGTGTTGTTTAATTTCGTGTTTTGGGGTTTTTGCCATTGTTTCAGAATTTATGTAATAATATTCTTTTGGTTGTAGCCATTATTTGAGCATTTTTACAGTAGGTTAAAAGTAGATTAGTTGTATTTTACTTTCAATATCATGTAATCGTGGCTTGGTGGTGAAAGGCGAAAGAGTTAAAGACATTTTTGCCGAATAATGACTGCTAGAACACCAGTTGGTAAAACAGAGTTTCCCAGCGATCGGTAAGGTATTGTTGGCTGGATTTTTTTTTGCAGGTACCCAAGACATGGGCCTACAAGTTTATAGTTTTGAGCTAAGCCCGGGGAAGTCTCCTTCATGACATTTGG
Source organism: Artemisia argyi (assembly GCA_030686995.1). NCBI lineage: Eukaryota > Viridiplantae > Streptophyta > Magnoliopsida > Asterales > Asteraceae > Artemisia > Artemisia argyi. Next base: position 144,621,042 of record CM060689.1, read on the forward strand.
GCCCCCGAACACAGAAATTCTAGAAGGACAACAACTACTTGTCATATGCATTATGGGCTTCCAACTTGCTCTTGATTGTCTTGGAGCAACTGGGAGTCCTCCATGTGGTTGTGTGGTTTGTCCCTAGTTGACACTTGGTTCTCTTGATGGCTCACGAGACCAAGCATAGGTTTTTTCATCGGTTGAGGCTTTGCATATTGTGGTTGTGTGGTTGTTTTTGCTTTTTATATATCTTGTTATCATATGTAAATTGCAAATAGTTTTCTATAAACTTTAAACGAAACACAAACAATTTTCAAAACTAAGTCTTTTGATTTATTTTTTCTAAGTTTTGGAAACTTGAAATCATTGTTTTTTAATAACACTTAAACTAGTTATGTATATTATTCCAATTTATGTATTGTCCAAACTTATTATCCACGTAGGATGAATATTAGTCATGAAAACTTATTATCCACGTAGGATGAATATTAGTGTTGAAAATGGATAACTTGACACGCATAAATTAAAACAATGATTAGAATTAAGTTAAGAAATGTTTTTAACTTGTGCTACGAAGGATGAATGCATGCTCCTTTCGTACACCTTTTGATCCACATCAAAACTTTTACACGTCAAAATTTAAGTCATGCCGTCCAATTTTGAGAACACTTGCAATTACTTTTTGCCTATGCGTGGGACCTAGGTTGAATTGTAACCCAAGGTGACTATTCTCTATGCGTGGGACCTAGATATATTCTCGCACGTTCTAATATTGGATGACTTAATCGAGTTAAGCGGTGAGACCTTGACCCAAGGTAAAGATGGGACTAAACATGCCAGCTTGACACTAGTTGCTTGTTCACTAGTGCCATGAGTCCCATAAAGATCTAAGAGTTGCACTTGTAATGCAATTGGTCGACGTTACCTACCTATTGAATCATCCATTGCTAGCAGATCAACTGATGTGATGGTGGGACCTCAATGAGGATATTAGCCTTTTTCATAAAATTAATTGTTTTAATATTGTAAACTTGGGTAGTTAATTTTAAAAAGGATTAATTGTTGAAAATTACTAAAATTGAACTTTGTTTATTTTGTAGATGACAACTCCAACTTCAACCATGAACAACTCGTCAATCAGATCAATTCTCGAGAAAGAGAAATTGAATGGTAACAACTTTTTGGACTGGTACCGCAACTTGAGGATTGTCCTCAAGGCTGAACAAAAGTTTTACCATCTGGAAGAAGCTTTACCTGAAGCCCTGCTGCTAATGCTACTGCTGCTGTTCGTAATGCCTACACTCGTAGGAGTAACGAGCAACAGGAAGTGGCTTGTCTCATGCTGGCAAGCATGATCCCTGAGTTGCAAAAGAACTTAGAGAGCTTTTCAACATTTGACATGCTGCGAGAACTGAAAACTATGTTCGAGCAGCAAGCAGAGCAAGAATTGTTTGACACGGTCAAATCTTTTCATGCCTGCAAGCAGGAGGAAGGACAATCGGTCAGTAGCTATGTCATGAAAATGAAAAGCTATCTGGATCAGATGGAGTGACTGGGATACCTCATGCCTCAGATCCTTGGAGTGAGCATGATACTTACCTCACTATCGAAGGATTATGACCAATTTGTGCAGAACTACAACATGCACAGCATGGGGAAACCATTGCCGAACTGCATAACATGCTGAAACTTGCAGAGAAAGGCATGCCCAAGAAGGCTCCACTTGTCCTAGCTATCAACCAAGGCAGAATTCAAAAAAAGAACAAGGGAAAACCGTAGGCACCTGGCAAGGGACAAGGGAAAGGCAAGGCTAGGCTTCCTTACGCCCCCAAACCCAAAATCCCCCCACCTGCCAAGAAGGAGCACCCGGCCAAGGACATCCCCTGCCACCACTGTGGAGTGGTAGAGCACTGGAGGCGCAACTGCCACGCCTATCTGGAAGGGCTAAAGAAGAACAAAGCTAGCGTTACTAGCACATCAGGTATCTTCACTATAAAACTTTATACTTTTCATAACAAATCCTGGGTATATGATACTGGTTGTAGTACTCACATTTGTAACAATGTGCAGGGGCTTAGGGGAAGTCGAAAGCTGAAGCAAGGAGCTTTACATCTGTACGTTGGTAATGGCAATCGTGCAGATGTGGAAGCAATTGGGAGCTTTGATCTTATCCTCCCAAATGGACTAGTTATTGTTTTAAATAATTGTCATTTTGCACCTACTATCACTAGAGGTGTTGTTTCACTTTCGCATTTGAAAGATGATGGTTACATTCATACTTTTACGGATTTTGGCATTTCTGTTTCAAAGGATAACATATTTTAGTTTAATGTTATTCCACGTGATGGCATTTTTGAAATTGATATGCGTGATCCTATTTCAAACAATATTTCTATATATATTGTTAGCAATAAGAAATCCAAACGTAATTTGGATTCCACTTTTTTATGGCATTGTTGTCTTTGCCATATAAACAAGAAACGCATTACGAAGCTACAACACGATGGGCTTTTAGAGTCAATCGACAATGTGTCGTTTGATAAATGCATTTCTGATGAGGCGAAAAATGATCCGTTTTTAGGGGGTCATTTAAGCCCAGAATTAAATTTATTTGATCAAATATTGCCCTAAATCGTTCTTTTTATGATTTTAGATACTTTTGGAGTGAATTCTGGAAAAGGAAGCATTTTGGACGTTTTTGGAGCATAAAAGTGAAGAAAACGGCAAAGTCTTAATTTTCCTTGTTGGGAACAGTACCTGACGGCGTCATAAGGTTCTACATGACGGCGTCAAGAGTAAAACAAGAGGTGGAAATGGATAAAGTCCGTGACGGTCCAGAAAGTTTTGTGCATTGGAGATGACGGCGTCACCCCAGGCCGTCACGTGTAAAATTAAATTGTGATGGCCTAGAAAATTTCCTGAAGGCGTCACGTAGGCCGTCACGTGTTAACTTGTCAAAACTTGCGCGCGAAGTAGCTGATATTGTTTTGGTCATAACTTTTGCGTACGAACTCGGATTTAGGTTATTCAAAAGCCCACGCGAAGAGGACGAAGAAATCTACAATTTGGTGAAGAAAAATTGGTCATGATGCCGTCACTCTTTACGGGGTGACGCCGTCAAGCCTTGCCGACAGAAAACTTACCTATAAATATAACATCATAACTTCACTTTTTGTAAGCCCTAAACCCTAAGGTCGATTCCTGGGTTTAGGTAGGTGTATTTCCAGCAACTTAGAGGGTTTCAATCACTCCATAAACATCTTGTAATGGTTTGATGATTCTATCTTAATTCATGTCTTCAATTATCATTATTGTTGCTTGTTCTTTATTAATTATGCTTGGCTAATTCACCTTGTGTCTACTTATGATTGTGTGAAACTTGTATATAATTGATTAGATCTTATTGATTCCTTGTTGATGTTTGTGTCTATCTTCATCAATTAGGGTGTGACACTTCGATAAGTCTAATTGGTTTAGTTTATAATTCTTGATTCCTATTGTCTCTTGTTTGGTTGATTGTATTCGATGTTAGGCTTAAGAAAACTGGCAGACTTCCAATGGTGACATGCTTGAACATCTTAAGAAACATGAACCAATGCGTACTAGGTTATTATGGTTGTATTTAATGCATGAGCGAATTCTAATGATCCCATGTTAGGAGCTTCTTGCAGGCTCGACATAGGAGTGAAGTAGGAGCTTATAGAGTTGGGGAAGTACGTACGCCACCCCACGAATGGTATTAAGGAATACAACCCGTCAAATAAAACAAGGTGTGACAATTCAATAGGTAGAATTGGATAGCTAGCAAGGAGTAACATATCATAGGTAGACATGCTTCACTTATCTTGGAGAACCTTACTTTAGTTTTCTTGCACATTAGTTTAATTAGTAGCTTTTGGGTTAGTTGATTAGCAACTAATTCCTCCCCTCTTTCCAATACCCGAGATTTTTACCTGCTTTTCATAAAATATAAAAACATAAAAAGAATTATTCTTCACCTTTATACCTAGTTAGATTAATTTCAATCCTAACGACACTATTCCTGAGTTGAACGATCAATCCCCCTGTACTTGTCACTATACTATACTACAACGATCAGGTACACTGCCTGGTGGGGGTTGTAAGCTTCTCAAGATCTCACGAGAGGTAAAGCCTGGTGCGATTCCCACGTATCAATTTCTTGCATATCTGGTAAGATGACATGAAAGCCTTTTTCCCATGTTGGAGAAAGAGCTAAAGAGCTACTTGGACTCATTCATACTGATGTATGTGGCCCATTTAGAACAATGTCTAGAGAAGGAGCTAACTACTTCATCACTTTTACTGATGATTTCAGTAGGTATGGTTATGTTTACCTGATTAAACATAAACATGAAGCTTTTGAAACGTTTAAAGTCTTCTAAAGTGAAGTAGAAAATCAGCTTGGCAAGACCATTAAGGCTCTTTGATCCGATTGAGGAGGTGAATATATGAGTCAAGAGTTTTTAGATCATCTAAAAAGGTGTGGGATAGTCTCACAATTCATTCCTCCATATACACCACAACACAATGGTGTGTCTGAAAGGAGAAATCGAACCTTGCAAGACATGGTTCGATCTATGCTGAGTCTAACAATGTTGCCAATGTCCTTTTGGGGTTATGCTCTAGAGTCTGCTGCTCGGATACTCAATATGGTTCCAACTAAGAAGGTTGATAAGACTCCATACGAAATATGGCATGGGAAAGTCCCTAATCTGTCTTACTTGAAAGTCTGGGGTTGTGAGGCTCTCGTTAAACGAGATACGCCAAACAAACTTGATCCTAGAGCTATCAAGTATATCTTTGTAGGATACCCAAAGGAAAAGATGGGTTACTATTTCTACTACTCACCCGAGAAAAAATATTTGTTGCTCGATATGCTGAGTTTTTTTAGAACAGTCTCATCTCACAAGAAGCAAGTGGGAGCAAAGTAGACTTTGATGAACTTCAAAGCGAAGATGCACAACCTTCTAGTGACACTAGTGAACATCAAAATGAGACTGAGCATGAAAATGTTGAGCCTTTTCGAGATGTTGCTCCCATTCGTAGATCCGCAAGGATACCTCAAGCACCTGAACGATATGGTTTTTATATCGAGTCCTGAACACGATAAGTGGAATGAAGCTATGAATGTGGAAATGCAATCCATGAAAGACAATGATGTCTGGGTCGAGGTAGACCTACCTCCCAATGCTAAGACCGTTGGGAGTAAATGGCTCTACAAGAAGAAGACCGTCATGGATGGAAATGTACATACCTATAAAGCTCATCTTGTAGCAAAAGGTTTCACTCAAACCTATAGGATTGACTATGAAGAAACCTTCTCGCCTCTTGCAGACATTAAAGCAATTAGGATTCTTATAGCCATAGCAGCGTATTATGACTATGAGATTTGGTAAATGGATGTCAAGAATGCCTTCTTGAACGGTGATTGATGCTAAACCACCAACTTAAATTGACCAAGGAATGGTCAATAAAGTTAAATAGCCTAGATCAATGCTCCGGGTAATATAAGGTATCACCGGGTCGTTAAATCCCGTTGAGGTGTGAAATGTAACTTTAGCGTGCTTTGTGATCGGGTGTTTATTCACAGAAAGGGTTTGTTGTGAGAATTATTTGAAGATTATAAACAGAAATAGCTTAGGAAAGCTATGTGAATGATTATGGGAACTGAGGTTGAGAAGAAATCACCTAAAACTTAAAACCGTACGTGTTAGGTCATGATTTTAATAACATAATCACTTAGAGATAGATCTAGAGAGAGAAAGAGAGTAGAGAGAGAGAGAGAGAGAGAGAGAGAGAGAGAGAGAGAGAGAGAGAGAGAGAGAGAGAGAGTGGAAGGAACTCTTAAGAATGGAATGAAAGAAAATGAAATTACCAAGAGAACCAACACCTCTCAAAGGAGAGGTTACATAGTATTTATAGGTGAGGAATAGGGCAACACTCCCTTCCTCCCTATCTTGAAAATGAAATGGGCTTAAGGCCCATGGGCTTGCTACATAAGCCTTAAGATTAAATAAACATACAAGCCTTAGCAACCTATTACAAAGTAAATGACCGAGACTTGATAAATAGTAAAACTACGTTCCCAACAATTTCCCCCTAAGGGTCGGTCATCACGGTTGCTTGACGTCTTCTTCTTTGTCTTTGACTTTTGACTCGTATAACTTAAGACGTCTTCAAAAGAGAGTGGCTGTTCTTTTGCTTCATTGTTCATTGTTTGTAATAGATGTGGTAGTGATCATCTTATGAAGTTATCTGCCATGCGTCACTTCTGCGTCTGTGGTGGTCGTCGTCCATTCCAACATGCTCATACACCTTTGAACTTAGACATTCACATGCACGTAGTTCCCTTTCATTCACATAGATCTTTAGTCCTTAAACTTTGTAGATTCTTCTTTTTGGCGTAGAATCTAATTTTGAACATTGTGTTGCTTAGATCTTTGAGGGAGCTTTTGTTGACTTCAAGATGTATGTATGAGCATGTGGAATCAGTCTCCATGGAGATGATATGTTCCTGAAAGTAAACAGTTAGCAATAAACAACCGGTACTTACTGATAAGAAATTAGAGATCGTCAACAGCATAGTGTGAAGACTCCTTCTAACCCTTATCAAGGCCGTTCCCATATCAGATACTCCCGAAGGAGCTTACGAGACCTACTAGGTAGCTCAATGACTGGGTGAGTCGCTGGGGATCACTCCACGACTGTAGACCGTTAGAAACCACCGCAAACACTAAGCGTAACTCACGAGGAGTTACCGAAGTGACCTGCTGTCAGGGCTGTTTGATGTTGACCCTGGCAGGAATTTCCGTTCAATCATTGAGAAATACGTATGTAATTCTCTCATAAATGTTCTCGGCAGATTGCTAAGATCTGCGAAGGACTCGATAATTTACAGCTGGTGCCCATTGATGTAGAACACCAGTTGTAGAAATACAAAGTGTTCCTAAGAGATCTTTGATGTATCTCATGGCTCTAGACTCGATAAGTGCTCACTTAGGTTTCCTATACGGAGACTAGGGAGGGGTCTCCTGCTTCAATATCAACTATCTCTAAGAGATAAGTCGGTAGATTACACTGGTTCCCCGTGAGAATGAAACAAGCTCTTTTAAGAGAACTTGAGTGGTTAAGAAGGTTTAGTGCATTGCGTCACTGGGTCCATGACGACTTCATCTTCAATACCGGTGTTGCCTTAGCAACAACCAGTAGCATATGAGTTGAACCCGGTGTCTGCCCTTAGGTTGAATCATATGGAGGGCTATTTCCTTTCACCCTTTTCTTTACTTTTCTTTTTAATTCTTCAACCCCTTCTTTCTCCTTTCATTCTTTACTCCTTTTTTCGTATCATACCTAAGGACTTCTAGTTCTTAACTATTGGTGGTGTCCTTGGGTAGATCCCTCCGGCTTAGGCGGATCATAGGACGGTTATTTCCTAACCTTAGTCACCTTATAACTCCATGACTATCCTATAATTGCCATTGAAACCTTTGAAAATCTCTCAAAGTGTTTGTGCTAATCAAACATTTTGTTTAACACTTTGAGAGTTTTATGTTTTACTTATGAAGGGCTCCCCCTTCACATGTGCTCATATGTATTTAATAAATTTGCACATGCGGGAGGAGCGAGCACTTTTGAATTGATCCACTTTCAGTGAACAAGACCGATTCGAGACACGCTTACATCACTAGTTAGACTAGCTTGAAGTTATTACCCGGCCTAGTCAAGTCCACAGAAAGTTTCTCGAAACGGTACATTTCTACTAAGACTAATCTTTTTCGAGACACGCTTACGTGGCTAGTTAAAGAGTTCCATTGTCAGCTTTTAGGTGACAACTAGCTCTAGTAACTAACTTGATGTTATTACCCGTCGAGGAAAAATCTTTTCGAATTTACTAACTTTTATGTTTCGTCAATTCCTGGGTGAATCTGAGTCTAGCTCGCATGAGATTTGACTTTTCAGCAACTTTTAACTTTCATATTTTAATCACTTTCCTTTTCTCCCCCTCAAAAATAGCATATAAGATGTTGTTTTTGATAAACATTTGATTAAAATATGCTTTTTGAGTCTTATGGGGAGATATCAACAAGAACTTTTGTTTTTCCAAAACGATGAGTTTTCAAGTGCTCCCCCTCAACAAGTGAATACTCATTGAGGTGAAATACTTGTCTTTTTAGCAGAATTATGAAAATCAGAAAATGTTTGATTAATTCTACTCAAAAGTAAGAAGCCTTCGCTCTTTATATAAGGATTGAGGCACTGAAGCGTACCTCAGGGTCCTTTAATTACAAGCACGGGTTGTACACTGTTATGTGTGCACAAACCATCAAAACATGATTATGAGAAAGCATTTTGATTTAGAATACCCCCCCTCAAAACGAGCATGTGTTTTGACATTTTTAAACTTTGTAGCGAATTGGGGAGTAAATGTTTTGAAAAAAAAAAAAAAACTTGAGCAAAATTTTGAAAAACTTTTGAAAAAAAAAAACTTTTTTTTTTTAAAAAAAGTTTGAATAAATTTTGCTCAAGATTAAGAAGTTTTAGATAAGCTTTGCATGAAAAACTTCTTGTTTTCAAGGAAAAGTGCACGTTTTGTTTTTAAGAAATGGTTTATCAAGGCACTTTCCTTTCTTTGAAAACCGAATTGTACACTGAAATGAGTGCACAAGTCGTTGTTTTAATACAAAATTAGTTTTCTTTAAACAAAATACTCCCCCTCAAATAATGAATGTTATTCGAGAGAAAGATCAGATTTTTGAATCGTATTATAAAATACTTTTTGAAAATTCGTGAGACGACTCTGCTCAAGGTTTTAGAAAACACAATCAAGTATTATACAACAAAGAATGCTTGAAATTCAAAACTCTTTTACTGTTGAAAGTTGTTTGAGACTCGGAGTCTCTCTTTTGAGTTTTTAAAATCTGAAAAAGATTTCCATCTAAAGTTGAACCTCATGGGTTCTTTTTGAAGATTTGTTTTTGTGATGAATGGAAAACTTCCGTTATTTGGGATGTTCAGATCAGAGACATTCTTTTATTGAAGCCAAAGCATTCCAGATTTTCAAAATATGAAAGGTTTTGAATGACTTTGCTTTGGTCTCCACACTTGCTTTACCGGTGTAAAACGAGAGTGTAGAGTTTGGAAAAATTTGTTTCTCACCATTTTGGATCCATTTACCATTTTAGCCTTTAAACACATTTTGCCCTTTGACCTCAAAATATGTTCCATAAGAAACATTTTGTCGAATGTTGAAGTTTTGACTTTCAATGGGATGACATGTACTTGCACACAGAGAAAATGCATCAGGCACAAACAAGTATAAGGTGAATCAAAAATCTCATTCTAAATCAACCTAAGTGCTCAGAATTCTCAAATTAACACACACAATCACAGATTAATTCATTCTTTCACTCGAGATTTACCAATTATTGTCATGGTTTGGGGTTATGATTTGAGTCTATGCACACTTGTTAGCATCATAATGCCTGAATATTAAACAAACAAACCTCCTAGTAATAGCAGCAAAGACATTGACATCTTAAACCCTAAATCACATGATTCTAATCCTGTGCTGTTCCTAATCGAGCAAGTACACCAATCGAGCATTCTTTAGTGTTCTCTAAAGCTATATAAACTAGTTAATTAGACTAAACACATAAAAAATGAAAGCCCTGATTGATAACCCTTGTTTCTGATTATGCATTTTTGACTGTTGAAAACACTTGAAACACTTAGGGAATGATTAGACAACAACCATGAAGAAATTAGAAACTCACAATCGGGAACATTCGAGGATAAAAAAATCGTTAGTCTGAATCGATGAGGTTTATCGATTATGTGTGATACTTTTGAGAATATTTAACGAAACATTTATTAGAGCCCGTTTTATTTTCCATGCAAGATCCTTTTTCCTAAGTTTAAGATATTTGTGAATCTTTACTCATTAAAGGTTAATTACTTTTCCATTTGAAGTCCAAACAAGGTTAACTTGGAATCATTGCAGAAAAATTTTCCTTTCTCCCCCTCGAATTAGCATATATTTTGTAAAACCTTTTTGTACATTTCAATTCGAGAGATCATAGAAATTTTTGAAAATGAGAATTTAATCCGAATGATGAAGAAACATTTTATCCTTGAAGAATTATGATGAGGTGTGCAAACTTCATGATAATGTGAAAAAGTTTTCTCCCCCTCAAAACATGTTCCATTTTGACCGAGTAAAGCAAAATTGTTTTTAATGAAGGAACATAGTTTTGAAGTTACGAAGTTTGTACACAGAGAAAGAAGTTTTATATATATATATATATATATATATATATATATATATATATATATATATATATATATATATATATATATATATATATATATATATATTTTTTAAGAAAAAAAAAAGTTAGATGTTTGACTCACTTAGTTTTAAAGAAAATTTTGAAAATCATCTGGAGTCAAACACCGCATACCAATATGGTGAACTAAATCAACAAACCTTGATGGAGGTAATTATCTCGCATGTGAGCAGGATCCAAATTGCGTGTAGACGACTCAGTAATGTCAGGAATGAGTTGAGCCGGTGCAAACGGATTAAAGAACGCTTAAAGAACGCCTCTGGGTCATGCTCTGCGATTTGTGGAACTGATTTAGGTATGGAGTCTTCAGTTGATTGTCGTGAGTTGGAAACGGTTTGTTTTGCCGTTGTTGGAGATGCAATTTGAGGATCGTCTCTCCCAACAGTTGTTGTTGTTTGTGAGGAGAATCAGGTACTTGATGGTGATCAAGATGTGCAGCGGAAATTGGTGAGACCTCAGAAAGACGGTTTTCAATCGTATCCTCAAACAATGGAGCAAACAAGGTTTCCACTTCTTTACGGGTGAGAGACAATGGTTCAGCCAAAGAATCCGGAAAGTTCAGACGGTTGAATGCGGGTCCTAAGCTGTTTTGCTCAGAAGCCATTGTTGATGTGCTTTTGAACGGTTGGATGCGGGTCCTAAGCTGTTGTGCTCAGAAACCATTGTTGATGTGCTTTTGAACGGTTGGATGCGGGTCCTAAGCTGTTGTGCTCAGAAACCATAACATTAAGCTCGGGTCCGAAACTGATTTGTTCCGAAGCCATTCCATTAAGCTCGGGTCCAAAACTGATTTGTTTCGAAGCCATTGCTGTTATATCTGCAAAGAAAGAAAGAAGAGACAAAACAGAGAACATGGAGCCCCAAGTGAAACTGGGTTCTAGGTGTTAGAAGCATAAAGATGTAGTGTCAACTATCTTCTTGACACTCGAACACACAATACCGATGGTTTTCATTCTAGTCTCAGAGGTAGAAGTTGTGGAGATCACATTAGTTTTGGTGCAAATGTCTAAAATCTTTCCTGTAGGAATCCACCTAAGACCAATTGATTTGAAAATTCTACCCATGGGTACCCACCTAGTGTTAGATCTAGGAGATGTTTTCCTTTTAGATGCAGTTGAATGAAATGTGGGAGCATCACTTCGTTGAGAAAACCTGCGTCCTATATTGATCCACTTCTTAGGTTTCTGACTTATGACTTTTGGTTCAACGGGTTTGTTTGTCTTAGTCGATTGAGCCTTTTCAAGTGAATTTCCCTTTTGAAAATATTTTAAAGCACAAACAACATGATTATTTACGCAACTACTCTTAGAAGCTATCCAATTCCTATTAGTTTGTTGATTACTCTTAGGTTTTGGTGTGCTACTACAAGCAGTGTTCTGTACTACAGTGGAAGGCATCACATGAGGTTTTGAACCTAGAATTCCATCCTTTTGAAGTAGTGCCTTTTTCCTAGCCTTTTCTAGATCATAGTTCTTGTACATGTCATATTTGCCATAAAACTCTTTACTTTTAATGCTCGTTTTAGACACTGTTTTCGAACTAATCCTAGAAGAGCCAGGTATAATCACGTGTTGAGATTTAGCAGACACAGATGCATTTTCCTTAGGCCAAGAATGTGGAATGACTAGTTTTGTCAAATTGTTTTTCTCAACAACTTGGGAGGCAAACCGAGGTTTTGAAAATTTAGGTCGTTCAGATTTAAATGCAGTCAGTTGTCTAACCACTGATTGTTTTCTGATTTTTTGAGAAGGCGGTTTCCCCAAGATTGATGGTTTTGCAAACTTAGTATCCACACTCTGGCCAGTCAGTCTTCTTAATTTGTTTTGTAATGCAGCATGTGCAAACACCTTTTCTTGAATTTGACCTTTTAAAAGCTCATTTTCTTTAACTAATGTATCCACACGTTTTCTTTGTACATTCAAAAATTGACCATTGTTGCCCGAATTTAGAGATTCGTCTTGCAATTGAAGTTCAAGTGAGATGCAATGTGCCTCTAGTTTTGAAAAATCTTTATGACACTGGGCAATGGTCTTTTTGAGAAGAAGGTTTTCAGACTCAAGAGTTTGGTTTGATGTTTCAGTTATAGGATTATCATGTAAAGACTCAGACTCAGAACGTTTGTCAAGACATTGTACAACATCCTGGTCAACCTCTCCTTCATTACTGAAGTTAGGTTGCTCAGATTGTTGTATCTCAGTTGCAAGCATAATATGATCAACAGTAGATTGTACCTCAACCGTTTGCTCTTTGTCAAAGTTAGGTTCTGTGTCATAGATGGGTATGACATCTTCCTCATCCATCTGTTCTTTGTCAAAGTTGGGTTCTGAGTCATAGGAGGGTCTGATCTCTGCACAGTCTGCATCTGTATCATTCCCTAATCTACTGCTGTCATCCTGCTCTTTTAATTCTGTCCCATTGCTTTCCATGACGACCAAATTAGCATCCAATGCATCAACTTTATGAATTAACTCTTCTTGAATCTGCAACTTCCTCCTTTTTTCACACTCTAGTCTGTGAAGTACTCTTTCAACAATTGACTTTTCAATATCATCCAGGTGTTGGAGCAATATATATTTGAAGGTTTGAGCCTCAATTCGAGTGTATTCTAAAAAATACTCGCTTACCACTTCACAGTCATAATTGATGAAATGTTGAAACTGTTTCTTGAGCACTCTGAAGGCGGCATTGGATTCACTCTCGTGAAATTCTTCAGTTTCAAGTTGCTTTTCAAGTTGATTCACGTTGTCGAACATTGTAGTAGTGAAAATATCAAATATTTCTCCAAACAGGTCTGGAAATACCCATTTGAATCCATACTCGGAACGAGTTTCAGCTAAGTCTTTGTTTGAGAGAAGCTTTAGGTGTGAATAAAGTAATCTTAAAGATGTCAGGCGTTTCTCTTGGTTTAATTTCACAAAAGGATCTTCAGAATCATCAGAATCATACTCTGAGCCAGTATTTATCGTGTGAAATTCCTGCATGTTTTCCATTAACATCACATCTGTTGTATCGGTTTCCAAATCTGCATATTCATCATCAGAAGGAATAACTCCCATGACACTTTGCAAAACTGCATTGAGATTACCCCCTTCAACTTCCATTTGACTAAGTGTGGCATTGTATTCAACATTATCGTCAGAGAGTGGAGTTGAATCATAATCTTGATCTTCCACATCTGCAATATTTTCTGTATATGCCAAAAATGCCATGCTCGGTTCGATAAGATCTTCTTCATCATCAGAATCTTTCATTGTGTTTAAGCATTCAGAAGTTGAAGTCATAGCGCCATTGCCTTTCTTAGAAGATACTTGACTAAGCTTCACTAGATTTTGTAGAAGAGATTGCACATTATTATGTAGTGTTGCAGGATGGTACTGTGGAATGAAGAAAGGCTCAGGTGCATTCGGAGGATTGAAGAAGAGACCATTTGGAGTGTAAATTAAGGATCCATGGTCAACAGCTGGAGCAGGGAGAATGGTCTTCAGAGGATTCATGCTTAAACAGGATTCAAGAATTTGCATCATTCTGATATGATGAAGTTCTTCTGTACGATGCATAGCTTCAAGATATTTCCACATTTCATAAGCACTGGCTTGAAAGTCCATATTCATGTAAATTGAATTGGGAAGGGCTAATGTCATGAACCATACAGCCTGTTGGTCAGCATCATACTGAGCAAGTTCAGTTGCATTCAAATCTTCATCAGTTTGTATTCTAATAATCCCTGTTGAGTCAGCAAGAAGTATCAGTTTGTATGGACCATCTTGAATGGATTTAAGCATGAGATCTGCAGCAGGACGATCTGTGAGCCATTGTAAAAATCTCCGTTTCCAAACAGTATACGTTCCTGGTAGCAACATCGGAGGCCTTGATTCATTGCCAAAGAGCAGAATATGGCGAATGAGGGAGCTGTGACTTTGTTGTTGATGATATTGTTGCTGATGAGAATATTGGTGAGGAAGGTAGTTGGAAGAAGGTGATTGAGACGTTGTAGATGACATTGCTCTCCCCCTTGATTGTTGCGATGTAATCGAAAAAATCAAGCTAAATGTCACACGCAAGGTCGAAATAGTGAATTCAGATTTTCCCTCCAAAAATTCTTTGAAAAAATTTTCTTTCCCAAAATTTGAAAATCACTATGAAATGCAATTATAAGGTTGCAAGAAAAATTTGAGTTTCAAAAATTTTGCCGTCAAATTTCACCGAAAAAATTTGAATTTTGGCCTAAAAATTTGAATTTTGGGCCAAAATTTTCAACGTTATACCAAAATTGAAATTTCGCGTAAAAATTAAACGTTTAGTCTCTGGTAAAAATTAAATTTTACTCAAATTTTCCCGCCAAAAAGAGAAAGATAAGATGGAGAAACTTAGAAAAGATGAGATGATGTGATTACGTTAATATGGATCGTAAAGATAATAGAGGTTCCTAACTCGATAAGTTCTAGTAAGTAACCGAACTCGATAAGTTCAGTTTAATTTCAAACTCGGTAAGATCATGTTGGTTTCAAACTCGGTATGTTCAATTGGGTTTCAAACTCGATATGTTCAATTGGGTTTCAAACTCGATAAGTTCAAGTTGGTTTCTAACTCGATAGATGTTTTGGGTTTCTAACTCGATAGAAGCTTTGGGTTTCTAACTCGATAGGTAGTCTTCATATATGGTTCCTAACTCGTTATCAAGTGTCATGAGATCGGAGAAACCGTGGTGAGGACATTTTCGGAGCAATTCCTTGTAACGATCCCATGCCTCACTAAAGGATTCATCAAATTTCTGCGTGAATTTCATGATCTCATTCTTGAGACTCGTGGTTTTGGAAGGAGGAAAGAAGTCATTCACGAACTTTTTCACAAGATCTTCCCATGTCTCAATAGATCGTGGAGGTTGTTTTTCAAGCCAAATTCGGGGCTTGTCCCTCCAGGGAGAATGGGAAGAGAAGAAGTTTGATTGCTTCGCATGGGACATCTTTGCATTTGATGGTGTATGTGATTTTATTGAACCATCGAATGTGATCTTGAGGATCGTCCCTCTCATAACCGTAGAATTGACGTGATGTGGCCAGGTTTATCAACCCTGTTTTAAGCTCAAAATTGTCGGCCATGATTGCCGGAACAACGATAGCATCTCCGTAACCCTCGACAGGTGCTTGGAGAAGCTCGTTCATAGTGGGTTCATCCGCCATGATGACAGTTGGAGGTGGAACAATACGGATCTCAGATCCGACTGTTGGTGCAGAACGTCTACGAGGTTTTCGAGGTTTCCGAACCAGCTCACGTAATGGGCTAGTGGACCTTGAAGAACGAGTGCGCATGCACTAGGGATAAAAACTTTTTGGATGTCAAGAATGCCTTCTTGAACGGTGATTGATGCTAAACCACCAACTTAAATTGACCAAGGAATGGTCAATAAAGTTAAATAGCCTAGATCAATGCTCCGGGTAATATAAGGTATCACCGGGTCGTTAAATCCCGTTGAGGTGTGAAATGTAACTTTAGCGTGCTTTGTGATCGGGTGTTTATTCACAGAAAGGGTTTGTTGTGAGAATTATTTGAAGATTATAAACAGAAATAGCTTAGGAAAGCTATGTGAATGATTATGGGAACTGAGGTTGAGAAGAAATCACCTAAAACTTAAAACCGTACGTTTGCCGAAGACGTGAACAAACGTACAAAAATGTGAATACGGTGATCTGGAAAGGCTACTGGTATGAAAATTTACTTTTTACAAACCTAATGATAATAGAAAATTTTAGGAAATTTAAAATTAATTTTACACTAATTTTATAATTACTACTAATTAAATACTATTTTTCTAATTACTTTTAATTAACTAAATTAACCTAAATTATAAATAATTATGAAATTACACTAGAAAAGTGAAAATAAAGTTTGTAAAACTTAAAAATAACTAAAAACTAATTTTAGAATTTAATTTATATTTTTTTGATTTACTAATTAATTATTATTAATTATTAACTATTTAATAATTACTAAAAACTATTTTTAATTAAGAAAAATACTAAATGATTCAAGAAAAATCTGAAAAAATTACAGAAATTATTTTTATGTACCAGAAGCCTAGGAAAAATATAAAAATGAAAATTGCTTATTAATAAGCTGAGGTGATAAGCCAAATGACTTAAATAGAAGCTATCACTTCTAGAAAGTTGAGCTTCTTGGGATTTTTCTTTTTCAAACTTGCTTATGGGATGAAATTAAGCAGCTTTTGTGAAGTGAGTTTGTGTGAGGACCAAGAATAAGCTGTTTGGTAAGCTTATTTGAAAACAGTTGAGCTATTTGAAGCTTATTAGAACTTTGCTTGTTATGCAAAAGCTACCAATTGATATTATGAACACAAATAAGCTACAAACAGATGAATGAAAATTTAAATCAAACCAAATGAAATCAAAAAGCACAAGGAATAAGCATTTAACAAGTAATAAGCAGTCCTAGAACCAAACAGTCCAAAACAGGTCACAAGGGGCACTTATGAAGATCTGTAGGGTCCACTAGGGACTTTGGAAGTCCAAACAAAAAGCTGAACCAATAAGCTGAGCTTATTGGCCTTCTAAAAAGCCAAGGTGTGACCCCTGGGTCCCAAAGGTGAGGTCAGGGGAGGGCTTGGAAAACAGGCTCAAAAGCTGAGCTTACTCAGCTTACAAGCAAAATGGACAAAGTTCAATGGGCATGCAGCCCTAGTAAATAAGCCACAAATTGGAAAATAAGCTATGGTATAACAAGTTCAGCTGATGAGCTCCTCAAATAAGCTAAAAGGCTAGTGTGGGGTCCACTGGTTGGGTCACAACAAGCCAAAGAAATTAGCTAAAAATCCTGGTGCAGGGCAGGGTCCTTTCCCTGCACCCTAAAATAAGCTAATGCCCAGCTTAGGTAAAAAATCTAGAAAATAAGCAAGCCATGGATTCATGGAGTTCAGCTGACACACTTCAACCACAACAAGTTTCAATTACCAAATCCAAACACAAAATTCTATAAAATTCTCACAAGAAATGAGATTTTGCACAAAATGCAATTTTGACTTTTTCCAATTTTGTATCTCAGTTGACTTATGTGTACTTTGATTGCCTATAATTGACAGAAAATGATGCTATAAGCTACAATGGACCTAGATTAAGCAGGCTTAACAAGTTTCAAAGCTAGAATGATGATTAAGCTAACTAAGATCCTAACAGTTAATGAAAATGGAAGATTTAAAAGTGATTTTGACTTATGTGACTATTACTACCAAAGTCTTGGTTGTTTTGATCTTTTTTAGTTCTGAGTATGAGGTATGAATCACAAATGAGCAATGACACCACCTACAATACACTAACACAGTCAAAACCAAACACTCCTTATATCCACAGATTATTACTAGACTTGATTCAAATACGACAAAACTACAAACTACTGATCACAACTAATCTAATAAGTGATAAATAAGCAAATTAAACAGTAATAAGCAACAAGTACCACTAATACACTTAAAAGAGTAAAAATCAAAAATTGAAGCTTACAAGAGCCATCCTGCCAAAACAAGTGAACCATGCACCAAGGATCATTCCTATTGGTTCCCATGAACCACTAACCCACAGCCATCCCTAATGTACTGTGCTCCATGCTTCTTCACCATGTAATATGCTTTTTATAATTTATTTTTATTTTTCTTTTATTTTCTTAATAATTTTCTAAAACTTGGTTTTTGCTTGATATAGAGGCTCACTGAGCTTCTACAAGCTTTCTGTATGAACTTATAAGAGTTTACAAACAACCATTGATCATTAACACACCTTGAATTATTACTTGGAAATTTTATGAAACTTGGAATTTGAAAATAAGAGATAAACTCAGAACTGCACTTTCATTAATTGAAAACAGATTACAATACATAAAATAAACATGAAAAAGACTAAATTAAAGTTATACATGCCTCATATGGCTTCTACACCTTACTACTTATACTACGATATTAAAACAAGTCATCCCAGCTTCCATGTGCATCCCAGCTATCTTTTTAGAGTTCCACGTGTCTCCTTGTTGACCAATGACCAAATCCCCATCGTTCAATTAGGTTTTAATGCATCCAAACCCTTGATTGCTGTTTTCCCGCCAAAAACAAATGGGGCAATACTAGTGGAACTGGTGGGAGGTTTGGTGTTAGAATTTATTGTGGTGGGTTTGTTAGGTGTGGGTATTAATTGTGGGGGGCTAGTGGTTGAAAAAGGTGAGGAGGGGGGGGGGAAGTATTCCCTGGTTTCACGCTTGGGTGTTGGGGGGAAGGAGATGGTCAGCGGGTATGTTTGACCGAGGGGGATTTTTTATTTAAAAAAGGGAACTGGGCTAAGGGTTAGGCCTGGGTAATGGAGTTGGATTGGGTTGTGGTTTTGGGTTAAATAATAATGAGGGTCCGGTTTGGTATATTAGCACACAAGGACCAATTTTGCAATTCCTCCAAAGTTGAGGGGCTGATGTAGTGTATTTCCCAAAGTGCTTTCAAGGACCAAACATGTAATTTTCAAACAAACCAAGAACCAATTTTTCCATTTTTCCATTTTCAAAATTCCCCAGGGACCTATTTTGCCATTTTTGGATTTTCAGGGACTAAAGATGTAATTTTGGAAAACTTGATACCCAAGTGTAATTTTTATGATTTTTGACTTTCAAAATCTTGGGTTGACTTTTCCTTTCAAAATAAATGCATAGGGACTAAAATTGACAAGTTTTGAAACTTGGGGGACTGAAACTACCAATATTGCAAACTTTGTACGTTTTTTCTTTGTTTTTGCTCATTTTGCGTTTAAAACACATAAAACACAATCCCTGGGATAATTTAAGTATTTTGATATCTTTTTGATTGTTTTTGTGCGTTTTGGCAGTTTAAATATATCAAAAATGATGAGTGTTTGAGCACTCATCAATCCCCCACACTGAACTATTGCTAGTCCCTAGCAATCTTTTTAGAAAATTTGATGGATTTTAAACTCTTTACCAAAAGCCATCACTTCTGGAGTAGCCAGGTGTAAGAACTGTGGCACACCTGATAGCCGTGTGATTTTGAGCAAACCACCAGCTTTCAACGGATTTGTTAAGTCTTTACCAAGAGCCGTTTGCTCCTGGACTAGCCAGCATCTTGATGGACCTAGTCAACATCTTGGTGAGCTGATTACCAATTATGGATTTTCCACGGCCTTTACCACAAGCCATAATCTTGCGGGCTAGCCAACTCATTTGTTTTTGGGGAGTTGAGGAACCATACAATTTTGGGCAAATTGCAAGCCGTCAACGGATTTGAGTTATCTTTACCAAAAGCCGTTTGCTCCTGGATTAGCCAATCCCTTTGTCGGTTAGACCTGGCGGAGTGATTACCAAAAAAAATTTGAAATAAAGTGAAAAATTTTTGAAAATTTTGGCCAAAACGGGGGTACTTGAAAGATATTTTGATAAAATTTGATAGAATTCCCCCCCCCCCCCCCCCCCCCACACTTAGAAATGAATATTGTCCTCAATATTCAAAGTCCCGGCTATTATGCTGACTCTTTGAACGTAAAAAGCCAAGATTCGAATCTAACTGCGGAAATACCAAATTTCACTTTATTTCTATATATATACAATTTTTTTTTAACTCATATATACATTTTTTCAAACAGCGGGGGTTGGCCATTCCCCCACACTAGGTGGTAGAAAGTAGAAAGAATCAGAGATACGGGTGAAAACCCGTATTGTGCTATTGTTTTTGTTCATCGAGTCGCTAGCTTGACTCGATCCCCGAATTCAATTGTCCTTGGGGAAAGTTTGGAGATCCGGGACAACCATGGATGGTATGTCCTCTCCAAAGTAGTGCTTTAACCGATGTCCATTCACTTTGAAATTTGGACCGTCATTTTGAGATAATTCGACAGTACCATAAGGATAAACTTTTGCGATAGTGAATGGACCCGTCCATCGGGTTTTGAGCTTTCCCGAGAAGATCTTGAGTCTAGAGTTGAAAAGAAGGACTCGATCACCAACGTTGAAAACGCGGTTTTTGATTTTGGAGTCATGAATCTTCTTTGTCTTTTCTTTGTAGATCAAAGAGTTCTCGTAAGCTTGATCACGAAGTTCGTTTAATTCATTTAGTTGAACTTTTCTATGATCACCCGCCGTTTTGAGGTCGAAATTGGCATGCTTGAGGGCCCAATAGGCTTTATGCTCAAGCTCGATCGGAAGATGGCACGCTTTCCCGTACACAAGTTTATAAGGCGTACACCCAATGGGTGTTTTGTAAGCCGTACGGAAAGCCCAAAGTGCATCATCTAATTTGTCCGACCACGATGCACGATTCTCACCTACAGTTCTTTCCAAGATTCTTTTGATGCCCCGATTGGAAACTTCGACTTGTCCACTCGTTTGAGGGTGGCACGCAGTAGAAAGACGGTGAGTTACACCGTACTTTTGCATGACTTTGTCAAATTTGTCATTACAGAAGTGCGTACCACGATCACTAATAATAGCACGTGGAGTTCCGAATCGGGCAAAAAGAGCTTTCAAAAATTTCACAACTACTCGGGCATCATTTGTGGGTAAAGCTTTTGCTTCAACCCATTTTGACAAGTAGTCAACTGCCACGAGTATGTATTTGTTTCTGTGATAGGATGGAAATGGCCCCATAAAGTCGATGCCCCAGATATCAAAAATTTCACAAACTTGAATTGCATTCTGAGGCATTTCATTCCTTTGTGAAATATTCCCGTGACGTTGACAAGCGTCACAGGACTTGACCAAATCTTGGGCATCCTTGTAGATCGAGGGCCAATAAAAGCCGGAATCAAACACCTTTTTGGCGGTGTAGTTGGGATTGTGGTGGCCCCCCGTGGGACCATCATGGCAAGCCTTTAAGATTTCAGCGGCTTCCTGACCATACACACACCGCCGGATGACTTGATCCGCGCATATCTTGAACAAGTAGGGGTCGTCCCAAAAGTAATGTTTGACATCTTTAAAAAATTTATTTTTTTGTTGGGACGACATCCCTTTCATAATGAAGTTACCTGCAAGATAGTTTGCAAAGTCGGCAAACCATGGGGTAATCGAGTCTCCACGAAATGAAACCACATTGAGGGTTTCGAGAGGAAATGTTTCATTTATTTCCTTTTTCTCGAAAGCATTTTGGTTAGGGTTTTCAAGACGGGAGAGATGATCAGCAGCTAGGTTCTCAGCTCCTTTTTTATCACGAATAATGATATCAAATTCCTGAAGGAGGAGAACCCAACGGAGGAGTCTCGGCTTTGCATCTTGTTTTGCAAATAGATACTTCAAAGCCGAGTGATCCGTATACACTATGCTTTTAGTCAGAATCAAGTATGGCCGGAATTTTTCAAAAGCATACACCACGGCTAATAATTCCTTTTCAGTGGTGGTGTAATGACTTTGAGCCTCGGTCATAGTCTTGCTGGCATAGTGTATAGGCTGAAAATGTTTTGTTTTGCGTTGCCCCAAGACTGCCCCTATCGCATAATCACTAGCATCACACATGAGCTCGAAGGGCAAGTCCCAATTGGGGGCAACAAGAATCGGTGCCTCGGTAAGCCTTTTCTTTAATGTTTCAAAGGCTTCGATGCACTCAGGGGAGAAGATAAAAGGAGCATCTTTTTCGAGGAGATGGGTCATAGGCCGGGCAATTTTAGAAAAATCTTGAATAAACCTACGATAGAAACCGGCGTAACCCAAAAAGCTTCTAACACCTTTCACAGTCGTGGGATGAGGCAATTTTGCAATGACGTCCACTTTGGCACGGTCAACCTCAATCCCGTTTTTTAAAATTTTATGGCCGAGGACAATGCCCTCTTTGACCATAAAGTGACTTTTCTCCCAATTTAGACATAACTTTGTGTCTTCACAACGTTTTAGCATACTGTCTAAATGGGAGAGACATGTTTTAAACGAATCCCCAATGACCGAGAAATCGTCCATAAAGACCTCCATACTTTTCCCGATCATGTCGGAAAAAATGGCCATCATACATCTTTGAAACGTGCCCGGAGCATTACATAAGCCAAATGGCATACGTTTACATGCGAAAGTTCCATAGGGGCACGTAAAAGTGGTCTTTTCTTGGTCTTTCGGGTTAATGGGAATCTGAAAGTAACCCGAGAAACCATCGAGGAAGCAATAGTACTCATTCCCCGCTAATCTCTCGAGCATCTGATCCATAAAGGGCAGAGGAAAATGATCCTTACGAGTGGCGTCATTTAATTTACGATAATCAATGCAGACGCGCCAACCCGTAACCAAACGAGTTGGGATTAACTCATTCTCCTCGTTCGTGACAACAGTAATGCCACCCTTTTTTGGAACACAATGAATTGGGCTGACCCAAGGACTGTCCGAGATAGGGTAAATCAATCCGGCATCAAGAAGTTTTAAAACCTCTTGTTTGATAACCTCGTGAATTTTTGGATTCACCCTTCTTTGATGTTGCACCGCAGGTTTGAAGTCATCCTCCATTAATATCTTGTGAGTACAAAACTCAGGGTCGATGCCCTTGATCTCGGAGAGACGCCAAGCAATTGCTCGCTTATGAGACTTCAAAACCTTTATAAGAGCAACCTTTTCCTCAACACTTAAGTCTTTAGCAATTATGACGGGTAATTTATCATCACCCTCCAGAAATGCATATTCAAGATGAGGCAGCAAGTCCTTAAGTTCAACCGCGGGAAAGTCATCAGTTTTCTCAACATTTTTGACTTCCTCCTTATGAAGTGTTTGTGGTAGAACAGGAAGAGGAGAGGGATCTTCGTTTAGTAACTTTTCAAGCGTGAGAACATCCCCCTCGAGGTCAATCTCTTGGTTATCGATTCCATCGGGAATCGAATCACTTTTGAGAAAGGCCTCAATTTCTTCTAAGATGAAGTCACTTCCCTCAAACGGAGTGAGGGAAGGAAAAGAATTGGCAACAATGGGGTGAGAAGATGGAGAGAAGTTTTCACTCGGAGAATCATCGACAAAACCTAAAACCTCTTGAGCGTACTCCTCAGACGCGACATCAATGACATCAATTCGGTTAACCGTTTCGGCGTCATAATTAGAGGAGTACCTCGAAGTTTGATCGAGGTTAAAGGTTACAGCTTCATTACCAACACGAAGAGTTATTTCCTCTTCGTGCACATCAATTAACGCACGACCCGTCCTTAAGAATCCTCTCCCGAGAATAAGAGGAACTCGTGGGTCAGCATCGAACTTAACAACAACGAAGTCAGCGGGGAAATGGAACTTTCCTACTTTCACGAATACGTCTTCGGCAATGCCGAGAGGACGAGAGATTGAACGGTCGGCAAGCTCGAGAGTCATGCACGTAGGAGTAAGTTCAGGAAGAGAGAGTTTCTCCCATACTGAGTAAGGCATCAGGTTGATGCTAGCGCCAAGATCAGCTAAGGCGAAGCATTCAACCATCCCAGGGAAAACACATGGAATGAGAAATCTCCCTGGGTCTCCAAGCTTCTTGGGAAGCTTCTTTAAGATAACTGCTGAGCAGTTTTCGTTCAATGGAGTCTTTGCCATTTCGTACAATTTTTCTTTGTTGCTTAACAAGTTCTTGATCATCGATGCGAATTTGGGCATCAGGATGATAGCATCCGCAAGGCTAACGTCAAAATGCAAATCTTGAAAGATTTGATAAAACTTATCCATTTGGTGACTAGCCTTTTCGCGGAGCTTTTGCTCATTAAGTCATGACGGGTATGGTAGTGAAGGTTTGGATTTAAGGTTCTCTCCAGGAGTTGTTGATGGTTCAAACACAACTCCCGGTTTTGGTACAAGCCCAGATTTTGGTACAATTTCTGGAACAACCTGAGGGTGGACGTGTGCGGTACTTCGTGGGCTAGGAGATTGCACCTTGTCCATGGTTGCCTCAGGCTCAATTTCTACTTCCTCGGAATAAAGAGGAGGAGGAATAGGAGGAACTGGCGGCTCTTCATAAGCTTTACCACTGCGTGTAGTAATAGCTTTGAGTTCACCCTTGGGGTTAACAACTGTATTAGCCGGGAGACCTCCTGATGTAGAGGGTGGAGTGAGATGATTCATAAGACTGGCAAGTATATTTTCAATCTTGCCTTGATTTTGATCAATTTTGTTGTTTGTTACCATCAACTCACTCTTCAGCTCTTGACCCTGTTTGGCTATTGATGATTGGAAATCATTCTTCAAATTTGAGATTTGATTTTGCATTGCCCTCATTTTGGTCTCATTAACTTTGATGTAGTTATTGAGCTCGTTTGGGAGGGGATCTTGATAATTTGGAGCTGAATACCCTTGATTACCCCTTTGGGGTGGGTACTGATTGACGGGGGCAGGATTTTGATTTTGCATATTAGGCCCCCTTGGTGGATTAGGATTAAACCTATTTGGATTTTGAGGAAACCCGGGTGGTCCACCCTGATTGCTAGCCCGGTAATTTGGTTCCACTTGAGGACGGTATTGGTTACCTCCTTGGTTGGAATTGCCGGCTATTGCATTTACTTTGAATGGATTACCTTCGGTGGCAGTGCAATTATAATATGAATGTGGACCACCACACATGACACAAACTTCTATCTTTTTGATTTCAGCTTGTGGAGAAGGAGAAGAATCTTTCTTGCCTTGGGCGAGAACAAATGCATGGACAGCTTCCGTGAGTTTGTCAAGTCTAGCATCGGTCCTAGACTGAGCCACGGGCGATGAGGAAGAAGGAACAACATCCCTTTGGGAAACAACCGATTTGCTTCGGGGAATGCGGACCTTAGATTTATTCTCAATGATCGCTAAAGCGTCCTTTGTGGTGCGATTCAAGAAGTTACCTCCAGCGGAGGCATTTAGAGAGTCCTGATCGGATTGGCTTACACCATTGTAGAAAGTATCAAGTGTCATGAGATCGGAGAAACCGTGGTGAGGACATTTTCGGAGCAATTCCTTGTAACGATCCCATGCCTCACTAAAGGATTCATCAAATTTCTGCGTGAATTTCATGATCTCATTCTTGAGACTCGTGGTTTTGGAAGGAGAAAAGAATTCATTCACGAACTTTTTCACAAGATCTTCCCATGTCTCAATAGATCGTGGAGGTTGTTTTTCAAGCCAAATCCAGGCTTGTCCCTCCAGGGAGAATGGGAAGAGAAGAAGTTTGATTGCTTCGCAGGGGACATCTTTGCATTTGATGGTGTATGTGATTTTATTGAACCATCGAATGTGATCTTGAGGATCGTCCCTCTCATAACCGTA
Organism: Artemisia argyi; assembly: GCA_030686995.1. Lineage (NCBI taxonomy): Eukaryota > Viridiplantae > Streptophyta > Magnoliopsida > Asterales > Asteraceae > Artemisia > Artemisia argyi. Next base: position 144,646,616 of record CM060689.1, read on the forward strand.
GAATTGACGTGATGTGGCCAGGTTTATCAACCCTGTTTTAAGCTCAAAATTGTCGGCCATGATTGCCGGAACAACGATAGCATCTCCGTAACCCTCGACGGGTGCTTGGAGAAGCTCGTTCATAGTGGGTTCAGCCGCCATGATGACAGCTGGAGGTGGAACAGTACGGATCTCAGATCCGACTGTTGGTGCAGAACGTCTACGAGGTTTTCGAGGTTTCCGAACCAACTCACGTAATGGGCTAGTGGACCTTGAAGAACGAGTGCGCATGCACTAGGGATAAAAACTTTTTGGATGTCAAGAATGCCTTCTTGAACGGTGATTGATGCTAAACCACCAACTTAAATTGACCAAGGAATGGTCAATAAAGTTAAATAGCCTAGATCAATGCTCCGGGTAATATAAGGTATCACCGGGTCGTTAAATCCCGTTGAGGTGTGAAATGTAACTTTAGCGTGCTTTGTGATCGGGTGTTTATTCACAGAAAGGGTTTGTTGTGAGAATTATTTGAAGATTATAAACAGAAATAGCTTAGGAAAGCTATGTGAATGATTATGGGAACTGAGGTTGAGAAGAAATCACCTAAAACTTAAAACCGTACGTTTGCCGAAGACGTGAACAAACGTACAAAAATGTGAATACGGTGATCTGGAAAGGCTACTGGTATGAAAATTTACTTTTTACAAACCTAATGATAATAGAAAATTTTAGGAAATTTAAAATTAATTTTACACTAATTTTATAATTACTATTAATTAAATACTATTTTTCTAATTACTTTTAATTAACTAAATTAACCTAAATTATAAATAATTATGAAATTACACTAGAAAAGTGAAAATAAAGTTTGTAAAACTTAAAAATAACTAAAAACTAATTTTAGAATTTAATTTATATTTTTCTGATTTACTAATTAATTATTATTAATTATTAACTATTTAATAATTACTAAAAACTATTTTTAATTAAGAAAAATACTAAATGATTCAAGAAAAATCTGAAAAAATTACAGAAATTATTTTTATGTACCAGAAGCCTAGGAAAAATATAAAAATGAAAATTGCTTATTAATAAGCTGAGGTGATAAGCCAAATGGCTTAAATAGAAGCTATCACTTCTAGAAAGTTGAGCTTTTTGGGATTTTTCTTTTTTAAACTTGCTTATTGGATGAAATTAAGCAGCTTTTGTGAAGTGAGTTTGTGTGAGGACCAAGAATAAGCTGTTTGGTAAGCTTATTTGAAAACAGTTGAGCTATTTGAAGCTTATTAGAACTTTGCTTGTGATGCAAAAGCTACCAATTGATATTATGAACACAAATAAGCTACAAACAGATGAATGAAAACTTAAATCAAACCAAATGAAATCAAAAAGCACAAGGAATAAGGACTTAATAAGCAATAAGCAGTCCTAGAACCAAACAGTCCAAAACAGGTCACAAGGGGCACTTATGAAGGTCTGTAGGGTCCACTAGGGACTTTGGAAGTCCAAACAAAAAGCTGAACCAATAAGCTGAGCTTATTGGCCTTCTAAAAAGCCAAGGTGTGACCCCTGGGTCCCAAAGGTGAGGTCAGGGGAGGGCTTGGAAAACAGGCTCAAAAGCTGAGCTTACTCAGCTTACAAGCAAAATGGACAAAGTTCAATGGGCATGCAGCCCTAGTAAATAAGCCACAAATTGGAAAATAAGCTATGGTATAACAGGTTCAGCTGATGAGCTGCTCAAATAAGCTAAAAGGCTAGTGTGGGGTCCACTGGTTGGGTCACAACAAGCCAAAGAAATTATCTAAAAATCCTGGTGCAGGGCAGGGTCCTTTCCCTGCACCCTAAAATAAGCTAATGCCCAGCTTAGGTAAAAAATCTAGAAAATAAGCAAGCCATGGATTCATGGAGTTCAGCTGACACACTTCAACCACAACAAGTTTCAATTACCAAATCCAAACACAAAATTCTATAAAATTCTCACAAGAAATGAGATTTTGCACAAAATGCAATTTTGACTTTTTCCAATTTTGTATCTCAGTTGACTTATGTGAACTTTGATTGCCTATAATTGACAGAAAATGATGCTATAAGCTACAATGGACCTAGATTAAGCAGGCTTAACAAGTTTCAAAGCTAGAATGATGATTAAGCTAACTAAGATCCTAACAGTTAATGAAAATGGAAGATTTAAAAGTGATTTTGACTTATGTGACTATTACTACCAAAGTCTTGGTTGTTTTGATCTTTTTTAGTTCTGAGTATGAGGTATGAATCACAAATGAGCAATGACACCACCTACAATACACTAACACAGTCAAAACCAAACACTCCTTATATCCACAGATTATTACTAGACTTGATTCAAATAAGACAAAACTACAAACTACTGATCACAACTAATCTAATAAGTGATAAATAAGCAAATTAAACAGTAATAAGCAACAAGTACCACTAATACACTTAAAAGAGTAAAAATAAAAAATTGAGGCTTACAAGAGCCATTCTGCCAAAACAAGTGAACCATGCAACAAGGATCATTCCTATTGGTTCCCATGAACCACTAACCCACAGCCATCCCTAATGTACTGTGCTCCATGCTTCTTCACCATGTAATATGCTTTTTATAATTTATTTTTATTTTTTTAATAATTTTCTAAAACTTGGTTTTTGCTTGATATAGAGGCTCACTGAGCTTCTACAAGCTTTCTGTATGAACTTATAAGAGTTTACAAACAACCATTGATCATTAACACACCTTGAATTATTACTTGGAAATTTTATGAAACTTGGAATTTGAAAATAAGAGATAAACTCAGAACTGCACTTTCATTAATTGAAAACAGATTACAATACATAAAATAAACATGAAAAAGACTAAATTAAAGTTATACATGCCTCATATGGCTTCTACACCTTACTACTTATACTACGATATTAAAACAAGTCCTCCCAGCTTCCATGTGCATCCCAGCTATCTTTTTAGAGTTCCACGTGTCTCCTTGTTGACCAATGACCAAATCCCCATCGTTCAATTAGGTTTTAATGCATCCAAACCCTTGATTGCTGTTTTCCCGCCAAAAACAAATGGGGCAATACTAGTGGAACTGGTGGGAGGTTTGGTGTTAGAATTTATTGTGGTGGGTTTGTTAGGTGTGGGTATTAATTGTGGGGGGCTAGTGGTTGAAAAAGGTGAGGAGGGGGGGGGGGGAAGTATTCCCTGGTTTCACGCTTAGGTGTTGGGCGGAAGGAGATGGTCAGCGGGTATGTTTGACCGAGGGGGATTTTTTATTTAAAAAAGGGAACTGGGCTAAGGGTTGGGCCTGGGTAATGGAGTTGGTTTGGGTTGTGGTTTTGGGTTAAATAATAATGAGGGTCCGGTTTGGTATGTTAGCACACAAGGACCAATTTTGCAATTCCTCCAAAGTTGAGAGGCTGATGTAGTGTATTTCCCAAAGTGCTTTCAAGGACCAAACATGTAATTTTCAAACAAACCAAGAACCAATTTTTCCATTTTTCCATTTTCAAAATTCCCCAGGGACCTATTTTGCCATTTTTGGATTTTCAAGGACTAAAGATGTAATTTTGGAAAACTTGATACCCAAGTGTAATTTTTATGATTTTTGACTTTCAAAAGCTTGGGTTGACTTTTCCTTTCAAAATAAATGCATAGAGACTAAAATTGACAAGTTTTGAAACTTGGGGGACTGAAACTGCCAATATTGCAAACTTTGTACGTTTTTTCTTTGTTTTTGCTCATTTTGCGTTTAAAACACATAAAACACAATCCTTGGGATAATTTAAGTATTTTGATATCTTTTTGATTGTTTTTGTGCATTTTGGCAGTTTAAATATATCAAAAATGATGAGTGTTTGAGCACTCATCAAACGGCCACCTAAACGAGGACGTTTATATGGTGCAACCCGAGGGCTTCGTGAATCCAAAACATCCTGGCAAAGTATGCAAACTTCAAAGATCCATTTATGGATTGAAGCAAGCATCTAGAAGCTGGAACAAGAGATTTGATGAGGAAATCAAGAAGATTGGTTTCGCTCAAAATCTCGATAAGCCATGTGTATACATGAAAACTAGTGGAAGTATAGTCGTATTCCTAATCTTATATGTCGATGACATATTTCTCATAGGAAACAACATTCCAATGCTACAAGATGTAAAATCCTGGCTTGGAAAGTGTTTTGAAATGAAAGATTTAGGAGAAGCATCGTACATACTTGGAGTCAAGATCTACCGAGATAGATCAAAGCGGTTAATCGGCTTGTGTCAAAGTGCATACATTTAAAAATCCTGAAGAGATTTAGGATGCAAGATTCCAAACGTGGAAGCCTTCCAATGCAACCAAATACGGAATTGAGCAAGGCTCAAGGACCCTCTACACCCGCCGAGGTGAAGAGGATGAAGGAAATCCCTTATGCTTCTGCCGTGGGATCCATCATGTATGCGGTTAGGTGCATTAGACCTGATGTAGCGTTCTCTCAGAACCTAACGAGTAGATTTCAACAGAATCCAGGAGAATGTCACTGGACTGCTGTTAAGAACATATTGAAGTATCTACAGAATACTAAAGATATGTTTCTTGTTTATGGTGGTGATGTCGAATGTGAGCTCAGTGTTACTTGTTACACTGATGCAAGCTGGGAGACAGATCGTGATACCATCATGTAAACTCCACAGTCTGTTTTCTCTTCTTTAGTTCTCCATTTCATTTTCATTATTTTTGGTTTGAAGTCTTTGATCATGACCTCTTCTTTTGTACTTCCATAAGTCATTAGGTACATTAGGAAAACACTTTTCTGAAAAGGAATAAAAAGTAGTTAAAAGAAAATCACAATTAGAGACTATCCATTTTTTATCACTTGATATGTAATGTTGTTCTTACCACTAACTCATAGTTGTCTTTGTATTTGCCATCATATGTTGCATCTGATTCGCTGTTGTCAATGATAACAACGGTTCCCTTTTGAGTGTTGAAAACTATGAGATAGTAATGGTCACTTTATATTATTGGGAAGAACACCTGACAAAAAAGAAAAAAACATGTAAATATTGAAAATTTAATAGAATAAATTAATTATATCACAAGTGATATACCAGATTAACGTCTTCCATTTGCATCTTTTTCAAATCTTCTTTCATTTGAAGCTTCAAAAGACTGTGAAACATTTCATACTGTTTAAATACCAGCTTGTCTTTTTCTTCTTTCTTCGTGTTCTTGACTTCTAATAGCCCTGGCAACTGTTAATTAAAAAAAATTAATAAAGCAAGACATAAATGTATCTTATTATATTATTATAATTGGGTATTAAAAGGTTCATACCATCATTCCTGTGTGAAAATAGTGACATTTGAGAGTCTTTGTTGAGAAACGTTCCTCATAGTTAAGGATCGAAGCAAATGTGTTGATCACCGGAGTTTCAACTTCTAAACATGGTGCTAGCGACTGTATGCTCATTCTCATCAACATATTTCCATCTTTGTCACTGAAAACCGTTTCTCTGTATAAGAAACAACATCCGATATTAGAATTCGTAACCATGAGTATAAGGAACAACATATATTCAGTTGTGTCATATCACTTGTTATATTTAAACAAAAAAAATTCTATTAAAAGTTAAACTTACGCTTCATCTCCTAACATTGAAAAGATGCTTCCTCCAAGCAGCTTTTCATCATCTGTCAGCTTATCTTCTACCTTCACATTCTTTTTTATATATGGGGATTGTAGCTAGACAGATGGCTTTGTTTTTCTTTTTGCATCTTTTTTTCTTCATCTATTTTTTTTGTTTCCTCGTCATCTGATTGTTGTTGCTTGAATGCTTTTGACTGCACTTCTGGGCTACCAAAATCAAAACCAAGATCAAACGTTGGTTGAGAACCTGGAATGAAAGGAACGCTAGGGCTCTGTGTAGATGGCCCCGTTTGCTGTGTTTGTTTTTCTTGTTCTGCTTTAGCTTGTCTTTCTTGTTCTGCTTTTGCTTGTCTTTTTTTCACTGTCTTCTCCACTTCTTTGTCACAGTTTTCCAACATCTTTAAGTACATTTGGTCTTCTTTTTCTTTTTTCTCACTTTCCTCGAGTGCCTTGAGGCATTGTGAATCAGTGAGGTCATCAGCTTCTTCTTGATTTTTTTCTCACTTTCCTCGACTGCCTTGAGCATTTGTGAATTAGTGAGGTGGCTAGCTTCTTCTTCTTGATTTTTCTGATTTGTTGCCTCTTTAGTTCCATCGCCTTCATTAGCATCTTTCTTTTCACTGTCATAAATTTTATATTATTGCACAATTTAAAAACAAACAAATAATTTTATATAATTCAATGCAATATCACTTGTGATAAGTTGAGTATAAATAACTTTCTACACTTTTTAATGTAATATCACCTGTGATAAATAACTTTCTACTGCATCATGGCATTTTTTTTTATTTTAAAACAAACAAATAATTTTCTATAATTCAACGCAATATCACTTGTGATAAGTTTAGTATAAATAACTTTCTACACTTTTTAATGTAATATCACCTGTGATAAATAACTTTCTACTGCATCAAGGCATTTTTTATTTTCAAACAAACAAATTTTCTATAATTCAATGCAATATCACTTGTGATAAATTCAATATAAATAACTTTCTACACTTTTTAATGTAATATCACCTGTGATAAATAACTTTCTACTGCATCAAGGCATTTTTTTTATTTTAAAACAAACAAATAATTTTCTATAATTCAATGTAATATCACTTGTGATATTGCAGTATAAATAACCTTCTATAATTTAATAAACAGGTCTTTTTAACTTTACCTCTTGTTGCCGTCTTCGTTATCATTTCCAGCATCTTCATTTTTTCCACTCCCCTCTTGCTGTCCACTTTCTCCAGCTCCTTGGTTTCCATTATCGTCTTCATCGTCCTTTCCCTCTTGCTGACCACTTTCTCCATCTCCTTGGTTTCCAGCATCATCTTCAGCATTGTTTTTTCTTCATTTTCATCATCACTTGCATCCATTACATCTTGATTTCGGACTGAAGCTGATACATCATCATTAGCAACATTATTTTTTGCAGTTTCATCAACTATTGCAGATTCTGTGTTTTCATCTACTTTTTCTTCATTTTGATTGCGGTGTTGAAACACAAAATGGAATGAATCAACATCGTCATCATTGTCATCTGGGTCAGGAGCACTTATGGTGGTGGGTGTTGATTGAGAGCTTGATTGCAAGTTTAGGCCTCGAAAGTGATCGGCTGGTTGTTTGAAGATGTGCCACATTGTTTCTTTAAACTGCTTCAGTGTTTCATCATTTTAAAGATTTTCAGATTTTCATCGATTGTTTGTTTCAACAATCCTTTGTCACTCACAATGTAATTGATTTTCTCTTTTAGCATCTGATATAGTTCCTGTAATATAATTTAGAAAAGACTAACATTAGTAACTGTAGGATCTACACTTGATAGATCTCGAGCCAATAGATCGTTAGTCTACTAATGTAATCACTAGTAAAACTAAATAGACAATCTCTGTGAGCTTATATTTATTGCGGAATATAAATACAAACTGTTTGCTAAACTCTTTGATCCTCTATGGATCAATATAATTCACTAACAATTGTTTTAAAAAAAACGTACGTAATACAATGACCTTGGGTTCCTTATATACTAGTGGAAACCCTAACCTTTCTTACAAGAAACAAATAACATTAAACTAATAAAAGATATTATACATATCTTGTCCTAAAATAAACAAACTCTATCCACGGATTAACTATATCCGCAGGATGCATATATCAGCAAGAACCAGTCTTCAGCAGAATCAACTAGTTCTGCATCTTCATGGCCCAAATCTCATACTCATCCTTCCTGAGATAGGGAAACTTGGCGTTGCTATTAGAGAAAGCAACCTGTTGAAGTTGTTGAGTGAAAGTGTTGGCGTTTGTGAGAGTGACATCAGAAGTTTCTCCATCTCCCATTGGTACCGAGTGAAAAGGTATTTGAGTGTAAGTTTGATTACCGAGATTATCTTGTGGCTTTGATACCACTTGTAGGATCTACACTTGATAGATCTCGAGCCAATAGATCGTTAGTCTACTAATGTAATCACTAGTAAAACTAAATAGACAATCTCTGTGAGCTTATATTTATTGCGGAATATAAATACAAACTGTATGCTAAACTCTTTGATCCTCTATGGATCGATATAATTCACTAACAATTGTTTTAAAAAAAGTAAGTAATACAATGACCTTGGGTTCCTTATATATTAGTGGAAACCCTAACCTTTCTTACAAGAAACAAATAACATTAAACTAATAAAAGATATTCTACATATCTTGTCCTAAAATAAACAAACTCTATCCACGAATTAACTATATCCGCAGGATGCATATATCAGCAGGAACCAGTCTTCAGCAGAATCAACTATATGTATCCGCAGGAACCTGTCAGTAGAATTCATCAGCAGTATCTAAATACTGACTTCAATAATTCCTTACAGTAACCAACTATCACTTGTTATTTTATATAAAGCTTTTGGATTATCACAAGTGATTTTTCATTATAAATATACTAAGTTGCATATCTTACCTCCTTTTGCATATCTTACCTCCTTTTTTCAAGTGTCTCTATTTTTTTCATGAGAGTTGAGTTTCAGCTTTTGAAGGCCAGAACTTTACGCCTCACCTCCATACCAGCAAACCTTGTGTAATGCAGATACACCAGCTGTTTCATAAAACATTATGATATAAATACATAAATTATTTCTTGTGATATTAAACTGATGATAATTTTTTTTTTCAGAAATTACCATTAAGAATGTGATGGGGCCATAATACACGACATCGCTATTTTTGGAGACTTTATTCCAATCAAGCTTTGACTATTTTGCGCATTCCCATATATAAGTGCACCAGTCAATTTCTTTGACATTATCATCTTCTAAAACATTCTTTAAAATAGTGTATTTTACGCCTGAAACTATTATCACAGCATCCCATTGTGTTTGTAAACAACATCAAAAAGTTTATCTTGAACATGTAATATGTGTTTGTTGTTGCAATGATCATTTATGACAGAGCTCTTGTTGTGATTCTTTTTGTATCTGTGGGGAACTGTGATCTCCATTCTGCTAAGAATGGGTCTTCATGCCCTCTTTCTCCTTCTTGCCTTTCAAGTGGTCTTCCTCCATTTGATATTCCAAAAACTGTCTGCACAGTTTTAGGTAAAATGGGGATGTCTCCAGTCGAAAGCGTTAAACTCATAGTTTTTGTTTCAAGGGAGTTGACCACAAAAAATGCTAATTTTGTAGGTATTTCCCCAATTGGAAAATCTATCAGTTCCCAAACCCCTCTTATCATTGTTTTCATTTCTGGAGTCAAATTTCTCATTGCTTCAAATAGTGGTACTGAAGTTGCCCTTGCCCTCAATGTTTTGTTCGATTTTGCCATTTTCTTTAGCTTTTTTCTGGGATGATAACTTCAATTGGCTCTTCTCTTTCCCTGTTTTGCTCTTCCTCCTCTGAAACCTGTATATTCTCATTATCAGCTGCTTTACCCTCATCAACTTTCCTTTTTCCAGCCGCCTTCTTTTTTTTATATGCTTTTTTCTCTTCGTCCTCAAAAACCTCTATAAACTCCTTATCAGCTGGTTCACCTTCTTTGACTTTCCTTTTTTACATCCGCCTTCATCTTTTTATAAGCTTCCTCTAACTTCTTTTGCTCTGCACCCCTAGTCCTTGTTGATGGCGAGTCATTTTCATCAACTTTTCTTTTACCTTACTTTGTAACAGGTGTTGATGGTTCTACTTCTTTAGCTTTTCTTTTTTTAGCGTCCTTGCTATGTTTTTCTCTTTTTTCACTTTCTTTTCTATCTTGTCTGTGTCTCTTTGTTTTTCCCACTGATTTTTGACGGCGACTCTTTACCTTTGCATCACCTGAGATATTATATATTAATTTGAGTGGTATGCATTCCTGTTAACTTTTTTTAGGAATATCACATGTGATAATATTATATTTTTAAATGTACCTTTAGTAGATGTCGTAGTTTCTTTTAAAAAGTCAGACGATCCAACTGTCTTTAAAGCATCTTCAACCTCTGTTTCTTTTGGTTCATCTACATCATCACAAAGTATAACAAATAAGTTATTTCTCATCACAAAATCTACCATAAATCTAGCAGAAGCCTCTTATATGCACAATATCACTTGTGTTAACTTAAACCTATCTTCTAATCTCTCGTATTTTCACAAAAATCTTCACAATACCACAAACTATCAGAAAATCTACCATAAATCTAGCATAACATCTTTTATGCACATTATCACTTGTGTTAACTTAAACCTATCTTCTAATCTCTCGTATTTTCACAAAAAACTTCACGGCATCACAAAGTATAACAAATAAGTTATTTCTCATCATAAAATCTACCATAAATCTAGCAGAAACATCTTATATACTCATTATCACTTGCGTTAGCTTAAACCTATCTTCTAATTTCTCGTATTTTCACAAAATCTTCACAATATCACAAAGTATCAGAAAATCTACCATAAATCTAGCATAAACATCTTATATGCACATTATCACTTGTGTTGACTTATACCTATCTTCTAATCTCTTGTATTTTCATAAAAAATTTCACGGTATCCCAAAGTTTAACAAACAAGTTATTTCTTATCACAAAATCTACCATAAATCTAGCAGAAACATCTTATATGCACATTATCACTTGTGTTAACTTAAACCTATCTTCTAATCTCTCGTATTTTCACAAAAATCTTCACAATACCACAAACTATCAGAAAATCTACCATAAATCTAGCAGAGACATCTTCTATGTACATTATCACTTATGTTTACTTACACCTATCTTCTACTCTCTCCTATTTTCACAAAAATATTCACAACATCACAAACTATAAGAAAAATGTCATTTCAGATCACAAAAAGTACCATAAACCTAATAGAAACATCTTATATGCACATTATCACTTGTGTTCACAAAAATCTTCACAACGACACAAAGTATGATAATAATACTTGAAAAGTAGAAAAATAAGATCAAAATCACAAATAATATTTTAAATAACATAGAAATGAGTGTCGTACCATTAATCAGGTTTTGATTCGGTTCATTTTCCATCGTTTTTTTTGAGGGATCAGTTTCTTCAGGCTTTGATTCATCCATTTTTATGATTTTCTCTTGATTTTGATGGTTAAATCAGTGTTGATTTGATTTTTAAGTTATTTTAGGGTTTGTTGTTGATAGGGGAGAGAGACGGTTTTGGAAATGTGTGTGTTTTTGTGTTTGGTGGGGGTGATAAGAACGTGTGGATAATAACGGTTGATTGTGTAGGGTAAGTTTGTGAAATTTACAATTTTAGTCCCTCCGTGTTTTTTTTATCCTTTGATCTAGTATTTTTAATTCAATGATTTAGACGATCCACACCAATCCCTTAATTTATAGGATTTTTTGTGTTTGCAAAATAACTCACCTCATAAATCATGTTCATAGTTATATGAAGCTTATATGAAGGCCGTGTACACAAACTTTTATTGAAGTATCAAGTTTACGAAATTATCTATGTATTACGGAGTAATTCATGTGTAAGGACTAAAAAGAGATAAAATTTAAGTGGGTTCAAATGCAATCGGTTACTTGACATGTTAATGAAAGTGTAGTATATAGAAGCTTTTAAGTTTAAGAAGGTTGAAAAAGAAAATAAAATTGGGAACACAGGCAAATAGGGCAAAACTCAAATTGCAACACAACTCTCTTTCATTTCCCTGCCTCGTTAAATCGCTGCTCTTCCCTCCCGTCAGGTACGTGCCGCTTTCTACGTCTTTAATTCTATTTCTATGAGATTCATCTTGTTTTACTTCTCTTAATTATGTGTGTTTTTCTATAAGTTTAGCCTAAACCCCAATACTTGATGTATTATCATCTCATTTAGGATTTATATCGGATTTTTTTTGATGGTCTGAATATATCTGAGAATTTGTGCTGTGTTGAACACTTTCAGAAACATTTTAATAAGAACGTCGCAGGTAGCAGAAAAAGGATTTGGATATGAGAATCTACATAGGGTAGTACTAAGGTTTTAGGAACAATGGATCGGTATTCAGCAGTAGCTCTGATTCTTTTAGGCTTGTCTATGCTTAAGCATTAAATTAAATTTCATGTTAGGGTTAAGACTAGTAAACAAAGTAAATCGAAACAATATACGCTTGATGGGCTTGACAGACTTGACTCATATAAGATCACCAAGTTGTGGGGCCTGAGCTTTGTTAGGCTTATGCTCGGCTTGAAAGTTTTAATGAGTTGGCTTGGTTTGGATTGGACTTGTTTAGGTATTATGGCAAGCTAAGCACAAGTGCATGTGATGATAACTATTTTATCGTTTTTTATCTTATGATCAGATGAACGTGTATTTACACTGGTATTGAGTTAATGTTTCTGCAGAGGATGTTCATGTCAGCCCATAATGTTTTAATTTTTTGGGTAAAGGGTTCCCTGGTAAAATACCCATAATCTTTTAATTCGAATAAACTAAAGTGTGATAATATCATTTGCAAACATAAATCCTTTTGAAACGAGAACAGTTGAGGACTATTTTAAATTTCTTGAGTATTGGTGTTTTATAGTACACTTTGAGCAATATCTTTATTAAGAACAGAAGTATCAAGTAAATATATGTCACTTCATCTGGTCCATGATGCCGGCTGTGGCATGTTTAGGAAAACTATCATCAACAAGAGTGGTTTTATTCTTATGTGAGCAAGTGAGAGTGGTACGAGATCAAGACATTTTCAGCTACAAAATCAGTACCATTCCTTGTATTCACCATACTTGTTGAAAGCTTATATAGCTTTGGTTCGTGTGGGCTTGTCTAACATTAAGCATTATTATTGCTGAGAATGCTATGAGAATAGACTGTTTCGAGTTCCCAAAACCTTTACTAACCAGAGAAAGATTTAGATACAAAAAGGGTGTTGTCTTAAAGGTTGTAAGAACAATGGATTAGTGGTACCTCCCTAGCTCCATTCACTAACTGTTCTGTTAGGCTCACCATACTTGTCTTAGGTTCATATAGCTTTGGTTCTTGTGGCCTTGTTTGCTTTAGCATTAGATCAGTTTATAAATGATTAGAGTTTAAGATTAGTAAACACAATAAATTAGAATCACATTATTGATTTCTTATAAGCTTGATGGGTGACAAACTTGGCTTATTTAGGATCTTGAGTCGTGGGGCTCTAGTCTTGATAGGCTAAAAGTTTGTTTTGGAAAGACAACTGAGTAGGTTCAGGTAGGCTTGTCTTAGGCTTGCTAAGATATTTGATGAACCTGGTGAGGTCTACATTAGCCTGTAACCCATGTTGTTGTAAATATAACCAGTATTACGTGACCATAGAGTCATAGACAGATGCATCTATGACCTATGCTCACTAGTTACTTGATATCTGATAAAAACTTGGCGAGTAATGTATTAATAATGGTGATAGGATTATAATATAATCCTATATTATGTAATATACACTGTATATGAATTTTGCTATGTTGCAGAAACCTTGTAGTATTTAACAAAAAGTAGAATTATACATCCTGTGATATTATTTGCATATCATATACACTGTCTAGATATCCCGTGTTTTTGCTCGTATACTGTTTAATTATTGTGCTGAGAGTATTCATGTTATCTCCAATATCTTTTGATTAGAGTAATGTAAACTGAAATGCTATTAGTTTTTTTTACCAATTGAACCAAATCATGCGTTTAACTTTATTCTGTTATCTCTAGCTTTGGTGCTATGTAGTAAACTTTGGCAATGTCTTCAATGCGGACATTAAATATTAAACGGGTAGCAGAAAAGGATTAGATACAAGAATCAACATAGGGTTACCAAGCGTGTAAGAATAATGGAGTAATGGACCGATTGTCGCTTCATTCACTGGCTGATTGATTGAATTTGCCATACTTCTTTTTTTTTTGATAACCATGGTTTCCGACCTTTTGGCCGACTAATCCACCGGGTTTGAACTCACCACCACACAGACTCAAACCAGGTGAAGCCCTCCCTTTTCAGGAGGTTGGCGTGGCCACTTAAAATTGTTTGCACCTAGCAGGAATTGAACTTGAGACCTCACACATTTTAAAGTGATAGTCACAAGCCCTTTTACCACTAGGCCACCCTTAAGTGGTTAGAATTTGCCATACTTGTTTAAGGCTCATATAGCTTTGATTCTTGTGTAGCTGTCTAAGCTTAAACATTAGATCAATTTGTATGTAAGGTTTAAGACTAGTAAGCAAAATAAATACACGGCATTATTGATTTTGTATAAGCTTGATGGGCTTGACAAACATGGCTCACGATAAGGCTCTAGCGATGGCAGGCTTAAGCTTGTCTGGGAAAGTCAAATGAGCTGGTTCAGTTAGGCGTGGGCCTGCTAAACATATAACAACTCCACTCATCATTCTTATGACCAGGTTTGACTGCCTACACTTCTAACTGCACTTAAATTTGTGTACATAATTTGCAGAAAGAAAGGCAAAGCACTCATGAATATAACTGATTATGGTCATTTTTAAATGGTCATTGCATTTTATATGGATGCATTTTTTGTTTTGTTTTCCACGATATGACTGTTTTATTTGCGACCAAAAACAAATATGGTGTTTATGAAAAGTTGACCACTTAAATAATTGGGTAGCTATCATCGTCTTATGGACATGGTTAGTTGTTATTATTTGTTTACGTGCATCTTTGAGTCGAATGCTTGTTCAGAATTCTCACTTAGCTTTTCCCAGATGTGTATTTATGTACAGTTATACATTATACACTTTGTATATCACACCCGGTGACGTCTACATTAGTGTGTAGCACATGTTGCAAATATAATCCGTTTTACCTGACCATAGAGGCATAGACAGATGCAGATATGATCATCTTATGAGTAAATGTATTAATACTGGTGATAAGATTACATTATGTAATAAGCAATGTATGTGAATTTTGCTATGTTGTAGACACGTTGCAGTATTTAACAAAAAGTAGAAATATACTTCCTTGTTATATTATTTACATATCATATTAAAAAATTTCAGCCATCAAAGATTTTTGCATAATGAGATCCCAGTATTCATATCCATATTGCATCCACCTACTGGCACAACAAATATATATGTATTACATCCTTAATCTAAACTTGTGTTACACGCCCGTAGTATCAACAGCAGTGAGACTAACTTAGACAACACGTTGTTAATGGTTGATCCAACCTTTGTGTCCATGAATCCTGTTTTGTATTCCGACTTTAGCAACAGAATGCTTGTAAATTGTAATCATGCGAAACTTCGTCAATTTTGTATTGTGAGCTTCCAAGAAACATTTTCCTCAGTCGTATACTTGCATGATTATTTGAGGTAATGGTTTCTCATAATCAAAATGAGATTGCTAAGGTGAACTTGTGGTAAAACCATGTTTGACATGATTCCGAACGGAGTTTTCAGAGTAGAACTTGAAGTCGAATCTATAATCTCGAAGATGAGAGAAGGAAGGTTGAGGTGGTCACAATCAGCGCCATTAAGGTGAGTCGAAGCGCTAAATAATCGACGATTTGAGGAGCGGTAGACCTAAACTTAGGTGGGAGGATAGACTTAAGCAAGACATGAAGGAGCTTCTTTTGTCCGAGGACATAACCTCATATAGGAATGCGTGGAGAGATAAGATTAGAATATACGGGTAGTTCGGGCTAGGTTGTTTGAGGGCATGAGGTGGTTATTGCGCTTAGGCCTTATAGGAGTCTCTTAGTAGCCTTGCCACTTGTGTTTTAGATTTAGAACCTCTTAGCTAGTTCCTTTTAGGCTTTTTAGGTGTTTAGTGGCCTCTCGTTTCTTTTGCTTTGCCTTAGCTATAGGCCCCATAACATTGCCCTGCTTAGATCTTAGCTGCTTTCTTAGGTGTTGGTTTTGTTTTTGCCTTGGCTCCCGTTTTCTTGGTGCTTTTGCCTTTTTGCTTTTATACGTTTATGCTTTTGTGGTTGTATGCTTTTGCTCGTGCCCCCTGCCTCTTTAGCTCTTTATCTTTTCTATGTTATGTGTTCTCTTGCGGCGTTTGCTTATTTATGTTTATGGTCCTTTTCTCTTATGTTCTTTTATTGGTATTCTGCCTTTGTGTCTTTTGACTGCTTAACTTTGTTATTGTTCACTTTCACACATGCACTTATTTCTGAGCACTCTCACCGCACAATTACACTTGCCGGAGGTCTTCCCGGAAGCAGTCTCCTTACTCTCGGGTTTATCCTGGGGTAGGGGTATGATCTGTCTACATTCTGCCTCCCCATTACCCCGCCCTGGCGGGATTGGGTATGTTGTTGTTTCTCATAATCAAAATAAGCATTCCTAGTATTTCCATGATCAATATAGTTTTTTTTTTTTTTTTTTTTTTTTTTTTTTTTTTTTTTTTTTTTGTTGCAAAGGTGAAAATATTATATTAATCATCAAAGATTTACAATCATAAGAATATTACAAGATTTTGGACATCACCCAAATCTTATTCTGACTTCAACATATACAAACTGAAAACATACAATCTATCACTACCCGATATCAGATGCAACTGACTATAAATCTGACTACATAGATGGATACTCAGCAGTCAGAACAGAGTAGCAAAAACAGAGCATACCATATCAATCACCTTCACACAATTCACCTTTTAGTGCACCTACCATCTAGCTACATTTCCACACTCCAAACTACCAAGCCACTCATCCTGCCACCACAGTAGCAAAGTAGAAATAGAGTGTGGCATCACTAGGCACCCATAACCCATCCATGTGGGGCTCTTCCAAACAGTCTACATTTCCCTCTCAAAAGGAAGGCTTCAACTGTTTAGAAACACTCACCCATCATGATGACCACCCTTACCTCCTGTGCCTATGTATTGAGTGGACCAAGCAGGTTATCTTTCACTCCTCACTATTCCACTCATCATGCATAGGCCTCCAAAACCATTTACCCTTCACAAAAGGAGGCCCTACTTTATGGTACATTCTAACTGTGATATACCTCCTATATAGCCAAACATAGCTTCCTAATCTCCTCCCAAGGCCAGACCAGGAACACTATGAGGCTCATATAGGTACAGTTACACAAGAAAGAACTCCAAGTTACAAGGTACCTCACAATTGTAATGGTTTGTGATAAAGTTAACAGCAGCAATATAAGCATTATTGCTTCTGTTAATCATCAATCCAAACACCCCAAAAAGAGTCAGGGTCAAAACTAATAGCCTATCAACTTGTAATCCACTCCATTCTGTTCCACTATATTCATTACTTTCAAACTTCCCTCAGAAACACATGCAACTCTTTTATCATATTTCATTTTCCTGCCTTTTCTCAAAAACTTAATCTGCCACACTTGTTCTGCTTGAAATACATTAGCAGATTGCTTCACAATAATAGAAGTCATTCTAGTTCTTAGATCATCACATAGAATGCTAAATACTTCAGCTTCATTTCTTTTACAATTGTTTAACAGCCTCCAATTTCTCTCTTGCCATATATAATACACAATAGCAGCAAAACTCAGCTTTCTAATATTGCCCCAAACACTCCTTTTACTATTCTCCTTACTCATATTCTTAATAATTTCCTCCCAGTTGTCATCATGAACATTAATCTTAGCAATATCACATACCATCTTCCATAACTTCCGAGCATAGTCACATTTAAAGAAAAGATGATCATGAGAATCAGCTTCTTTTTTACACAAACTACATTTAAAACTTTTGTCTGGATACCACTTGATCAACTTATCCTGAGTACATAGTTTGCCTTTCACTGCTAACCAAAGAATAAATGTGTGTTTAGGGATACAGTTAGCATGCCATACTAAATCCTTCCAGCATACCTTCTCATTGTCACCTCTAATAGTGTTCCACACATTGCTGGTTGAAAATTTCATCTCCTTTCCATTATTATCAACCCACACAGGCATATCAGGCTGATTACTCAAAACTGGAACCTCAATATTGTTCAAGCAGTCATATTTTTCCATCCAACTTTGAGGCCATTTCCATCCATGTTCATTCAATACATCAGTGATACAACTTGAATCTTGGAATCCAGCATAAAAGATCTCTTTTTTGCTTATTATACTAGACAATTCAGTACCACTGTTCCATTTATCATGCCACACATTAATACTTTTTCCATCCCCAATCTTGATCAATATAGGTACCTCTTTAGTGTTGTCCATTATCAGATACCTTCAAAAGTTGAGATATGATATATGGTTTAGTATGCTTGATTTTATTATAGAATTAAGATTAAATTTGGTGCAATCAGTAACGGACCGAATTTTGTGAAACTTTATGTTAGCCCTTATAATTTGTACTTCTGTTTTTCTGTTTTTCTCGATATTCTGTTTCTAATGCATGATCACCAAGAGCCAACCAATATCTTATGCAATTTTTCATTTTAGTGAGCATGGAAATACTGACTAGCAATAGTTCTGTCTCAAAATGCCTCAAAGAGTCCTGCTCAAACTTAAAACTTGTGATGCAATTTCTTTGTGTGGTATGCAACTCCTTTTGTAGCCTTGTAGGTTGGCTCTTACTTCCACGCTTTCTCTTTTAACTACATCCCAAGATAAGTATCCACAAGGAGAAAACACATAGTATTAGGCATTTAGGCATGTGCAGTTTATGCTGTTCTTAGTTATCTATATTTTAGTCAGTCCAACCCATTTGTTTTTCCTTTTTGTTTTACCGGTATCCATATCAGGATTTTGAATAGCGCAATTAAAAAAAAGATAATGGTAAATTAATTTATTTAAAATTGAGTTTACATAATGGGTAGAATGACAAGCTTACTTAAATCTACCATTCGCTCTTGGAATTGGGCATTTATTTTGGACAAACTATAAAAAAGTTGGAGAATGACTCGGAGCTGAAAGGAGTAACAACTTTTAGGTCCTACTCTTTTATACCATTTTTTCTTAATTATTATTATGTGGTCTCAACTTCATCTCTCTTAGATAGGACCTGATCCACAATCACATCTTCATTTCTTGTCATACCTTCTAAGTAAGCCATTTCACATCAAGTTATGTTTCCTTTTTCTTTCACTTTTGTCAGTCCAATCTACATTTTTGCTTAATGGGATTGGTAAACATCTTCTTTTCTAGCCATTATGCAAGTGGAACCTACTTTGTAGTATTCATAAAGGTGTTACTATATACTTTAATTGTTGGTGGTGCTTAAAGTTGTATAAACGAATAACTCATTATTCTGGTTCTGCTGGTTCTTTTGTAGGTTGTGATAACTAGAAAGTGACTCCTTATCGACTTAAATGGCCGGATTTGGGAGCTTGGGACCCAAGACTAAGAATCTGGTGGTTGCTGGAGGCTTGACTGGGTTCGTATTTGGGGTGTATTTTTACACCATGAGAGCTGTTGGAGGTTCAGATGAGCTTCAAGTAGCTATTGATAAATTTGAAACGCAAAAGGTCAAAAGTGAGACTGAAAAGATCTGATCCAATATATGCCAAAACCAGATTATCTACGTAACTTAAGCTTACTTATGCTACTCCAGTCTTCTATTGTTTTCATGACAATTTAGTTTTGAGATAAAAGTGAGTTGTGCATAAAGTGAAATAAGCCTGTACCAATTTTGCTGGCCTTTTTAACATTTTTTCTAATGGTTTAATATTTTCTGTTTTAAATTATACACGATGTGCAGTTTGTGGTTGAAATTTACTATTATGTGGATAAAATGGCTGCCTGACGACGATGAAGTGCTCGAAATTGGGCTCTAACATGTTCGAACAATTCCAACAACAATGTACTTGGTTGAGCATTGTACATGCCGATGTCTCTATTCTTGATGGGTTGGTTGGTTATTGGAGCTCTTTATAACTGAGAGTAGAGCAGCTCTCATTATGGTCTACTAACTACTCTACCATCATATATTGGTCCAAATAATTCTTTAGTACGAGTTACCAAGCTGAACACTTTTGGTCCCATAGGGTGAGCAGAAAAATCGAAAAATGCGAATAAACCGAAAATCGAAACTAAACCGAACCGAAAGTAATCGAACCGAAATAATAACCGAACCGAATTTGTCAAAATCGAACCAAACCAAACTTTTAATTCGGTTCTCGTTTTGAATATGGTTTTGGTAATCAAAACCGAAAACCGAATTCGTATAAACTTATATATATATATATATATATATATATATATATATATATATATATATATATATATAAAAAGATCAATAAAATGTTATATATATTTATATTTATATTTATATATAAATAACAATAAAATTTTATTATAATATTAAAAAATACTTTTTACGTTTGAAATAACTTTTTTGGCTAAATATATTTATATATTTTTCTTTCTTTTTTTAATAAAGTGTGTAATTCGGATTAAACCGAAAATCGAACCGAACCAAACCGAACTAGAATTCAACCAAACTGAACAGAAAACCAAATTTGAATTCGGTTTGGTTTTGGATTACGGTTTAACCCTAAAAAAACTTTTAACCGAACTAACCGAACCGAATTAACCGAATAACCCGAAAACCGGACCGAAGAACACCTCTAGTCCCATATTTCATATTGTGTATGAATATACTTGGGCTATGTTTAGCGCAGAGCTTTTTGGAGTTTTTTGGGGCGGTGAACAATGAGCTTTTTGATTTTTAATGTTCGTTTGACAAAAGAGCGGCGAGCTTTGCTATTTTTTAGGAAAGCTCATTTTTCAAATGCTTGTTTAAGAAGCTATGAGCGGTGAGCGGTGAGCTGTGGCTACAGCTCACTGCTACTTTGCCAAATATAGACTTGATGCAATAACCGTAAAAATAAAAGATTAAAAAGCTTACCATGATAATCTAAGTTGGTTTTACTAGTATATAACAACTAGGCTATTTGTTAGCAGTACTTTTGGGACAACAATCATTGACGAGAGGTTGTCGCTGCCAGAGGTGTTATAAAAGCTGACTCAAACCCGAATAAGACTATTTGGGCCGGATTAATCGGGTTCAAAATTATATTGGGGCTAATCGGGTTGATTCGAATAACACGGAATAAAAATAAGGTCGGGTTTCGGGTTTAATATATGTTTCTTATTCAGGTTCGGCCCAAGTAACCCGAGGTTTGTTTTTCTTTTTTTTTTTGTTTGTTTTTTTTAAAAAAAAAAAACTTTGTCTGCTCTCTTTTCAATTTAAAGGCGCATCTTAAACTTAGGCAATTAGCCCAATTCCCATCCAATATCTATAGTGTCCACACATATATTTAAGTGCCGTTTGGTTTGTAAAATGGTTTAAAATCGGAACGAATTTGATATTGGAATGTAACTTGATATAGCAATGAAAGAGAATGAGGTAATAAAAATAATTATATTTAGTTAAATAATATATTTTAAAAATTAATTAATAAAATATTTAAAAAAGTACTAGTTTTCAATTAGTTGGTTTAAGTGCATTGTGTGACTTGTGAGTGGACCGAAGGCGTTTGGTTCGCTGAAATCTAGCGTAATTTGATGTAATTGTAATTTGATTACATTATGCAGGTTGTTTGGTTTGTAGAATGAACGGAATTGTAATTCAGATTACATTACGTAGGCTGTTTGATTTGCGTTGTAATTGTAATCCAGTCATTACAATTACATCAAATAAGGGAATTCAGATTACATAAGAAGTTGGATGGAAAGTTTTGAATTACATTGTAATTCAGAATTTAATAATAATAATAATAATAATAATAAACGGGACTTCCTCTTCGCCATCCCCATTGACGGTCTCGGACAAAGGATGAATCCTCGCCAATTTCGTTCGGTGTTATGCTACAGGCTTGCGGTTCCTATGTTCTCCGAAGGCAGCTTATGCCCGAGTTGCAATGTACACCGTATGGACCAGTGGGGGGATCACGCGGTTCACTGCGCTAGCGAAGTGGGTGTTAAGTTCAGGCATAATCTGGTGCGTGATGTCCTGGTTGATATATGTTCCAAAGCCGGGATTATGGTGCGTAAAGAGGCTCCATTGGGATTTCTGTCGGAGGAAGGGAGAGAATTACGTCCTGCAGATGTGCTATTGTTTAACTGGTTCCAAGGTAAGGACGTATGTCTGGATGTGACTGGGGTCTCCCCGTTTGCTGGGTCTGGGGCAACGACATGGGCTCCGGGGGCTGCGCTATGTAATGCTGTGGAAAAGAAAAGGAAGAAGTATGCGTCCAAGTGTGAAGACAATGGATACAAGTTCGTCCCTTTCGCTTTTTCCACGTTTGGGGAACTCGATGTGGAAGCTTTGAATACACTCTCGCGTGTCGGGGGGATTGCCAGCAGCCACTCTAACAATGTTAAGAGCGGTGCTTTTATTTTTCATCGAGTTAGTTTGTGTATTCAAAAAGGGGTGGGAGCACAGATCGTGTCTAGACTCCCCTCCAATTTCATGTAATTTCTGTGGTTTCAATGAAAAGTGATGGATAATAATAATAATAATAATAATAATAATAATAATAATAATAATAATAATAATAATAATAATAATAATAATAATAATAATAATAATAATAATAATAATAATAATAATAATAATAATAATAAAGTACTTGTTATGTTTATTTTCCATTTATAATAGATTGTATCATATATTTGCATGTTTAAGTCCTTGAATAACTTGTGTTATTCTAAATTGTCCATTGTCTATCAATGATATGAGAATATGATTGAATTAAGACAAATATGAGGAATTGGTTAAAATATACTTTATATATTGAGGAATGTCCTGCCAAACTCACATGATATTCAAAAGATTGCATATCGGACTTATCCCAACTATATGATTGTACTTTATGGATCTTTGTCATCAAGTAAATTATGTTAATGCTAAACTTTATTTATCCTCAGACTTGAGGCACAAGCCGGAACAGTTCTGGGTGGAGCCCATTTTGTGAAACAGTTTAACACTATTCATTACTGGTAGTAATAAGGACCGTTTTCAGAAGTGCTATGAAATTCATGAGTTATGCTTGTAGTCAAGAGAAAATTTGTTCCTTCGAATTCGTTTTGAAGAATAATACTACTAGTCCCCTCGTAGCGTTAACAAGATGTTTGTATGGCCATACCCAAGATCAATCTGAAAAATGTCCCGATGATTTGGTAATCTTGTTCAATCGAAAAATAACGAGAAACAGAATAGTTAAGTTATGGAATGACTAAGATCCATATCCATATTTAACATGGTATTAGAAATAAAAGAATAAGATAATGATGAATCATTAAAAGTGCTTCAGGAAACCACACTCTAGTTTTTCTGGTGGCATTGGTGTGTTGCTAGACGCTAACCAATGTCATTACGTGTATTAAGATATGTCCAAGTGGGAGCTGTTAGTTAATGAAAAATATTTAATAGTCTTATGTCCGGTTCAAACTCGAGACTATAGGATTGCACGCATTGCGTATGAGATTCAATTGATAATAATTAATATATAATAGTTATGATTTAATTATTATTTTACAATAATGTCTAACAGTCGTTACTACTTAACGGTAATTAGTCTAATAGTCGTTAAATGTCAAAATAGGGACTAAAGAGAAAATAGCCAAGAGAAGGTTCTAGAACCCTTCTCTTAGGCTTATGGCCGGTCGAACAAGGATCCCTAAAAGGAGTCCTAGACTAACTTGGACACTAAGTTATCATCCTATAAATACAGACACATGTATTCATTGTTTGGTAATCTTGTGAAACCCTAGCTAGCCAAGTCTTCTCTGTGCGATCGAGTTGAGTGAAACCAAAGTGCTTTGGTTAGTTATTGTGATCAAGAAACTAGCATTCACATTGAATCGCTAACAATACACGTGTGCAAGACTATAGTAAAAATCCCCAATTGTATTTTTGTTTTGCCCTAAATCGATTTAACCATAAATCGATTACTAAACCCTAAACTTTTAGGGTTTGTGATTTCTTGATCGTTTGATTTGCATGAAATCTAACAAGGTACGTTTTCCATTTAAATTAAGGTTAATTAATTATACATAATTTGATCTATGTCTTCCGCTGTGTGCTTTGTGACTATATGCTTAATTCCAACTTGTGCTCTGCATTGAGTATATAGAAGTTGGTTACGAAGGGGGAGGGCAATCATTCGTCCTTTTTCGAACGGCGGATGATATTAAAATACCAAGGAGCGCTAAGCAAAATACAAGAATTAAATGTCACTCTATCCAATTAATAGTAACTTTACGAAGCCTATTGCTAATCCATGTGTAAGACTTTTGTCGTTTAGAATGTGACTCTTATTTGTAAGTGATGAAGATCAAATTATATATATTTATAATACTCCAAAGGATTTGCAAGAAATACAAATCCCGAGTTCGTTTCCCGTGATGGAGTGAATGAATCGTGAAATTCGATTCGAGAAACCGTGTTGTGAAAAAGTAGAAAAGTGAAATTGCGATTATGGAACTAAAATGATAATAAGAAATCTCAAAATAAGCAGAAGGTACAAGCTACTAATGCACAAATATCTAAAAACTAGAAACGGAAAATCAAACGCGAATTTAAAACGCTATGTTCGAATTAAAAAGTGAATTTTAATGAAAATTTATCCTAAAAATGTAAAATAAATTTCTAAAAATCTTAAACTACTAAAAATAATTTTGAGAAAAAGAAAAATATTTTTTTGACTTTTTATTTATTTTCTATGATTTAATTTCTATTTTTGTAATTTTAAAATGAATTAAAAATAAGAGAAAATGTAAAAGTAAAGGTAAAAAATATAAAATAAAATTTGAAAAATCTAAAATAACTGAAAAGAATTTCTAAAATATTTTTAGAAATTTTCAGGATTTTTCTGGTTTTTATTTGATTTTTATTTAATTAAAAGTATTTAAAAATGATTAAAAACTAAATTTAAATGAGAAAAATAGCAAATGAACTCAGAAAAATATAAAATTTTTACATAAAATCTAAAATATTATTAGAAACCTAAGAAAAATTTGAGAAGTGAAAATAAGCTGAAAAAGTGCTTATTGAGCTTAAATCAACTTATTACAAGTGCTTATTAATAAGCACTTGTAACTAAACTTGATGAAATTGACTCAGATTGTTCACAATACTAAAAAATGCTAAAAAAAACTCAAATAAGATCAAGTGTTTCACAGATTTATCAATTAAAGCCTAAATAGTACTTTTGATAAGCTACTTATTAAGCAGATGAGAACATGAATAAGCCAGATATTCAGGAACGATACAATACACTCAAGTAATCTCAAATCAACACCAGGTTATCACTAAAGTTCAAAATTCACTTCACAAAGCACTTTTACAGGTCATAAGCACAAACATCTATCTTATTCTAAGCTCCTAACTTGCAGGCTAAAATAAGCTCTCCTAATAAGCTCTAATATGAAAACTAAAAGGGGAAAAAACAACCTTGTACTGCTGAGAACCTATAAATCCTAAAAGCCCTATCACAACTCATCAAATACTGTCCCAATTTGATCCTAATTCAGTAGCCTGTTCATATACATAGGCTGAGACAGTTGACTATTTAATTGCTCAAGCTAATTGACCAATTCTAACTTCTAATCAATCTAATCTTATCCTATATTTTGTAATAAGCTATTAATACTCTAGATTAAACTCACTTACACTAATTTGCAACTACTATTACAATTACACTAACTGAAATCAATTAATCTCACAGTGAACTAAAATTAAATCTAATTTTGACTATTAAAGCTAACTCTTACTAGTTTATTGTTTAAGTTTACTCTATTGTACCAAATGTGATATGACTGAGCAAAATCCACTTCCTAAAAACAACTTAAACACAGAATAAGGTCTTAATCCAAACACTCTTTTATTGACTGTTTAAGATGATTTATGAATCAAGTGAGAGATTTAATCCATGAAATTGCCATACAATCTCTTACAATAATCCAATTCACTGAATTACACTTAAATCCACAAAGATTAACACCTAATTCCACAGAATCATAGTTATGCTATTATAACAGATTTCATTGAACTAACACAGAACTATGATAAATCTATCACTACAAAGACTAAACACAATCAAATAAGCTCTAATATGATCAAATCAACTAAAGAAACAGTAATCAACAATATATCACAGATCTAAACTAAACTACTAATAGTATGCAGTTAAGAAGCTTGAAAATGGAGAAGTACTTACAAAACATTCCCCTCAGCTCAAATAGAGGGGATTCACTAAGCTTGCTTATCTTTAGATAGGCCAAAGGCTTCCAATACTCTCTTTGAACTATCAATCAACACCTTCTTCATCACCATCTTATACAGTTGACTTTCGTTGACTGCTTATGATATTGAACACAGAACTGATTCAAACTATATCAATCACTTCACTAAAGCTATAAAGCTGAAATGAAGTGTTATAAACTAATAACAAGCTTGATTGCAAGCTGTTTGAACAATATTTTTGTATTTTTTATATTTCTTATTTTTATAAAAGCTTTTGATGAAATTACAAATTGAATTGAAAGATGTAATGGTAGGGAATGTAAATGAGATATAAAATGAACTGAAATTGATAAAGGATAAACTGAATAGTAACAAGTAAACAACAATTTTGAATTCAAAATGAAGAACTAATCTTATTAAGATGAAAATCAAAATACAATTAAAAACTGATTTAGCTAATACACTTGAGAAGGAAATTTGACAGCATAACTCTACTTCTAAAACTACATGCTCAAATGAGCTACAAGCATCCCTATTTATAGCTGAATTAGGAAGGTTCTAGTAGGAGGGGGTCACGGATTGCCAAGCTGGCAATCCGTGTACTTGTGCTTTCTCTAAACGTCCCTCAGCTCTCTAATTATGTAGCAATCATATCCCAATCATTTTAGGCATAAGATCAATCCTGGTGATGTGTAGTAGCCAATTGGAGGCTGCCATGTGTCCAAGCGTGTGCTTCTTGATTCTCCTGACAATATCTGACACCTGACATGCTTCTAGAAAGGCCTTGATTTGATGGAATTACCCTTAATCTCAGTAATTGATGGGATGAGTAATTAGGGTTGTTGGTAATTCTGGGTAAGGGGTGAAAAAGGGGGGCGGGAAGGGATATGGGTAATATTTTATTACTAGTTTGACTTGAGTGAGTAAGTGGGGTTGACCGGGTGTGAAATGGGTATGGGTTGGATACCAGGCCGGGTTAAAAGGGAGGTTGGGCTTGAAGGATTTTTGGGCTTATTGTGTTATGGTTTGGTATTTGGTTTTATTATTAGTGGACTAGAACTTGAAGTTGTAATTTTAGATTTGTGAATAAGGACCAATTGTGTAATTACTAAACTTCCAAGGACTGATTATGCCAAGCTTCAAAAAATGTAATCAAAGGGCTTCTTTTGCAATTCTTGAATTGTTGAAAGGCTAGTGTTAACTTTTCTTCACAAATATTATCAGGGACCAATTTTGCCAACTTTGAAAAGTATATGGGCCATTCTTGCACTTTCTTCAAATTTCACAGCAAGGGTCAATCTTGTAATTATTTCAAACTTTAAGGACCTCTTTTGACTTTATAAACTCCACTTTGACTTTTCAGATTCCATCTTTGACTTTCTACACTCATTCCACTCTCGTGCTCGTTTTTGCCGGTTTTCGTTTGAATTTTGTCTTTTTACGAAATGTCCGTACCTGCACATTCATAATAAAAAAAACACACTTTCTTTGGCAATTTGGGTTAGTTTTTGGATTATTTAGTCTTATTTTGGTCAAGAAAAGGTGAGTGAGTAAGCACTCACCAAAATCCCCCGGACTAAAGTATTGTTCGTGCCCTCACGCAATGTGATCAATTTACGCTTTTGGGATAAATAATTTCATAACTCTTCCTACTAACTTTGTAAAGTAGCAAGGAGGTTCAAAAGAAGTTAAAAAATCATTTATTCCCGCAAACGCCCCGTTTTCCAAAATTTATTCCTTATTCTATTTATCATTACTATTTTTTGGATTTTCTCACTTTTATTCTTGTGACGGTTTGTTGAACTTTCATTATTTTGCAATAACTTTTAGGGTCAAAGAGTAGAAACACTTCTCATGGAGAAATGACCATGAGGATAAAATCGTCATCCTTGATTTTTCACAAGCCCCCAAACTAAGCGTACAAAAGAGATCACATCTTATCTACAAATTAGATGCTAACACTACTCATAAAAGTTACTTGTGGAAACCTCTTACTCCCAATTTTTTAATGTATCTAGATTTTTTTTACTTTGATGAGAAATGAATTGCTTCATATTTTCTCGTTTCAATAACTTTTTAATTTGATAAAGATATCAAGTTTAAAACGCTAAGTAGTTTTTCATTTTCTCTCAAGAACCACTGCTTTAGAAATTCGGTCCACATCAAGGAATTGGGTACATACAATCTCATATATACGTTGCGGAGTACTATACATGCACCTCATGTGACTAATTCAGAATTATCCACATGCACCTCACGCGCCAACAACTTTTATAACACTTAAGCTCTTATTCATTCAAACTTTCACTTTTCACTTTTCACTTTTCACTTTCATCATTTTTTCCTTTTTTCATTTTTCATACTTTCCTTTTTTTCAACAATGGAAGCTTATCGAGTAGCTCCAAAACCACATACATATCAACTTTTTACTTTTGATTTTTTCATTTTTTTTTTATTTTTTATTTTTGATGTTCCTTGATATGTACCCAACTTCTAAAGCAAAGATTCTTTTAAGAAAATAAAGTATTGCCGAAACCTAAATACCACTAATTAACCTAGTACATCTATTATATATCGGTGAAACAATTTTGCGGGAGCAAAAAGCCACAAGTACCTTTCATGAGCTCTAAAGAGAACCAACTACTCCACGTTTAACATTTAACTTCTAAATAAACTCTATCATTTCTCGTTCTTCGCAATTTAAGATCTCAAATAATGAAACCTGCGAATACTTAGCCACTAATCAGCCACGCATATATAAAGTCAGATACGGAAACTTGCAAATTCTAGAAAAAGAATTCGCATTTTCTAGCTCCTTATTTAAAAGACTAGCCAAAGCTTTTAAGCCATGCATTTCTAAAGTCGAGTACGAGAACTTGTAGATTCTTAAGAAAGAATTCGCATTTTATAGCTCCTTGTGTACAAGACTAGCACAAGCTTATATGATTATCATTGGTTAAGGGGACAAGCTAGGGCTCAACACGCCCGGTCAAGTCAAAATATTTATTCCTACTCTCGCCAACTGGAAAGTCAACAAGGTGTCAAAACACTTATTCAAAACTTATTATATTTTTGCACAATTTTTCAATTTTTCTCATTTTTTTTGTGCTTTTTCATGACATTTTCATTGATTTTTCTTCAAAATTTTTCAAATTTTCAATTTTTTTCAATTTTTTTTTTCATTTTTTAGGAAAAACGGAGTTGTGAGAGTTCATAACATGGTGAAAGTTGCAAGGTCAAATTGAATCGAATATTCACCCTCCCCCGGACTAGAATGGAACATTGTCCTCAATGTTTTACGGGTAAAGGCAATCCTAACAAAATTCTAGGGCCGTTTATTAATTATGCCAAAGAAAACGTTAGTCGATAAGATTTTTGGATATAGGATTTCCAAAAGCATCGATGAATGAGACTCAAGTGGAGAGAAACAACGAGCACGAGAGTCATCATAAATCGGGGACAATCCTGGACAAACATTCACAAACAACCACGGAACACAAGAATGGAAGAGGTCACCCTCTCCTCACGTTATTTGTTAGAAATAAGAGAAATAAGAAGATGAATTGGATAATAATGGGTTGCCTCCCACGAAGCGCTTTGTTTTTGATTACCGAGTCATGTAGCTTAACTCGATCTCCGAATTCATTTGTCCTTGGGGAAAGTTTGGAGATCCGGGACTACCATGGGTGGTATGTCCCATCCGAAGTAATGTTTCAAACGGTGATCATTCACCTTAAGTTGGGACCATCGGGTAGCTAACTCAATGGTGCCATAAGGGAATACTTGGGTAATGGTGAATGGTCCAGACCAACAGGTTTTAAGCTTACCCGAGAAAATCTTAAATCGAGAATTAAAAAGAAGAACTTGATCACCAACGTTGAAAACACGGTCTTTAATCTTAGCATCATAAACCCTTTTTGTTTTCTCTTTATAGATCAAAGAATTCTCGTAGGCTTGATCACGAAGCGCAACTAATTCATTCAATTGAACTTTTCGGTGATCACCCGTGGTCTTGAGGTTGAAATTAGCATGTTTGAAGGCCCAGTAGGCCTTGTGCTCAAGTTCTAGGGGCAAATGACAAGTCTTCCCGTAAACCAGCTTATAAGGAGTACACCCAATGGGTGTTTTGTAAGCGGTTCGGAAAGCCCATAATGCATCTTCTAACTTATCAGCCCATGAGGCACGATGCTCTCCTACGGTCCTTTCTAATATTTATTTCAAGCCACGATTAGACACCTCAACTTGACCGCTCGTTTGCGGATGATAAGCAGTAGAAAGTCGATGTGTGACACCATATTTAAGCATAACTTTTGCAAATTGGTCATTACAGAAATGGGTCCCACGATCACTTATAATAGCACGAGGTACACCGAATCGGGCAAAGAGACTTTTAAGAAATTTTACAACAACTCGGGCGTCATTAGTGGGGAGCGCCTTTTCTTCAACCCATTTTGACAAGTAATCGACGGCCACGAGTATATATTTATTTCCTCTAGACGACGGGAATGGTCCCATGAAATCGATACCCCATACGTCAAAAATCTCACAAACTTGAATAGCATTTTGAGGCATTTCATCTTTTTGAGAGATTTTTCCTTGACGCTGACAAGAATCACATGATTTTACCAAATCATGGGCATCCCGGTATATCGTCAGCCAGTAGAAGCCGGAATCAAAAACTTTCTTTGGGGTGAAGTTGGCACCATGATGTCCCGCCGTGGGTCTACTATGGCATGCCATAAGAATTTCAGCGGCTTCCTTGCCGTGAATGCACCGCCAGATCACTTGATCGGCACAAACTTTGAACAAATAGGGGTCGTCCCAGAAATAATGCCTAACATCTTTGAAAATTTTCTTCTTTTGTTGGGACGACATCCCTTTTCTTATGAAATTCTCCGCATGGTAATTCGCAAAGTCAGCGAACCATGGGGTACTCGGATCACTATTTGATACACTCTCAAGTGTCTCGAGAGGAAATATTTCAGTAATTTCTTTTTTCTCGAGAGCACTTTGATGGCGATCAGCGGCAAGGTTCTCAGCTCCCTTTTTGTCTCGAATTTCGACATCAAATTCTTGAAGGAGTAGAACCCATCGCATCAATCGTGGATTAGCATCTTCTTTGCTATAAGGTATTTCAGAGCAGAATGATCCGTACACTATGCACTTTTTCAAAAGCAAATAAGGTCGAAATTTTTCAAAAGCATAGACTACGGCTAATATCTCTTTCTCAGTAGTCGTATAATGAGATTGAGCGTCATTCATTGTCTTACTTGTATAGTGTATCGGTTGAAAATATTTTGTCTTTCGTTGCCCCAGGACTGCACCAATAGCATAATCACTAGCATCGCACATCAGCTCAAATGGCAAGTCCCAATCGGGGGCAACTAAAATTGGTGCCTCCGTTAACTTCTTCTTTAAGAAATTAAATGCATCAATGCATTCACTTGTGAAGTTAAATGGAGCATCTTTTCTAAAAGGTGGGTCAGAGGCCGGACTATCTTAGAAAAATCTTGTATAAAACGTCGGTAAAAACCAGCATGGCGAAGGAAACTTCTGATTCCTTTAACAGTGGTGGGATGAGGTAGCTTAACGATTACATCAACTTTGGCACGATCTACCTCAATCCCAGATTTGGAGATTTTATGACCGAGGACAATGCCCTCTTTAACCATGAAGTGGCACTTCTCCCAATTTAGAACCAAGTTGGTGTCTTCACACCGTTTCAGCATATTTTCTAAATGGGAAGGCAATAATCGAAAGAATTTCCATAGACAGAGAAGTCATCCATGAATACTTCCATTGTTTTTTCAATCATGTTGGAGAAAATGGCCATCATGCACCTTTGAAACGTGCCCGGAGCATTACATAAGCCAAAGGGCATACGACGATAAGCAAACGTTCCATAAGGGCAAGTAAAAGTGGTCTTTCTTGATCCTGGGGATCAATGGGAATTTGAAAATACCCGAAAAAGCCACCGAGAAAACAATAGAACTCATTTCCCGCTAAACGCTCGAGCATTTGGTCCATAAAAGGTAGCGTGAAATGGTCTTTACGTGTTGCGTCATTCAACTTGCGGTAGTCTATACAAACTCTCCATCCGGTCACAAGTCTCGTAGGTATCAGCTCATTATCTTCATTTTTCACAACGGTAATACCGCCCCTTTTGGGAACACAATGAACCGGGCTAACCCATGAGCTATCCGAGATTGGATAATTCATTCCAGCGTCAAGGAGTTCTATGACCTCCTTTTTGATCACTTCATGGATTTGTGGATTAACCCGTCTTTGTTGTTGGATGGATGCCTTATGATTATCTTTAAGCAGAATCTTATGTGTGCAGAATCGAGGGTTAATTCCCTTAATGTCGGAGATTTGCCAAGCAATAGCACTTTTATGTTTCTTAAGCACATCTAAGAGTCGGGTCTTCTCCTCATCTTTAAGGTCTTTCGAAATGATGATAGGCAATTTATTAGTCTCTTCTAAGTATGCGTATTCGAGATGAGGAGGTAAATCTATGAGCTCGAGCTCCGGTGGATTCTCAATAGACGGCTTTACTTCTTTTACGTCTACCATTTTTAGGTCCATCAGAGGGGAAGAAGGAATCGGGTCTTCATTTAAAAGTTTTTCAAGTAAAATAATATCCCCCTCCGGATCAAAATTAGAAATATCAATTTTCGGTAAAATCGAATCATTAAAAAGACAAGCTTTGATTTCTTCCCAAGCGAAATCACTTCCCTCAAACGGAGTGAGGGAAGGGGAAGAATCAGAGACGATTGGTTTTGAAGAAGGAGTGGCATTGCCACTCGAAGCATTATTTGTGAAACTAAGAAGCTCTTGAGAATACTCCTCCGTAGCAGCATCAATAACATCGATTCAGTTTACGGAGATATGATTATAATTGGAGGAGTATCTCGCGGTTTGGTCAAGGTTGAATGTAACAGCTTCATTTTTAACACGTAAGGTAATCTCCTCGTCGTATAAATCAATCAAAGCACGGCCAGTCCTTAGGAACCCTCTCCCGAGAATGAGAGGAACCCGTGGATCAGCATCAAAATCGACAACCACAAAATCGGCAGGGAAATTGAATTTTACCACATTGAAGAAAATATCCTCGACTATCCAATTGGTCGGGAAGTAGATCGGTCAGCAAGCTCGAGGGTCATATAAGTCGGTGTCAAGTCGAGAAGAGACAACTTTTTCCAAATCGACAATGGCATGAAGTTAATACTAGCATCAAGATTGGCCAAGGCGAAGCATTGAACCATCCCTGAAAAATTGCATGGAATAAGAAACTTGCCAGGGTCTTCAAGCTTTTCAGGAAGCTTTTTCAAGAGGACCGTTGAGCAATTCTCATTCATCTGGGTTTTAGCCATCTCAAACAATTTTCCTTTGTTATTCAAAAGACTTTTTTTTTTCATTTAAGCAAATTTTGGCATCAAAAGTATAGCATCCGCAAGGCTTATATCAAAATGCAATTCTTGAAAGATCTGATAAAACTTTTCCATCTGATTATTAACTTTCTCACTGTGCTTTTGTTCATTTAAGCGTGACGGATAAGGCAATTTTATTTTGACGGGAATTTCTTTCTCAGCTTCGTAAACGACTTTTTCTTTTCCTTTTGATGTTTGGACCACCGGAGGATGGATGTTTTCGGTCCTTCCATTATTAATAGGAATTCCCGTATCCGTTGTCACCTCGGTTTCCACGGTCGACTATCTTGGGAGGAAGAGAAGAAGAGGAAGTCGGAGCCGTTGGTCCATCATATGAAACACCACTCCTAGTCGTGATCGCTTTGATATCGCCCTCGGGTTAGTGATTGTGTTGCTTGGACGAGTTCCCGAGCCCGAGGGTCAATCATTTAAATGCTTGTTAAGTTCAAGAATTCGTTTAGCCATTATCTCTTGATTTTTCATTATTTGCTTAAGAATCTCATCCGAGGGTGATGGATTTTGAACCACATTTTGATTTTGATTGAAATTTCGCCCTCGGTTGTTTTGATTAAAACCCAGATTATGATTCTGATTTCAATGATTAGTATTTTGAAAATTTCCCTGAAAATTCCCTTGATTCGGGACTTGATTTTGATTCCCTTGAAAATTCCGATTGTGATTAACCCATTGGTTTTGATTTTGAAAACCTTGATTCGTTCGATTTTGATTTTGATTGACTTGATGAGTACGGTATTGCACATTATTATTATGACTCTGATTTTGGAAACCGGGTGGTCCAAGATAATTGTTCGAACGGTAACTTAGAAGATTTTGATCTCCTTGAGGTGGGTAACCGTTACCACCCATGTTTGCAGCATACGCATTCTCATGAGCATAGGCACCGGTTGCCGGACACTCGTAATACGGATGTGGACCACCACAAGTTTCACAATTTTGGTTCACTACATTCACTTGTTGAGTTGGTTTTGCAATAGACATAGCATCAACTTTCTTATTAATGGCTGCTAGCATACTCCTGATCTCATCATTAGTTTTGCTACTAGCATTTGAAACTTGAGTTTTGATTCTAGCCATCCTTACTCGAGCCTTATTCTCAATGATTGTGAAGGCTTCTTGAATGTTATGAGTCAACAAGTTCCCACCCGGAACAGAATTGAGTGAGTCTTGATCAGCATGACACAACCCATTATAAAAGGTATCAATCAGTTGCAAGGATGAAAACCCGTGATTCGGACATTTTTCCAACAAATCTTTAAATCGATCCCAAGCTTCGTTGATCGATTCATCGAAAGCTTGTTGGAATCGAAAGATTTGAGATCGAAGATTAGAAGTTTTAGAAGGAGGATAGAAATGATTCACAAACTTGGAAGCCAAATCTGTCCAAGTGTGAATCGAATTCGGTGGTTCCTTTTCCAGCCAAGTCCGGGCTGCCCCTTTAAGGGAGAAAGGAAACAATTTCAATTTCACCACATCGTAAGGGACTTGATTGATCTTAATAGTCTCAGCGATGTCGGTGAAATTTCTTATGTGAACATATGGGTCTTCATGTTCAAACCCGTGAAAGGAGATACTCGTGATGATGTTGAGTAACCCGTGATTAATCTCAAATTGATTTGCAGTGATATCGGGAATCACGATGGCTCTCCTCACACCATTGAATGGTGATTGGAGTTGTTCCTCCATCGGACGTAAATCAAAAGCCGGTTAGGGTCCCATCGGGGGAGGTCCCATGTTTTGATCGTTTTGGTTCATTTCCTCAACGGTTGGGAAATGAACCCGGTGATTGTGACGTATTACCCTTTCGGGATTAGAAAATGGAGAGATAAGACTTTCAAAAGATGAGCGGGTGTTCATACACCAAAAATAAAATGAAAAGAAAAAGAAAATCTTTTTGTATTTTTGGTTGGGAATTATTTTTTGGCTTTTTTTAATTTATTGAAAAACAAATCACAAAACTTTTATTTTCTTTTTGTAACCGTTACGTTATTCGTAACCGTTTCTTCTATTACTACGTGCAGCGGAGCGGGAGAGAAGAGTGGATCTCTCTTCGGTCTGCAATTTAATGTCAAGACCTCCGTATTCCCCGTTTATTTGGTTGTAGTAAAAGAGTAGTCCGATAACGTATAATTTCTCGGTTTCTTTTGTTGTATTTCGGGAATGGTTTACAACACTCTCTCAAGAGTGAGGATGTTATTTTACTTTTGTATTTTTGAAAACACTTTAGTAAAAGTGTTTTTGATTTTTTACTTTTTATATTTTTATAAGAAAATATTCACAAATATTAGGAGGTTTTTCAAAACAAGATTTTAAAAACAAAATTCAAAATTCACTTCAAACCTTCCCCGGCAGCGGCGCCAAAAATTTGATGAAGATCAAATTATATATATTTATAATACTCTAAAGGATTTGCAAGAAATACAAATCCCGAGTTCGTTTCTCATGAAGGAGTGAATGGAATCGTGAAATCGTGTTGTGAAGAAGTGGAAAAGTGAAATTCTGATTATGGAACTTAAATGATAATAAGAAATCTCAAAATAAGCAGAAGGTACAAGCTACTAATGCACAAATATCTAAAAACTAGAAACGGAAAATCAAACGCGAATTTAAAACGCTACGTTCGAATTAAAAAGTGAATTTTAATGAAAATTTATCCTAAAAATGTAAAATAAATTTCTAAAAATCTTAAACTACTAAAAATAATTTTGAGAAAAAGAAAAATATTTTTTTAACTTTTTATTTAATTTCTATTTTTGTAATTTTAAAATGAATTAAAAATAAGAGAAAATGTAAAAGTAAAGGTAAAAAATATATAAAAAAATTTGAAAAATCTAAAATAACTGAAAAGAATTTTATAAAATATTTTTGGAATTTTTCAGGATTTTTCTGGTTTTTATTTGATTTTTATTTATTTAAAAGTATTTAAAAATGATTAAAAACTAAATTTAAATGAGAAAAATAGAAAATGAACTCAGAAAAATATGAAATTTTTACAGAAAATCTAAAATATTATTAGAAACCTAAGAAAAATTTGAGAAGTGAAAATAAGCTGAAAAAGTGTTTATTGAGCTTAAATCAGCTTATTACAAGTGCTTATTAATAAGCACTTGTAACTAAACTTGATGAAATTGACTCAGATTGTTCACAATACTCAAAAATGCTCAAACAAACTCAAATAAGATCAAGTGTTTCACAGATTTATCAATTAAAGCCCAAATAGTAGTTTTGATAAGCTACTTATTAAGTAGATGAGAACATGAATAAGCCAGATATTCAGGAATGATACAATACACTCAAGTAATCTCAAATCAACACCAGGTTATCACTAAATTTCAAAATTCACTTCACAAAGCACTTTTACAGGTCATAAGCACAAACAGCTATCTTATTCTAAGCTCCTAGCTTGCAGGCTAAAATAAGCTCTCCTAATAAGCTCTAATATGAAAACTAATGGGGGCAAAAACAACCTTGTACTGTTGAGAACCTATAAATCCTAAAAGCCCTATCACAACTCATCAAATACTGTCCCAATTTGATCCTAATTCAGCAGCCTGTTGATATACATAGGCTGAGACAGTTGACTATTTAATTGCTCAAGCTAATTGACCAATTCTAACTTCTAATCAATCTAATCTTATCCTATATGTTGTAATAAGCTATTACTACTTTAGATTAAACTCACTTACACTAATTTGCAACTACTATTACAATTACACTAACTGAAATCAATTAATCTCATAATAAACTAAAATTAAATCTAATTTTGACTATTAAAGCTAACTCTTACTAGTTTATTGTTTAAGTTTACTCTATTGTACCAAATGTAATATGACTGAGCAAAATCCCCTTCCTAAAAATAACTTAAACATAGAAGAAGGTCCTAATCCAAACACTCTTTTATTGACTGTTTAAGATGATTTATGAATCAAGTGAGAGATTTAATCCATGAAACTGCTATACAATCTCTTACAATAATCCAATTCACTGAATTACACTTAAATCCACAAAGATTAACACCTAATTCCACAGAATCATAGTTATGCTTTTATGACAGATTTCATTGAACTAACACAGAACTATGATAAATCTATCACTACAAAGACTAAACACAATCAAATAAGCTCTAATATGATCAAATCAACTAAAGAAACAGTAATCAACAATATATCACAGATCTAAACTAAACTACTAATAGTATGCAGTTAAGAAGCTTGTAAATGGAGAAGTACTTACAAAAACATTCCCCTCAGCTCAAATAGAGGGGATTCACTAAGCTTGCCTATCTTTAGATAGGCCAAAGGCTTCCAATACTCCCTTTGAACTATCAATCAACACCTTATTCATCACCATCTTATATAGTTGACTTTTGTTGACTGCTTATGATATTGAACACAGAACTGATTCAAACTATATCAATCACGTCACTAAAGCTATAGAGCTGAAATGAAGTGTTATAAACTAATAACAAGCTTGATTGCAAGCTGTTTGAACAATATTTTTTTATTTTTTATATTTCTTATTTTTATAAAAGCTTTTGATGAAATTACAAACTGAATTGAAAGATGTAATGGCAGGGAATGTAAATGAGATATAAAATGAACTGAAATTGATAAAGGATAAACTGAATAGTAACAAGTAAACAACAATTTTGAATTCAAAATGAAGAACTAATTTTATTAAGATGAAAATCAAAATACAATTAAAAACTGATTTAGCTAATACACTTGAGAAGGAAATTTGACAGCATAACTCTACTTCTAAAACTACATGCTCAAATGAGCTACAAGCATCCCTATTTATAGCTAAATTAGGAAGGTTCTAGTAGGAGGGGTCATGGATTGCCAGCTGTGCTTGTGATTTCTCTAAACGTCCCTCAGCCCTCTGATCATGTAGCAATCATATCCCAATAATTTTAGGCGTAAGATCAATCCTGGTGACGTGTAGTAGCCAATTGGAGGCTGCCATGTGTCCAAGCGTGTGCTTCTTGAATCTCCTGATAATATCTGACACCTGACATGCTTCTAGAAAGGCCTGATTTGACGGAATTACCCTTAATCTCAGTAATTGATGGGACGGGTAATTAGGGTTCTTGGTAATTATGGGTAAGGGGTGAAAAGGGGGGCGGGAAGGGATATGGGTAATATTTTATTACTAGTTTGACTTGAGTGAGTAAGTGGGGTTGACCGAGTGTGAAATGGGTATGGGTTGGATACCAGGCCGGGTTAAAAGGGAGGTTGGGCTTGAAGGATTTTTGGGCTTATTATGTTGTGGGTTTGGTATTTGGTTTTATTATTAGTGGACTAGAACTTGAAGTTGTATTTTCAGATTTGTGAATAAGGACCAATTGTGTAATTACTAAACTTCCAAGGACTGATTCTGCCAAGCTTCAAAAAATGTAATAAAAGGGCTTCTTTTGCAATTCTTGAATTGTTGAAGGTTAGTGTTAACTTTTCTTCACAAATATTATCAGGGACCAATTTTGCCAACTCTGAAAAGTATAGGGGCCATTCTTGCACTTTCTTCAAATTTCACAGCAAGGGTCAATCTTGTAATTCTTTCAAACTTTAAGGACCTCTTTTGACTTTATAAACTCTACTTTGACTTTTCATATTCCAGCTTTGACTTTCTACACTCATTCCACTCTCGTGCTCGTTTTTGCCGGTTTTCGTTTGAATTTTGTCTTTTTATGAAATATCCGTATCTGCACATTTACAATCACAAAAACACACTCTCTTTGGCAATTAAGGTTAGTTTTTGGATTATTTAGTATTATTTTGGTCAAGAAAAGGTGAGTGAATAAGCACTCACTAGGAAGTTTAATTGCAAATGAGGAATTCTTTCTAAACCGTCATAGAGCTCAAAGGGTGGATTGGACACGAGGAATCATTAGTCCAATCTACAACATAAAATTTCCGCTCCTTTTGTTAGTTTTCTATTTAGTTTTTCTTTAAAGAACATTAAACTCTGATACGGTACTACATGGACTAAACCGAACCGGCTTACTCTACATTTGGTTCCATGTTTAAAGAATGAAGAGACCAAGTCTTTAGGAAGACTTACATTATCTCCATTTGTTTGTTATACACGTTTATTTACTTTCCATGGACACTCTAATTACTAGTCTTATGCATTAGGAAGTGGTCCTTCTTCAACCCACGTTTACTTGTTTCTTCCATAAGTTTAGGATATGCATTTGTATTTCCTTTCCTATTTAAAATGTAATTTGGTTTTATGGAATAGAAGAGAAAAAGTTGCAGTAAGTCTAATATTGTATTAGTTAACCGTTAGTTAGTCTAGAAGGAGAATAACCATCTCGAATCGGTTCCTATCAAACTCACACGCCAAATTATAATAATACACATTCTCACGCGATAACACAATCTCACAATCGTTTCTGGCAGGATTTAAATTTTCAAACCTCAACCTCTTGATTGAGGAAATAACTATCTCACGACCGCTAGGCCGAATACCATCTGTATACTTTGATTTTAGTTTAACGTACAGGTTGTATCTGTTTTATTAACCAAAATCAAACTTTTAAGTATTAACTATAACTCTTAAGATTTCATAATTAACAAAACATTTAAATTTCTTTTCCTCAGTAGTCAGTACAACTAATTATATGTAGACACATAGTTCTGTCCGATGCATTAAAAACTGTACTTAATTATCTTATGTGTTGAAAAACAAACATTACTTGATTTAGAAGCTTAACCAGTGAAAAAGGGGGCAGCATAATCAAGGTTATATTATGGAGATCAGTTGAAGACCACTGTAGGTTAGCCTTTGGAGTGTCAGCCCCGTGTCTTGTTTCCATGTGTCTCATTTTCTGTTATTTCTTGGAATGATATATATTTTGTACTTATTGTATCCATGTGATTTATGTAAATTTGGTCAGAGTTAATTAGATGTCATTCTTGTCTATTGAATTGTTGAAGATAAATTAGTTTGCAACAGACATAAGGTTAATTTCTACACATGTATGTCTTAATTTATTGATCATATGTTGATTAGTCTATTAGTCTTAATTATATTTATTAGACATATTATCTATGTAGCACCGAAACGGGAACGGCAAAGGGATACGGGAACGATACGGGAACGGGAAACGGCAAAAATAAAAATTCAAGATACGGGAACGGCATAGATACGGCAATAAAAAATATAAAAAAATTAAGAATATATTAAAAAAAATCCAAAATAGATATAGGTTGATGTAAATTATAAACTTCAAAAATACTACATATTCCAAAAATACCAAAAATAATTAATTATGATAAGACATATTAAAAGTGAAAAACTATGTAACAATAAACAATTAATAAGTTCAATAATAGAAGAGAAAAATGTAAACTACTTAAGAACCATATTTGTTTATTTTAAAAGAAGGAAAATGCTCTTAAAAGAAATCCCAGCCTTTTTGTTCACGTGGGTGGGTTGTGACTTGTTATGTAACATTCATATTTAATAGATATTTAATAGCATGTACTTTTTTCCTTTTTTTTATACTCATTATCTCTTTCTCTTTCCCTTAACTAGCATCTTCTTCTTCATGCTTCATCTTCCATTTTCAGATCTGCCTCTTCATTTTTTTTTCTTATTCCAATATGACACAAATCTATTCAGATCTGCCTCCGTCTCTACCCATCATTGAAATGCTTGTTAAAAAAGCCCATTAAAATCCAAAAGAAACAGCTTGGAATTCCAGAAACGGTAAGGATACGGCGTGGAATCCAGAAACGGCTAGGGATACGTCTGAGAAACGTTTCGGGGACGTTTCGTTCGCGTTTCCGTTCCCAAGCCGTTCCCAAACGGGCACGTGGGCCTTCCAGGCGTTTCGGTGCAACAGAGCATATTATCAAAGTGTTGAACATTCTCACTCGTTCGGGAAACATTAATTTCTGTACAGTGTAAGCCGAACAAATTAAGCTTGAAACCGTCCCATTAACGACTTTTAACAACTTCTTAGGTAAAATTTGAAAGTATTGTCAAATGTCAATAAGCTACTTAACCTTTGAGAAACTATACGTGATTTTAGAATGGTGGCCCTTGCAGACTCAAGGGGTAAGATCCTTTGCTTTACTATTATACTAAAATTAGTAACTTTCATACAGGTCGAAATTAAGTAAATGCACATGCATCTAGATGGTAACATATTCGAGAGGACCACTTTCTATTTGTATACATAACGAACAGTTAATAGATTGCGATAAGATTATGAGCTTGTTTCACCTTCACGTCTCAGTAAACACATGCGTTTACTTTTTATAATTAGATTATATTCTGTAACGTATCTCTTGCAAGCACATTGTAACATAGCCATTGGATTGCATGGCAACCAATGATTGTGTGCCATTTATACCTATGACCAAGGTTGCAAAAATCGCTAGGCGGTAGCGTGGCGGTCGAGTACCGCCTAGCGATTAATCGGTTAGGCGGGGATTAATCGGGGATTAATCGGATTGGATTTTTTATATATAAAATTAAAAAATTTTAAAACTATATGCCCGATTTAGCCGATCTAGCCGATTTTTTTTCGATTTGGCCGATTTATCCTTGATTTGACCGATTTCTATTCGTAACCGAGTTGGCCGATTTATCCGATTTTCAGCCGATTTGGCCGATTTATGCCCGATATGGCCGATTTTTATCCGATTAATCGGTACGTTGACCGATATTTGACCAAACCGATTAATAAGGCCGATTAGTGAAAATCGTGGCGGTTAATCCCCGCCTAGCGATTAATCGCCGATTAATCGGCCGCCAAGGCCGATTTTTACAACACTGCCTATGACATTGGTGCCATGTGGCGACGTATCATAAGCTAAGCTTTATATATAGTAGATTAAAAATGCTGTGTATTACTCCCTCCGTCTCATAATTATTGTCTAAATTTTCTTTTTGAGATGTCTCAAATTAATTATCCACTTTCCTTTTAAAGTAAAAACTAAAGAATTAAGTGGATGAATATTCTATTTGTGTGGTTGAAAATTAAAGTGACCCACTTTTATTGAACTTAATAATTTTTGTCTCTTAACAATAATTTTGAGACGGTGGGAGTACTTGGGCAAAACACGAAACAAGAACACAATGGGAACCATGTGGGGGAGTTGTGGTCATGAATGTGATAGCCATGTGAGAAAGACATGTTCATTGGTTGCTACCTTTTTAAACTACATGACTAATACTAGATTCACTTATTTTTTAATTTCAAACGCACCATTGAAACAAATAATGGCTAACCCTTTTTTAGATACAATTGATAAATCTAATAAGCAGTATTTGTTAATAAGAAGATAAATTTGTTGTATACTTTTAAAGCTATTAAAGTTTAAATATCAATTACTTGGCTTTACTCTATTTTCATAGAGAATCAAAGTTGAAAGTGAGATTATCTTGTAAACACAAATATGTAATTTCATGTTCAATTGTATTAAGAAAAATGCCTTACTCATTCATTAAAATTTTAAATTTC
Organism: Artemisia argyi; assembly: GCA_030686995.1. Lineage (NCBI taxonomy): Eukaryota > Viridiplantae > Streptophyta > Magnoliopsida > Asterales > Asteraceae > Artemisia > Artemisia argyi. The sequence continues at coordinate 144,689,754 of CM060689.1, forward strand.
CTCGTTCTTACTTTAGATTTATTTGATATCTATCTTCTTTTCGTTCGACCAATGTTTTACACATTTCACTTTTCCTGCTATTACACTATCAGTGCTATTAAAACATGTTAGACTATGTATGGTGGTAACAAATGCAACGCATGCATGACCACCTAGACGCACCGTCCCTTATTACGTACACCCACCCCTCACGACACGTTGTTGTTTGGTTTATTGATAACACGATTGTGTTCACGACCATGTTGTGGAGAAATAGTGTGTGTGATTGTAAGGTATATTTGTTTTTAAGTGTGATATTCGATCTTGTGTGAGACGTGATGGTCTTATTACACCGAGAAAAGCTGATGTGAGTCGGTAATAATAAGTTGATGTTAGTGAACGTTGTCACCGCTACACCTAGTATTATGTTTTGTTATACAAAAATAAAAAAAGCTGAAAACCGTTAAAATATCAAATAATTTTGTAAATCACTATTTTATCGTAATAAAATTTAGGGTTTCGAATTAAGGATGTTAAAAAATTAAAAGCGATGAAACCCCCGATGCTATTTCGGAAATAAAGAATCGATAGAAATTTCTAGCTTGGACAACAATATTTTATACCTGGTGATGACTTCATCATACTTCCTTCTGAGGATAATGGTTTAATAATGGTTAGCTACTAGCCGGCTAGCATTTTTTTCTTCTAGAAAAATTCCTTAAATAACTTAAAACTGAAACAATAGTTTACTTCGTAGCTTAAAAAAGTAAGAGGGTGTTTCTTTTTCTCCTTAGCTAAGAGATCATGTGAGGTCCACCTTTATTAGAGCCTCTTAATGGGGAGGGGTTAATATTTTTAGCCTTAGGGATATAGAAGAAGTAAGAGAAATATGTGGGTCCCATTTAAAAACTAAATACTATTAAATGTTTAGTGGATCTAATCTCTTAGCTAAAGAAAAAAAGAAACACAACCTAATTCTCACATGAGAATAGCGGTCAAGTGATTGTGCGACTTTACTAACTTCTTAACACGTGTCTATCTTTTACATAATAAAAAATTACATGAGAATAGCGGTCAAGTGATGTAGCGTGTTTTTGCAAAAACTTTCTTATTAAAAAAGATGTTTAGATTAATAGGAGAGCTTGATTTTGTCACGTAGGTGAAATCGAGCAATATAATTGGTCAATAAAAAATCAAAATTAAATTGATTTTGGTCAAACTTAATAAATTTGGTGCAGAAATTTAGTTAAGAAAAAAAAATGCATAAAAATATAGGTTTCAAATTTATAAAAATAAAAACTTAAAAAAAGAGGAAGTAATTAATAAAACTTTGGTGGTTGAATTTTAAATAAATTATATAGAGCTAAGTGTAAAATTACAAGTTTCAATGTTTTTTAATAACTTTAGAATAAATAAATAACTCCATACACTTTATACCCCCTATACTTTATAATATTAACTTTGTTTCATCCATTAAAATTACAAAATTTGGTAAATATGCAAATTATAAAATATTTTTTAAACTAATGTTAGTTTTAGACGTTTCTAGAATATTAAATACAGCTAAATTATTAGTAACGGAAATTAAATATCAAATGGTAAGCACGAGTTAGTGTGACATGAAAAATAAATATACGCGATTCTACTAACAATAACGACTCATGAAATTGTTATTCGAAATTTATATACGGATATCCGTAAAAACATTTTAAAAACTTTATTGAGCATATTTTAACTTTATCAACGCTCATTATGTGTTACTAGATTCGCACATTTTGTGCAACATGATTGGTGTGTGCTTATTCACACACCTTTTTCTGGCCAAATTAAGACCAAAATAGACACAAACTAACCATAATTGCCAAAGATATTGTGTTTTTGTATTTGTGATCGTGCAGGAACGGATATTTCAGAAATTGGCGTAAATTAGGTCAAAAAGGACAAAAACGAGCACGAGTTTGGAAAACGTGTCAAAAGCCAGAGCCGGGGAAGCAAATTACCGCCACTTATGAGCTCAGATTGTCAAAACACACCTTGTGAAATTACAAAATGCCAAAAATAGTCCTTGGAGCAAAAGTTTGCAAAATTGGCAGAAATGGTCCCTCAAGTTTGAAATTTGACAGAAATGGCCCCTGAGCCTTGGATTTAAAGGAAAAGTCAGCAAAGGTCCTTGGGAATTCATAATTTTTCAAAATTGGTCCCTGGGTGAAAAGATTGAAGAATTTACAAGATTGGTCCCTGAACTTTCAAATTTGACAGTTTTAGTCCCTGGACATTCAAAATTGGAAAATAACATTTATGGTCCTTGGTTTATTCAACTTGGCAAGATTGTTCCATATAACAACTTTGGGAAAGTTACAAAACCAGGCCCCAAAACTTTCAAATTTACACTTTTAGTCCTTGTTGTAATATAAACGAAACGGCCATTTTATTATTTCCCAATAAACCCAAGACCAAATTCAATCCACAACATAATCCCACCCTTTCCTGATCCACCCTTCAAGCCCATGTCCTAAGCCCAAAAATCACACCCCCGTTTTATTAAAAACTTGGTCAAACAAATGGTCAAACCCACTATACCACTTCCTTCCTCACCTTTTCCCTCCCCCACTGAACCACAAAACCACCTGGTTTTCCCCTCCACTTGCTCCACCACCCAAGCCATCACCTCCACCACCCCTACTTGTCTCATACACTCACACAAGCATTAAATGTTTCTCCCTGCAACAAGCAACAGGCCCCAATTGCATATCCACTTTTGGCGCCAAAAATCCCATTTGAAGGCCAAGATCAATTCAAACCAATCCAATGGCTAGGATGTGATGGGAAAGTAACAGAGCATTGTTTGGAACCCTAATTATCAACTATAAAAGGAAGAAGAAGGAGAATGGACCAAGAAGTAGTTAATTAGAGTAACTTAGATCTCGACTTAGTGTAATTTCAAGTTTCAGATGTAACCCTTAGTTAAATAATGTTGTAATCAGTTTATCTAGTATAATAAAAACTTTGTTTAAACTTAATTTAATGTTCTCAGTTCAAATTTACAATTTGCCATTTTCACTTTAATTCTCATTTGGCTAGTATCCTGTTAAATGATGTCCATTCCTGTTCTATAAGCTACTTTTAGCTTATTACTAAGTTTCTACAAGCTCAGTTTAGTATTTAAAACAGTTTTTATTTAAAAACTCAAAAATACCAAAAATCACAAAAATAATAATAAAAAAAATCAAAAATTCAAGAAGAAGAGAAGGAGAAGCTGAAGGCCTTGGTTTAGAGCTTGTGGGAAGCATTAGGGTTAGTTAGACACTGATTTGGGATGTCAAACAATTACTTTTGTTTATAAGTCAATTCTTCCCTTTAGCTTATTTCTTATTTTATATTGTGCATCTGCTTATTTAGTGCTTATTTCCTAAGTTCATTAGCTTAATATCTCATGTGTAGGCTAAGTATGCTTATTTGGTAGTGTAGTTATCATTAGTTTGAGTATTGCTTGTTAACTGTCTAGTTTTAGTCATTGTTGCTTGTTCATGTTCTGCTTATTTAGAGTACTATTTATTGTTTGGTTATTCCTCATTTGGTATCCAAAAACCTGTTTCTAACTCATATGTTCAAGTTTGCCTTAAAACTCTTTGATTTCCTTTGAAAATCCAACACAGACAACAATAAAAGGGGTGTTTGGTTCAGCACAGTTCTGTGTGGTTTGCCTTGTTTCAGTTGGTGCAATAGGCTTATATAACTCACATTAGATGCATTTAGGCTTAGTAACACAAAAACTCAGCATCACTTCAACAAAAAGTCAAAATTAGTTTTAACCTTTCATATATGCTTATCTGTTAAAATTCTAAGGTTTATAATCATTGCATTAGGCTTAGAAGTTGTTCATATAGCTTAAATTAGTTAAATTGTAGCTTAATATATCATTTATAATCATTTAGGATAGACAGAAGTTCACATAAGTCAACATCTCTCAAAATCTCAAAAGTCAATAATTGCATACAAGGTTCAGAAATCCATTTTTGCCATGATTTTTCATGCTCTCACTTTTTACCTCTAGGATCTGAAATTGGTAGGTATTAAAACTTTGGAAGCTCACCTTTCTAATGTATATTTTTTCTTATTTTTAGGATTTTTTTTCCTAACTGCTTAATCCTTAGCTTCGTATAGCTTGTTTTTCAATAAGCATGCCATGTGGAGGGTGACTTAGGATTTTGAACGAGTTTTCATAAGCCCCTACAGTGTTCATTACTATAAGTTAGTCTTAGCTTTGTGGCATTGTGGAAACTTCATAGTACCATATTTATATGCTTATGCTCATTTTTCAGTCTTATGCTTATCTTATTGCTTATTTTTGGACTCCAAGTCTGTCACACCCCCAAAATTGGGTCCAGCGGAAGCATACGTGTAGCTGGGGTGTAACTCAATTGGTATTACAACACAAGTTCAAAAATGGTTTTCACTTTAATCATTTAGAATAAAATCGTTTAATCAAAAATGTTGAATTTACATCATTAAAAGTAGTGCGGAAGTAGGCCCTTAAAAGTAGTTTAAAACGGTCCCCATATAAATAATCAGAGTCTTCTATGACCATGCCATGCCCTGCCAAAACCTCCTGTAGCGTGCCATAGGTTAAAACCTGAAAATACATGCTAAAGTGTCAACACGAGGTTGGTGAGTTCATAGAGTTTGTTTAACAAATAAAGTATATAGAAAAGTGATCACGCAGTAAAGGCATCGTAAATCCACTCAGTTACAAGTCCCGCCATAAGAGCCTTGTAACCTATGTGTTCACAACCCACTGCTAAAATATAGTTGCATGTTTAGTAGTCAAGTACCCGCGGTCATAATAAGTCACAATATAAGCACCACCTATATAATAATGTATGCCATGCAAAGCCCCTAATTAAATAATATGCGTCCCGTAACATAGTGGACGAGAGGTTGGCCGACCTCTAATAGCGCTATCCATACTACTAATAGGCGTCGAACAATGCGAATGTACGAACAGTACATCATACAACTATTATATAAGATTAAGAACGCTCCGAACATGGGAGACTTAGCACGCTCCACCAATAAGGCGAGACTTTAGGGTTAAGAACGCTCCACCAATAAGGTGAGACTTTGCACGCTCCACAAAAAATGGCGAGACTTTAGGTCATAGTACGTACGGTACATTAGGGTCAAAAGTTTATGTCAAGTTCAAAAGTCAAGTCAAGTTCAATAGTTCAAAACAAGTTATAAGGTCAAATGAGTTCAAAGAGTCAAGTAGTAATTTATGTAAAAACGAGCATGTATTCTCCCCCAAAACGTTAACAAAACAATTTAAAAGAATAGGGGCTATGACTCACCTCGAAGCGATAGCAATGACGACAAAAGTGGATACACAGAAATGAGGTTCGATCTCTAACCGCGACCTATAATGAACGAATGATACGACCTACTTAAATTATGAGGGGATGCGATGAATGTACATGCACATGAAGCCTATACCACTCGTAGTTTGAAAATAAGTGTTGGCGTTGATTTATAGTGTTTCCCTAACTTAAGAGAATATGTGCTATTAGAAGTTGTCAAATATATATATAGTTCGCCTAGTTTCAAAAGTGTATATCTTGGTCGTTTTAAGCTCATTTTACTCGTTCTTTATATCCACGGATTCGTTTTAGTATATACTAATATATTTTCGATAGCTCGGCCCCACTAGGTTACGTCTAACGTCTCTATTTGTCCATCGAAAAATATCCAACAGCATGCAGTTTTTCAGAAAACTAGTTTTCGTCGTTAAATTCGGAAAATCATATCTCCTTCGTTATTAACTCGTTTTAATCCGTTCTTTCGCCAAAAGTTTCGTTTTTGTAAGTATTTTCTAAATCTTTGGTCAAAAATTACCCACCACCTACTGATTTTCCCACGATTTCAAAATAAGGACAGTAGGTACAAATATAGTTTCAAAAATTCAATTATAGTGTTCTAATCTAGTTCCAACTTCAACCAAACCACTTTCAATCACCACAAAACTAGTCTAATCCTACCATACACCTTCTTAGGGTGTCATGGGTTCCTAAACATCATAAATCAAGTGGATCTAACAAGGATCTAACTATAATCCATTTCTAGAGTTCATAAATTATAAAAAGTATAAATAGAGTGGTATAAACTAACATATGCATATAGATCTTGAATGGAAATCATATGATCATAAAAATAACATGAAGAAATTATGAACAAGAGTTTGACAACTTACTAGAAAGATTAGTGAGCTTGTGATGATGAAAAACCAAAGAAACCTTGAGTTTTTAATACAAAACTCAAACAAGGATTTCAAAAATACACTATATTATACTTAATCTTGGAAAAAAAAAATGTTGTTCTTGCTTCCTCTTGTTGTTTTGCCGAGACCCAAAAAGGAGAGAAAAAAAAAGAAAGTTGCTAGTTGTTATTGTTTAGGAAATGAGATGAAATGAATATGCATAAGTTATGTATTAATAATTTAGTAGACAAGATCCAAAAAAAAAGGAAAGAGTCATAGGGGGGGGGGGGGCGGCAATTTGGGAAAAAGGTGGAAGAAAGGTGAAGACTTTTTGAGATTTTGTTAGATAATGTGTAGATATTATTAGTTTTAGGTGATACCGGGTACCGAGTTAACTAAAAATAAATTGTAACGAAATAAAATAAAATATAATGAAGTTGTAAAAATTATAAAATAATATTCCTGATGAGAATCGGAAGTTAAAATAATGATCGGGTTGAAATATCGCAAACCGACGGAGTTATAAGCTTTGACCGGAAAACGTAACAGTTGATTCGAAAACACCGGGCAATTTAATAATAAAATTTTTATATTATTATTATGAGTATAAAAATGGGTTAGGACCATAGTTGGGATTGTCGGATCAATTATTTAAAATAATAGCTCATAAGATAACGTTTATTAGGTAGATAACCGTACGTGTACAGAAATGACGCAACTCACGTATAAACGACAAATTTTCTCCGGAGGTGAATAGTGTTTTATGAATAGTAAAATTTTTAAACGCTTCTCAGAATATCAAACTGACCTAAAAAATGATGAGTAGTAAAATGATGAATAGTGATTGATGAATAGTAACCGATGAATAGTAAATGTTGAAAGTTCGGGAAAAGACCAGAATTTACGAGTTGTGACAGTCTCTACCCCTTAAGGGAACTTCGTCCCGAAGTTCAGTCCAGACAGAATTTTATTATAACCATTCTCAGTGTTGCAAAATTCACTTCTGAGTCGGATATAGGTAGTCAGCCTATGTCCCACTATCCCGGGTTGAATATAGGTAACTAGTCTATATTCCACCGAGGTTCCATGAATTTTGAAATACTCAGCTCAGTTATACTAATACTATGTCCTTCACAAATACCAAGACGTTCAGAAAGACTAAGGCAGGTGACCAAACTCGAGGTCAAATGATGAAACTATGCAAGGAGAAACATAACAGGGTGACATATATGATACGTGAACATGCTTATATGAAAGACAATGATAGAAATCAACTAGAATAAATGAATATAATATACCAGATAATGAGACACAAATCTCATCACCTAAGTCAGCAACAAACCACAATGAGGCTTCAGCTTGGCAGGCAGGCACGTGACGGTCATAGGGTTAAGTTTTCGTAAAAGTAGCTATAGTCTAGGTTTTAAAAACACTTAGTTCGCTATAGCCAAAGCTCTGATACCAATCTGTCACACCCCCAAAATCGGGTCCAGCGGAAGCATACGTGTAGCTGGGGTGTAACTCAATTGGTATTACAACACAAGTTCAAAAATGGTTTTCACTTTAATCATTTAGAATAAAATCGTTTAATCAAAAATGTTGAATTTACATCATTAAAAGTAGTGCGGAAGTAGGCCCTTAAAAGTAGTTTAAAACGGTCCCCATATAAATAATCAGAGTCTTTGATGACCATGCCATGCCCTGCCAAAACCTCCTGTAGCGTGCCATAGGTTAAAACCTGAAAATACATGCTAAAGTGTCAACACGAGGTTGGTGAGTTCATAAAGTTTGTTTAACAAATAAAGTATATAGAAAAGTGATCACACAGCAAAGGCATCGTAAATCCACTCAGTTACAAGTCCCGCCATAAGAGCCTTGTAACCTGTGTGTTCACAACCCACTGCTAAAATATAGTTGCATGTTTAGTAGTCAAGTACCCGCGGTCATAATAAGTCACAATATAAGCATCACCTATATAATAATGTATGCCATGCAAAGCCCCTAATTAAATAATATGCGTCCCGTAACATAGTGGACGAGAGGTTGGCCGACCTCTAATAGCGCTATCCATACTACTAATAGGCGTCGAACAATGCGAATGTACGAACAGTACATTATACAACTATTATATAAGATTAAGAACGCTCCGAACATGGGAGACTTAGCACGCTCCACCAATAAGGCGAGACTTTAGGGTTAAGAACGCTCCACCAATAAGGTGAGACTTTGCACGCTCCACCAAAAATGGCGAGACTTTAGGTCATAGTACGTACGGTACATTAGGGTCAAAAGTTTAAGTCAAGTTCAAAAGTCAAGTCAAGTTCAATAGTTCAAAACAAGTTAGAAGGTCAAATGAGTTCAAAGAGTCAAGTAGTAATTTATGTAAAAACGAGCATGTATTCTCCCCCAAAACGTTAACAAAACAATTTAAAAGAATAGGGGCTATGACTCACCTCGAAGCGATAGCAATGACGACAAAAGTGGATACACAAAAATGAGGTTCGATCTCTAACCGCGACCTATAATGAACGAATGATACGACCTACTTAAATTATGAGGGGATGCGATGAATGTACATGCACATGAAGCCTATACCACTCGTAGTTTGAAAATAAGTGTTGGCGTTGATTTATAGTGTTTCCCTAACTTAAGAGAATATGTGCTATTAGAAGTTGTCAAATATATATATAGTTCGCCTAGTTTCAAAAGTGTATATCTTGGTCGTTTTAAGCTCATTTTACTCGTTCTTTATATCCACGGATTCGTTTTAGTATATACTAATATATTTTCGATAGCTCGGCCCCACTAGGTTACGTCTAACGTCTCTATTTGTCCGTCGAAAAATATCCAACAGCATGCAGTTTTTCAGAAAACTAGTTTTCGTCGTTAAATTCGGAAAATCATATCTCCTTCGTTATTAACTCGTTTTAATCCGTTCTTTCGCCAAAAGTTTCGTTTTTGTAAGTATTTTCTAAATCTTTGGTAAAAAATTACCCACCACCTACTGATTTTCCCACGATTTCAAAATAAGGACAGTAGGTACAAATATAGTTTCAAAAATTCAATTATAGTGTTCTAATCTAGTTCCAACTTCAACCAAACCACTTTCAATCACCACAAGACTAGTCTAATCCTACCATACACCTTCTTAGGGTGTCATGGGTTCCTAAACATCATAAATCAAGTGGATCTAACAAGGATCTAACTATAATCCATTTCTAGAGTTCATAAATTATAAAAAGTATAAATAGAGTGGTATAAACTAACATATGCATATAGATCTTGAATGAAAATCATATGATCATAAAAATAACATGAAGAAATTATGAACAAGAGTTTGACAACTTACTAGAAAGATTAGTGAGCTTGTGATGATGAAAAACCAAAGAAACCTTGAGTTTTTAATACAAAACTCAAACAAGGATTTCAAAAATACACTATATTATACTTAATCTTGGAAAAAAAAATGTTGTTCTTGCTTCCTCTTGTTGTTTTGCCGAGACCCAAAAAGGAGAGAAAAAAAAAAGAAAGTTGCTAGTTGTTATTGTTTAGGAAATGAGATGAAATGAATATGCATAAGTTATGTATTAATAATTTAGTAGACAAGATCCAAAAAAAAAGGAAAGAGTCATAGGGGGGGGGGGGGGGCAATTTGGGAAAAGGGTGGAAGAAAGGTGAAGACTTTTTGAGATTTTGTTAGATAATGTGTAGATATTATTAGTTTTAGGTGATACCGGGTACCGAGTTAACTAAAAATAAATTGTAACGAAATAAAATAAAATATAATGAAGTTGTAAAAATTATAAAATAATATTCCTGATGAGAATCGGAAGTTAAAATAATGATCGGGTTGAAATATCGCAAACCGACGGAGTTATAAGCTTTGACCGGAAAACGTAACAGTTGATTTGAAAACACTGGGCAATTTAATAATAAAATTTTTATATTATTATTATGAGTATAAAAATGGGTTAGGACCATAGTTGGGATTGTCGGATCAATTATTTAAAATAATAGCTCATAAGATAACGTTTATTAGGTAGATAACCGTACGTGTACAGAAATGACGCAACTCACGTATAAACGACAAATTTTCTCCGGAGGTGAATAGTGTTTTATGAATAGTAAAATTTTTAAACGCTTCTCAGAATATCAAACTGACCTAAAAAATGATGAGTAGTAAAATGATGAATAGTGATCGATGAATAGTAACCGATGAATAGTAAATGTTGAAAGTTCGGGAAAAGACCAGAATTTACGAGTTGTGACAAAGTCCTTATGACTGAATCACTTACACTGAGTAATCAGTTTGAAGGTGCTCATTTCACAAGCTCATTGTGAGCTTATCTGTGGGTCCCAGTGAGAGATCTTTTGCTTTTTGAAAAGCCTGGTAAACAAGCTTGTTAGGTCTGTGCATATTTTATGCCCCTAGCTAAATCAAAGTCTGCAAAGTAGCCTATAAGGCCTGTTTGACAGGTGCTTTGGGTTTTGCTTAATTATAGTTTGTTGCTTATTCAGGGTATTTCACTTGTTGTTTGTGCTTATTCTAAGTGCCAATAACTTGCTTCTAGCTTATTTTAGCCTCTGAGCTCAGTTTGTAGTCTTGTGTTAGCTTTTTAAGTTTCATAATTTCATTTCAAGCTTATAAGCTTAACTGTGGTGCTCATAAGCTACCACAGTGCTTATTTTTAAGTTCCAAAAAATTTCTTTTCACAAAAGTTGCTCATTATTAGTGTATAAATAGATTTGTAAAAGAAAAATCAAGAAAAATCAAATATAAAAAAAGTGATAGATTCTATTTAAGCCATTTGGCTTATTTTTCTACTTTTTCAAAAGGCATTTTCTAATTTTATATTTTTCTTAAATTACTGTTATATTAAAATAGTTGTGTAAAAATTTTCATAATTTTCTGATTAGATTTAGTATTTTTAATAATTAATTTTAGTTTGTTTAGTTTTAATTAAAAATCAAACATAAAAATCACTACTACTTATTTTTATTCTCTATTACCTTTTTATATTTTCCTAGCTTTTATAATTCATAAAGTGTTTTTTGGAAAATTTTCATAATTTTTACTGTTCATTTAGTATTTTTTTAATAATTAAATTAGTTTAAATAGGTTTTAATTAATAATTAAGTAAATAATTATTAAAATAGCTTATTTATATTTTTTATAAACTTTTTATAATTTTTTAGGATTCCTGTAATCGTTAACTAGTTTTATAATAAATTTCATAATTTTTTAAATCATTTTAGTATTTTTCTTAATTTAAATTAGTTTAAATTAATTATTAAATAGTTTTTAGTTAATATTAAATAATAAAATAATCAAAAAAATAATTTTCTTTTTTATAAAATTTTCTTTTAATATTAAGTTTGAATAATATTCATTTTCACCCCCTCTAGTTTATTTTTGCTTAAAATCTTATTTTCCTGTACGCAACGACGTTATTTTAATTTTGATTTACGTTTTAGACTTAAATACATATCTTAATTCCTGTAATTGTTCATACTGCTCATTTAGCTTAATTTATATCATTTCAATTAGTATAAATCAATCCTAAACTTTATCTGGTTACTTTCCCAATCACAGAATCCCTCAAACGTTTTTCAAAATATAATTTCAATCTCGTCGGGACATAACGACCCGGGAAAGCACTGTGCTTACACCGGATCATAAATTGATCACTACTCCCACTCAGGCTTGACCTGTTGATCATCACTGGTTAATCTGTTTGGTTGGTTTGGGAAGAGTCAATGATATCAATAGTTAAAGTTAAACAACAACCTCAACCTCAACATGTCTATCAGTTAAAAACGTTATGCAAAGCTAATTATTAAAAAAAAAATAAAAATATAAAATAAAAAAAGATTAGATAGTCGTTGTTTAATTTGGAAGGTGTTCTCTTTAAATTATTAAAAAAAAATGCACGCATTACAATCCTTATTTAATAATAATCACCTCCTAAATAAAAAAAAGATAACTTAACTTTATTTATTGACGTGATGTTAAAAAAAAAAGTAATAGTTGATGTTGTAAAGAAATTAAAAATATGTACATAAGAATTATTAAACAAGTATATATAGTTTTTTAACTTTTTATTAAATACACTTTTCCTCGATCAAATATCTCACTACAATTTCATTGCTTGAAAGATATTGTGAAACATCTCAAACAAAATAATAATTGAAATACTAAAATATGAAATGGAAGGAATAACATTTTAGTACAGTATTTTTTAAAAGTATTTGTTTAAAAACCATAATACTACCTCCGTTTCAAAAATTAAGTCCAGTTTGACTTTTTGGATCGAACTTTGACCTTAAATATTTTTGTTTGTATTGTATAATATTTGATGCGAAATATATAAATGAATTGTGTTTTAAATATATTTTCATTTGGTATAATTTTCATCGAGTGTTATATAATACAAACAAAAATATTTAAGGTCAAAGTTCGTATCAAAAAGTTAAACTGGACTTAAATTTTGGGACGGAGGGAGTAGTAATTGTTAAAAGGGTTTATCCTCGTTAAAAGTCTAAATGACTACAAGACAAACATCCCCATTTAAAAACATAAACAAATACGTGGACGCTCGAGATTGTTCCAGTTGACAAACAGTGGTAGGTTACTTCTCTCATCAGTTTCATACCTTCTCGCTGATGGTCCCCATTTGTGTGGTCCCATATATAATGTCCAACATTATCGATTATAAAACTTTATTTATTTTAAATACTTTTAATTTATTTTATTTGATGGAATATAACTCGTACTGTAATAGATATGCCGTAGCATTTTTAACGGGTTTTTATTTCGGTAGTTTTATCAATCTCTAGGATCAAATCATAACAACCAACAAAAATAAAAAGATTCGAGGTATATTTTAGATTCCATGAAATTGCTTCCAGTTATTTGAAGGTTAAATAAATGGCTTATAAGATTTGCTTATATAAACGACTTATGGAATTTATTTTTTTAATATAAGAAAAGTTTAACCGAGTCATTTTTGATGGCTTGACATGTAAATGCGGGACTGCATGGACCACCCAGTAAAACAGATAAAGTTTACATGATTCAGGTTTGAGATCTCACAACATTACCATTTGATGATTTTAATTGTTTTACCTGGTAAATTCGTACGTAAAGCGTTAAACTTTCAACATTTATGCACTCATTATTTCATTTCGATACAATATATGCAAATCCAACCACTCTCGCAGAGCTAGAAAATTTTTTGTGGGAGGGCCGAAACAAAATTTTTAAAAAAAAAAAAAACATTATATGGGAGGGCCGAGACGATTTTTTTTTTTTTTTTTTGTAACACCTGAAATCACAAATAAATACACTAATGGGCTTAGACTTAGGGGGCCCAGGACACTTTCCGGTCCTCATTAAGCTCCGCTCATGCTATCACCACCAATTATTTCATAAAACATTGCAAACCCTAAATACTCCTCTAGTTTCCCTGTTAACAAGTCAAATATGTTGATTATATGTGGCTTCATTTGTATGTGTTGGACTTTTAATTTTCATAAAATAGGTCACAACTTCACCAAATGACTTATGTCTCAATGTTATGTGAGAAGCTAGTTTCCAAATTAAATGGTTGTTTGTTTAAGTCGTGATTAAAATATGTGATATAAATTTGTTGTATAAATATTGTGAGATGTTTAAAATTGTCGTTTTGAAAGTAAATAAGTAAATATAAAGATAAAAATAAAAACACAACTTCAAATGACAATCTTCAATGATTTATAGTGGTCCGTTTTAGGTCCCGTGTGCTTCATCGTATATCAACATCCCTTTCGAGATTGGTTGCGAGTAATTGTTTCGGTTGCCTCTTTGTCCCGTTCTTTTGTTTTTTAGGCTCCAAGTAGAATATGTTCTCTTCACTACTTTTAGTTACATTTTCTTTAACTTTTGTTAGAAAGTCTTTTTTAATTTTATATCTTTGTCAAGAAAAAAACACATACTAAAAATAAACCATGAAGAACAATAGTATAGTATCTACAAGGCAACAAGTATATCATTATATATCATTAAAAAAAACAGGTAAGATTTTTTTTTTTTTTTTTTTTTTTTTTTTTTTTGGAACGGTTCTTTCGGAGAAATCCTTGACCAATTCGAAACCCGATGGGGGGAAAACCTTCAACTTAAGCCGCCCGAAGGCACGACACTTAATTTAAAGTAAACCCTGCCTTCTCCAGATTCGAACCCTAGTGGGTTGAAACCTTCATTGAAGGACTTTGAAAGCCTAGTATCAACAGACCCTGTGATCAAAGAGGACTTCCCGGATGGTCACCCATCTGGTACTACTCTTTTAGTGACACACTTAACAAGTTAAGTGTTTACCACTAGACCACATGGTTGTTGATAAAAAAAAAAACAGGTAAGATAATAAGTAGAAAGATAAATATAGGATAAAGTAAGTCCCATCCCTACTAAATATAGAAAGTAAAACACACGGACCACTTGTCGGCTCCATTAGAAAGCTGAAAAAAACGCACCAAGATCCTTTAATATTAACATTAAAAGTTCCAGTCCATCACGCACCTTAAATCACAACCTCATCTCACCAATCCTCATTTAGCACGTAACTCAAACTCACAAGAAAAAAGAAGAAGGAAAAAAAAAAAAAATTTGTTCTTAGTATTTGTTCATCAACTATTTCAATTCTGGTAAGTTGTTTCATTCATTTCTAGTATATGGTTCATTGCTTTAGCTTCATATTTCCTTTTTCTTGTTAGTAACTTGATCAAAGTTATATGATCATGGTTCTATGCTATAGTTTTGTTGAATTATGAAGTCTTGAAATGATCTCATAGTGATGATTGTGCAAAGTTAAGATTTAAGGATCATTTGTTTTACACAATAGTAAGAGTTTTAGAGCTTTGTTAATTGTTACATGTAACATGTAAAGATTTTAGTTGGATACACACAATAGTAACAGTGATAAAGATTTATTTAGATAGTACGAGTACATTTTTTGTTAGTGAACCCCTTTTTTCTTGGATATTAGGAAAAAAAAAAATAATAATAATAAAAAAAAAATTGTATGATACTATTATTTTCTTCCTATAAAGCATACATATATTAAGTTTGATGTAGTTGAATGATTCGGGATTGTGTTCGTTTTTTTGTGATCATCAGTGAGGTTGGATTTGCTTTCAACGTATTCAAGTTTTATAAAGTTAAAAGAATTTTAAGATAAAGTTATGAGTTACAAGAACTTTGGAAGCCAGCCTGCTGAAGATGGGAGCGGGAGGCCGCCAGGTGGATTTGGCGGCTTCCATCTAGCAAGACAAGGGTCGATATATTCGTTGACTTTTGATGAGCTGCAAAATACCATGGGTAGCATTGGTAAAGATTTCGGGTCAATGAATATGGATGAGTTACTAAAAAGCATTTGGAATGCTGAAGAAGTGCAAACAACGGGGCCTAATACTGGTGACGGTGTACAAGGAGGTGGTGTAGTTGATGGTGGAGCTAATATACAACGACAGGGGTCGTTGACTTTACCAAGAACGTTAAGTCAAAAGACTGTTGATGATGTTTGGAGAGAAATTTCGAAAGAGTATACTGGTTTTGGAGAACCGAATTTACCACAAAGGCAACAGACTTTGGGTGAGATGACTCTTGAGGAATTTTTGTTTAAAGCTGGAGTTGTGAGGGAAGAGGCTGAATTAGCTAACAAACCGAATGATAACGGGTTGTTTTCTAATTTGACAAATAACCAAAATCCTCCTGGTTTTAGTGATATTGGATTGCAACAGGCTGCAAATAGGAATGCAAATGCAGCTGTAAATGTTAATAACGGTAACCAAATCGCTTTTCAGCCAGCTAATTTACCATTGAACGTCAATGGAGTTCGATCCAGTCAGCAGCAGCCACATCAGCAGCAGCAACAACTCTTTCCGAAGCAAACTAATCTTCCTTATGGAAATCACATGCCGCTACCAAGTAGTAAGCCGTTGGGTAGTCCTGTAGTCAGGAATGGAATAATGGGTATGTCTGATTCAAAGATAAATGGTAATAGTATGGTTTCGAATGGTATGTTACAAGGTGGGATGGGTGGGATGGTGGGACCTGTTACGGTTGCTGCGGGGTCACCTGCGGTTTCCTCAGATGGGATGGGGAAGAATAATGGAGATACATCTTCGGTCTCACCTTCTCCTTATGAGTTTAGTGGAATCGTGAGGGGAAGGAAAAGTGGTACAGTTGAGAAAGTTGTTGAACGGAGGCAGAGGCGAATGATAAAGAACCGTGAGTCAGCTGCCAGATCACGGGCTCGTAAGCAGGTTGGTGTCCTTTTTATGGTTTGTAAGTACTACTGTTTTATTTTTTCAGTCCAGAGTGTGATGTATATGCTCTTTTCATAAAGGAAAGACAGTTTCTAAAGTTGCATACATTTCTTCAACAAAAAAGAAACTAAGAATCATCACTCAAAAGTTTATACAATTTGAGGTGGTATGTGCTAAATGAATGTCTAATTTGTTTATACTCAATCAAAAACTCCAAATTGGATGGAACTATTTACATGAATGGTTTATAAATAAGTAGTCTTCAACTAGCCTTGTGTTTATGTGAAATCTTCATAGAAGATTTATATATCTTATGAGGCAGACTGTAACCAGTAGGCGTACGATGTATGCTTCACAAAATATTGAATACTCTAGTTTTAAGGTTTTCGTTTATGTAAAACGTAACATGAAATATTCAATACTCTAGTTTTAAGGTTTCCGTTTATGTAAAACGTAACATGCCACCTTGTAAGAAAGATTCAATCAGTCAAAGCATTAGCATTTGTGTTATTTGGTTTATGTAAAACGTAACATGAAATATTCAATACTCTAATAAGCTTACTAAAGCTGTGTTTCTTTCTTTTCCGGCATTTCTAGGCCTACACAATGGAACTCGAAGCAGAAGTCTCAAAACTGAAAGAGCAGAATCAAGAATTGAAAAGAAAGGTAAACGATTTCGGCCTCTATGTTTGGCAAAAGTAGCAGTGAGCAGTAGCAGTGAGCTGTGAGCAGTAGCCAAAAAAGCTCACAGCTTCATAAAGAAGCATTGGAAAATGAGCTTTCCTAAAAAATAGCAAAGCCCACAGCTCTCATGCCAAACGAACACTAAAAATCAAAAAGCTCATTGTTCACCGCTCCTTGCCCAAAAAAGCTCCAAAAAGCTTTGTGCCAAACATAGCCGTACGTAGTTGTTATGGTAAAAACAGTATAGCTGTATTAAACTACCAAGTACCAACAATGAACTTACAAAATTTTTTAATGTTGCAAGATGATAAGTTTCATATAGTATAAACGGCCTAACGGGATCTGTTCTTGGGACAGTAATTATATTGAGATCTTTGAGTTGACATCGTTTATATTGTACAGGCGGAGATGATGGAAATGCAGCAGAATCAGGTACGTATTCAAAAGCATTTGCTGTTGAATTATAAAAATATAGATTGACATAGTTTTTTAACGGATTTGAAACCAAGCTATAAGCATGTTTACTTGTTTATTATCTCAACATGCCCATGGCTGCTCATATCCTTGACTAGTTCAGTCCCGTTATATTTTTCGCTGGTTGTCTTTTTTATGAAACTTTTTATACGACCTCCTAAATAATTTTACGTATAATGGGCAGTCTTTTGTCCTTAGAAGATCTAGTGTGATCCTTGGTACACCAGGGTCACCCCTTTACCTAGGAATGGTTGTTTCACTCTAGAAATTGAATAAGATAGCAAACAACTTTCTTTTACACAATTTAACTTGTTTCAAAATTTTCCATTTTACGCAATTTACTAAAAAGTTGGTTGTTGCTATTCGGTGTAAAACGTGTGAAATAGGTTGTTATTTCCAGTACCAATTTTTTTTTTTTTTTTTTTAAATCAAAACTCATTAAGATGATAACAAGACATAGAATAAGTTTATTTGTTATCCAATATGCTCTTGTATATCCGATGTCAAATAGTAAACTAGGCCAACTTGATCTCATGAATCATTACTACGTCTAATAATAACAGGTTATGGAGATGATGAACACGCAGCCTGGAGCAAAACGACGCTGCCTAAGAAAGACACATTCTGGTCCATGGTGAACGTCTCCAGTGTGTCTGATTGCATCCATTGGTAAAAGAAGTCAACCCCACAACACCAAGGCTTCTACTCATTTGGCGAGGTTCAGAAGGGAAATTCATGCATCTGTACATATTTAAGGGAAACCGGTTTTAGGGGTAGAATTAAGGATGCGAGTCATATCTTTCTGTACGATCAATATCAAGTTTTTCAAACTCCATTGTTGCATGAAGCAGACATTTTGGAAATACTAGGTTAGTTTTACATGATGTACGCAAAGTCAAGTTTCCACGAGTGTTATGTTTTACTTTTTGTATTTTGTTTCATTGCAAACTAACCATCATTATGAAAGTGCGAGAAAAAGATTGGATCTGCATCAATGAATAATTTCTAACGATTATGGCACAACTTCACATGCAACAAAATTTGTAGTGTTTTCGTTATGTTATTGTTATCTGTAGATAGTTTATTTTATTTTATTTTATTTTATTTTATTTTATTTATTTATTTATTATTATTATTTTTGTTTTTTTTGTTTTTTGTTTTTTGTTTTTTTTTTGTTTTTTTTCCGAAAGGCAGATAGTTTGTTAATGAAATTTCAAATATATGGTTGAGAATAGTCAAACTGTATTTCGCAACTTGGACATAGGATTCACCATGTACCGATGTGTTTGTTTTTTTGAAAAACATGTCTTACTAGCCTCTTATAACGGTGTTGGCAATCATATCTCCCAAAAAAATTCATACCTCCCAACCAACCAATAATATCATTCCACCTCACCCACACTTTTTTCATACCTCCCAACCCTTTTTTAGTGGCAACCATACTTTTTTCATACCTCCCAAAAACTCCCCACCAACGGTCATAATTTGCAACGTTCTCCTTCAAACCGTTGCGGTGAACTTCCCCGCTGGAGCAAACCTCCCAACCAAACCGCTGGGGTGGCGGCGGTGTTCCCCGGCGGTTTGGGGGCAAACCGCTGCCTTAGCGGCATGGCTGCCACTACCCTAAGTTACCGAGTCAGAGGAGGTCAAACATTGTGTTTGTTTTTATTTTGTCATCTTACTTAATAAAAGGCGGATGACTTGTCTTATTGCCTATTACCCAATAAGAGATTCAAAACATGTATTAAGATAATATATATGATGGTTTAGTTACAATGTTAAATTAGTGATTTAAAAAAATAGTTTTGTTTATATTTAAATAAGTTACGTACTTATTCATCACATTACGATGGTTTAATATATTGTAAAAACGAACAATCAAATCATTCAGAAAATTATATAAAAACAAACAAGATTATTTTGTTCACATTCAAGACTTTTTAGCCACCTCTTAATAGTAACATGTGATGGTCAGGTTAAGACTCAAAACATTTTAACGAAACAAACAACACCTAACTAGAGCAGTAATTGTCATGCGTTTCCATGTACAAATCACATTGAACATTAAACTTCTCAGAGTCTTACTATTGATTATTCATATGGTGCTTGTGACATTTCAATCCTTTATTCCATAAGAAAATTTGCTACACCCACATAAAAGTATCCACAAAAATAATACACTCACTGAACCAATCACCGTTTTTGTGGGATCCACATCTCACAAAAACCAATCACCCGCTGTCACCTCAGCGAGTGAATTGTTTTTCTGGATACTTTTATGCGGATGTATCATTACTCATTCAATAAAAGGTAATATAGTAAACTTGATCAAACTTCATTATCTAATTTTAATAATAGACAATTAAATTGAGATAACAAAAAAAAAAAAAAAAAAAAAAAAAAAAAAAAAAAAAACGTAGACTATTTATTTGAGACGAAGAGAGTATTTATTATAAAAGATATATACACTAATCTTTGTGTAGTTTATAATATAGTTTTTCCGATGACCAAACATGAGTAGCATATCCAATATTAGTTATGAACATATAATTATAAGAGTTAATTAAATAAATCGTCCGTACCTTACACACTCTTCACCATTCATCCTAAAACTTCAAAAATTACATCGTTTGTCCCTGTACCTGACACTTTATAACAGACCGGTTTTTTTACCATTAGTTCGTTAGCAGGTGAAAATACCAACATACCCCCAAATGAGGAGAGTTAAGGGCAACTCATTAACGAACTAACACTCAAAGGACCGGTCTGTTACAAAGTGTCGTACAGAAACGGGCAGTGTAATTTTTGAAGTTTTAGAACGAAAGGTGAAAAAATGTACAAACCACATTGAGGATTTATGTAATTAACTCTAATTATAATTTCAAATCAAGGAAGCCACAGATTAGCAAATAACATAGACATAACTATTATAAGTTTTGAACATACTTAATTTCATATTTCTTAGCGTTAACGTGAAAAGTTAGTATCTGTTGAGGTAAAATCTCGGGACTACCTCAGACAAGCGGGAGAATTCCTTCGGACTTTTATAGGTCCTTCGGAAGTTTTTTTGGTTACACAAGGTGATCCTTAATGACATTCGGATATCTGCAAAACAGACACGCCCGTTAGTCTCGTCCCGGGTTTTTACCCCAGGACCAACCTCCGGTGTGAGAGTAAGTATGTGTTTCTTAGAGAGATAAAGTAGGAAAGTATTTAGAGTGAGAAAGAATGCGTTACCCAAGGGTGAAGATTTCTCCTCTTTATATAGGTGAGGCATGCTTGTCCTTGCCGACCATTTGTACATGTTTTTCGGATTTGTACACTTTCCTTGTCGTTCACTTTATCCCACTATCATGTACCATGTGTACTATTTGTCCTTGGGTTAAGTAGTTAACGTTAGTCCGAAGGAACAGTTCCTTCAAACTTGTCGAATCCATCGGATATGTCGAGTGTTCCGGATTTTCGTTCTGTTCGGCGAAGGTCCTTCGGACACCTACGCCAACATGTCCCCCCAGTATCATAGCATTGGTTGAGCCAATGGTGTGATACTTAATTATTGCTTCGGTGTTTCCGGAGGTCGTGCGATGGTAATTTTGTCGGTTAGGGTTAATGTACAAAACGTTAAAAGTTATTATTGCTCCTCGTTTAAGGAACGCCGTCTTTTTACTTTGCTTGTTAGATTGTGACACGTATGCACGCTTTGGATTGTGCGGCTTAGATGGTGCCACGCGTACAGCCTGTCAGACGCGACATTTCGCGCCTTTCCTTTTTGCCCATAAATAGCGTCCTTAGGTTTCATTTTTACCACTGTAAGTTTTCTTTCTAGCTTCACACACACTTCTGACAATCTTTCTCGTCCGTACTCCGAACGCTTTTTCGGTGCGCTAACTTGTTTCTTTCGTCTTTCACGAGGTACGTCCTGTTCCGGGGTGTCCATCTTTAGTTTTATTTGTTTTGGCTATACCTCTCCCTGCTTCGGATACGCTATGTCGGATTCTACTGCTTCAGCTGACTATGAGGACGTGATATTGGAGGATTCTCACGTTAAGATGGATATTCTGAAGAGGAAATCCACCATGGATGATTCGGATGTTTTAGCTCTAGTTGAGTCCTTCGGGATACATAAGGATTTGCACCCACGGGTTATTCCGAAGGGCATGACGATGAACCAACTTCCGAATGATGCCATTGGTTTATAACTTTATATGCAGAGTACTTCTTTGATGGTGGTCTTACTATTCCTTTTTCTTCTTTCCTCCTAGATGTTATCAGATATTTTAAGGTTCACATTTCTCAATTAGTTCCGCTTGGCATGCACCGTGTTACGCTTATTGAGGTATATGCCCTGAGTATGCATATTACTCCTACTACTCCATTATTCCGAGTGTTTTACAAGCTCAGCAAGCAAGGCTGCTGGTTCTCCTTCGAAAACGCGTTCATACGGACCGAAAGGTTTGCTTTGGCGAGTTTCCCTCCTGTTTGAGGGGTTGGAAACATCAGTTCTTCCTTATTGACAGACGTATCATCCCGTTTGCAATGCCTTGGAGGCATCACGACTCGGATGTTTCAGATCCTTTTCCCAAAGGGGAGTTTGACGTTACTCATGCCGAAAGGCTAGCCGCTACCGTTATTGAGCCTTTTCAAATCCCTCACAGATTCTTGTATGCCTTGGGCTTGTCTTCCCATTGGGAGTTTCTTGCTTATCGGGCGGCACTGAGAGATGAGCAGGGGAGGGGTATAGCTTCCGTCTTAAGTTTCGTGTATATAAGTTATTGCTATTATTTTGTGTTTTGCTGTGGAGTTTGTGTTTGTAGGTATCGTTATGGCAGACTATTTGAAGAAACCTTCCCTTCCCAAGGGTGTCAATATGGTGAAGGGAGACAAATATCCGGAGGGTCACGTCCGAGAGATGCATGTTACCCAACCCTTGAGTTCGAATGCCGAGGTTCCTGAAAAGAGTGAGGAACTGAAAAAAGTTGAGGTCCCAAGTGAGAAGGTTCTAGTAGCGAAGGACAAGAAGAAGGAGTAGGCCGCTCGGTTAAATTTAAAGAAACCTTTCGGAGCTTCTGAAGGTTCCAGGCCCCCCACTCAAGGCAAGAGACCCGGTGGAGGAGCTTCTTCTCAGAGTCGTAAGAGAAGCAAATTGGCCGCCGGTGCTCCGGTAATAGATTTGGATGCTGCTTAAAGTGTTCCTCATCCCACCCCCATTCGTTCCATTCCACCGAAGGATACTCTGTCCACTGGTGAAGGGGGGGGGGGGGTGGTCTTGCTACGGACGCTGAGGCTAGTATGTGAATGGAACAGTTTTTCCTTTACGTTTTATTTTTGTTATTGTTTATTTTGCAAAACCGTTTAAGTTTCACTTCTTTTTTGTTTGCTTTCAGGTGGTTCGAGAGGTGCTTCTTCTCGTTCGGGCAAGGAGACAGTTGCTGAGGATGATATTTAGGTTGATATTGAAGGTGACGATGCAGAGGATACTTCCTATGCTTTGTTCGTTCCGGGGTGGTCTGTGAGGAGTGGCACGAGGATGAACAATTCCCCCGTCTGCCAAGACATGATGATTAATTTGGCCACTCCGGGTGAGGAGAAGTACTTGGATTCCCATGATGATGAAGAGGCCGTTCAGCGGGCCTGGTTATTGCTGGGGGAAAGTGCCACTGCTCAGGCAGACATTATTTTCCGTTATGAGGCCCTTCTTGGTGAGCATCAAGAGTTAGTCGCTACTCACAAGGTTTGTGACAAGACTTCTGATGACAATTGGAAGAAGTTTGGGGAGATGGCTGGGGAATTGAAGAAGGTGAGAGATGAACATGCAAAGTGTGCTGGCCGAGATCCGGAGGAATTGAAAAAGTTGCGTTTGGAGCATGCCGGATGTTCTGCTAGAGAGTCGAGCCTGCAGGATAGATTATCTGGGTTGGAAGCTGAGAAAGAAGAGTGGAGGAAAGTCTCGGTTGATCAGGCTGAGCAGATCCGTTCCCTGGAGGCAGAGTTGAAGAAAACCATATTGTTGCTTAGTGACGAAGAGATGACTAGCCAAGAGCTTCGGAAAGAGAAACAGGAAATATCCATTTTGGCTGGGAATGCAGAGGTTGACCGTAACAAGATTGTCAACGAGTTCATTCCAGAAATGGTTCGTCGTCTGTTGGGAAGTCAGGGTTTTTGGATGGGGTATCTTTGGGAAGGAAGCCGGAGAAGGTGGCTAAGTTGCTGGATGATGTCGAGGGTCTTGATCCAGATGCTGATGCGAAATACCAGCCTTTATACGATCATTTGTTTTTCAAGGAGTACACATACGTCCAGAAGATCCGCAAGACCATCTACCGTACTTTTGATGAACTGATGGCGATCTTCCCTGATCCTGCTCCTGCTTCGGAGACCGAAAAGACTGTTGCTTCGGGTTTAGCTTCTGAGCTTGTGACTGGGCCTCATGTCAAAAATCCTTCTGCCCAGGATTCCTCCACTCATGATGCTTCGACCTTTGTCTGAAAAGATTTGTTTATTTTAGGGTCCGTGTACCTCCATTTTGACTATAGGTTAAGGTATTTCAGATTCTAGGTGAAGCTTGTTCTAATCTGTTATTTTGGTGGGTGTTATAAAGACTGACGTTGAGTCAGCGTAGCCGCAGGGGAATAGATTCTAGGATTTTTTAGTTTGTAAGGGTACCTCCCTTTTTTACTTATGGTGTGAGGTATCTCAGTATTTTGTAATGTTTCATCCTTGTCCTTTTACAATGTAAGGTCTTTTGGCCATTCGGAACACCTTATGTACTGACCATCAGATTCTATTGAATGTGAATGTTGTTCTTATTGTATGTATATATTTCACTTTATTTCATTCATCATTTCATCTCTTTTTATATATATATTATATGTGTGTCCGCTGCTGGGGGTCCTCGATTCCCTTCTTAGAGTGTAAATTGTTTCGGACGTTTCGCGTCCTTCGGCTCTTGGCCGTAATTGCTTGTTACTTACCCACTTGGGGTGAAAATTATTTCGGACGCCTTGCGTCCTTCAGCTCTTATCCGTGATTGTTTGTTACTTACCCACTTGGGGTGTGAATTGTTTTGGACGCCTTGCGCCCTTCGGCTCTTGGCCGTAATTGTTTGTTATTTACCATCTTGGGGTGCGAATTGTTTCGGACGTCTTGCGTCCTTCGGCTCTTAGCCATGGTTGTTTGTTACTTACTCACTTGGGATGTGAATTGTTTTAGACACCTTGCGTCCTTCGGCTCTTGGCCGTAACTATTTGTTATTTACCCACTTGGGGTGCGAATTGTTTCGGGCGTCTTGCGTCCTTCGGTTCTTGGTTGTGGTTGTTTGTTACTTACCCACTTGGTTTGAATTGTTTTGGACGCCTTGCGTCCTTCGGCTCTTGGCCGTAACTGTTTGTTATTTACCCACTTGGGGTGCGAATTGTTTCGGACGTCTTGCGTCCTTCGGCTCTTGGCCGTATTGTTTACTTCGGTATAGTTTTTACCAACAAGGTTTAACGAAAGTAGCTTCCCCTCGTCTAGGAGATAGTTGCATTAAATTTTATTAAAGATAAGAAATGGCTTCTATACGCCTTACAACTATTCTTCGGATGTTACCAATTACATGAAACATTTCTTAAGGTTGATTGCATGCCAAGTTCGGGGTACTTCTTCTTCGTCCATGGTTTGGAGTTTGTAGCTGCCATGCTGATAGGCTTCCACTATTCGGTACGGACCCTCCCAGTTTGGCCCCATCTTTCCCTGATCTTCCGCTCTACTAGATTCACTCTTCCGGTACACAAAATCTCCCACTTTGAATGATTCGGGTCGCACCCTTCGGTTGTATTATTGTTCCACCTTCTTTTTATATTTTGCTTCCCTTATTGCTGCCATCTCCCTTCGTTCTTGTAGTAGATACAGGTTTAGGGTAATTTCTTCGTCATTGTTTTCCGTATTTTCCATCATGGTACGGAAAGTTGGCATGCCAATTTCAGCCGGAATGACCGCCTCACTTCCATATGTTAGACTAAAAGGGGTTTCTCCATTACTTGTTTTCAAAGTGGTGCGGAATGCCCATAGCACACTTGGCAATTCATCGACCCATCCGATCCTTTCTCTTCCTAACATTGACTTGAATCCTTTCATTAAGCTTTTGTTGGCTCTTTCAACAAGTCCGTTAGCTTGAGGGTGAGCAATGGCTGTATTAATCTGGGTGATGTTCAACCTTTCACACCAACTTTTGAACGGATCACCCACGAAGTTACTTCCGTTATCCGTGACAATTATCTTAGGTAGTCCGAACCTACAAACGATGTTATCCCATACAAACTTCATTACTTCTTTGCCGGTTGTTTTGGCCAGCTGATGAGGCGAAAAATGATTCGTTTTTAGGGGGTCATTTAAGGCCGGAATTGAATTTATTTGATCAAATATTGCCCTAAATCGTTCCTTTTGTGATTTTAGGTACTTTTGGAGTGAATTCTGGAAAAGGAAGCATTTCGAATGTTTTTGGAGCAAAAAAGTGAAGAAAACGGCAAAGTCTTAATTTTTCTTGCTGGGAACAGTACCTGACGGCGTCACAAGTTTCTTAATGACGACATCAAGAGGAAAAACAAGAGGTGAAGAGTATGGAGTCCATGACGGTCCAGAACACTTTTGCACTTGGGCGTGACGGCGTCACCAAGGCCGTCACGACCCCTTAACACATGACGGCCCAGAGGAATAAAGCTCTTGACGACGTCAGATCTGGATCTAGGCAATCCAATTTTATTATGGGCGGCGGGTTGACGGCGTCAGAATTTTCTTCTTGACGCCGTCACTTTAGGAAATCTATATATAGTCTTTGTAATTTTCATTCATAAGAGAGGAGAATTTTAGGGACGACTTGAATAAACCCTAGCTCGACTTTTACAGTATTTTCAGGGGTTTTCACCCCTTGAAACCTTTCATGTTCAATTAAGATAAGTATCCTTTCAATTCATTCAATATGTCTATGTGTTGTTTGAATTTATCTTACGCTTGTCTTGATTTTAACATGCTAGACTAGATCTCTTGTGTGTTTGCTTAGATGTAATGAAACCTAGATGTTGATTATAGGTTGATTGCTTGTTTATAGATGTAATGGATGAATGATTTCGATGATAGGCTTAAGAAAACTGGCAGACTTCCATAGTGTAACTTGCTTGAACGTCTTAAGAAACATGAACAAATGCGTACTAGGTTTTTATGGTTGTATTTAATGCATGAGCGAATTCTAGTGATCCCATGTTAGGAGCTTCTTGCAGGCTCGACATAGGAGTGAAGTAGGAGCTTATAGAGATGGGGAAGTACGTACGCCAACCCACGATTGGTATTAAGGAATATAACCCGTCATCCACGCAACTGTAACAAACAATTAACCTGTACAAGATATCTAGGGAGTAATGAAATCTAAGTAAACACAATTCTCCCATTTATTGTTCACAGCACATTAGTAATTAGTTTTATTTTCATTTTTGTTATTTTATTTTGATTGAAATCTTAGTTATTGGGTTAGTTGATTAGCAACTAATTCCACCCACTCTTCTAAAACCCGAGATTTTACTTGCTTTTATAAAAATATAAAAATACAAAAAGAATCATCCCTCACCTCTAGACCTAGTTTTTAGGCTTTCTAATCCTAGCGACACTATTCCTGAGTTGAACGATCAATCCCCCGGTACTTGTCACTATACTATACTACAACGATCAGGTACACTGCCTGGTGGGGGTTGTAAGCTTCTCGAGATCCCTCGAGAGGTAAAGCCTGGTGCAATTCCCACGCATCAAGTTTTTGGCGCCGCAGCCCGGGGAATAGTTATTGTCTAGGTTAGGATTTCTTTTTATTAGGTCTACTTGCCAGATTCCTTTCTAGTAAGATTTTATTTTTATTTTTAGGTTTTCTTTAGTCTATCTTATTTCTTCGTGCCTTTGTTCGTAATCTTTACGATCCGACATCATGGAAGGTGGTAACATCTTTGAACCCATCAACCCACCACAACAAAACCCACCACTAGCAAACCAACCTCTTAGGCCCCGAACCCTAGGAGAGTATTCCCGACCTAGCCACCAAGGCTACCGAAACACTATTGAGCTCACCCAAGGAGCCAATGTGTCCCCCTTGCGATCCGACACCATCCGGTTGGTGCAAAGCGGATGTGCATTCCATGGACTTCATTTCGAAGATCCTAATCAACATCTCAAGGACTTCCTTAAAATCATAGATTCTATAGACCTTGATGTTACAACTAGAGAGTCAACCCGATTACGCCTATTCCAATTCTTTCTACGTGATCAAGCTAGTCAATGGCTTGAACGTTTACCCGCGGGATCCATCACCTCATGGGATGATCTCACCACTCGTTTCCTTGCTCAATTTTTCCCACCGGAGAAAACTACCAAGCTTAGAAATGATATCTTGATGTTCCAACAACGTCAAGGTGAAACTCTATATGAAGCATGGACTCGTTTCAAGGACTTACTCCAAAAAGTCCCTCATCATGGCATAGATCTTTGGCTCCAAGTCCAAAGCTTCTATGACCATATCGATCTCTCCACAAGGCGAACCATTGACCAATCGGCCGGTGGCAAGCTACGTGATCTAAGTGCGGAAGAATCATGGGAACTCATAGAAGATCTCGCTCTCTATGACAACGAAAGTTGGAACGATCCCCGTGATTTGAACAAAACGGTCAAGGCAATATCTTTGCCTTCGAACAATTCTAGCACTCCCGACCGTAGGATCATGGAACTTGAGGACCAAGTCAAGTTTCTCATGAAATCTTACGAAGCTCCTAAGCCTTCAAGCCAAGTGAACAAAATCACTTCTTCATGTGAATTATGTAGTGGTCCCCATGACACTCGTGATTGCGTGGAACTCCCCGGAACAGCTTTTGTGGACTACGCATCTTCGCGTACTGACGAAGCGGGAGATAAGTGGTACACTTTCAAGCCCGAGCCAAACCCTTGCAGTGATTCCTACAACCCTTCCGGTTCATCAAAGTCAAGTCGGATAGGCTGTATGGGGGTTCCCCCTCCGATATTGTGTTCCCGGATAAGGGCTTTCAGTGCGGTGATGTGACTGTATATTATGTCTAGACTGCCTTGGTTGTTATCTTTGCTTTTGCTGCTGCTTTTTGGTGTTTCTACTGGGGGCTCTGTCATTTTATAGCTTCGGTAGAGTGAACAACGGGTCCCACGGATGGCGCCAATTTGTTGAGGTAAAATCTCGGGACTACCTCAGACAAGCGGGAGAATTCCTCCGGACTGTTATAGGTACTTCAGAAGTTCTTTGGTTACACCAGGTGATCCTTAATGACCTTTGGATATCTGCAAAACAGACACGTCCATTAGTCTCGTCCCGGGTTTTTACCCCAGGACCAACCTCCGGCGTGAGAGTAAGTATGTGTTTCTTATAGAGATAAAGTAGCAAAGTATTTAGAGTGAGAAAGAATGTGTTACCCAAGGGTGAAGATTTCTCCTCTTTATATAGGTGAGGCATGCTTGTCCTTGCCGACCGTTTGTACATGTTTTTTGGGTTTGTACACTTTCCTTGTCGTTCGCTTTATCCCACTATCTTGTACCATGTGTACTATTTGTCCTTGGGTTGAGTAGTTAACATTAGTCCAAAGGAACAGTTCCTTCGGACTTGTCGAATCCATCGGATATGTCGAGTGTTCCGGATTTTCGTTCTGTTCGGCGAAGGTCCTTCGGACACCTACGCCAACAGTATCCCAAAACTTAGTATGGACAATAGATTCCGGCCAAAAACTCGGTATCCCAAAACCTTTATTTCTCATCCAACAAAAATATAGTTATACAAATTACAACAGTTAGCTAATAGGATCCCCTCCATATACCAAAACAACAAATTTCTACCAAAAACAAATGAATACTCGAAGTTAATATACCGTATAATTGTCTTCAAAACATTTATCCATCAACATTGTTACTGATTAATGATCAACAATAAATAATCCTCAACCATTTTCGCTAAAGGTGAAACTCAACCAAAAGTATATATAGTAACAAATATTTATCAGCAAGGAATATATAGTTGAATGTGTATGCATGTCTGGTATGTGGTAAGTATTTCCAAGGAAGGAATATATAGTAACAAATATTTATCAGCAAGGAATATATAGTTGAATGTGTATGCATGTCTGGTTTGTGGTAAGTATTTCCAAGGAAGAGGGAACATGTCACATGCATACACTCATAGCCTTGAAGCAAGACAGCATGGCTACATCAATCTTCACATAAAAAAAGTCTATTGTCGTCCTGATGGTTACAAGATTAGTGATCCCTCGATGATATTCGACACGTTCTCAACCCAAGGTTTGCATATATTTATTTATTTGCAACATGCTCCTCAATTTCTATTTAGTCATGTTTAAACCATTCTAATGTCATGCCACAGGTTTAACAGAGCCAAGTTTTGCAACTTGATAGAAATAAACAATGGTCAAGAGCACTTGATGCGTCCAACTATCTATTAGATGTGTTATTTGGCCGTATTTCTTCTTAATCACAGACTTCAAGTTGTGATACACTTCAACACCCATCTTCATGGCTTCCTTAAAAGACGAAGCACCAACAGGAAGAATCATAAACTCC
This sequence comes from Artemisia argyi, assembly GCA_030686995.1. Classification (NCBI taxonomy): domain Eukaryota; kingdom Viridiplantae; phylum Streptophyta; class Magnoliopsida; order Asterales; family Asteraceae; genus Artemisia; species Artemisia argyi. Next base: position 144,720,046 of record CM060689.1, read on the forward strand.
TGCATTGAAAGCTTGTTACCTGCATGTGAACCTCCATTGAATGCAGGAATAGGTAGCACCAAGGTCTTGTTTCCAGCAAGGTTTGCAATGTGCTTGTAAAGAGGATTTTTTTTTTAACTGATGCTCCTGCTTTGCACACAACAAGTGACATTACCAGTATAGCATTTGCACCAAGCTTCTGTTTGCACCAACCCATTCATTCACAGTTCTATCAAGCTCTTGAACCATGAAGTTGTCAATTTTGATCTATTCTGTTGGACCCTTTCCAATCAAAGTAGGTGCGATGATCGAGTTAACATTGTCCACAGCCTTCAAAACACCTTTTCCTAGATAGTATGAACCTCCATCTCGTAATTCAAGAGATTCATAAATACATGTTGAAGCACCACTATGCACAGCAGCTCTAGCCTGCTAGAATTAATAGTACTTATTATTAGGCCCGTATTACAGTAGTTTATGTTAGGCCCGTTTAGATATTAGGTTTTCCATGTTTCTATATATTATTATTATTATTATTATTATTATTATTATTATTATTATTATTATTATTATTATTATTATTATTATTATTATTATTATTATCAATTCAATACAATGTAGTCTTTTGGTTTATTAAGCGTGTCCCCCAACTCTGTTTACATGGTATTAGAGAGAGGGTCTAGTTCCAATTAGGGTTTTGAATTTTAGTTTTGAAAAAGGTATCTTGTGATACCTAATCAGTTTTGAGAGTATCCAATTAGAGTGCATTTAGATCTTACCTCCCATATAATCAAATTCATTAGCTCCGATTTATATTTTGGGTATTTCTTTTGGTTTTTCGCAATGTTGGTTGCATTCTTATACTAATGAAGATATCGATCACAACAACATCAACATACGACTTTGAGAAGACTATAAAGACCTCTTGTTTTAGACAAAAATACACCGTTGGTCCCTAAACTTGTCCAAAAACATTGCCATGCAACCTAAGTTTGAAAAATCGTCTCCGTGCGTCCCTCCTCAAGTTTTTTTAGGCCGATTGCGTCCTTTGACCAGTTTTCTGTCGGTCAATGCCGTTTCCTTCCGTTATAATTTGTCTGTAGCACAAGGGTACTATCTTCTTTTCGTAATGATGGTATAGTAACTCTCTATTACTTCCACATGTCATATCTGTTTTCTCGCCTCATAAACACCTAGAGCGCTTTGTTCGTCCAAAAACTTTCTTTACAAGAATTATCACAATTCACAAACCCTCATTGCATGTTATTGTGATATTATTCGTAATTTCAAAACATGGATTTTACTTTATGGAAAGTAAGAAGAGATCCACGTTATTGAGTTGACGATACCGCTCTGTACAACATTGCTAAGAAAAAATGGAGTACGTTTTTTTTTTCTATAATCGTTGGAATATCTAGTACTGGTATATTTTAATTCACTATTAAGGTTTGATAATGTGGTCTATTAATATGTTTCAGGTGGTAGATCTAATATGTTTAGCACGAGGGTTCATCACAATTGTGTTTTTAAATACTGGCCTGGTAGAATATACGATGGAGGTATGGAAAGTTTAGTTGATTTGGTTGACGTTGATAGTGTGTCAGTTGAAGAGTTGGATGTTCTTATGTATGAATTGGGTTACGACCTAGGTCAAAAAAATTACTATTACTTTGTTAAGCCTGATAGTAATTTAGATGATGGTTTCTATTGCTTAAGTGAGGCTGCGAATTTAGAAATATTGAAAGATCTTGTTGATGAACATAAGATGATAGAAGTTTATGTTGAAAATGGTAAGACAAGTTTGGATGTTGATGATATGTCACCAAAGTCAATTAGGACGGTTATTGATGAGGACGATGCATCAAAGAAGAATGCAGCTCTTGCTATTGTTCCATATTGCTCAAAAAAAATTTTCATAGAAACTATTGTTAAAAAGCCTGTGGTAGAGGCTTTAAGTCAAGTCAGACAACCACCTTTGGAAGTCAATACTTTGGTAGAATCTACTGAGTGGCTAGAAATTGAACCCTTGATGACCATAGACCCACCTATTCAGCATATGCAAAAGGGAAAATACCACCAAAATGTAGTGAACTTGTCACCATTTGCATATAGTGATCTTTTTTTTCCCTAAAAAAGTAACAAACTTTATAAATCCGTCTATTTTGTGCACTCGTTGGCTGCCCAACTTGCCCGTGCCACGTGGTATATACACGTGTATTTTTTCATTTTTAATAAATTCCACCTAGATTTTCCACCGAAACAAAATACCACCAAAATACATTAGACTTGACACATTTTGAAATTCTATGTAGTGATTTTTTTCCCCTAATACAAGTAACAAACTTTGTAATTCTGTGTAGTATGTTTGCGGGTCAAAACATACTAAAAAGTTAGCCATTTCATTTGCTTGTTTTGACCTATTACCAACCCTTCTGACCCGGAAATCTTGCTACCTCAAACTCTATAAATGACGCATTAATGGACAATATTTTACTAACCTGGTTCACTCATCGCTTGGCAGATGGCTTCTGTGATATGCACCTGAACTTCCAGACCTAGCGGCCAATTTTGACATGTCCTTTGAATTGTAATCTGATTACATAAACATAAGGAAATGGGATACAATTAATGCTATGTTTCGTAAAATGTAAATTGCAGGTGCACAAAATGTAATTCACTATTAAGAATTATCACATATGCATGCATTTGTGTAAACCGATAACATAGCAACTATAAAGTCTATAATGAACCTAAATAACTAGCAACATACTGGTTGCTATCTAATTTTCCATCGAACCTAAAATGCCGTGAGAACACTATTTGGGGAGAAGATTAACCGGTAAACTTACTCTGAACACATAAATGTAGTTCTTGTCATTTGAGAAGTCCCTTGATGCCTTAAGGTTTACAACCTGCTATGCGTAACTAAGTGTATAATAGTTTGCATTTAAAACCAACAAATTTAAAGTTGATACTCGATAGAAAACTAGATAATTCAATATGCAGCTATAGAAGATGACCTGCCAGTTCTCATTTGTGGTATACAACACAAGATTTCGGATTGCAATAGATGCCATTGGTGATGCCCTGGATAGCACAAACACATAGAAAAGACGATGAACAGCATCAAGTCATCAATAGAATCAAGCAAAAAAAACCGGTAGAGCGTAGGTTTCTCTAGTAAAATTAGAAGCTAAACAATCATGAACGATCTTTTATTTATTTATTTATTTATTTATTTTATTTTTTTTTGTGCAAAAGATTACCAAGTTGTTCCTCGAAGATGTCTACCACCGCCTTTAGATGAACTCAAAGCTGCTTGTGCACTACCAGAAGCATGCAAGAATGATATTATATAGGAATTTGTATTAGTACTCTTCGGTTATTAACAGTAAACATAATATCAAACTAATGATCACCTGCTCATGCTCCTACGTGCATTCAAATCATCAGTTTCCTCCAACACCACATCAAGCTTATCCATGTGCACAATGCTCGACTTGTACATTACTCAAATAAGGGAGCTTCAAATATACAGTCATCAAAAAATTCATGTCATCAAAAGATCATTATGAGGCTAAAAGTTTGTTACTTGTATTAGAAAGAAAAAAAGCATCACTATACAGAATTACAAAATGTGTCAAGTTTAATGTATTTTGGTAGTATTTTGTTTCGGTGGAAAATCTAGGTGGAATTTATTAAAAATGAAAAAAAAATACACTTGTATATACCACGTGGCACTGGCAAGTTGGGCAGCCAACGAGTGCACAAAATAGACGGATTTAGAAAGTTTGTTACATTTTTAGAGAGAAAAAAAAAATGATCACTACACAGAATTGAAAATGGTGACAAGTGATGAAACGAAAAGTGTACCGCTTTTAGAGGGTCATTTAAGCCCAAAGTCGAGATTATTTGATCAAATATTGCCCTAAATCGTTCCTTTTATCATTTTAGGTACTTTGGAAAAGAAATTTGAAAAACGAAGCATTTTGGACGTTTTTGTAGCGAGAAGTGAAGAAAACGACAAAGTCTTGAAATCAAGCTGGAAACAGTGCTTGACGGCGTCACATATTGCATGTGACGACGTCACGTTATGGTAAAGAGGTAGATAAAAAGTACAACGAGACGCGCTAGAATGTTTTTGGAATTTAACACGTGACGTCGTCACCAAGGCCGTCACGTGTAATTTGCTCTTGACAGCCATGAGAAGATTAACACATGACGGCGTCAAATCTGGATCTAGGAAATACAAGGATTTCTTTGGCGGCGAGTTGACGGCATCAGACTCAACACGTGATGTCGTCAGACGACAAAATCTATATATAGTTTTCTAAATTTCATGTTTTAAGAGGAGAATTTTAGAGAGACTTTTAGGAGAACTTGTGGGGAAACCCTAGGTCAAAATTTATAGGGTTTTTCACCCTTTTATCATCCATGTTCTAATAAAGATAAGTCTTCCAATAATCATTCAATATGTCTATGTGTTGTTTGATTCTATCTTATGCTTGTCTTTACTTTAATATGCTAGGCTAGGTTTTCTTTGTGTTTGCTTAGATGTAATGAAACCTAGCTATTGATTATTGGTTGGTTGTTTGGTATTAATTGTAATGGATGAATGATTTTGATGCTAGGCTTAAGAAAACTGGCAGACTTTCAATTGGTAACATGCTTGAACGTCTTAAGAAACATGATCGGATGTGTACTACGATTAATTGTTTATATTTAATGCATGAGTAACTACTAAGGAGGCCATGTTAGGAGCTAGTAGTCGGCTCGACATAGTAAGAGGTAGAAGCTTATAGAGTTAGGGAAGATCGTACACGGCCCTACGAATGGTATTAAGGAATATAACACGTCATCCACGAAATTGTAACAAACTAATTAACTAGTAAAGGATAGCTAGGGAGTAGTGAAATCTAAGTAAACACGTTTCTCTCATTATTGTTTTTCTCCACATTTACTTTCTTGTTATTTTATTTTCATTGCATTAGTAGATATTTGGGTTAGTTGACTAGCAACTAATTCCGCCCACTCTTTCAAAACCCTAGATTTTTACTTGCTTTCTAAAAAACTATAAAAATACAAAAAGAATCATCCCTCACCTCTAGACCTAGTTTAATTAAGTTTTGATCCTAACGACACTATTCCCCGAGAGAACGATCAATCCCCCGGTACTTGCCACTACACTATACTACATCGGTCAGGTACACTGCCTGGTGGGGATTGCAAGCCTCTTAAGATCCCTTGAGAGGTAAAACCTTTTGCTAGGGCACAATCCCACGCATCAACAAGTTCACTACATTTTGGTGGTATTTTCCATATGCAAAAAGATAGTCCTGTTAGTATTGATCATAGTTAAAAAGATAGTCCGGTTAGTGTTAAGCATAGCCAGAAAAGTAGTCCTGTTTCTGTTGACCATAGCCAAAAAGATAGTCCGATTAGTGTTGACCATAGCCAAAAAGGTAGTTCTGTAGAGGTATGTGAAATTGAACAAGAGTTTGGTCATCAAGATGTGGAAATACATACACCTATCGACCGTATGCAAAAAGGTAAAGCTATAGACTTCTGTGAGACTGATGAAGAGTTTGGTGACGACAATGTGAGTGAAACAGATTGGTCTGAAAGTGATGTCGATGTTATTGAGAACATTGACATTAGAAACATAGTTGTTGATGAAGAGAATATTTTTAATGAGCCTGATGTTGATGTTGCTATGTTCAAATTAATTGACACTCCAGATATACCCACTATAGGTAGCTCTAGCCAGATACCAGATTGCCATGAGTGATCTTTTGCCCAATTGGCATCCCTGTTCATCACAAATATAAAGTAAGTGACCGAAAGATTCATTTCCAGTTTGCAACAATGTTTGTAGCAGTTACAACTATAATCTCATCATCTTTTCTGAATTGGGACAAGACTTCCTCTAGAAATTCAGGGTTCTTGGTCATTCCTACCAACAAAAATCATTATAAAAGAAAGTACAAATCCAAGTGTAAAATAGGTAAAATGTGATTATTGATTTAATTAGTGGTGGGCCAAAGCTATGTTGTATCGTAACAAAAAAAGTTTATGAAAATCCTTATCTTCTTACACTAAAACAAATCAAAACTTCGCCTATAGTAAAATGATGTGACCGTAACGGGTCAAAATGTGTATGCATTGAAATAGGCAAGGACTCCACGTCCACAAACACTTCTATAATCACTATTATTATCTAACCATTGCATTAAATATGATCAAACACATAGTTTCATCAAGAGGATAATTTAACATTTTCATTAAATTAATCAAGTTGGTTGCATTAATTTGATTGGCAATGTCCAACACCTTTGGGTTCCTAGCTACATTGTTAAATGACTGTGACACATTATACATAACTTAAATCCATGAATGTACAAGTAAACGACTCTAAAAACTGACATTAAGGTACTAAATAACAAAACACCTTTCCTAGCAATAACACCCGGTAACTATTTTTGGTGCATGTGGGTCTCATAACACATGACCAAAAATAACTCGCTCACTCACAAAAAACAAAAACAAAAAAATATCAGCAGCATCTGCCGGAGGAGCAACGAAGGGACAAATGGCGAGTGAATGGCGCCGGTGGTAGGGGTGCAGAATGGCGGTGCCATTTGGCAAAAAAAATGCCATAAGGCACCTACACCGTGCACTCTTATTATACTGTGCACCAGTAAAATGTCATCTTATATATTCTAAAATTCTTTTCGATTAGTTAGAGTTTAAAGTGAACAATTATGTTACGACAAACAAAAACCGCAATGAGAACACTTCCTAGGTAAATGTTCTATGTCAATTTCTAACACATCTCCAATATTTTGTAAACTTTGTGTAAACCAACTTCAAACAAGAAACCAAGATGATGTATATAGCTTTGGCATAGTATTATGAGATCTCTAGTATTATATATTTATGGGTTAATTACTTAAAAATGTATCATACTTGTCACTTTTTGTTAATATATGTAGTGAACTATTTTTTCTCTTATTGTGTGTATTGAAATTTCAAAGTTCGATTATTGTGTTTATTTTGTGACCATTTTATCCTTACTTTTTTCAAATTTCGAAGGATAAAATGGTCATTTTACAAGGCTAAATAGTCATAAAATACACACAATATCGAAATTTGTAATTTCAATACACACAATAAGAACAAAAATAGTTCACTACATAAAATAACAAAAAGTGACAAGTATGATGCATTTTCAAGTAATTAACCCCATATTTATCATATTAGTTTATACTTTATACACTACTATGTTATAAGTTGTACATTCATTCAATACTGATCCTACAAGATAATAATCCATAATGTTATTGAGACATCTAAGCGGGCCAATTTCTAGATAATAAGAAATATAAAGATGACTACAAGAAATGTTGTGTAAACATGACATGATCATAAAGTTGTCGTCTCACCTAAAGTTCATCTTTCGGGTGCCAATGCCACTACCATTCCTACGGCCTCGTTAGTTCGACAACTGAGCCTTAGTATTTGAAACCAATTGCAATCTGAAAATACCCAATAATCATAAACACAATTGACATATGAATTATGATATAACCAAATTTGCACAAATCAAAGCACAAAATAAATAGAACAAAACCTTTGGTTCGGGACACATTGAGGAGGAGATACTAGGAAGTGAGGAGATTGGAGAACCAACAACGATTTGTTTAATCATCATCATTATAAAACTCTATAGATATTTCAGAAACTTTTGTTATGATTTAAGGAATGTGTTTGAAAAATTGCATATTTGAAATGAGTTGAATGTGATCATATATAGAATTATGAGGCATGGGACATATGAATACGATAAAGGCGTTGACTAGATATTATTGACAGTTGTAGCAATGGTTGGACTAGCAGCAGCAGGTCTAAAATACGATAAAGGTGTTGGGAATCAACTTACATGTTTATTCTACAGGTATGTCAATAATATCTTCCACCTATAGTTAAATTCAACTTCCTGAGACCAAAATCTCATGAAACTCTTCATGAGATTTTGCATTGTGTAGATTAGTGGGGCAGATTAACTTATGAGACGAAGTTTATAAAGAGTACCTGTGTATATTGTTTACACCTGAATGGGATGTGAAAGGACTATTCTTTATATGCTTCTATCATATCAGAAGGGATTAGAAAAAAAAAAAAAAAGCAACGCTAGCTTATGTGTCTTAATACATGAAAAACGCAAACTAAACTCAAGTTATCGTCATATTTAACTAGATTTGTTGTTGAGGGTGTAAAAAAATTAAGCCCTCCAATCATAAACATAAGGTAATTTACTCTTTTGTGTAGTAGAATATGAGTATTGTATTAAATAATAAAGTAAAGTACTTTATGCTAAACTAAAAGACTTGTTACATGCGTGCCTTTATAATTTGAAACACAAAATAAAGAGTAAGAGATAAATTAAGTTACACAAGGAAAAAAAGAATGTTCTACAAAGAATTACATTTTTGTTTATCAAAGTATATCTCTTTCTTTATGAACATGCCAATTACCCAATCTATACTTGAAATATATGTGTATCTTTACTCTTTGGATTAATAATGAAAGGGAACGAAATTATATCATCTGAAAGATTTCCTTATATAATAGGGTTAATTACGTGAGAATGCATCTAACTTACCATTTTTTTTAGTTCCATGTAGTCATTTTTTTTTTCTTATTCGAACACAAAACTTTTGAAGTGTGTATTTTGCTCATAAAAAAATGACCATTTCACCCCTTATTGTCAATAGATTTGTTACCAAATATAAGGGTAAATTGGTTATAGGATACACATAATATAAGGGTAAATTGGTTATAGGATACACATAAAAGCAGGATTTCAAAAGTTTTGTTACATATATCCTTAGACCAAAATTTAGGTTATCATATTTTTTTATTAGCCATTGTTCTATTCTATTTCATTTCGATCAAAAAATAATTCTTGAAAGTTAAATTTGATCCAAGAAATGGGAAGTGAATTTTTCCCATTTATTGGGTAGTTAAAAACAAATAATAATGTACTATGTAATTCTATAATAATAATATAGTTCGTAGTTTTAGCCCAATCAACAAACTCGTTTATTTATAAGAATGGTATGCTCGAGTCAGTCAATATAAAAGAAACGAAAATTTAGAGAAGCTAACTTATGAGTATTAATGCATGAAAACAGAGGAAGTTTAACACAAGTTATGTAGAGGTTGTGATTTTCATATTTAGTATAACTGCGAAACAGTGTCCATGGTTTAAGAAATCGGTCTCTCCAATCGTAAACACAAGGTTAATTATCTACTTAATCGTATAGAAAAAGTACATGCATGCGAATATTAATTTGTTGCAGTGTTGTTTCTCTTTCTGCGGAATATGAGTGTTATAGAATAAAGTAAATTAATTGATGCTAAAGTAAAAACTTGCTATATACTTGCCTTGAACATTCGAAGCACAAAATAAAGAGCAAGAGAAATTAAACTACATAAGGAAGAAAAGAATGTTCAAAGAAGAATTGCATTCTTATTTATCAAGGTATATCTTTTTCTTTATCAACATGCCAACCGCCCAATCTATATTCAATATGCATGCGTACCTTTTACTCTTTAGATTAATAAATGAAAGGGAAAGGAATATATTAGCTAAAAGATCTCCTTATATAATATCCTTATACCTCAATTTCCTTATCATTTTTAATAGCCATTCTTCTATTCTACTATTTCATTTCAATCAAAAAAAATATATAAAAAAAAATAATCCTCAAATCAAAATCAATTCACTGAAATGGAAGTGTTACCACATGCACATCCATTGAAACTTATAGATCTAAATCCAGAATATCCACACAACGAAGTAGTATACGACGATGAGAAGGAGTTGATTATGAAACAAGACTTCCGATGTCCATGTGGACGTTGTGGTCAAGAAATTAACTTCTATCACATGTATTACTATGCCTGTGATCAATGTGACTACTCACTTCATAAATTATGTGCAGAGCTTCCCACGATGTTAGAGCACCAATCACATCATGGCCATACTCTTAGCTTGTGTCATGTTTTAAAAGATAAATGGTGTTTGTGTCACGTTTGTAAACGTAGGCATTACTACCAATACTTATATTATCGTTGTTCTCAATGTAATGTTGCTATTGGTTTACGATGTACCAAAATATATATACAAAACCTTGTGATTTATCACCCTAGCCACGGACACCCATTAATGCCCATTTATAGAAAAATCAAGGCAAATTGTGATGCATGTGGGAATAGACATAAAGGGAACTTTTATCAATGTACAACTTGTTTCCAGTTTTTCGCCCATAGTGATTGTGTTTTCCTGAGGAAAAAGTTGTTAATTCAACATTTTAGAAAGGACAGTTACTTTCATACCCACCCACTCACACTTGCATATTCATTTCCAAGAAACGATCAAAAAGCTAAATTTGATCCAAGATGTAAGGTATGTGAGAAGAGATTTGATGAGAACCTTTGGATTTATAAGTGTGAGAAATGTCGTTATTATGTACACACAGATTGTGCAACTACATCAAAAGAGGGATCCCTTGTATCCATCCTCTTTAATGAAGGTACGTACAACTACTACATATATATAAGTTTGTAATATATTGGATGAGTATATATCAATAATTTGATGATTATACATCTATTATATGGTACTGCAGGTACTAGCAAACAATCAAAAAATTACAAAGATTCTGACCATCCTAATCTTCTCCATCTCCCATTCCCCGATCAAACTAGCCAAACTAAAGTCTTAAAACAATTGTTTTATGGAGAAAGTGGATCAAGAGCCTTCGATACCAACTTAACACATCCTTTCATCAACACCCATTAATTCTTGTAGATACACCATGCTATAATGATATTACAACAACACCTACCTCTTCAAGAATAACAACATCATCCCATCATGATTCCTTGAAAATGGTTGAAGTTTTATGCAATGCGTGCATAAGACCAATCACAAATATGTCGTTTTACAAATGTACAGCTTCTGATGAAGGATGCAACTTTGTTCTCCATGTTTGGTGCACTTGGTTGCCTACTGAAGTTAAGATGACCAGTTCCTTTATCTCTGTTCCCCATGATGTTATACAAACCCTTAAACTATTGCCACCAGTCCCTGATCTTAATTTGGGTATTTTCGATTGTTATTGTTGTGGGTTAACATGTAATGGATTTATTTACAGAGATCGTCACAATTACTTTAAAAGTTTCTACACATTGGACGTTTATTGCGGGGTCACTCCTGAATATATCACACATAAATCCCATCCAAATCATCTACTTCGTAAACTTAAGCCAAGTATCAAAAAGTTTTGTCGTTTGTGTTTGTCTGATGCAAAGACTCAACTTTTTTATGGTTGTGAGATTTGTAAGTTTTACCTACATCCAAAGTGTGCTTTGTTGTGGCCTAATACAATAAGGCACAAGTATGACAAGCATCCCATGACCCTAAGGTACTTCCCAGTTGAAAACTATAACGGTGATTACTTTTGTGAAGTTTGCGAAGAGGAGTTTAATCCTAATGGTGCATTCTATCATTGTGATCAATGTATCTACTCCATTCATCTTCCTTGTGTTGAGTTTATACTTCAAGAGGCAAGAACGTGGACCCCTTTCTATCTTGATAGAGGTGATGACGAACATGATAACGTAAAGTTTGGATGCATTTTTACGTTTAAAGGTCACGCACACCCTCTTTCATTTTTACGAGGGACTGAAAGTGATGGTGACTGCACGTTGTGTGGTTCGAGGTTGTAGGATAGCTTTATCTTAAAGTGTTTACAGTGCAACTTTGCAATTGATAGAGACTGTTGCTATAAAATAAAGGGTGATGTGGTTCATACACCACCACATTTGTTTTTTTCTATCCCAATGCAATAGCTATGACATGAAAAAAGGAGTCAAATTTTGACTTACAGAAAACATAAAATAAATTAAGGTTTATTATGTGTATGTGTATATCAATAAATGATTAATAAGACGCTTGTACCTCTGGGTTTTACTTTAATTTAATATCTTTGTTATATAAGCTTTTATCTTCCAAGTTCTTTTTTGAGTTTTAAAGTTTCATCAATCCCTGTCTTTTTTTCTACTTGAGTTGTAGAGTTGTTACAATATACAATCTGATCATAACAAAGCAAGAAAATATATTCTACCGGTACAAATTTAATAATGTTTGAGGTGACAATACCCACCCAGACTATGAATGGGTTGATTCTGAATTGCTTTCTTTTTCTTTCTTTCTAATTGGGTGAAATAAGAAATGAAAAAGAAAAAAAATGTGAAAAGTTTTTTTTGCCACCTATAGTTTTCTAAACTTGACCAAGAGAATGGAGATTTTGCGGTGCGTACATTTACTTGAGTTGACTCTAAATTGAGTCAGGTCTATTTGACCAGTCTTCGGCACCTGCATAGACCATGTTGACCAGCATAATATAGATAACACCTTTTCTTTTTTGAATAACCATGTACGGCGTGTATACTATTGACAACAGATACAGTTCTTATATCCACAATAATATGGTAGGGTAAAGAGTCAAAATGTGAACACCATGTTAAGTTATATTGACCCATAAACCATCACTTAAATGGGATGAATTTTGTGATCCTTAGAATACTACTGCCTCGATAGACAATAATCAGGTCTTTCTTTTATCAAAATGGCAAACAAATCAGGCGCCAATAAATTGTCGTTTCACCATCGATGCATGTTTCCACATAACTCTCAAATCATTGTCGTACAGTCTAAGGATCCTACCATTGCAGAAAATGACAAGTTGATTGTACTTAACTAGAGTTCATACCATGGAAGTGATTTTTCTCATTTCTTGGGTAGTTAAACAAATTATAATGTATAAATGCAATGATTCTAAAAAAAGAAATTTGTTTTTAGTTTTTCACCAATCAACACACTCATTTATTCGTAAGAATATATGGTAGGCTTGAATCATTTGATATAAAAGTAAAAAAAAAATAAGCAAAGCTAGCCTATGTTTTTAATCCTTTATAGAGGTTGTGATCATCATATTTAACTAGAATCATGGTTGACGGTGTAAGAAATTAATCTCTCCATTCATAAACATAAGGTAATTTAATTTTTTGAGTACTAGAATACGAGTATTGAAAGTAAATTACTTTATACTAAAGTAAAAAACTTGTTATTCACTTGCCTTGGAAATTCGAAACAACAAGAATAAATTAAACTACACAAGGAAGAAAAGAATGTTCAACCAAGAATTACATTTTTGTTAATCAAGGTACATCTTTTTATTTATGGACGTGTCAACCTATATTTGAAATATATGCATATATTTACTCTTTGGATTAATAATGAAAGGGAAAGGAATATAGCATCTAGAAGTTTCCTTATATTATATCCTTTATACCTCGATTTCAGATTTTCATCTTTTTTATCAGCCATTGTTCTATTCTATTTCAGTTCTATCAGAAAACAATTCTTTGGTAGTTAAATTTGATCCAAGAAACAGGAAGTGAATTTTCCCATTTCTTGGGTAGTTAAAACAAATAATAATATTCTATAACAATAATAGTTTGTAGTTTTCGCCCAATCAACACACTCATTTATTCATATAAATATATACGGTATGCTTGAATAATTTAATATAAAAGAAATGAAAATTTAGTGAAGCTAGCTTATGAGTTTTAATAAATGAAAAATGAAAGTTTAACACAAGTCATATAGAGGTTGGTATTTCCATATTTAGTATAACTTCGAAACAGTGTCCATGGTGTAAGAAATTGATCTCTCTGATAGCAAACACAAGATTAGTTATTTACTTAATCGTATAGAAAAGTACACACATGCTAGTAGTGTTGTTTCTCTTTCTGCGGAATATGATTGTTATAGAATAAAGTAAATTAGTTGATGCTAAAGTAAAAGACTTGTTGTATACTTGTCTTGAAAATCCGAAGCACAAAATAAAGAGCAAAAGATAAATTAAACTACATAAGGAAGAAAAGAATGTTCAAAGAAGAATTACATTTTTGTTTATCAAAGTATATGTTTTATTTATGAACATGCCAATCGCCTAATCTATATTCAAAATGCATGTGTATCTTTTACTCTTTAGGTTAATAATGAAAGGGAAAGGAATATATCAGCAAAAAAATTTCCTTAGATAACATCCTTATTCCTCAATTTCCTTATCATCTTTATTAGCCATTGTTCTATTCTACTATTGCATTTCGATCAAAAAAATATTCCTCAAATCAAAATCAATTCATTGAAATGGAAGTGTTACCACGTGAACATCCATTGAAACTTATAGATCTCAATCTAAAATATCCACATGACGAAGTAGTATACGATGAGGAGATGAGTTGATTACGAAACAAGACTTCCGATGTCCATGTGGACGTTGTGGTCAAAAAATTAACTTCTATTCACATTATCTATCACCCAAGCCACCAATAGACCATAATGTCCATCCTTATGGATATTTTGGCAAATTTTAATGCGTGTGGCAAAGAACACCAAGGAGACTTTTATCACACTACCATTTGTTTTCATTTTTTTCGCCTATAGAGATCGTGGTTTTTTATTTATGAAAAGGTTGTTAATACAACATATTAGAAAGGACAATTACATTCATACTTACCCACTCGCTCTTGCTTACTCATTTCTAAAATGTAGAACCGTAGAGGGGGTGAATACAGTCTTTTCGGCTTCTTCAAAGTTTAAATACTTCAAGCCTCAAAGATCAATAAGTGGTTATACAACTACAAGCACAACAAAGTATATAAAGCAACTAAATGACACCTCGATATATACTGGTTCGGGATGGGGGGGGGGGGGGGGTTTATACCATCCATATGTCTAGTTGTGAATCAACGACATGATACTATTTACTAAGTATAATCCTTTCGATGGACTACAAACCATTACAACTTCACTCTACCGATATGCACAAAGATTGGTGGTCACTAAGAAGAGCTACTCCAAATGGTATTCCGCCCTCGGAAACCACCCAAAAGAATCTCGTGATTCGACTTCCCACAAAGACTTCCCACCAGAAGTATCAAACCCAACTAGATCTCCCACGATCTAGTCTTGGTCACCACGACACAAGACTTCCCTTACAACCAAATGGAATGAATAAGTGTTGGATTGTTTAATCAAGCCCTTACCTAACCTAGAGACTCGATTCTAATAGAAATGTCATAGATAAGAAGACCCTCGACACAATCACATGAGTGGATTATGTTCTTGTGATTCTTCCCTTTCAAGAGATGTATTCTTTCAAATGATGTTATGTGATAAATTAATAACACAAGGTAGAATTATGATTGAGAGAAAAGGTAGAGAAAAAGAAATAATGCCGCAAGTATGATACCCTTTTTAATTATTTGCCGATTAATATATAACAGATACCGTACAATTTAAGCGATGCACGTATTTGTTGAAAGAAAAAGGATTAAGTAATTTCACATTATCTTTTATATAATAAAGCAAAATTTCAAGTAGAGACTTTCGTATTTCAGAAAAAGGAATTTTTCCTTATTAAGTAATAATTGAATTATTATTTTTTAATTTATAAATTTATAAATTCGTTTTGTTGATATACACAGAAGTAGAAGATAAATATACAAAAAAATATAGATAAAAAACAATTAACAATATGATTAAACTTTTTAAATGATTATCTTTGATAATTAAAAATTATAAATCAAACAAATAAGAACAAAAATTAAATTATTTATTTTTTAATAAATAAAAATAAATTAATCAAAAGAAAATTTAGAAAAAAAATCCACACATGCGCTAGTATTATAACTAACAATCTCACTATGGGAAGAAAAAAAAAATGTTTGATACAAAAGAATACAATGATTAGTTAGATATATTGAAAAATGATTATCAAAACCCAATCTTTCTTTTTTTCTTTTTTTTTTTTTTTTTTTTTAAACAATCTTTATCAAAACCCTATTTCTTTTTTAACATGTTTTTTTCAGGATTCTTGGTACATCAAGTCATGTGGCTCAACTTGGTTCTTCAAACGGTTACAATTTGTGTTATGTCCATGCAATCAAATGAAAACTGATTTTTTAGTAGACGGGTACGCTGTCAACTTCAAGCCAACAAGAACGTTCACAAATAGATAATGTGTCTCTATACCTTTCATACTCGCATTTTGAGCCACAGAACAGTTACATTAACTGACAACGAATTATAATCTATGCTAAGAGAAGCTTGTAGAATTAATGCTCACGTAACCACGATATCCGAAACTCCCTTTAAGAAGAATGAAGATTATGAAACATTTGTCCCTGTCATGGCTTAGCTGGGATACCCTGGAGTACAACCATTGTCCTTCCAGGAGATCATTTTCCTATGATCCCTGCCCCTATAAGTTCTTGCTACAAGCATGCCGTTAACAGGTTTGCACAAACCAACATCTACCACAGATGTACTCTTTGCTTTCTCATTAGATGAAGCTCCATCATTCACAAAAAGATCAAACAGCATTGCAAGGCAACATACCTGATGCCCTAATATTAGATTTTCTTCCTCCCAAGGTATCGCTTTGATTACGTGAATATTCACCTAAAACATAGCAGAGGGAAATATTAGCATACGGAAGAGGCTAACAACTTCCATTATGCATATAAATAAAAGACCATTAAATCATTTATTTAAGAGTTAATTATTAGACGAATAGTGTGATGAGTCAACAAAACACAACCAGCTTCTACACGTACAAAAAGTTGCCGGTTTTAACCTGAACCCATTTTGACCCATTACCCAACCAGATTAACCCACCAATGTACCCATGTCAAATTATTATATATACTAAAACCCATTAGGATGAATAGTAAAAGCACTGTTTTGCACTGTTCATTGCCCAATTTTCACTTTTAGACCCTGTGGTTATAGATCTATTGCAAAGTTAGTCCTTAACGCCCGTTAATATTGTACAGAAAAAGCCCCTCAGGTTAACTTTTAATTTCAAAGTTAGTAAACATACCGACAATCTCAGGACGTAAAAAATCATACTATTTTCATAAACACTTTTCGAAAATAGTACTTGCGGTTATCGACCTTTTGCATATATAGTCCTTAATAACAAAAATAATTTTTTTACAACCGTTTCATTAACGGTTTAGATTAAACAAAACATTCCCGCAGCAACGCGCGGGTACCCCCACTCGTTAACACTAAAAATAATGTGACAAATGTCTCACCACAATACAGTGAAAACCCACAAGACTTCGTGATAGCTTACCTCAGATTCCATGGCTCGCAGTTCATTAAACCACTCATCAGCCTCAGCCCCCAATTCTGTTTCTGTAGCAGCAGCTTTAAAAAGATTCAAGGTAAAAAATGGCGGCCTCAGGGGGTACTCCATGCTGACAGTGATCTGCCATAACAAAATTTTAGAATATGACTAGGGTGATTACCAATTTTTCGTGTCAATGAAACAAATTAGCACATTATATATACCTTGGCTTCCAACTTCAGGTGTCCATAGCCACTGTCTTTTCTTGTTAGAAGAAGACTGTATTCCCGGATCCCACATGTGATCCATGAGTTATCAACTACCTTCATCTCCTCAGTTCCTGTTGCTTCATCAGTCTCTATTGGCTCATCGACCTCGCTGTCAGAGACTAACATCAAATCCAAATCCTCATCATGCTTTCTAAAACTTGGTAATTTGACTGATTTACCCTTGCTCCTTGGAGAAGAAACGGACTTAGTAATTAAAGCAAGACGTCTCGAGTGCTCAATGCCTGATTCCTTCAAGGGTGTAATTGTAATATCCTTCACAATGGTCGCAGCAGGATTTAGAGATGGGAGTTCCCCATCCTCCCTGTTGTTTTCTATTTCTGCCTTTGAAGTATCAGGTTCATTAACCATCTCGACTTCTTGTGGAGCTTGAATCTTTTCTTCAATGGATGTAGTAGCTTTGTGTGAGGGCATAACTGTCCAACTCAGTAAATTGCAT
Organism: Artemisia argyi; assembly: GCA_030686995.1. Classification (NCBI taxonomy): domain Eukaryota; kingdom Viridiplantae; phylum Streptophyta; class Magnoliopsida; order Asterales; family Asteraceae; genus Artemisia; species Artemisia argyi. Next base: position 144,738,027 of record CM060689.1, read on the forward strand.
AGACGGTCATGTGAAAACCACGGTACAGTTTTACAATTCAAAGCAGGCCATTTAAGCTTTGCTAGCGAGTCAATCTGCTCCCTGTAAGCAACCAAACATTTCCAGATCTTCATCATGCAAGTCACTCGATAAACAAGTCCCAGTAAATGCTACTATATAATTAGTCATAAAAGAACTCCAATAAAGCCATAACATTCATTTATCTCAAGAGTTTTAACAAAATAACACATCAAGGCTCAGTCAAACTACATTGTGCTATCTGTCTAATAGGTCACCATAAATGTTTGACCTAGAACCATAAAAGTCAAACATACAGTGGAGTGACTCACGCAAGGGCCAGTTGAGCCTTCTTCCTAGCCCGTATCCTTTGCACAACTGTCTGTACCCGGTTTTGCCGGCGGTATAGTGATAGCCCGGAAGTGATAGCGGTTTGTTTTGTTGTTTCGCCGTTAGCGGATTCACCATCTAGAGTAAGAAGGGGCGAAACCTCTGGTAAGAAATCAATTCCAGCTAAATGTTGAGCCCATTTATATGGACGTGAAGATCTTCTTTCATCAAATATTGGGCCATCACCAGTCCAGAGCTTGGCAGACTGCATCAAAAATCAAGCAAAATAAAGTTGGTTCAAGTCACAGGTATGCTATTGTCTTTCACATAAAAAAGGTGGCAAAATGGACCACTCGGCTGTGGGTATAAAACAGGACAGGTCAGTTAAGTAGACCTGCAAACACTTACGTTATCCATTTTATAAAAAAATAATACTCCGTAATAATAATAATAAAAGTAACTTATGCATCAACTGAAATTACAAAAAAATACAAATTAACAATGATCGTATATGAGCCAAATATGCCACCTCTAAATAAAAATTCCATTATAATGCATAGCAAAAGAATAACCTGTTGAGGAAGCTCGAGCCCCGTGTCATTGGGGAAGAGGTTGCATAAGATATTACTCTCCGGGCCATCATTCGATCCCTCGATATCAACACAAACAACATTCAGTTTCAGCAAATACTCAAACTTCAGTACAATCAGCTTTGTAGGCTTCGAATCAGAAGTTTCGTCATCATGTATATGGAGGGTGAGCTTAAGTGGATGCATTTGATATATTTTTGCTGCGTCAAGATTTTCTTTGGGTTGAACTTTCTTTGGACGCTTTCTCCTCCTTTGACCATCATCCTCCTCATCAACCACATCATCTTCTAACTTGGAATTCTCTACACTAGAAGATATGCCTGTAGCAACAAGATTTATAATTTTTTAAGTAAAACAAACAAACCACATTAAGGGTTCCAAAAGGAAAAATAAAAAATAATATTCTGGAATCATGTAAGAACAAATTATATAGAATAAGTTGCAAGACATTACCATTATCCTTATTTGCTTGCTGTCGTGCGAAAGTGTGAGCATCCTTCAAGCTTCCCGCTATCTCGAGATCAATACTCTCACCAAATGCTTCTTTATGAGCCAACAACTGTGAGTATATCACATAGAGAGGAGGTGGAAGTAACTCTGCCAACTGATGCAGCTTCAGTTTCTTTGTGTGAAGAATTCCCAGTTGATTTTGTACAGGAAGAGATGCCTTCTTCAGAGATTTAAGGTGCGAAGGAAGACTTGATAGAAACTTCTTCCTGTTAGCAATAGTGTCCTGAAGGATTTTCTTTTGTTGTTCCATCTTTTCATGAAGTTTGGACAATTCTTTGCGCTGTCAAGAGATACATACCATATTATGTCAAATGATAACAATATTTTATCAAATAAACATATTTTATATACTTTGTATGAATATAAAATGTCAAATATTAAGCATGAAGAATAGACATGCAGAGAAGTGTTAAATTATACTACAGGGCCCCTTCCCTTTCTTTTGTTAGCTACATCTAAAAAGTATTTGTGCAAGTTCTAGAACTATACAATAGAAAGAACGATTCCAACTGCCAAAGGTTTGCAGATAACATTACTCTTTGAAGAAAAAGTAGTGTGGCAATTCCATTTATTAAACACTTCATGAGGTTATTCATAGGACTATTGCTGCTAAATACACAGTAAGTTTTTGGTCACCCATCCCTCAAGCCCTAAAGCATCCTACGTTAAATAGGTTTACATATACAAAACTTGGACCGAATACTGTGCTTGTTATTCAGTAATAGCAATATACCTGGTACAGCTCAAAATTAAGCCTCTGAAGCATCAAATTGTGAGCACTGTCCTTTGACTGTATGGAATTTTTGATATGCTCGGGCGCATCTTTGAAAAACTCTTCCTCCGGAACAAGTTCGATATCTGGATACTTAGACTTGAAGTCTTTGCAAGCCTTTATTGCTTTCACGTAATGATTTTTCTCATACATAAGGTTGTGTAGTTGCAGGGTTGTAAAGTCTACAGGTGCTTTTGCATGTTCTGTCTCTGATTTTACAAGATCTTCTTCAAGCAAGATGGAACGATTTGCCTGCACAAAACATAATAAACTGAGGGATACCAAACAGGTAACACGTATATTTCCCCTAACCACTATATTTTTAGTTAGCAAAGGAGCAAAAAAACACCCAGAAGCACACAGATATGCACGAGAGATTCAGTAAATGGGTCATGAAGGCAATCTTCAATAGAGTTTAACATGATAAAGTTTCACATCTAAATATCTAATTTAGAAAACAGTAACGATGTACTTGATTTACGATGTTTTAGGAATGAAGTTTTAGTATGCTTAGATAAATAGAGTATGGCAACACACCTAGGAGGTACATTCAGTCTTTATTGCAACTAGAAATGTGCCCGCGCGATGCGGGGGCGGATTATTGGGGTGAAGAGGAGGGAGGTGGGGTGGTGGAAAGTGGTTGTTGGGGTGGTTGTTGAGGTGGTTATAAATTGTTGGGGGTGGTTGTTGAGGTGGTTATAAATTGTTGGGGGTGATTGTTAAGGGTGGTTGTTTCCATAATTAGTAAGCAAAAGTCTGAATTTTTAAGCCTTTCTAATTATAGAATAGTCCCAAATACATTATATAGTAGTATAGATATAGATATAGATATAGATAGATATAGATACTTGATAATTTGTTTTTCCCTGGTTCGTCAGATAGTAAATATTATCTAGATGCACAATTGCATTTCCCTTGCTGTGTATTCAGCCCTCAAAGTCTACAATAACAACACTCACAAAGTGCATGCAAAGTTCCACTGGATGGTCAGAATCAATCATATGAATATAAAACGCTACCAATTGCTTCACAACCTTCCCACTAAGACATATATGCAACCAATCATATCTCTCAAGTATCAGTAAATACAGAAAGGCCAGACATGAGTCACATGACAACAGTAGAGGGTCTCATAATACTGATAGACAGACTCGAAGGAATATAGAATGGGTATGGTGATACTTAGGGTCAAAACTCGTACAGTCACATGACAAGCAGTAGATGAATTCTCTCACCAGAATAACACTTCAAAAGACGTTCTCGTACAATTAATGTACCCAACCAAGGATCCCATCCGATTAATTAAATTTCAATCACATAACTGCGGATGATGCAAACATACACCAACTACAAAGCCATAATTCTGGACTTATACAAAATGCAATAGAAATCTATTAGCACTTGCCCAGAATCATACGCTATAATGCTATATGACGTTCACTAACTATCTAATAGCGAGTTCTCCCACATATCTTATCTAATAGCGAGTTCTCCCACATATCTTAGTTCCTTGACTTAAATATTCACAAACTTATAGAAAATAAAACGTCCACCTACATTCATTCACGCCTTTCATCAACCTGTACACCTTAAAAAAACTACAAATTCCCCATTACAAATATAACACCGAAAATCTCAATCCCCTAATACCACGCCACCCTACGAATACCTACTTATCGATTTCAACAAGCCTAAACCACATACGTACATAAACCACACGAAACTAATATCTGTAACGACATTAGTTATTTTACACTTATGTTTGGCAAGGAGCATTTACCTTCTATTTTTTATAAAATCGCCACTTTTTAGGGAGGGGGGGGGGGGGGGGGGGGGGGGGGGGGGGTTTGTTTAAGCTTATATGTTGGCTTATGAGCTTATTTGAGTTTCGGCTTATATTTCATAAGCCTCAATTTTCCGGCTTATTTTGAGACTTGTGGACTTATATAAGTTTATTATGATGTGGGGTATGTTTGGCGCAATGGGCTGGGGCTGAGGCTGAAGCTAGAGCTTTTTATATTTTTACTAGAACGGTACCCGCGCAATGCGGCGGCGGGTACCTGTGACTATATTTTGCGTTATTCGGTTATTCGGTTACACATTTAGTTGTGTTTATGCTTTATAGGTAGAGATGGTAGAGATAGTTAAGCCAAATAATTTTAGTTTGAACAACCAACCTGCTTCCTAACCAATTAATTTTGAAATCCTTCAATAATAAGTAAGTAAAAGTCTTGAATTTTAAGCCTTTCTATTTATAGAATAGTCCCAAATGCATTATATAGTAGTATAGATAAAGCTGGCGAATTAGTTGGAGCTGAAGCTTCTTAATGTAAAATCACATAAAAATACATCAAATAAAATTCACATATATTTTCAGCTTTTACATGATAATTCATTATATTTTTAAGGGTATTTAAGCAATTTAACTATTCATAAGCCCCTATAAGCCCCATTTTATGGGCTTGGGCTTATGTATAAGCCTGTGTGACAAACGAGTCTATGATAAACTTATATAAGTCTGAAAATAAGCCGGAAAATTGGGGTTAATGAAATACAAGCCGAAACTCAAATAAGCTGATAAGCCCACAAATAAGCATAAACAAACACCCCCTTAAATACTACTGGAAGAAGGTTTTAGGTTTTACACCCTATTACACTTTTATAAAACAAAGAAATAAACCCTAATTCCAGAAAACAATAAGAATGCCACGTCAGCAGGAAGTGAATAAAGTAAAATTATATACCTTACGAAGATTGACAAAGTTAACGAGCATCTGAGTAACAAGGTCAGGTAAATCCGATTTACTACCGGTTTTTTTAATGGAGAGCATTTGAGAGACGATATCTTCAACGGAAGAAGTGGTTTTTTGAAGGAGGTCGTAAGCTGACGTGTCTATTTTCCGATCTGGTAGTATCTCCCCTGGTTCCGCCATGTTTAGGTCCATTGGTGACTCTCTGTGTGTATGACGGTTGCTTTGCTGCTGAATAGTGCTGATCAAGAGATTTTTTTTGTGTGTTTGGTTTGATGGGCTGATGGGTGTTGTTTGGTTAATTGGCTTTCTGGCCCAATTATCAGCTCAGCTACTCTTTTCTTATTTCCACCCTGGCCCAAATTAGATATCCAATTTTTTATTCTTGTTAAAAAACATGTTTATTTTTTCATAAATAAACGTTTAGTTTGTGACCAAGTGAATATACACTCTTTATAAGTACTAAAGATAAAGATATATAAAAGCATTGATACCAGTAATATTTATTTTATGAAAAGTGGGGATTTTTGTTACCAAAATACTTGAACATAGCATAAGTAGGGGATTTTATTAGAAAGTGGAGTTTATGTCACATTTGTAGAAAATAAATATTTTTAGTTTTGATAACACCTAAGAGCATCCGCAATGCATACTAACAATAATAGCTTTTCATTATTTAAATAAGCTTTTAAAAAGACTTTTTGCGCATTGCATTTATAGCTTTTGAAAAGATTTTTAGAATGACTTGATATATTTCAAGTCTTTCTTTAAAGTGATATATTTTAAATGTGGATGCATTTAATGCATTAAATGCAAAAAATCATCAAAGTTTTTTTTGCATTTGCTTGCAACATATATAGTTTCCTCAAAATTTGAAATAAGAACGTATATAGATCTACATAATATGAATCACTTATTTATAAAGACAAAAGTGGGTCATAATATCATATTACATGATTTAACATGCTTTGAGTAGTTGCAAACTTGCAACTCTAATTGAGTAATTGGGTTTGCTAGGTTTTTAAACAAATAAAACAATCACCATACTAAGTTCCTTTGTCACTTCTTTTCATGACAAATTGAAGCTGGGCAAAAGATAAAGGTTCTTTCCAAGATGGTGACCATCTTTTTTACCAATATATATTTCTTTGTGCGAGTAATTCTTCTCAAAAAATTGAATGCCACTTGTAATGGTCACAGAACAAAAACATACCGTAATAATGTTCTTGATTACTGATGAGTGCTCAAACACTCATCATTTTTTATCAAATCTGAACTGCAAAATATACAAAAACACTCAGAAATGCATTAAAATACTAAAAATATTTCAAAATTGTGTTTTATATGTTTTAGATGCAAAAAGAGTAAAAACAGATGAAAAACGTACAAAGTTTGCAAAATTGGCAGTTTCAGTCCCCCAACTTTCATAAAATGTCAAAACTAGTCCCTGGTCATTCAAAATATGGAAAATTATCACCAAAGGTCCTTTTAAAATCATAAGTGGTCATATTTAGTCCTTTGGTGAAAAATCTCAAAAGTTTTGGAAATTTGCAATTTAGTCCCTGAAGTTTCACTTTTTTGCAGATTTGGTCCCTGGTGGGATATTTTTTAAAGAAAAATCATTTTTGGTCCTTTGGAATTCACATGTGTCACTTTTAATCCCTGGATGAAAATTTTGAGAAAATTACATGTTTAGTCCCCACAGTTTGAAAATTGACACATTTGGTCCCCGGGAATTTTAAAAGTGGAATTTGGCCCTTGTGTTTTTGGTACTTGGCAAGAATAGTCCTTATTATAAGATTGGTAACTTGGCAGGATCAGCCCCTAAGTTTTTGGTAATTACAAAATTGGTCCTTGAGTTTTGCTAAATACAATACCAAACGGACCCTTGAAGTTATTATAACCCAACAAACCACCCCAAAACCAACCTGATCCACCAAACACTTACCAGGGTCAAACATACGTTGACCATCTCCCTCCCACACACCCACTTGGCTGCAACATCCCTTCCACACTCCATCTCCCCCCTCCTCCAGCTCACCTTAACCATCCCTTGTCCCCTCCACTTCACTAATACTTCCAAACCTCAATAAATTCCCACAATTTGCTCCAAGTAATCCACACCCTGCCAAATCCAATTTTCCCGCCAAAACCAACTTTAAAGGCTGAGATGATTTCAAGCCATCCAACGGCTCCAATTGATGGTGGGAAAATCAAAGATGGACTCTAGGGCATATTTAAGTGAAGAAAAAAGGAATGAGAAGGCAGTTAGTTAATTTTTTTAGATATAGTTTAGCTTTAGTCATGTTTTTCATGTAATTTTCATTCTCAGTATTTGTTTTAAGCTGAAAATTGTAATATTAAGATTTCTTAATGTAACAGAATCTATTTCAAGTTAGTGAATTAGTTCAAGCTTTTGTGATTTACAAAGTTGCAATTTTCATTTGAAAAATCTCATTTTCATCTGTGATATCATCAAAGTTGTTGTTTGAATAGTTATTTTGATTCACAAAATTTATTTATAAGCTTGCATAAGCTCAGCAAGGTTTAAACAAGTTTTAGCTCAAAAATCAAATAAAAGTCAACAAAAGTCAATGCTAGTGGTTTGTGAACAAAGTGGGGTAAACAGAGGTGGTTATATGTTGCAGAGGTGTTTTGAACCTATCTAAAGATAGGCTTGGGTTGGATATTCACCTATTTCAGTTGGGTTCTTAAAATTGTAAGTTCCATTTTGTGATCTCAAATCTCATGGCTGCACTTTATAGCTTGTTACTGTATGATTCTACATCCTGAAGAAGTAGTTGTTTTTAGTGTGATTTCTTGGCTTATTTGGTGTTACATTCAATGATATGAGTTAGTTTGATCACTAGGTTAGAATGTTTTAGCTTAAAACTCATAATTTTAGTATAACAAGTTCATTAAAGGGGTGTTTGGATTTAGCTTTAAACAAGTGTTGAAGTTGTTATTTTGAGTCAAAATCACTTAGTTCATAATTCTTAAGTATAACACAGTCCAATTGGATCATCTCCTTGGCCACTTATGTTCAAAAAGTCAAAAGGACCCCTTGATCCCCTTTAGCAGTTAACTGTTAGGTTTTGGTGCCCCTAATATCATCATATCTCTATATAAGTTGGTTATGCAGCCTAATTTATCCCACTAATAACTTATTACAACTTATTTAGTTAGTAGGATCCATTAGAAATTCATGAAAGTCAATTTAGAAGTAAAAAGCAAAAAGTCAAAGTCTTAGTTACTCAGATTTTGAAAAACTTGCAAGATTTTTGTAGATTTTTGTGATGTGATTTAGACCTTGAAACTTTTAGGTTTAGTAACCCCCAGCTAGACTTCAAGTTCCCACCTTCCTTTGATTTTTTCCATTTTTTCTGTGGGGTCCACCTTCACCCAAACAAATCTGCAGGGGGCATCACTCCCCTGCTGCAGCAGACCTCAGTCCACCACCACCACTTTGGTGGTGGTTTCTGGCCACCACAGTGGTCCCACAGGCCCCAACTTTGGTTCTTTGAATCCCCCTCTTGGCCCTCTTCAAGTTTTGAGTATTCCTTTGAGCTTATGACCTCTGGGACCCACCTGAGTTAACCACAAAAGTTTGTCTCATTTTCAGTTAAGTATCAAGATAAACATGTGCTTATTGTGACTTATTGGCTTATCCAATGGTCCCCATGTGCTTTTTCTAGCTTAAACTTGTTCATAATACTCAATTGAACCAGAATCACCCATAATGGGTCCCACTTAAGCTCATTTGAGCTTATTTGCTTATTTGGTCAACAATAGTCAATTGTGCAAGCTTATTGCTTGCATTTGGCTTATTTTTAAGCTTTGGAAATTTTGTTTTCACAAAAGTTTTATGTTTTAAGTATTTTTAAAGTTTTGTAAAAGAAAATCAAGAAAAATCAAATTTAATTATAAGTGATAGTTTCTATTTAATGTAATTTAAATTTTAATTTTCATTTTTAGATTTTTGTTAAGCACTTAGCATTTTTATATTTTTATTAATTACCTTTTATATTAAAGTAATTTTAGTAAATTTCTCAGATTTTTATTTTGTCATTTAGTATTTATTAGATTAAATATTAGTTTAATTAATAATTAATCAATAATTAAGTTTTAAATAGCATAATTAATTTTTATAAAGTGAGACCTAGTTTTTATATTTTTCCTAGCTTTTATATAATATTATATAATTTTAGGAATTTTTCTAGAATTTTTACTGTTCATTTTCTATTTTTATAATTTAAATAGTTTAATTAGTAATTAATTAATATTTAATATAATAATTAGTTAAATAATGTAAAAACTTATAAAATAAACTTTTTATAATTTTTTAGGATTCCTGTGATGGTTAATTAGATTTGTAAAATTTTTCTTAATTTTCTAAGTTAGTTTGTTATTTTTAATAATTTAAATTAATTAAAATTAGTTAAGTAATTAATAATTAGTAATTAATTAATAATAAATAATTAAATAGTGTAAAAAGTTATTTTCTTTTTCTAAAAATTTTCTTTTATCCTTAGGTTTGTAAAAAAGTCATTTTCTTCCCCTGGGGGTTTTCATATTTCAGTTTTCACTTTTTATTTCGTACGTTCGCGTAAATTTAAACTTAACGTACACGTTTTTATGTTTAAAACGTTTCTGGTTTTTCTACTTTTCCAGTCTTGTTCATATAGCTTATTTAAGCTATTTCCTTGTAGATTCCTTAGTTTAATCGATCTCAAACCCTTTCCTGTCCAAATTCACCCGATCACAAACCCGTTTGATTACCATCCACACCTCGTCGGGACATAATGACCCGGGGAAATCCTATATTCCGCGGAGCATTGAGCCTAAGGAGTTTGAATATATTGACCACATCCGTGGTTGACTTTAGTTGACTGCTTTTGCCTCAATCAAACTTTGGCGCCGCTGCCGGGGAGGTTGTGCGCGTTTTTCTAAAAAACGGTTTGCTGATTAGTGCTTTTGGAATTCAATCCTTTGTAAATTTTCCATCCTTGTTCATATTATCTTATTATTATCATATAAAAATAAAACAGTTCACAAAAATATTTTAAAATCAGTTTTCAACGAACACAAAAAACACAAAAACATTTTCTTTCCTATTTGTACAAAATGTTTATCCAAAAATCCAAAAATATTCACCTTTACCTTCTCACATCTTTGATTCTTCATCCCTACCCCTCTATACACATTTGATTCTTTCTATGTCTCATCCACACCTTCTTACGTGCCAATGGTGTGGTAATCCTCACAATGGTGGCAATTGCCCCAGTTGTGGCATGGTAAAGTCAGGAAACGGGTCTGTCTATAACCAGAATCCCTATTCCTACCATGACACGACTGATTCATTCCATCAATTACCACACCATGAGACTCAGCAGTTTTACTGTTGTGAGTACTGTCGTGGTTCACATTACAGTTATGATTGTCAATCGGGAAACACGCTTGTCTATGAGCAGTTTCCTGATAACGATTATAACTTTAGCACATACGACTCACAGCCACATCAGTTTTACTGTTGTGATTACTGTGGAGGTCCACACTTCAGCTCCGATTGTCAAACAAGGAATCCATTTCCTTGTAACACTTTTGACACATCATATTATGACGAACCTCCATCTCCACCAGTTCCTCAAAGTCTTCTCCTTGATCTTTTGGATTTAGTGAAAGATTTGAGAGGAATCACACATACCCCAGATAATCCAAACCAAAAATTGATGGAAGAATTGTTAGCTGACGAACAGGCTGCTAAAATAAATTCCCAGGATGCTTATGAAAGATCTATTAGAGAATTGATACGTAGGGATCGCACCAGGCTTTACCTCTCAAGGGATCTCGAGAAGCTTACAACCCCCACCAGGCAGTGTACCTGATCGTTGTAGTATAGTATAGTGACAAGTACCGGGGGATTGATCGTTCAGCTAGGAATAGTGTCGCTAGGATTAGAAAACCTAATTACTAGTGCTAAAGATGAAGGATGATTCTTTTTGTATTTTTATAATTTTTAGAAAGCAAGTAAAAATCTCGGGTTTGAAGGATTTGGGCGGAATTAGTTGCTAGTCAACTAACCCAATACTAAAGATGCAATCAAAATAAAATACTAAAAATGAAAATAAAACTAAATTAAACTAAGGTTGTGAGCAATAACTGGAGAAATGTGTTTACTTAGATTTCACTACTCCCTAGATATCTTTTACACGTTAATTACTTGTTATAGTTGCGTGGATGACGGATTGTATTCCTTAATACCATTCATGGGGTGGCGTACTTAACTCCCCAATATTATGAGTGCCTACTTCACTCCTATGTCGAGCCGACTAAGAAGCTCCTAACATGGGATCATTAGAATTTACTCATGCATTAAATACAACCAATAAAACCTAGTACACATCGGTTCATGTTTCCTAAGACGTTCAAGCATGTTACCATTTGGAGATCTGCCAGTTTTCTTAAGCCTAACATTGAAACCATTCATCCAATACAACCATAAACAAGTAATCAACACATAATCAACATCTAGGTTTCATTAGATCTAAGCAAACACAAGATAAATCTAGCCTAGCATGGTGGAATCAAGACAAGCACAAGATATAGACAACCAACACATAGACATATTGATTGAATTAGAAGAACACTTATCTCAATTACACATGTAAGGGTTCAAGGGCTGAAAACCCTTGAAAAACCTGTAAAAATCGTATATGGTTCGGCCTTAGGGTTTCTCCAAACTTCTTTTTTTTTATGAATGAAAATTAGAAAACTATATATAGAAAACTGAGGCTGACGGCGTCAAGAACAAATGGGCGACGCCATCATCTCGCCGCCAAAAGAATTCTCGGACTGCCTTGATCTACATCTGACGCCATCATGTATTATCTTTTTCCAGGCCGTCACGTATTTTACTCTTGACGCTCTTCCTTGTGACGCCTTCATTTCAGTACTGGGCCGTCATGAAATTTACTCTTGACGCCGTCAGGAAAATGCTCTTGACGCCGTCACCTACTGTTCCCAGCTTGGAAAATTAAGTTTTTGGCGTTTTCTTCACTTTTATGCTCCAAAAACGTCCAAATTGCTTCCTTTTCCAGATTTCACTCCCAAAGTACCTAAAATCACAAAAGGAACGATTTAGGGCAATATTTGATCAAATAAATTAAATTCCAGGCTTAAATGACCCCCTAAAAGTGGTTCATTTTTCGCCTCATCGTATACCCTTACACTTGAGATTTGCTTGTCCTCAAGCAAATGTGCTTTTATTCTAATCAAAATACAAGTTAGGGGTCATTTAACATTAATATAAAAGTAATTACAAGAAATAATCGTTCTACTAAAGACCAAAGACAAGCACGGAGGTCAAACACAAGCACCTCACAAATAGTGTTTAGATACTCACATCTCTCTGGTGTAATAAAGTATAAATTACAATATGGAAACGGAAGATATCTCTCACTACCAGTCATAGCAAAATAGATTACCATAGGCTTGGGAAAGGATCAAACCTCCACCACATGACGTAAGCACCTAGGATAAACTATCAAAGAGGTCTTTTAAAGGGTTGTAACGTTAGGTGTAGGGATATGAAATACACGGTTTTGTTGGATAAAGGCAGTCTTTACTGGTGGCGAGTTAACAATCTTGGTTAATTACATGTACAATATGGCGTTGCTAAGCCAAGACTAGACTCGACTTAAGCTAATAAATGAAAAATAACAAAAACATAAAATGAACATAGAATAAAAAAGGATGGTAGTTCATATATTTTTTTTCTCTTTTCTTTTTCTATTTTTTTGTTTCTTTTTCTTGATTTTTTTTTTTTTTTTTTTTTTTTTTTTTTTTTTTTTTGCATACACTCTTACCCTACCATCCAAAATAATACATCATAAGGAATGAAAATTCTCCTTACACTTGAATCTTTACATACTTTACAATAAACTAATCTAATGACTCGAATTAAGAAAATCAAAACACTTGGAGTACTTTTAAGATTAACGTACATATGGGGGTAATAATATGATGTTCTTCCCCATTACTCCATAAAATAAGTACTTTACCCATGAGTCCCAATCGTCCCAAAACAATATGTACAAAGATATGACTCGACTTAGCAACCATGCAATCAATTAGATAGTTAACTTAGGGTTTAACAAATAACAATAATGCACTAAAAATGAGCGCATACATGGAAGGCTAAGGCGATTTGGGTGTACATTTAAGTGGGGTGTAACAAATTATTCCTTTAAGTAAAATGCTTAAAGTTAGAAATGAAAAGATAGGTTCGGAGGGGTGTACTAGGGGTTTCGTGTACTAAAAATGAGTACAACGCTAAGGGTGTGGGAAAAATTAATTGACTTAACTAGCCAAGTAATATGACTTAAATGGCCAAGTAATTATAATACGGGTTTAACACAAGGGTGATCCTAATGCCTCTTATCATGTAGTAAATCCTACTACACGAATGTAGTCTCACTAGCGGTCTCGGGATGCATCACTAACGCAAGTTCTAGAATCTAAATGCTACCGGTACACTCATAAGCACTAATAGTAAATGCTTTTCCTATCAAATCTAAAGGCGAACCTCACATATTTGGGTGGAAGATTTTTCTGAATGGTACGGTTATGTGCTAGTCATACGATCTCCTATCCATGAGACGCTTGCTATGGCTAAAGTTTCACTCCTAAATGTTGTAAAAAAATTAAATTTGGTGCTAAAATTGCGCTAACAAGTATTTCTCATAGTTTTATTACACATCTACTATTAAACAAACAAACTCAAGCGAAAGTGTATCTGTAAGGTATCATCATTTTACCCTCCCCTTACACTTAGGATGAACATTGTCCCCAATGTTCAAGTAAAGAATGTAAAAGTGAAATAAGTAAAAAGAATGAAATCAAATACTCCCCTGATTCGCTCGGTATGGATAATAAGGTGGTCAGGTTAAATCTTCCTCCAAGAAAATGAACAATCAAAGCTTCCCTTCCAGAAAAATAAATCATCTTCTTGTCATACATAACCTGTAAATCCTGAGAAAACAAACAAGACAACCTCGCATAAAATCGGCGGCAATCTACATAAGTTACTAAATCCTAGAAAACAAAGTAAGATATAATGCTTGTGGAATGAAGTTTGCAGATTTCCTAGAGATTATAAAACTTAATTATTCAACAAAAACTTTAAGAATCCGTTAGAAAAACAAAACTGGTAAAATTTCCAGATTTTTACACGTGACGCCGTCAAGAGTAAACTCGTGACGCCGTCAGAAGTGACCTGTAGAAATTCTTATGTTAAGTTTCCGAAAAATTTCTGGAAAAACTTGGTCCTACTTCCTGGAAAATCCTGCAAAACTTCATTATGACTCAATACAAGCATTTGACTCTAACAAATACGAATATACATGTTCACTTAATATTATGGAGAATCATGATCGGTTTCTTAAAAACATATTTGGGGTTTCCCCTTACACTTATCTTTTGCAAAAATACTTTTAGGTAGAGTTAAGACTAGGCCAAAACAACAAAGTAAAGTATTTCCACTTTTTAGTTTAGAAACATGATCTACCAACAATAAAAATAAAGCATGCATACGGAAGCAAATAACAAACAAACAAAATAAAATCACACAAAGCATGGGTTGCCTCCCAAGAAGCACTTTTCTTTATTTACGAGTCTTGTAGCTAGACTCAAGGTCATGGTTTACTACGTGACCTCATCATCGGTTCCACTCTCTAGGTCGTCTTCTAAACCAGTTTTGTATTCCGGACCTAGTTGCAAGCATTCTTTGTAGAAACCAAGCATCCTTTTCTTCACATACTCTACTCCTCTACGTCTATCCTCATCATTCCTATAATAAGCCGCTTGCTTGTGTTCCTTTTCTATATTAGAGAGAAGGCGGTATTGCTCAATTTTGAAGGGCATTTGGTAGGCAATCTCATCATTCTCTTCCTTGAACCTAACTATCCCTAAAGTCGGATCATAACTCATCCTAGTGGCCTCAACAAATGGTTTTCCGAATATTATTTGGCTTAGGCAATCATCTATCACCGGACGAGTGTCTTCCACTATCATAAAATCGATCTCATAAGTGAAATTACCTATAATTACATGCAATCCCTTTACTCTCCCTACAAAATTACTTATCAGATTCTTATTGGGCAACATCCTAAAATCAAGTTGCTCCTTCATCACCCAATTGTAATAAGTCCTAGTCATGATGTTTACAGGAGATCTAGGATCGATGTAAGCTTTCCATATATGCATATGCCCGATATTGCATGGGATGTTAATGTTAGAGGGGTCTCCCATTTTGATAAGGGGTGTACCAAGGATATATGGTCTCTCGGGACTATCGAATAAATCCTTATGGTATTCCCGTTCTTCCTTGGTGGGCAACTTATCAAAGTACTTCTCTATAGTCTCTACTTCCTCTAACCCCTTTTTCTTATTAACCTCAACTTCCCTACTTTCATCCCTAGTTTCGGTTTCTACTCCAACTCCATCCTTGTCACTTTCTTCTACCTCCTTATCTATTAGCTTAATGGTGACAACATTGACAAAGTGGACATGTTTGGATGATGAGGGATCCTTAATTTGGATTCCGTTATTGGTGTCCCTAGTGTCCTTCCTAGGTGTAGTTAACGCTTGGTTGTTGAGGGCTTTCAACAACAGTTGTCGATCTTGTTGGTCATCTCCGTTTGTTGTTGGTTGAATTCGGTTTCAAACCTAGCTATGCGAGCTTCTTGAGATGCCATGAATTTTGACATCAATCCTTCAAGATTGTTGGTACTACCATAGTTGTTAGAAGGATTGTTGTTGAAAGTACGGTTGGAGGGTGGACCGTTTAGTTGATAACGATTAGGCGGATTGGAGAAATTGGGTTAATTTTGTTTCCACCTAAGGTTTGGGTGATTTTTCCAAGAGGGGTTGTAAGAATCACCATAACGGTTAGGCTCGGGCTTGAAAGTGTACCACTTATCTCCCCTTTGTCGGTAAGCGTGGATGCGTAGTCCGCAAAAGCTGTTCCGGGGAGTTCCACACAATCACGAGTGTCATGGGGACCACTACATAATTCGTATGAAGAAGTGATTTTATTCACTTGGCTTGAAGGCTTAGGAGCTTCGTAAGATTTCATGAGAAACTTGACTTTGTCCTCAAGTTCCATGATCCTACGGTCGGGAGTGCTAGAGTTATTCGAAGGCAAAGATATTGCCTTGACCGCTTTGTTCAAATCACGGGGATCATTCCAACTTTCGTTGTCATAGAGAGCAAGATCTTCTATGAGTTCCCATAATTGTTCCGCACTTAGATCACGTAGCTTACCACCGGCCGATTGGTCAATGGCTCGCCTCGTGGAGAGATCGATATGGTCATAAAAGATTTGGACTTGGAGCCAAAGATCTATGCCATGATGAGGGACTTTTTGGAGTAAGTCCTTGAAACGAGTCCATGCTTCATAAAGAGATTCATTTTGACGTTGTTGGAACATCAAGATGTCATTTCTAAGCTTAGTAGTTCTCCCCGGTGGGAAAAATTGAGCAAGGAAACGAGTGGTGACAACATCCCATGTGGTGATGGATCCCGCGGATAAACGCTCAAGCCATTGACTAGCTTGATCCCGTAGAGAGAATTGGAATAGGCGTAATCGGGTTGTCTCTCTAGTTTCAACACCTAGGTCTATGGAATCTACGATTTTTAGGAAGTCCTTAAGATGTTGGTTTGGATCTTCGGAATGAAGTCCATGGAATGCACATCTGCTTTGCACCAATCGGATATTGGCTCCGGTGAGCTCAATGGTGTTTCGATAGCCTTGGTGGCTAGGTCGGGAATACTCTCCAAAGGTTCGGGGCCTAAGGGGTTGTAGTGGTGGGTTTTGTTGTGGTGGGACGACGGGTTCAAAGATGTTCCCATTGTCCATGATGTCGGGTGGTGAAGAGTTACGAACAAAGACACAAAGAAATAAGATAGACTAAAGAAACCTAAAAATAAAAATAAAATCTTACTAGAAAGGAATCTAGCAAGTAGACCTAATAAAAAGAGATTCTAACCTAGACAATAACTATTCCCCGGGCTGTAGCGCCAAAAACTTGATACGTAGGGATCGCACCAGGCTTTATCTCTCAAGGGATCTCGAGAAGCTTACAACCCCCACCAGGCAGTGTACCTGATCATTGTAGTATAGTATAGTGACAAGTACCGGGGGATTGATCGTTCAGCTAGGAATAATGTCGCTAGGATTAGAAAACCTAATTACTAGTGCTAAAGATAAAGGATGATTCTTTTTGTATTTTTATAATTTTTAGAAAGCAAGTAAAAATCTCGGGTTTGAAGGATTTGGGCGGAATTAGTTGCTAGTCAACTAACCCAATACTAAAGATGCAATCAAAATAAAATACTAAAAATGAAAATAAAACTAAATTAAACTAAGGTTGTGAGCAATAAGTGGAGAAATGTGTTTACTTAGATTTCACTACTCCTTAGATATCTTTTACACGTTATTTACTTGTTATAGTTGCGTGGATGACGGATTGTATTCCTTAATACCATTCATGGGGTGGCGTACTTAACTCCCCAATCCTATGAGTGCCTACTTCACTCCTATGTCGAGCAGGCTAAGAAGCTCCTAACATGGGATCATTAGAATTTACTCATGCATTAAATACAACCAATAAAACCTAGTACACATCGGTTCATGTTTCCTAAGACGTTCAAGCATGTTACCATTTGGAGATCTGCCAGTTTTCTTAAGCCTAACATTGAAATCATTCATCCAATACAACCATAAACAAGTAATCAACACATAATAAACATCTAGGTTTCATTAGATCTAAGCAAACACAAGATAAATCTAGCCTAGCATGGTGGAATCAAGATAAGCACAAGATATAGACAACCAACACATAGACATATTGATTGAATTAGGAGAACACTTATCTTAATTACACATGTAAGGGTTCAAGGGCTGAAAACCCTTGAAAAACATGTAAAAATCGTATATGGTTCGGCCTTAGGGTTTCCCCAAACTTCTTTTTTTTTATGAATGAAAATTAGAAAACTATATATAGAAAACTGAGGCTGACGGCGTCAAGAACAAATGGGCGACGCCGTCATCTCGCCGCCAAAAGAATTCTCGGATTGCCTTGATCTACATCTGACGCCATCATGTATTATCTTTTTCCAGGCCGTCACGTATTTTACTCTTGACGCTCTTCCTTGTGACGCCTTCATTTCAGTACTGGGCCGTCATGAAATTTACTCTTGACGCCGTCAGGAAAATGCTCTTGACGCCGTCACCTACTGTTCCCAGCTTGGAAAATTAAGACTTTGGCGTTTTCTTCACTTTTATGCTCCAAAAATGTCCGAATTGCTTCCTTTTCTAGATTTCACTCCCAAAGTACCTAAAATCACAAAAGGAACGATTTAGGGCAATATTTGATCAAATAAATTCAATTCCGGGCTTAAATGACCCCCTAAAAGTGGTTCATTTTTCGCCTCATCAGGAATCAATAGCAAAAGAAAAAGCAGCCAGATCTAGCTCTCGATTCCGTTTCATTCCTGATGACAGTGATGATGAAGATATCCTTGATGTTCTTCAATTTTATAAAGATTCGTCAGATGAGACACCATCACTTGAGATTCCATCTCAACCCACTCTTATCACACCCGAGGTTCCCACTCACTCTCTGAGCATGGGGGACGAGCATCTTGACACTGTTCCTGAAAGGGAATCGGACGAATTCATAAAGTCTAGTGTTGAGAACCTTGTCTCAATCCCAAGAGTGTCATAGGGAATTCTTGATCATTTGTGTGATATTCCTCCTCCTCTATTCTTCCCAACTAATCATGATGAGATGTTCTCCGATTCTACTGATGACAATTCGTTATCTTGTGGAGACATCATTTATATGGAAGAATTACCTTCTGAGCTAGTCAGCTTAGAAGAAGAGAATGGCGAAATTGACACTGAAATCAAGGATGAAGCACTTCGTGCAACATTGTTAAATGTCGATCTCCTCATTTCTAAAATCGAGGCTTTCAAAAAGAAACCTATTTCATCTCTTATCCCCATAAAGGATAGTGACATTTTCTCCGATGATCCTATTCCGGAGTTTGAAGCCTTTACCTTTGATCATATGGGAGAGAAGATTAGTGGCAGTACCACTTCTCATTCTCAAATTTCTCTCCCCGAATATGATTTATTCACCTTTGAGGAGTTCTCCGGTGAACTCACTCATATCATATCTCCACCGGAGTATGATAACTTTCACTTTGATCTAGACAAAGTTGATCTTTGTTTTCCGGAGGGAAATATTCTCAATGTTGAGAATTTGATTGATATCAAAATCCCAACCCTCCCACCCATATGTCTAGATCATACGAGCTTAAATGATGAGATTCATGATACACCAATTATGGATTCTCTTTTTGATGATGATGACTTTATCTTGATTGTCATCAAGATCTTTCTACCTTTCTTCACCTATCGGGTGACTTCTCCTGTTCTTCATTCCTTCGGGAATGAAGACATTATCTTTGACCCCGGCATCACCGCTTATAGTTTATACTATTTTAAGCCGGGATTATATCTCATCGGTGTGGAACTTTCACGTGCTTCAAATGTTTGTCCAAACATCTTGAATGAAAGTCCGATGGAGATTGTCTCTTCCACATCATGCTTCCCCAAGGACAAATGAATTCGGGGTCGAGTCAAGCTCGCGACTCGGTAAACAAAAACAGTAGCATGTACTTAGGGTTTTCACCCTAAGTGTGGGGGAGTTACCCCTACTTTGGTTACAAATGAAGTGAAAAACAAAATGGTGTTTTCACATTTAGCTTGTAATGTTGCCCTTTTACGTTCAAAATGTCGGCATAATAGCCGGGATTTTGAATATTGAAGACAATATTCATTCTAATTGTGGGGGGTATTGATGAGGCGAAAAATGATCCGTTTTTAGGGGGTCATTTAAGCCCGAATTCGAATTTATTTGATCAAATATTGCCCTAAATCGTTCCTTTTGTGATTTTAGGTCCTTTGGGAGTGAATTCAGGAAAAGGAAGCATTTTGGACGTTTTTGGAGCATAAAAGTGAAGAAAACGCCAAAGACTTAATTTTCCATGCAGAGAACAGTACCTGACGGCGTCAAGAGCACTTTGGTGACGGCGTCAAGAGTAAAAGTGATGACGGCCCAGAGAGAACTTAAAGGCGTCACCCAAGGCCGTCACGTGTTAACTTGTCAAAACTTGCGCGCGGAGTAGCTGATATTGTTTTGGTCATAACTTTTGCATACGAACTCGGATTTAGGTGATTCAAAAGCCCACGCGAAGAGGACGAAGAGATCTACAATTTGGTGAAAAAATGGTCATGACGGCATCAAGAGAACGAGCTGACGCCGTCAAGCCTTGCCGACAGAAAACATGCCTATAAATATAACATCATAACTTCACTTTTTGTAAGCCCTAAACCCTAAGGTCGATTCCTGAGTTTAGGTGGGTGTTTTTCCAGCAACTTAGAGGGTTTCAATCACTCCATAAATATCATGTATGGGTTTGATGATTCTATCGTAATTATGTTTTCCATTATCATTGTTTTTTGCTCTTCTTTGATGATGATTTGCTAATTCACCTTGTGTCTACTTATGATTATGTGAAACTTGTATATAATTGATTAGATCTCATTGATTTCTTGTTGATGTTGTGTCTATCTCCATCAATTATGGCGTGACAACTTCAATAGATCTAGTTGGTTTAGTTTATAATCCTTGTTTCCTATTGATTCTTGTTTTGATTGAATGATTTATATGTTAGGCTTAAGAAAACTGGCAGATCTCCAAATGGTAACATGCTTGAACGTCTTAGGAAACATGAACCTATTGCACTAAGGTCTTTATTGGTTGTATTTAATGCATGAGCCACTGTTTACAATCCCTATAGTTGTGTTGGGCATGGTGTAGGAGGAGATAAGAGCTCATAGAATTGGGGAGTTATGTGCGATACCCCATGAATGGTATTAAGGAATACAATCCGTCAATTAAAACAAGGTTACAATTCAATAGGTAGGATTGGATAGCTAGCAAGGAGTAACATATCATGGGTAGACATGCTTCACTTATCTTGTAGAACCCTAGTTTACTTTTCTTATTAATTAGTTTAATTAGTAGCTTTTGGGTTAGTTGATTAGTAACTAATTCCGCCCCTTCTTCCAAAATCCGAGATTTTTATTTGCTTTTCATAAAATATAAAAACATAAAAAGAATCATCCTTCACCTTTAGACCTAGTTAGATTAATTTCAATCCTAACGACACTATTCCTAGCTGAACGATCAATCCCCCGGTACTTGTCACTATACTATACTACAACGATCAGGTACACTGCCTGGTGGGGGTTGTAAGCTTCTCGAGATCCCACGAGAGGTAAAACCTGGTGCAATTCCCACGCATCAAGTTTTTGGTGCCGCAGCCCGGGGAATAGTTATGGTTTAGGTTGAATTTGATTTTTGTTAGGTCTACTCATTAGATTCCTATCAAGTGAGATTTTTTCTTTTTATTTTGTAGCTTTCTCGTAGTCTATCTTTTCTTTGTGATTTTGTTTGTAATTTGCTTCAAATGGACACTTCACTTAGACTTTTAAGATTGCAATATATGGTTGAGTGGCTAGAACACCAAGAAGTTCAAAATACCTCATTTAGGGACACCTATGAATCATATGAGCCTTCACCTAGGATAGATTCTTATGAACAACCTCCATGTTTAAGATCTAGTTTTAGTGAGACCAATAAGAAATGCGACCTAGTTTGCCAAGGAATTATGGAGAGAGCCATTGCAATAAATCATAAGTTGGATGAAGCACTAGGTTTGCTATTATCACTACCTAAGAAAACAATTGAGGAGGATTTAGCCGAGCATGATCACATTGATCAAAAAGACATAGGTTTTATGATCGATAATGATGAATCTCAAGAAACAGATGATGAATCTCTTGGGCAATTTGTATATAGCAGTCAGAATATTGAGGATGACCCTTATGATTCGGACATAGAAGTTGAGATGCCTAGAGAAGCACGTGAGATACTTGGGAGAATGTTAGGGCTAGATCCTGACACATGGAATGATGAGGTGAACAACATATGCCCACAAAATACTCAACCATCATTTGAGGCACACGCACCGCCCGTGACTTACCCGGAAGAAGTAGAAGAAACTTTAGGAATTCCAATGGAGGTAGAACCCTTGGACCAGGCACCACTTGAGGATATAGGTTTGAACACTTGTAGTGATAACCTTACTCCTAGTTCTAGGGAATTTCCTAGTGTTGATGAACTGGAACCTCAATCTTTACACACCTTTCCATCCTTAGATATATTTCTAGGAGACAAAAGAGGAACCGACCCACCCATCAACCAATATTATCCGGGTAGTTTTAGGATGAAGGAAGCCATTCACTCACCCCCTTCACCTCACGTGGCATATTCACACCCTAAGGGTGTGTATCGCTACTTTCACCCACACTTAATCCTAAGTGTAGGGAGAACCTCCCCTATTTCCGTTAAATAAGGGTAGAGTCAGGCTCGTGACTCGAACAAAAACAAGCGCTTCTTGGGAGGCAACCCATGTTTTGTATGTTTTTATTTGTTTGTTTGATTTTATTTGTTTCCGTATGCATGTTTTATTTTTATTGTTTGTGGCTCATGTTTCAAAGTAAATTGCGAAAATGCTTTATTTTGTTTTTTAACTTCGTCTTAATTGCATATAAAGGTATTTTGCAAAAGATAAGTGTAAGGGAGATCCAAATTTGTTTATATGAACGAAATTGAGCATGAACCACAACAATATTAAATGGACATGTGTATTAGTACTTGTTAGAGTCAAATGCTTGTATCGAGTCATAATGAAGTTTTTCAGGATTTTCCAGGAAGTAGAACCAAGTTTTTCCAGAAATTTTCCAGAAACTTAACATAAGAATTTCTGCAGGTCACTTCTGACGGCGTCACGAGATAACTCTTGACGGCGTCACGTGTAAAAACCTGGAAATTTTACCGGTTTTGTTTTTCTAACGGAGTCTTAAAGTTTTTGTGAATTATTAAGTTTTATAATCTCCAGGAAATCTGCAAACATTCATTCCACAAGCATTATATCTTTAATTGTTTTGTTTCTATTCCTAAGTCTGGAATTACATCTAGTTGTGAGTTATTTTTGTTCGGGTTGATGCTTTGGGTTTTTGTGTTTGTTTTCTCAGGTTTTACAGGTTATGTATGACAAGAAGATGATTTATATTCTGGAAGGGAAGCTTTGATTGTTCATTTTCTTGGAGGAAGATTTAACCTGGCCAACTTATTATCCATACCAAGCGAATCAGGGGAGTATTTGATTTCATTCTCTTTACTTTTTCACTTTTACATTCTTTACTTGAACATTGGGGACAATGTTCATATTAAGTGTAAGGGGAGGGTAAAAAGATGATACCTTACATATGTACTTTCGCTTGAGTTTGTTTTGTTTAATGATAGATGTGTAATAAAACTATGAGAAATACTTGTTAGTGCAATTTTAGCGCCAAATTTAAATTTTTTTACAACATTTAGGAGTGAAACTTTAGCCATAGCAAGCGTCTCATGGATAGGAGATTGTATGACTAGCACATAACCGTATATTCAGAAAAATTTTCCACCCAAATATGTAAGGTTCGCCTTTAGATTCGATAGGAAAAGCATTTACTATTAGTGCTTATGAGTGTACCGGTAGCATTTAGATTCTAGAACTTGCGTTAGTGATGCATCCCGAGACCGCTAGTGAGACTACATTCGTGTGGTAGAATTTACTACATGATAAGAGGCATTAGGATCACCCTTGTGTTAAACCCGTATCATAATTACTTGACCATTTAAGTCATATTACTTGGCTAGTTAAGTCAACTAATTTTCCCACACCCTTAGCGTTGTACTCATTTTTAGTACACGAAACCCCTAGTACACCCCTCCGAGCCTATCTTTTCGTTTCTAACTTTAAGCATTTTACTTAAAAGAAGAATTTGTTACACCCCACTTAAATGTACAACCAAATCGCCTTAGCCTTCCGTGTATGCGCTCATTTTTAGTGCATTATTGTTATTTGTTAAACCCTAAGTTAACTATTTAATTGATTACATGGTTGCTAAGTCGAGTCATATCCTTGTACATATTGTTTTGGGACGATTGGGACTCATGGGTAAGTACTTATTTTATGGAGTAATGGGGAAGAACATCATTTATTACCCCCATATGTACGTTAATCTAAAAAGTGCTCCAAGTGTTTTGATTTTCTTAATTCGAGTCATTAGAATAATTAATTGTAAAGTATGTAAAGATTCAAGTGTAAGGGGAATGTTCATTCCCTACGATGTATTATTTTGGATGGTAGGGTAAGAGTGTATGCAAAAAAAAAAAAAATAAAAAAATAAAAATAAAAATAAAAAAAAATTGAAAAAATCAAGAAAAAGAAAGAAAAAAAAAAGAAAAAAGGAAAAAGAGAAAAAAACATACGGACTACCATCCCTTTTCATTCTATGTTCATTTTATGTTTTTGTTATTTTTCATTTATTAGCTTAAGTCGAGTCTAGTCTTGGCTTAGCAACACCATATTGTACATGTAATTAACCAAGATTGTTAACTCGCCACCAGTAAAACTTCCTTTATCCAACAGAACCGTGTATTTCATATCCCTACACCTAACGTTACAACCCTTTAAAAGACCTCTTTGATAGTTTATCCTAGGTGCTTACGCCATGTGGTGGAGGTTTGATCCTTTCCCAAGCCTATGGTAATCTATTTTGCTATGACAGGTAGTGAGAGATATCTTCAGTTTCCATATTGTAATTTACATTTTATTACACCCGAGAGATGTGCGTATCTAAACACTATTTGTGAGGTGCTTGTGTATGACCTCCGTGCTTGTCTATTGGTCTTTAGTGGAACGATTAATTGTTGTAATTACTTTTATATTAGTGTTAAATGACCCCTAACTTGTCTTTTGAGTAGAATAAAGGCGCATTTGCTTGAGGACAAGCAAATCTCAAGTGTAAGGGTATATGATGAGGCAAAAAATGATCCGTTTTTAGGGGGTCATTTAAGCCCGAATTCGAATTTATTTGATCAAATATTGCCCTAAATCGTTCCTTTTGTGATTTTAGGTCCTTTGGGAGTGAATTCAGGAAAAGGAAGCATTTTGGACATTTTTGGAGCATAAAAGTGAAGAAAACGCCAAAGACTTAATTTTCCATGCAGAGAACAGTACCTGACGGCGTCAAGAGCACTTTGGTGACGGCGTCAAGAGTAAAAGTGATGATGGCCCAGAGAGAACTTGAAGGCGTCACCCAAGGCCGTCACGTGTTAACTTGTCAAAACTTGCGCGCGGAGTAGCTGATATTGTTTTGGTCATAACTTTTGCATACGAACTCGGATTTAGGTGATTCAAAAGCCCACGCGAAGAGGACGAAGAGATCTACAATTTGGTGAAAAAATGGTCATGATGGCGTCAAGAGAACGAGCTGACGCCGTCAAGCCTTGCCGACAGAAAACATGTCTATAAATATAACATCATAACTTCACTTTTTGTAAGCCCTAAACCCTAAGGTCGATTCCTGGGTTTAGGTGGGTGTTTTTCAAGCAACTTAGAGGGTTTCAATCACTCCATAAACATCATGTATGGGTTTGATGATTCTATCTTAATTATGTTTTCTATTATCATTGTTGTTTGCTCTTCTTTGATGATGATTTGCTAATTCACCTTGTGTCTACTTATGATTATGTGAAACTTGTATATAATTGATTAGATCTCATTGATTTCTTGTTGATGTTGTGTCTATCTCCATCAATTAAGGCATGACAACTTCAATAGATCTAGTTGGTTTAGTTTATAATCCTTGTTTCCTATTGATTCTTGTTTTGATTGAATGATTTATATGTTAGGCTTAAGAAAACTGGCAGATCTCCAAATGGTAACATGCTTGAACGTCTTAGGAAACATGAACCTATTGCACTAAGGTCTTTATTGGTTGTATTTAATGCATGAGCCATTGTTTACAATCCCTATAGTTGTGCTGGGCATGGTGTAGGAGGAGATAAGAGCTCATAGAATTGGGGAGTTATGTGCGATACCCCATGAATGGTATTAAGGAATACAACCCGTCAATTAAAACAAGGTTACAATTCAATAGGTAGGATTGGATAGCTAGCAAGGAGTAACATATCATGGGTAGACATGCTTCACTTATCTTGTAGAACCCCAGTTTACTTTTCTTATTAATTAGTTTAATTAGTAGCTTTTGGGTTAGTTGATTAGCAACTAATTCCGCCCCTTCTTCCAAAACCCGAGATTTTTACTTGCTTTTCATAAAATATAAAAACATAAAAAGAATCATCCTTCACCTTTAGACCTAGTTAGATTAATTTCAATCCTAACGACACTATTCCTAGCTGAACGATCAATCCCCCGGTACTTGTCACTATACTATACTACAACGATCAGGTACACTGCCTGGTGGGGGTTGTAAGCTTCTCGAGATCCCTCGAGAGGTAAAGCCTGGTGAAATTCCCACGTATCAGGTATTCTAGCGAATTTTATCACATTTTACTATCTAGTACCCCCGTTTTGGCCAAAATTTCAAAAAAAAAAAAAAAAAAAAAAAAAAAAAAAAATTCACTTGTGCTTCAAAATTTTTGTGGTTATCAGTCCGCCATGTCTAAATGACAAAAGGATTGGCTAATCCAGGAGCAAACGGCTCTTGGTAAAGATATATCAAATCTGTTTATGGCTTGCAATTTGCCCAAAATTGTATGGTACCTCAACTTGCCATATCCTAAAAAGCGAATGAGTTTGCTAGCCCGCAAGATTATGGCTTGTGGTAAAAGCAGTGGAAAAACCATAATTGGTAATCAACTCACTAAGATGTTGACTTTGTCCATCAAGAGTTGGCTAGTCTAGAAGCAAACGGCTTTTGGTAAAGACTAATCAAATCCGTTGACAGCTGGTGGTTTGCTCAAAATCACATGGTTATCAGGTGGACCATAGTTCTTACTTGAATCGATACATCTGGCTACTCCAGAAGTGATAGCTTTTGGTAAAGAGTTTAAAATCCATTAAGTTTTCAAAATAGTTTATTGCTAGGGACTAGCAATAGTTTAGTGTGGGGGATTGATGAATGCTTAAACACTCATCATTTTTGGTCAAATCTGAACTGCAAAACATATAAAAACACTCAGAAATGCATCAAAATACTAAAAATATTTCAAAATTATGTTTTATATGTTTTAGATGCAAAAAGAGTAAAAATAGATGAAAAACGTACAAAGTTTGTAAAATTGGCAGTTTCAATCCCCCAACTTTCATAAAATGTCAAAACTAGTCCCTGGTCATTCAAAATATGGAAAATTATCACCAAAGGTCCTTTTAAAATCATAAGTGGTCATATTTAGTCCTTTGGTGAAAAATCTCAAAAGTTTTAAAAATTTGCAATTTAGTCCCTGGAGTTTCACTTTTTGGCAGATTTGGTCCCTGGTGGGACATTTTTGAAAGAAAAATCATTTTTGGCCTTTGGAATTCACATGTGTCACTTTTAATCCTTAGATGAAAATTTTGAGAAAATTACATGTTTAGTCCCCACAGTTTGAAAATTAACACATTTGGTCCCCGGGAATTTTAAAAGTGGAATTTGGCCCTTGTGTTTTTGGTACTTGGCAAGAATAGTCCTTATTATAAGATTGGTAACTTGGCAGGATCAGCCCCTAAGTTTTCGGTAATTACAAAATTGGTCCTTGAGTTTTGCTAAATACAATACCAAACGGACCCTTGAAGTTATTATAACCCAACAAACCACCCCAAAACCAACCTGATCCACCAAACACTTACCCAAGCCCAAACCCCCACAGCCCAGTCCACTCCCCCGTTTTAAATAAATAACCAGGGTCAAACATACGTTGACCATATCCCTCTCACACACCCACTTGGCTGCAACATCCCTTCCACACTCCATCTCCCCCCTCCTCCAGCTCACCTTAACCATCCCTTGTACCCTCCACCTCACTAATACTTCCAAACCTCAATTAATTCCCACAATTTGCTCCAAGTAATCCACACCCTGCCAAATCCAATTTTCCCGCCAAAACCAACTTTAAAGGCTGAGATGATTTCAAGCCATCCAACGGCTCCAATTGATGGTAGGAAAGTCAAAGATGGACTCTAGGGCATATTTAAGTGAAGAAAAAAGGAATGAGAAGGCAGTTAGTTAATTTTTTAGATATACTTTAGCTTTAGTCATGTTTTTCATGTAATTTTCATTCTTAGTATTTGTTTTAAGCTTAAAATTGTAATATTAAGATTTCTTAATGTAACAGAATCTATTTCAAGTCAGTGAATTAGTTCAAGCTTTTGTGATTTACAAAGTTGCAATTTTCATTTGAAAAATCTCATTTTCATCTGTGATATCATCAAAGTTGTTGTTTGAATAGTTATTTTGATTCACAAAAGTTATTTATAAGCTTGCATAAGCTCAGCAAGGTTTAAACAAGTTTTAGCTCAAAAATCAAATAAAAGTCAACAAAAGTCAATGCTAGTAGTTTGTGAACAAAGTGGGGTAAACAGAGGTGGTTATATGTTGCAGAGGTGTTTTGAGCCTATCTAAAGATAGGCTTGGGTTGGATATTCACCTATGTCACAACTCACCATTTCAGGTCATTTCCCGAACTTTGGAAAAACACTATTCATCAAACACTATTCATCAAAACACTATTCATCAGTTTACTATTCATCATTTTTTGTGTCAGTTTGACATTCTGAGAAACATTTGAAAATTTTACTATTCACTAAACACTATTCATTGCCGGAAAAGTTTTCACTATTCACTTGCATTACACATTTCATCGTAAATTTAGTTTACGGGTATTCAAATTCGCGTAACCGTATTGGTTCAGGTGCGAATTCATTTCATTAGTGCTAAGGACACTGCATACGGACTGGAGATAGTCTGCATATCATCATTACAGCATTTTCATGTTATACCACTCTCAGGATTTTCAAATTTATATATTTGATATATTTAACGTTTTTACGTATAAGTATTTATAGTAAACGTTAACACCCGGTTTATACACGACGAATATATCTAAATATTCCCACAATGGTCCCGACATATTTTTATATCCATTATAACATTATAAAAGTTATAACATTCAGTTACCCAGTATTTTGGAAATTTATTTTATTTATAACGTACGCTTATGAATATAACGACGGTTTTCGTGAAAACTAAACAATAATCACCCGATCACTCAGTAATTGTACCCAACATATTTTCAACATATTTTTATCATTATTATGACTTTATTTTGTCCCGGTTAACTTCGTGAACATTTATTTCTATTAAACCCGGTACCCGATTTTAACAAATAACACAAACTAGCACCTAAACTACACAAGATTTCTAATTAAATCACAAGTACCCCTACCCCCCCTCTTGCTCTTTGAAACCAGCCCTCAAAGTCCTCTCCTAGGCAAAATGAACCAAGTTTACTAACCTTATGCATTTATGTGACAATATAATACATTATACTTGACCAAAATATCTAAAAACCTAATATAACCTACACTTATATAATTTTTGGATCAAAAGTTCATTTCTCCTCATCATCTCCATCAAAACCACAACCATAATCCAAATCCATGATCAAGTGAAGGTTTTCAAAAGTTTAAAGCACCAAAGTTGTTCATTTTGTGGTTCTAATCAAGAATATTGCATCAAACACACAAGAAAATCCAAGGTTTCTAATCATTCAATCACCTCATATTTCAAAGTGAGTATACAAATTTATTTTCAAGTTTTCTTCTAATTAACACTTATATCTCATGGTAATCATGCTAAATTTCATGCTCATACTAGTTATACCACTTTATTTTTGAAGACTTTTGAAACATACAAACCCTAGATTGTGATTTAGGTGTTCCCTTGTTAGATTAACTTGATTTCTAGTCATTAGGAACCCATGGCACCCTAAGAAGGTGTATGGTAGGATTAGATTAGTTTTGTGAAGTTTGCAAGAGTTTTGGTTGAGGTTGGAACTAGTTTTGAACCTTTGAAATAGATTTCTAACAAGTTTATAAACATGCTGTCCCATTTTGTTATTTTCTGGAAAATCAGTAAACACAAAGGAAACTTTGGCAAAATTTTTAGAAAATACTTTCAAAAACGAATCCGTAGGCGAAAGAACGGATTAAAAAGAGTTTATAACGAAGAAGTTATGATTTTTGCAAGTTTATTGACGAAAACTATTTTTGTACATGCCCAAGTATTACAAATTCCATACATTGCTTAAGTTGCCTTACTACCATTTCATAACAAGTCCCCTTTCAATATCATGGACCGTTAATTTTAGTACTAAGCGAGAGTGAGTGAATAGATCTATTGAGGGTGACGCCTCCATTCGTGTTTGGGTTGCTCCAACGGGACGAATGCATTTCATGTCTTATCAAGTGAGTGCCTGGTAGACACTCTATTGGGGCATTACAAAGTCTAGCTTCGGGGTCATGAGCTTAAGAGACAATGTAGCATTTTTGACATTTATGTCGGTTCACTTTATACTTGTGGCTATTGTACATACGAAAATTACTTATGGGATTACGATACTTTTCCACTACTATTACTACTGAATTACGATGCCTTTGCATCAGCCTTACCACTGAATTACAATGCTTTTGCATCAAACTTATTACATTTGGCAGTGGGTTGTAAACACACAGGTTACAAGTCTCTTATGGCGGGACTTGGAACTGAGTGGATTTACGATGCCTTTGCTGGGAAATCTTCATTTCAATGCATTACATTCTTTTTCACAAGACTCTATGAACTCACCAACCATTGTGTTGACACTTTAGCATGTATTTTCAGGTTTTAAGCAATGGCACGCTACAGGAGGTTTTGGCAGGGCAGGGCATGGTCATAGAAGACTCTGATTTAATCATTTG
Source organism: Artemisia argyi (assembly GCA_030686995.1). NCBI lineage: Eukaryota > Viridiplantae > Streptophyta > Magnoliopsida > Asterales > Asteraceae > Artemisia > Artemisia argyi. Next base: position 144,768,962 of record CM060689.1, read on the forward strand.
GGGACCGTTTTTAACTATTTTAATGGCCTACTTCCGCATTACTTTTAACAATGTAAAATCAACATTTTGATTTAACTATTTTATTCTAAATGATTCAAGTGCAAACTATTTTTGAACTAGTGTTGTAATACCAATTGAGTTACACCCCTGCTACATGTATGCTTCCGGTGGACCCGATTTTGGGGTGTGACATATTGGTACCAGAGCTTTGGCTATAGCGAACTAAGTGTTTTTAAAACCTAGACTATAGCTACTTTTACGAAAACTTAACCCTATGACCGTCATGTGCCTGCCTGCCAAGCTGAAGCCTCATTTGTGGTTAGTTGCTAACATAGGTGATGAGATTTATGTCTCATTATCTGATATATATTATATTCATTTATTATAGTTGATTACTATAATTGTCTTTCATATAAGCATGTTCACGTATCATATATGTCACCGCATTATGTTTTTCCTTGCATAGTTTCATCATTTGACCTTAAGTTTGGTCACCTGCCTTAGTCTTTCAGAATGTCTTGGTATTTGTGAAGGACATAGTCTTAGTATGACTGAGCTGAGTATTTCAAAATTCATGGAACCTCGGTGGGATATAGACTGGTCATCTATATTCAACCCGGGATAGTGAGATATAGGCTGACCACCTATGTCTGACTCAGAGATGAATTTTGCAACACTGAGAATAGTTATAATAAAATTTTGTCTGGAATAAATTCTCAACTCATTTTCCAAATGTTTCATGCATGTGTGTGTATACTCTCGTTGTCAGAACATTCATACTTTTCATCACCTCGTGAACCGCCGCTTGGAAGCATGTCAATTGGTCATTTCATCTCATGAACATTCACGTCTATGCATGATACACTTACATCACGGTATTTTCTTTTATTACAATATCATTTTGTCGCAGTTGTCACAGTCTCTTCCCTTCTCACCATCACTATCATTACCTTTCCCCATCCCCATATATATATAAGGAATTATCTGACACTTTATGGATTCCTATGTCACTCATCCCTCACTACCACCAATATTGTTAAGTGGATATTATCAATGACCTCCCTAGGAAAGATTTTCCATACCATCTATAAGGAGAATCTCTCGGTACATTAAGACCATTCAAAACTCAACAGAAATCTCAGGATATCACAAAACCATTCGAAACACTATCATTGGCCTGATCACCAAAAATTCCATCATCTAGAAAGTATTGGCTTGACTGAATTACAGGATTATTTTAGATACTATTACTCACAAAACAACACCATAGAGATAAATCCAATCTCCTAACCAAGACTGTAGAACATTCAATTGAACATGGACTCACCAATAGACTTTATTCAAACATAGGGAGATATGCTCAGAGCATGAGTGATTGACTCTAGAAATGGTTGGACTAACCAATTACCATAAATCAAATTCAGTTGCAACTATAGTTATCGCGCGAACTTAGAGACTACACCATTTGAGGCACTCTATGGTCGAAGTGTCAACATTCATTGACGGATCAAAATTTAGAAAAGCCCAACTCACTAGTCCAGTAAGTATTCATGAAATAACCAGGAACTTCCTACAAATCAAGAATCAGTTACAAGTTCGATAAAGTTGTAAACCATTAAAACTTCAAGTTGGTAAGCAGAGTTATACAGAAAGTTCTGCCTAGGAAAGGCATGATACCATTCAGAAAACTTGGAAAGTTAAACCCGAGATATACACTGGACCATGTAATATTTCAAACAGAGTAGGCCTAGTGGTCGTCAGACTTGAGCCTTGTTAGAGAACAACAGCAACAGGATTACACAACCACGTATTATCAGCTTTTCAGAATTGTCACCCATAATCCCATTTGGAAAGGAATCCAACCCAAAGTCAAACATAAACCTTGCAGGAGAACAAGTAGAAATCATGGACCGTGTGGTCAAACAGTAGAAGCAGAGTCGAATTCCTATCGTTAGAGTTCGCTGGAATTCTAGAATATCATCACCTTTTCACCAATATGTTTTCAGAGACCAACATAAACTGAACTTCGGGACGAAGTTCCTTTTAGAGGGGAAGACTGTCACAACTCACCATTTCAGGTCATTTCAGGTCATTTCCCGAACTTTGGAAAAACACTATTCATCAAACACTATTCATCAAAACACTATTCATCAGTTTACTATTCATCATTTTTTGTGTCAGTTTGACATTCTGAGAAACATTTGAAAATTTTACTATTCACTAAACACTATTCATTGCCGGAAAAGTTTTCACTATTCACTTGCATTACACATTTCATCGTAAATTTAGTTTACGGGTATTCAAATTCGCGTAACCGTATTGGTTCAGGTGCGAATTCATTTCATTAGTGCTAAGGACACTGCATACGGACTGGAGATAGTCTGCATATCATCATTACAGCATTTTCATGTTATACCACTCTCAGGATTTTCAAATTTATATATTTGATATATTTAACGTTTTTACGTATAAGTATTTATAGTAAACGTTAACACCCGGTTTATACACGACGAATATATCTAAATATTCCCACAATGGTCCCGACATATTTTTATATCCATTATAACATTATAAAAGTTATAACATTCAGTTACCCAGTATTTTGGAAATTTATTTTATTTATAACGTACGCTTATGAATATAACGACGGTTTTCGTGAAAACTAAACAATAATCACCCGATCACTCAGTAATTGTACCCAACATATTTTCAACATATTTTTATCATTATTATGACTTTATTTTGTCCCGGTTAACTTCGTGAACATTTATTTCTATTAAACCCGGTACCCGATTTTAACAAATAACACAAACTAGCACCTAAACTACACAAGATTTCTAATTAAATCACAAGTACCCCTACCCCCCCTCTTGCTCTTTGAAACCAGCCCTCAAAGTCCTCTCCTAGGCAAAATGAACCAAGTTTACTAACCTTATGCATTTATGTGACAATATAATACATTATACTTGACCAAAATATCTAAAAACCTAATATAACCTACACTTATATAATTTTTGGATCAAAAGTTCATTTCTCCTCATCATCTCCATCAAAACCACAACCATAATCCAAATCCATGATCAAGTGAAGGTTTTCAAAAGTTTAAAGCACCAAAGTTGTTCATTTTGTGGTTCTAATCAAGAATATTGCATCAAACACACAAGAAAATCCAAGGTTTCTAATCATTCAATCACCTCATATTTCAAAGTGAGTATACAAATTTATTTTCAAGTTTTCTTCTAATTAACACTTATATCTCATGGTAATCATGCTAAATTTCATGCTCATACTAGTTATACCACTTTATTTTTGAAGACTTTTGAAACATACAAACCCTAGATTGTGATTTAGGTGTTCCCTTGTTAGATTAACTTGATTTCTAGTCATTAGGAACCCATGGCACCCTAAGAAGGTGTATGGTAGGATTAGATTAGTTTTGTGAAGTTTGCAAGAGTTTTGGTTGAGGTTGGAACTAGTTTTGAACCTTTGAAATAGATTTCTAACAAGTTTATAAACATGCTGTCCCATTTTGTTATTTTCTGGAAAATCAGTAAACACAAAGGAAACTTTGGCAAAATTTTTAGAAAATACTTTCAAAAACGAATCCGTAGGCGAAAGAACGGATTAAAAAGAGTTTATAACGAAGAAGTTATGATTTTTGCAAGTTTATTGACGAAAACTATTTTTGTACATGCCCAAGTATTACAAATTCCATACATTGCTTAAGTTGCCTTACTACCATTTCATAACAAGTCCCCTTTCAATATCATGGACCGTTAATTTTAGTACTAAGCGAGAGTGAGTGAATAGATCTATTGAGGGTGACGCCTCCATTCGTGTTTGGGTTGCTCCAACGGGACGAATGCATTTCATGTCTTATCAAGTGAGTGCCTGGTAGACACTCTATTGGGGCATTACAAAGTCTAGCTTCGGGGTCATGAGCTTAAGAGACAATGTAGCATTTTTGACATTTATGTCGGTTCACTTTATACTTGTGGCTATTGTACATACGAAAATTACTTATGGGATTACGATACTTTTCCACTACTATTACTACTGAATTACGATGCCTTTGCATCAGCCTTACCACTGAATTACAATGCTTTTGCATCAAACTTATTACATTTGGCAGTGGGTTGTAAACACACAGGTTACAAGTCTCTTATGGCGGGACTTGGAACTGAGTGGATTTACGATGCCTTTGCTGGGAAATCTTCATTTCAATGCATTACATTCTTTTTCACAAGACTCTATGAACTCACCAACCATTGTGTTGACACTTTAGCATGTATTTTCAGGTTTTAAGCAATGGCACGCTACAGGAGGTTTTGGCAGGGCAGGGCATGGTCATAGAAGACTCTGATTTAATCATTTGGGGACCGTTTTTAACTATTTTAATGGCCTACTTCCGCATTACTTTTAACAATGTAAAATCAATATTTTGATTTAACTATTTTATTCTAAATGATTCAAGTGCAAACTATTTTTGAACTAGTGTTGTAATACCAATTGAGTTACACCCCTGCTACATGTATGCTTCCGGTGGACCCGATTTTGGGGGTGTGACAACCTATTTCAGTTGGGTTCTTAAAATTGTAAGTTCCATTTTGTGATCTCAAATCTCATGGCTGCACTTTATAGCTTGTTACTGTATGATTCTACATCCTGAAGAAGTAGTTGTTTTTAGTGTGATTTCTTGGCTTATTTGGTGTTACATTCAATGATATGAGTTAGTTTGATCACTAGGTTAGAATGTTTTAGCTTAAAACTCAGAATTTTAGTATAACAAGTTCATTAAAGGGGTGTTTGGATTTAGCTTTAAACTAGTGTTAAAGTTGTTATTTTGAGTCAAAATCACTTAGTTCAAATTTCTTAAGTATAACACAGTCCAATTGGATCATCTCCTTGGCCACTTATGTTCAAAAAGTCAAAAGGACCCCTTGATCCCCTTTAGCAGTTAACTGTTAGGTTTTGGTGCCCCTAATATCATCATATCTCTATATAAGTTGGTTATGCAGCCTAATTTATCCCACTAATAACTTATTACAACTTATTTAGTTAGTAGGATCCATTAGAAATTCATGAAAGTCAATTTAGAAGTAAAAAGCAAAAAGTCAAAGTCTTAGTTACTCAGATTTTACAAAACTTGCAAGATTTTTGTAGATTTTTGTGATGTGATTTAGACCTTGAAACTTTTAGGTTTAGTAACCCCCAGTTAGTCTTCAAGTTCCCACCTTCCTTTGATTTTTGCCATTTTTTCTGTGGGGTCCACCTTCACCTAAACAAAGCTGCAGGGGGCATCACTCCCCTGCTGCAGCAGACCTCAGTCCACCACCACCACTTTGGTGGTGGTTTCTGGCCACCACAGTGGTCCCACAGGCCCCAACTTTGGTTCTTTGAATCCCCCTCTTGGCCCTCTTCAAGTTTTGAGTAGTACTTTGAGCTTATGACCTCTGGGACCCACCTGAATTAACCACAAAAGTTTGTCCCATTTTCAGTTAAGTATCAAGACAAACATGTGCTTATTGTGACTTATTGGCTTATCCAATGGTCCCCATGTGCTTTTTCTAGCTTAAACTTGTTCATAATACTCAATTGAACCAGAATCACCCATAGTGGGTCCCACTTAAGCTCATTTGAGCTTATTTGCTTATTTGGTCAACAATAGTCAACTGTGCAAGCTTATTGCTTGCATTTGGCTTATTTTTAAGCTTTGGAATTTTTTTTCACAAAAGTTTTATGTTTTAAGTATTTTTAGAGTTTTGTAAAAGAAAATCCAGAAAAATCAAATTTAATTATAAGTGATAGTTTCTATTTAATGTAATTTAAATTTTAATTTTCATTTTTAGATTTTTGTTAAGCACTTAGCATTTTTATATTTTTATTAATTATCTTTTATATTAAAGTAATTTTAGTAAATTTCTTAGATTTTTATTTTGTCATTTAGTATTTATTAGATTAAATATTAATTTAATTAATAATTAATCAATAATTAAGTTTTAAATAGCATAATTATTTTTTATAAAGTGAGACCCAGTTTTTATATTTTTCCTAGCTTTTATATAATATAATATAATTTTAAGAATTTTTACTGTTCATTTTCTATTTTTATAATTTAAATAGTTTAATTAGTAATTAATTAATATTTAATATAATAATTAGTTAAATAATGTAAAAACTTATAAAATAAACTTTTTATAATTTTTTAGGATTCCTGTGATGGTTAATTAGATTTGTAAAATTTTTCTTAATTTTCTAAGTTAGTTTGTTATTTTTAATAATTTAAATTAATTAAAATTAGTTAAGTAATTAATAATTAGTAATTAATTAATAATAAATAATTAAATAGTGTAAAAAGTTATTTTCTTTTTCTAAAAATTTTCTTTTATCCTTAGGTTTGTAAAAAAGTCATTTTCACCCCCTGGGGGTTTTCAGATTTCAGTTTTCACTTTTTATTCCGTACGTTCGCGTAAATTTAAACTGAACGTACACGTTTTTAGGTTTGAAACGTTTCTAGTTTTTCTACTTTTCCAGTCTTGTTCATATAGCTTATTTAAGCTATTTCCTTATAGATTCCTTAGTTTAATCAATCTCAAACCCTTTCCTGTCCAAATTCATCCGATCACAAACCCGTTTGATTACCATCCACACCTCGTCGGGACATAACGACCCGGGGAAACCCTATATTTCGCGGAGCATTGAACCTAAGGAGTTTGACTATATTGACCACATCTATGGTTGACTTTAGTTGACTGCTTTTGCCTCAATCAATTACTTTAGGCGGGGCGTTATGGTTGACAACACCACACCACACGAGTGCGAAGGTGATGTTTTGATGTTGGTTCGGTGAAATTCTTCGCCTAGTGAAAAACAAGGAGAAAAGTAGGAGCGGTCCAAATGTAACTGTTAGAGCATTTAAACAAAAATTATTTTATTTAAAATTTTATCATTATCCCTTTATTATTATTTTTTTTCCTCACGCATTCAAATATCATCCTTATCTCATTATCCCCAAACAATACAATAATAAATATTTGTAATTTCTTGTTACCCAAGTGAATTCAGAATCGTTCTTGTTTATTTCTTCTAACGAAAAAGAAGTTAAGAGAACTTTGAATTTATCAAATGTGCTTCGTTGTATGATAAGAACAAAAAGGTAAAAACTCACAAATTACAAGAAATGTCATACATAGAGATCGTTATGGTGCTCATGATCGTTTAGTGGTTGCTTACTTTCGCAAAACTCAATGTATGACGAAGATATCCGAAAGAGGTTCTGAATGAGTCAGAAACTATTCAGAAGCATAGTTGAAGATGTAACTAATCATTATGATTTTTTTTCGTAAAATATCGATTGTAGGAGAAGATTGGGGGTTTTCTCATTGATGAAGTGTACCTCGACAATTCATCAATTGACATACGGATTGAATTCTGATGCCTTAGATGAATATTTGCAATTGTGTGAAAAAACTTCTCGTGATTCTCTTCGATATTTTTGTAACTCCATTATAGAAATATATGGTGACGAGTATATATAAAAACCTATTTACACCAATGTGGAAAAGCTTTATCGATTTTACGAAGAAAAGTACGGGTTCCCAAGAATGTTAGGAAGCTTTGATTGTACGGGTTGGGAGTGAGCTAATCGTCCAACTACGTATTGTCGACTTTGTAGTCAATATTGTAGACGTGATTATGAACCGAACATTGAGACTTTGACATATGCGGTCAATATTGCAGAATTTGACATAAATAATAAGATTCTTAGTAGGTTGTCACTAAAAGCTTATTAAGAAACTTACAAGCTAAATTCATAATCGATATCTGACATTAACGAATTGAGACTTTGACACATGTAACATTGCCATTATAAAATTCATGGGGTTCGAAATTTATGGTTTGCTCTTTAGCAACCATATATGTTCTCACCTATGACCACGTGAATCTTGATTAAAGTTACCGCTAAAATTTAATACCCAACCGCATACTATGTAATTTGTTATGGAAATGAAAGGACGAGCGACAAAATTTGAAGACATTTAAAAAATTTCATGCAGTAAATAAGCTTAAATAATGGTTACACAGTTAATGGGATAAGAGGTGATATAAATACCACAACAAATGATATGCACACTACAAATCACATTTGTAATGAATATGATACAACACCACATATACGTGTACATATACATGTTTATAGTGTGCACTGTGCACAACACTTATTATTATTATACAGTACCTACACAAAATGAAATATATTACTGTACCAATAAACTATATTACACACATGTATATTTTAAAAAACAAGATATCCAGTACTGCTACATGTTGACAAACGCAACCAATATATCTTTTTAGATACCGAATAAAAGTTATTTCAAATAATTGATTCACTGGGAAAATCACAAATAATGCAATGAGTTGAAGCAACACCAAAAAGTCAAAAATAGCCTAATCAAAAGGATGTATCATCAAATGATGTTATTATCCATAAGAGCATGTGGTAAGGTAGATGTGGGTTAAGTCTTAACGCACTGTCACGTCAGCGCCACGTCAGCTTTTCCCTTTTAACCTTCACTCTTGACTTTTCACCCCGATAACATAACTCACCTATAACTCACCTTAACTCACATACACTCCAAATATTTTCAATTTCAACCTCAAATTTTAACAAACACTTCATTTATTTAAAACATAACATTAATTAAAACACAACATTACATTACGTTACGAACTTAAAAAATAAAAATAAAAATAACGATACTAAAAAAAAATACGAAATCAATAAAACACTACATCACATAATTATTCATAATTGACGCGGAGGCAACCCAAGTTTCATGGCGATTCGATCCTTTTCCGCATTAACGAATGCCACCCAATATGGATCTTTGCCGGTGGTGTCGAGCATCAAAAATTCTAGCTCTTTCATCCTTTGTTGTGCGGCTTGATTTTCGGCTGTCGCCTGATACGCCCTACTCGCCTCTTCACGTTTCGACCTTAACTCTGCGTGCAACATATCCGCAAAAGCTAACGAAGAAATAGACTCACCGGTACTAGCCGTGGCTCCGGTGCTTGTCGTGGCCTCGGATTTTTGTTTCTTGGCGGCCCTTTTTTTGCCAATGGGCCATGGTTCTTCGTCATGACCAAACAAAGACTCATTTGTTTGGCTTGGGACGTCGCTGGTTAAATCAACCGCTTTCGGCGCGTCCCATTTTAGATGTTTGCGCAACACCGTCCAAGCGTCTTCATTGACGAACAACGGGTTTTTTTTGACGATAGAGTTGGTGAGCACGTGTTAGGACATCCACTTCACTTTCTCCACTCTTTATCTCGCGTTGCGCCTTTTTGTAAAAAGCGTTGAACTTAGTACAATCACGGTTCAACGTTTTCCACTTAGATTGTAGCATATCTTTGTTGCGGTCTTTTGGACTTAATCTATTGAACTCGTGTCGTATACGTTGCCATAACATATCCTTGGTTTGTGAAATCCCCAACATCGAATCCTCTGAACACGCAACCCAACACTCGGCAAACAACTTTTCCTCACTTGGCGTCCAACGTTCCACTTCCCATTTTCCAGCAGCTACATCCTCGTCTTCAACGGGTTCTTTGGATTTTTTTGCCTTACGTTTTCGACGACTTTTTGGTTTTTGAGGAGAGGTCGGTGTTTCCGGAACTTCATATGTTTCCGTTTGGGAATGTTGTGAGTTTTGGGAGAATTGAAGATTTTGGAAATTGTAATTTAAGTCGCTTTGTTGACTTTCGGTCCAATATTGGGAATCTTGTGGGTTACCCCACATCGGTGGTGCCGAACCGTCGTTTGGATTTGAGGAAGAACCCGCGTATGGGTGATTTCACCCACCACCGAGAAGATTCGTAAACGAGTTGTTGTTGTCACCCGACATTATTATTATTTTTTTGCTAATAGAAGAGTATTGTAGATGAAAATAGTTGTGAAAGTGTGAAAAAATATTATGGGAGTGAAGGGGTATTTATAGTTGTAATAAAATGGGTTTGAAAAAAGTTTTTTTTTGAAGACTTATAACCGTTACAAACGGTCTAATTTTATAGGGGTGGAAATGATTTTTTTTTTAAACAACTAGCCGTTGGAGGACAAAAAGGTTTTTGTTTTTATTTTTTTTCAGCAAGTTAACGCACGTTAAGTGCTTGCCCGAGTGAGTTAACGCAGGTCTTGCCTTTGGGGGCCGATAAGGTAACGCACCACATTAAGGTGGTGCGTTAAGGGTTAACGCAGGGTACTGCGTTACCTTACCGCTTGGTCTAACGAAACTCATAATATAATAACTTAGATAACCTAGTTTTATTTAAATTTTCATACAAAGTATCAGATAGTCTAAAAAGGTGCGGCTTTGATTTTAAGTTCAAACTCCATAAGCGACAATTTTGAAGGCAGCGTTGCAGTGTTTATTTGCCTAATACCCCGGCAGAAGCCTCTTTGTGAGACCGAGAAATCGTTTTCGAGCACTTATTTCTCCATAGCAGATGTTTGTAGGGTCAGGTAAAAAGTAAAATATGATATTTGTTTTATCTCGATCTTTTTTATGTCATTGATTATGCAACTTTTAAAGAAGAATATTGTTTTATACACTAATATTTTTGATCGTAACACTTTACTGTGTGCATTACATACTTATACAATGTTTACAATATGCTTTGACTGATTATACAATTAAGTGTCTCAATAAAAAAGAGATATACTAATCACCTCTTTTTAAAGAAAGACTGCTTCTCGTCCAAAATAATCACCTTTCTAGGATGTGTCTAACCAAATCATTTTATTTATATAATTTTAACAAGAATGTAAAGCGAGTGGAAGCAAGATTGAACACCACAAAGTTGGAGGTCGACTTGTTTCTATCAGTACCAAAATTTGAATATCCAACGTTAAATACATCATGAAAGTCATTTTCAAAAGTAACAAACCGATCTAGTCAAAGTGAAGGTCAAACCAACACCACAAAAACAGACAGAAACAAATATACTTTCTTTTCTGTCAACTGCAACACCTTACAAAAAAACAATACAAAACCACTTCCCTCCCACTACCATAATCCCACACTCACAAAATGATTCCCTGACTCACACATTTTATATAAAAAAAATTCAACCACATTTTATAACAAATTCAAAAAACTTACTAACAGACAATGCCGGAGCTACGACGCCTCCGATCAAGCTACGGCGGTGGCTCCGGTGGCAGCTCTGAGACAACTTTTAGTGTTTTATCTTCTTCAGGCTCAGTTAGCGTTGATCGGTGTTCATCTGTTGCTGCTTCTGATGATCATCATGACAATCTGGTATTATTATTATTATTATTATTCTATACTTATAACTATAAGCTTGTGATTATGTAATTGAAATGTAATGTGATGAATTTGAATGTGCATGTGTCAATTAGACTGATGATTAGTTGTTAATGCCAGAATTAGGTTTAAATTTGGTAATATTTTTTACTAGTAATATGTGAACGATTTGGTGTAAGAAAAGTATAGGGATGATTCAAGCTTCATAGCCGTGTTGTTTAAATTACTAGAAGAGTATCCGCGTATAACGACGGTGTATAGCGGCAATAATTATACTTAGAAACTTGTGGTTTTGGTGTGACCCTTGATGCAACACTTACGTGTTTAATTTGTAGTCATTGCGAGAAAAAAATGTTTATATATGGGTTATAAACGAAAAATGATAAAAGTTTGAGAATTAAATAATATTTAAACTATTAATTTAGTGGTGGATGTTGTTACCATTTTTAAGTTTTAAGAAAAATTATTCTTGTGAACAAGATATATATTAGGTTGATTTTGTTGTATGGATGAGCAAAAGAACCAAAGAATCGAAACCGGACCAGGAACCGGACCGGAACCATGAAAAACCGAATCAGGACCAGAACCAATGGTTCCAAGTTCTGGTTCTTGATTTTGAGATTTTTTGGTTCATGGGTCGGTTCGGATCAGTTCCACCGGTTCTCGGTTCTGGAACCAAATATCCAAAATATGTAATTTTTTTACTTCTTAGCAAAATATTAATCAAATCCTACGTATCATAAAAAAAAAAGAAAAGAAAAAACCCTACTAGCCATCAAGCGAAACACTCTAAACCCTAATCTTTAATTTACTAAAACATCCACAAATCAATAATTAATCTAAACCTAATAACATTCCAAGATCATTCATCATAATCTTTAATTTACTTGACCCTTATAGAACTCGCTTGTCAACACCGATTGTTGAAGCTTTGATTTGCTCCCAAGATTGGGTGAGAAAGTCAAGAACGCAAATTAATTGGGATGATGTTGAAATCTTATTAAAGACGATGAGATTGTCAAGAAGGATATAGAAGAACAATTAGAGAAACTAACCAGAAGAGACAAAAAGAAACAAACTGTGGAACTCTAAACGGTTTTAGTTATTTTGATAGACAAAATTTTAAGTTATTTTATTTTGTTTTTTGGATTGTTATGCATTATTGTTTTGTTAAAAATATGACAAGTGAAAGTAAGTATATAATGATTGATTATTTGAGTCTATGGTTTAGTTGTTAATTGTTATTTGCTTAAATGTAAATGGTTGCAAGTTCTTAAAAAGTTTAATTTTTTGTGTTATTTTATTAGCTTAATAGAAAAGCGGTTCCTATACGGATAGATCCAAAAAAACCGGAACCGGAACCAAAAACTATATTTTATTGATGTTTAGTAATGTAGATGATTTGGTATTGGGTTATTAGCACGAAAAGTCATCATACTTGCCACTTTTTGTCATTGTGTGTATTGTACTTTTTTTATTTTTATTTATTTATTTATTTATTTTTGACACTAACCTTTTGAAATCGTGTTATTGTGTGTATTTTGTGACCATTTTACCGTAACTTTTTTTCAAAATTTGAAGGGTAAAATGGTCATTTTACATGACAAAATAGTCACAAAATACACGTAATAATAAAAAAAAAAAAAAAAAAAAAAAGGTTGGTGTCAAAATTGAAAAAAAAAAAAAAAAAAAAGTACGCTACATACAATGACAAAGAGTGGCAAGTATATAACTTAGGGATATAGCCTGAATTTGTCTTGTTTGAAAATGTTGTTAATGCGAGATGATATAAGCCCGGAGTAATCTTTTGTTGTAATTAGGTGAATGATTTGGTATTATAAATATAAACCCTAGGATGATTTTAAGCTCAAGTTCCTCTTCTTAGAAATGGTGTTGATGAGAGAATCACGTTGAAACGACTTTTTTGTAGTTAAGTTAATTATTTGGTATTAGAAATTATAGGGATCTTGAGTTCGTCTACTCTGAAAGTACCAAAAGGTTACGCATGTTAAATTTAGCATGATTTGATTGTTTTGTAAGTATGTAAATGATGTGGTACTAGAAAACCTAAATATGATTCTGACTCAGTTTCGTATTGTTCGATAACTTGCACTGCTTGTGCATGTGAATTAGCTTGATTTGATTGATGTTGAGTGAATTTTTGTTTGTTTGTAGTAATGTGGATGATTTGGTATTAGAAAATGTAGAGATGATTCTATTAAATTTCGTGTTGCTTTAAACGTGTTGTGATTTGATACAGCAATGGTCATCAGCACGGGGTGTAGATCTAGATCCAAAAAAGAATTTTAATGGAGGTCCCTACCTAATTCAAAAAAAGTTGGAAAAAGCAGAAGGTATAATGTGACCTTCCTAATTCTTGTTGTATTATTTAACGATGATTTAAAGGCTAAAAGCTTTTGAGCTGTAAAGAAATTCAAATGTGTTTCTGAATTTTGAATTAAATGCAGTAGCTATAAAAGAATACAGTGATACAGAGACAGATGGGGAGAATCAATCTCTATTTTCGGCAAGAAGCTCATTCTCACATACTAATAAAGGTAGCAGTTGGATTTTGATTATAACATGGTTTTAAGTTGTCATGGTTACTTTATGCTTACTATAATAGTCAATTAGTTGGTTATCTGGTAGCTAATGTGATTCTATCCTTTTATTAGAAGGCCAATATCGAAAGTCAAGATCTGAAATTCTACTAAGGAAGTCTGATCGAAGAAGACCTGCATCGCTGGATTTGAACAATCAAGCAATGAATGTCACTAGCTCTTCCCCAAGATTAGGTGCTGCTATGAAAAGCTCGGGTTCATCCGGGAGAAATGGTATGTTTCCAAGCCCAGGAACGCCAAATTATCGTTCCACGAGCTTTGGGGTTCAGAAAGGCTGGAGTTCAGAACGTGTTCCTTTGCATACAAATGCTAACCGGGTTACAAATGTGCCTTATAATAATGGAAAGAATTTGCCCTCCAAATGGGAAGACGCTGAGAGATGGATAATTAGTCCAGCTGTAGGAGATGGTGCTATAAAGCCTTTGGTGAAACAACCCCAAAAGCGACCCAAGGCAAAAAGTGGGCCGCTTGGGCCTTTGGGGTCGGCCTACTACTCTATGTATTCTCCTGCAATGTCTAGTATCGAAGGAGGGAATGCCAGGAATTTTGTCACTGAGTCATCATTTTCAACTGGAGTAAATGGGGATAACAGCTCAATGATTCAATACCAGGACGGGGTTTACAGCAATGGGAACTTCCATTTACTGATGGATTCGTCCATTGCAAGGTCAAGCAGTGTACATGGTTGTTCTGAACTGCTGAGTCAGTCATTGTTGCGGATTACTCAAGGTAAATCAGTACCTCCTCTTGCTTCATTCAATTTTAGAAAACCATAAAATTAACAAATATAGTCTCTTTATCTTAGTTTCATAGTTTTTGCGTATGTAATGACATGTATTTCTTGTGAGGTCAAATCTGTGGTTTTATTTTGATGCCTTACGTGAACAGGCGAATTGACTACTATTCATAGACCTGTAGCACAATCCTGGTATATATTTCAGTGGTTAGCAGCATCCTCACATTATTAATTTCAAATTATAGTTTTTTTCAGAAGCTAAGTGGTAATGCCAATGTTCGTTAAATAATTGGCTGCGTTAGAGGCTTAATTGTTGGGGTATGCATAAATATCAGGTCAAAGTGGCTTCTCCTAAGTTGCAACAATTTTTCCAACCTCAAGTACTCTGCTGGACTTAACAAACTAGATTACGTAAATATAAGATCATAATGCTTACACTGTAAAGGTTCTGTTCAATTTTTTTGTTACATAGCCTTGTTCTAGAATCTGGCGCTCCGATAGAAGCAGGTAGACATAAACCGTGAATGACACTGTAGCTACAAACAAAATTCTCTTTGCTTCTCTGTTGCTATTTCACAGATGCCTGATCTGGTGTGTAGACATCTATGGTTATATTGTTATAATTGCGAGTATAATTGGCTTTTCATCACCATACAGATGATAACATTGGTGGTTTTATGGATGCTGCCACCGACATTTCTCGTGATGTCTCAAGGAGGGATATGGCAACCCAAATGAGCCCGGACAGTAGTCCTGCCTCACCGCCAAGGAGGAGCGCGAGGAGGACCTCTAGTTTTGTAACAAGCTCCATACCAGCCGTAACTGATTTGCAGCATGTGCCTTCTTCTAAAGCAGATATCAGGGATGTACAGGTTGATGATCGGGTCACTTTGACTAGATACTCTAACAAAAATAAAGCTCAAATTCCAAGTAATGGGTCACGCATTGTGGATGACTGGAAAAACGAAGGCTCAGATGTTCAGTCTGCAGATTTGGAAGCTTCAGAGATCAAAAAGAGCCTCTCAACGTAAGTGGCACCTTGTAAATCTGTTTTTTCTTCATGCTACAATGCTGGTCTCCTGTATATATTAATTTCAAGGACTAAATATTCACTATGTGACTGTTAGTCCAGTGGGTAGAATTCCGCTTTTTAGAAACTCACAGAATAAGTAATAGCTAGAAACATTGAAGACAGAGCCGGCATTAAGCTTGGCGATAAGTAATAGCTACATTGTGGCATAAGATCTAAGAGTCGGCATTAAGCTTGGTATTTATTATCCACAAAACTATCACATGCTAAAAACTATATCTGTCAATACTTTTGTATTTTGATATTCAAATTTTGATAAGTAACTATGGACTGGAGAGTCAAATTCCCCGTATCTCCCAAATAAGATAATGCTAAATCTTTTGTTGGATCTCTTTCACCAGAGTTAAGAGGGAGGAAGCTAAAATTACTGCGTGGGAGAACCTACAGAAGGCAAAAGCAGATGCAGCAATAAGAAAATTAGAGGTTCCTTTCATGTTGATGCTTTTAGTTTCATATCTTGTTGGCACATATAAATTCATATAATTTCACGTCCATTATTCAAGTGAAAAACATTTTAGATATTTGGTAAAATATCTTCATAAATTTTATATAATCGTATTTCAATTTCACTCATAAGATTTGGTTTATCCAGTATTCTGTGCATGCATACAGACATTGTTTTATAAAGGGCAAGTCGCATAAAAAGGTACTCTACTTTAGGTCGATTTAAATTTAAGATACTCAACTGTTTTTTTTTCTCATTTTAAGGTATCAAACATAATTTTACGTACAATGTTAGGTTTTTGACTTTTCGAAATAGGTTATGGATCATAATTTTAGCCGAAATGACTTTTAAATGCTCAATAATAATGATACATCACATTAATTAATCATTTCAGCAAAAGCAATGACGGGAAACCTCTTTCGAAAAGTAGAAAAAACCTCAAAAAAACCTTACATTGCACATAAAAATAACTTCGGTACCTTAAATTAAGAAAACAAAAGTTGGATACCTAAAATTCAAATTGACCTAAAGTAGAGGACCTTTTTATGCGATTTTTCCTTTTTATAAACATTGGGGAAGTTGGTTCTTACTCTTCTTCTTCTTCTTTTTTTTTTTTTTTTTTTTTTTTGGTGGTTCAGATGAAATTGGAAAAGAAGAGATCATCATCCATGGATAGGATAATGCACAAACTACGATCGGCTCAGAAGAAGGCCCAAAAAATGAGAGAATCACTATTATCTAACCAGTCTCGTCAAGTTGCTAAATCTTCACACAAGGTCATCTCACTCATGAAGACTCGCCAGATACGTTCCTTAAGTGGCTGTTTTACTTGCCCCGCATTTTGAAAAACTATTTGTGTTTGGTGTCAGCCTCATACACCAGGTAACCTCATTAATTTCTGGATCTGAACATTGTGGATATACTAAACATTAACATTGCACTTGGAAAATTAGCCATCCCATTAAAACCATTTGCAGATTTCTTGGAGGTGGCAATTTTGACCCATTTATGTTGTATGTCTAAACGGGTCAAATGTTTAAGTTAAAAGAAACAGTAACAAGATTTAATAAGGTCAAATAGGTTAAACTCCCAATGTGTATCTAATTCTACAAAATAAATCATTGTAACAATATAGTTTTTATAACCATATGTCACACACTAAGTAGTAATCATCATACAAAAAGCTAAGAATTTTGGACAAAAATGTGTTTAAAATCAACCCAACTAGATCCGTATAATATTTTCCGTTTTGACTGAACTCCATTTGACCTTTTTACCCAACTTGGTCGGCTACCTCCTTGTTTTGGGAAGGGTGAGAGGGAGCCTTAAAAAACCAAGTGTTGGAGGGAGGGAGGGAGTTTTTCATGGAATTCAGTAAGAAGCGCAAAATCGTGAGTCACACAGATTGACATGTTTTGAAGTTGGGATTCCAAAATCTTAATCTGTTCAACCTACTTATATTAAAGATTTCTCAATTTATAACCAGGAATTGCAGTCTGAAGGTGAATCAAAGGTTCTATCAGTCAGAAGTCTAAATGGTCCCAGGTGCCAACATTCTCATAACCTAGTTAGTCTTGGATGTATCTATTCTTTAGTTTTGTTGTGTGTATAATAACCTTTAGCTTTATTAACAACCAAAACATACCAAATTACGTTCTACGAAAATTTGTTGAGATTTAAAACTTCATTTTCATTGTGTGACAAGGTTTATTAATTGTTGAATTCTAACACTTCATTTCCATCTCGGCTTATATATCGTTAGTCATGCAAGTCTTGAACTCGTGGCTAGTACAAGATCATACTCGAGATAGGTTAAATTAAACTTATATAGTCTATCGAACCACAAACCGCTAATCCTAGACTCATCAATCTCACCATTTTAAACGCTTTTATAGTCCACTCTTCATTGTATTTCATTGTTTCTTCTAAGGACACCTGGGAAATCACATCCAAGAGGGTCCATATATCTTTGTTGCACATCTTAAAGAGTCTGAATCAATTAGAAACATGTGTGCCGATAAATAAAATTCTTTGGGTTTTTCCGATGGCACTCAAATACTTGGGTCTAGCCGACACTAGGGCGGTTTAGGGACATGACTTAAGGATAGGGCTATTCACAGTAACCAGAGCTGGCTACTTGTACACGAAGCAAAAGGTAAATTAAGAAAGTTGCTGGAAAGCAAACCAACTCTTTTGATCATAGGACCGAAACCCATACTTCCGGCATCAATTAACTTTTTATCTCTTTGTTATACAAATCATTTGAAATTATGATTTTTGATAACCATGTAATTCTAGGAAATGTATTCAGCTATTGATGGTTAGATTTTAAACTTTGAATTTTGGTGAAACCTTGTGAATCTAATCGTAACAATGGATAACTTGGATAAGACTATAAGCCACCCAAAATATCCAAAAGATTTGTTATACCATGCGGATTAACAGAGCCGGCTTTAAGGGAGTGCAAGAGGTGCCATTGCACAGGGTCACCGCTTAATGATGGCTACAAAATTTCATGCACTTTATTATATGTATATACACAACATGAATCTTGAATTTAATTAGTCCACGCACTAGTGATACATGTGTGTTTTGTATGTGTGTTTAAGGGTCTCTTTGTGGTGATGGCATGAGGCCACCGAAATCTATGAGCCCCTACCGATTAATATTTTGGTTTTGTTTATGCCAAAGTCACTAACTTGTAAAATAAGAATAAAGCTAAGTACCTATAAAATTCTATCTAGTTACGGAACTTGGACACTCATGAAGTCTATGAGAGCGACTTATTATATAGTAATATTTTTGACTGGTTTTTGGTCTCTGTTGGCATAACGAAACTAAATACCAAGTTGGCTGATTTAGGTGTTCTTAAGAAAATTGGAACACCTTCTTAGACCGACAGGGTAACTTTAACCTTGTTCAATTTTTGTTGAGTGTCGGTTTATCTTTCCTTTAAGATCTAGTCTCATGCAATATGCATTTGTTTGAGTACCTTTTCGTCAGGAGTTTGGGTTAAACACTTAAACCCATAACTTATTTTCTCAAAACATCTAGTCACCGGTCAATTGGACATTGGTTGTGAAAGAAGAGTGATACCACATTATCCTATTTGATAATTATTCTTGCTATAAAATTGGTGTTACACTAAAAAGTATGAGGGTCACACTGGTCCACAAAACAATTCCACAAAATGAATGAAGTGCAGTGTTTGATAGGCTGTTTCTCACTCTTCTTTTTATTGTGCCAATCAAACACTGCCACATCATTTTGTGGAATTGTTTTGTGGACCATTTTGTGTCCTCAAAAAGTATGTTATACACACTTGTGTGTTTTTGCATCATATGACTTGTAGGACGAAAATAGAATTTATCAACATCAACATCTAGTTTTCATATTTCTGTGTCAATTACAACAAAGAATCATCATAATATTCGTTTGGAACATCAATTGCTACATTTACTATATGCTTTAAAACGACTACATTTTTTTTTCCAGGGATATATGTACATATGAGAAATGTGAACAGTTTGGCTTGAGTGTTTACGCTGACCTTGGTCGACTCATACACCCTCTAAAAGTGTAGCGTTTAGTTGTTCTTTATCTTCATGTTAACAATAGTTGGTTCAAGATCAGTCCCGATTCTAGTGACATCAATGTAGTCTTTACAACCATGAGCTGCTAATCCCGGAATTACCAATCCGACCAACCTGAACAATTTTTCAGTATGCACTTCCCTGTATTCTTTGCCCTTCCAGTACGGCAAAATGAAACCCCTAATTATCTCCCAAAGTGCGTTTACATACTTGGGTATAACCCACACCAACGAGAAGTAGTTTTTGTTTGGTTCTTCCTCCATAACCTAGATTAGTCATACAAACATAAACTCACAAAGAAATAGAACTTTATGTATGATCATAGCATAATAGAGTATATTATTCGATGATGCCAACGTGATCTCTTTGGAATTAACGATCATATTAAACTAAAAACCACAACTAGACGTACCTTGCCATTGTAGAAGCTATCGAAGTATAGACTTTGCCCGAAGTGCTTAAAGAATAGAGCTCTATCATCATAAGGCAATCTAGGCACTATATCATTGCAATATACGTATCTAAAATACCTCAAACCATGATCTTCAATCATCTTCATCATGTATTTCCCAAACCACTCATCCCCTACTCTTGGCTGCCCAAATGTGTACACCCCTTCTAGCCTCTTCAACAACCATGTCTCTTCATGTAACCCAAGCACACCAACAAATAAGATTGCCAATGCTGCTCCTAAACTATGGCCTGTCAAAATAAACTTTGCATTTTCATTCTTTTCTAGAATCTCTTTGAGCTTTTCTCTGATCATGTAGTAAGCAAAAGGGTGCTCATCGGTTGGATTTTCGAGTTCTTTTGGCCAACCTTTGATCTTTTGTAAGCCAAGTGCTTTCATGAACCCACTGTGGATTCGACCAATGGGTTTGGAGTTGTTTGTGTCTTTGAGCTCGTACCAGGATATGTCGACGTCTGTTATCCAGTCATTGGCATTGAACGGGCCGGTTCCTCTAAATGCTACTACTATCAAGTTTGGGTCTGATGTATCTTGAAACATGGTTGCATACGTTGTGAATTGATTCTGGTAATCTACAACACAACTAATTTATATTTAAAATCTATTTTATATAGTGATACATGATACCAATTTTTATTTATTTATTTAAATTTTTGCTCCGGCTAATATCTATCTTTATAACAATTTAACAAAAAAAGTTTAATGAAGTGAATGCTAACTTTACGTAGTGTATTATGGTATAAAATGGCGATTAGCGGATTTATTTATTTGTTTAAATATTTATTTTTTTCAGTTTAACACCTTAACTATTTTATTAAATTAATTTTATGTTTTAAAATTTCAGATTAACATGTCATATAATTTTGCTATACACAAATCTACATTAAATTAGTTACCCCCACTTATTTTTTATACGTAAAGAATATTTCATTATAGTATTTTTCTATGCATATTAACATTTAAAGTAATTGTAAAATTTGAAATTGCATTTTAGACGGGGTTCAATAAAACAAAGTATGCGTCCAGATTATCAGTAAATTGAATTATATGACATATTTAAAGTCATATTTTGGCTTTTTGTAGTTAGGGTATCAACTATGATGGTTTATCAAAAAGTTTATGAAAAGATGAAGAAGTCTAAAAACTTGTAAATCATACTGAGCATTAAACTTATGTGGCGTGAATTAATAGATCTAAGATATTGAACATTTTCATAATTTAATACATGCATTATGTGAGATGTTTATAAAGATTTAAGAGATTTTTTACATACTGGATTAGCTAGGTTTATAAAACAAATAGGTTCAAAAATTAATGATCTTACATAACTATATACCTTTAGAAAAATTTACTAATTAATATGGCCTTAGATTCTAATTTGAGTTAGAAGAACACTATATTCCCAAAATGAATAAGTACGTTGAACTCATTACCTGAATATTAATGTATTAATAATCTCTGCAAGTTGCCATAGACAAAGAGAAATACTCCGTAGTTTGCTAATGACCCAAATTAGATGATGATAAGTCAAATAAAAAGGGCTAGTTTGCATATTTTTCCTTTGATGGTATTTGATAGAAAAAGAATCCAGGCCAAAGCATATAGCACACAAATAATCTACTCTCTCCGTTCAAAAATACAAGTTCATTTTTTTTTTTTTCAAAATCTATTTTTTCCATCTTTAATCTTAATTATTTTTTTTTCATGTTATATAATACTTGATGAAAAGTATATCAATGAAAAGTATTTAAAACACGAGTTCATTTATATATTTTACATCAAGTATTATATAACACGAGAAAAAATGATTAAGATCAAAGTTGGAATAAATTTTAAAAAAAAGTTAAAATGGAATTATATTTTGAAAGTAGTGACTGAAGGAGTATTACCCTAAAATATTAAGGGTATAACATGGTACCCATACTAAATAAAACTGGTCACTTTAGTACCCTGGCTCAGTTAACAAACTTTATCGTTAATTTTTATTAACGACATAACCAAACATGTAACACCCGTGTTTCCGAAATTTAGCCTTTACAAAATATTTAATATATAATCAAATGTAAGTAACGCAAGACTTTAAACAAACTTTCGTAGTTCGGTTGGGTCCTAATGGAACTATAATTAAAGCAATCCTGAAAAGGTATTACGTACGTAGTACATAAACTGCCTAACTAGCTTCTTTTGTGTCAATCGTATTTTCTTCTCTAAATGTCTTGAACGAGTACGAAGACAATTTGCAATCTAATTTAGCTCAACCTATAAAATTTAATTGAGATACACCCACGATATTACAAGCCTAGTTAAAGTCATATTTGTGTGGCTCTAACTACAAATAAACAGTATTAAAAGTATATCTGTATATATATCTTACTCCTATATAAATCATACATGTTTGTCTCAAATATAAAAAAAATTTCTTAATAATTTAATTTTGAATTAATGATTATGGGACTTACAAAATTAATTTTAGCAAAAACTATATAATGTATGTATCATTGAACTAATACTACCGACTTATATCTCTATATTGAACCAACATCGCGCAGGTTCTCTACAATTATTATATGAATTACTTTGATATCACTTAAAGTTAGTTAAACAAATATCATTGCTATTTGTAAAGTTATTCGAACTAGAAAACATAAAATTGAAAAACATTTTTCCTAAAAAGTTTTACTACGGGATACACGTCGTCGCAATGTGCGGGTACCCTGCTAGTATAGAAGAAAAGTTTGGAACTTATTCAGAATGACGATTTTTATTTAGTACGCGTGTACATAAAATGTATCTAACTTATATACTACGCCATATGTTTCTTACCGTTCCAAAACTTGTAGAAACCAATATACTCCATCTGAAAAGAAAAACACACACACAGGAAAAAACGATCAATCATAAAGTTGTTTGATATATTGGCAGAAGTTAATTTGATAGGCTAATTTCTCAAAAGAGATAGTATAGTTGAAAAATTAACGTGAAATTAGTTGTAAGGCATATTGTAACCAAAAATTTCAATATAAGACTTAATTCGGTTTACACTTTACAATTTGTTTAGATTATTATGATAAAAGTTGAGAATCAATATTTTGTATAAACAACTAGGATTAATCGATTTAAAGCGAAACGAAACTTTAAACTTGTACTTTACATGTTGTATAATCCGAAGATGTTGAAAGATTAACCGGATAATTTTTACACTACTATTTTTTTTAAGATTAAAATAACATAAAATTATCACATCAATTTTTGAAAAATAATTGGAAAAGCTAAAAATGTGATTAATTTAGTGTTTAAATCACGTAACAATATTGGTTTATATATAAATGAGCTCCATTATTGTCACCAACAAAATGATGCAGATATTGTTACGTACATCTGCCGATCTATATATGCTTTTTTCGTATACTTATTTTGTATACTATTGATCACGCTAATATAAAAAAGCGTGACCAAATTTGTATGCTATATTAATCATATTAATTTTATGGCTTTATAAGTTTCCACAAACAGAAAAACGAGAAAAGAGATTAAAGTTAGTTTACCTTGAGGTGATCTTTGATTGCAACCTTCACAAATGCCTCATTTTCATAAGACAGTTTTGCTGCCATCATAGCTAGTGACCGATTATATCTTCCATCACCTTTTTTAATACTTGCATCCAGTTGCAACCGTGTGTCGAGTTCTCCAATAAATGACATAAACTTTTCTGGTGATTCCTCAGGCTGCACCACCTTCCCTACAGTACGTCCAACAAAGACCGATCGAAATCAAAACTATCATATGATTGTTGCTCCGCTAATATGTTAAAAGAATTTACCATTCGCAAGAAAAAAGAAAAATAAAACGTCGCTAAGTTCATTAAAAAAAAAAAAAAAAAAAAAAAAAAAAAAAAAAGTTTAAACCTTGTATACTATTGATCACAAGTCCAAAAAAACCTCCATTGCTCGACAAAAGATTTAACCATGTTTCGATCAAAGACCCTATCCAAGCCATTGGCTCCTTTGCCCAAATAAGAAACTTTTGTGCAAGCACTGAGGCGAATATGAGCCATCGTTGCCAAAAAATCTCCACCAGTTGTCTCTCAGCATCTTGGGATAGTTCGTCGTAAAAGCTTTTATTGTTTAAATATTTAGTCGAACGTATCAAAATACATGCAATATCAAAGAGATTTGCTTTTTTGGCATCAACCACTAAGTAGTTTTCAGAGAATTCTTCAGCATTTGCCATGGTTAGCTTTGAAGGAAAGTATACAAAGAAATGAAGCAAAGGTAACTTTGATATGACACACATATATATACACCATCTTTTAACACGTTTTTTTTATTTTAATACTTGACTTTTCTACTAGTAATAAGATAACTACAACAAATATGTCGTTTATTCATTTTTTTCTGCACGCTTTTTCCAACTGAATAAAATTCTATTCAATTGTTTGAACTTATAAACATTCATAAAATTATTACGTCAATCATGAAAATATATGAATAATTAACCTAATTTTCACGCTATAAGTGCTAAGAAAATAAAGTCTACACTTAGTGCGTGGAGAAATTAAAATTTTGACCACATATAAAATTTTGGGCAATAAACGATGCGTAACACTACAACAAAGCATACCGAGGTAGACAGAGGCTCCCAGAGCCTACCAGAACAAAAAATAAGAACACAAATGCAGAAAACAGAACACACGAATTTATAGATTGCCTAAAATCGTGGTAGGTTGTCACACCACGTCTAAGGCGGAAACGCAAGGTGCAACATTTCGGAACCTCACATAAGAGAGTAGAACAATACCATACGTAATTAAAGGAAATAAGTTTGAAATGTTATCTTTATCCAACTCTCGATGGCAAATCATAATTTGTTAACTTGATCAAATGGTATCTTTAGAAAAGCATGAGTACAATATCGTTGTCTTTTGAAAGGAACAACTTCAATGTAAAAGCCCACAAGTGTTATTGATGATTAACTGAAAATGGTATTAGAAAACGTCAACATAAAATTGGTGAGCTCATAGGTTTAACAGTAAAATAACAAAGATGTGAATAATATAGCGTAGGACAATAGTGAGCAAGATATACAACTATAAGCACTTAATGAAACATCATTACTTGCGACAACTGAACCTACCATGATTGCTATACACAAATTGCTAACAGCGGGGAGCTACCCCGAGAGTACTATCGAAGCTTTGGCTCCAAACGGAGTTAAATAGTTGCGTATAGTTAAACACATATGAAGAAAACACACAACATAGCACATAATCGCAAGTTCGCAACCAAATGTACATATTGTCCAAAAAAAAAATAATAATAATAAATAAATAAAGGTGTACGAAAACAGTCAAACTTAATTTGAGTACCATTTTAGCCCAAGAAAAAGCATATAGAAAAAGGAGCTATGAAAACACACCTTAGCGTACGGTGAAGAAAGTATTGAAAATAAATGATATAGTAGAATAGTACAATGGTACCTGGTCACAACTAATAAATTAATGACTCGACTTAGAAACATGTCATGTGAAAATAAAGTGATGCATATGAGTTTTCAAAAGTGTTTGTACGATTTTTGTTTGTGTGCTAGTGTATAAGTCAAAACAACTTTTCTTCGATGTTTATTTTATTGAGTGTATATATAAACTTTGTGAAAATGTTTTCAAATATTCGGCCCTAACAATTATATGTGTATATATATAACCTTCGACTCAAAATATAATAATAACAATAATACTCGACTTGTACATAAAATATCACGAAAATATCCTTTATAGAAAATAAACGTTCCCCGGACTATAAAATACACAAAACAAACTCAATGTTACTCGGTAAGTTGTTTAAGAATTAGTTGGTAAAGTTTTCGGAAAAAAATGTATATAACCTTAATGTCTCGAGTCTTAATAACATTTGAAATACAATTTAACATTGTTAAATTATCTTTCTGTTTATAAAAATATCAAGTTTTGTCCTTATGTTGGTTGTAAAAAAAACAACAAATTTATTATTATAAAATTTATAGCTTTGTCTTTTAGTCGGGTATAATAATATTTTATTATTTTGTCTTTTTGTCGGGTTTTAAGAAAATAAGTTTGTAAAATTATTCTAAGTATATAATTTTAATAAAAATTGGGCATGACCCGTTTGTTTATGTTTACTTTCCCAAAGTTGACGACTTTTATCAAAACAACCATTTTTCAATCAAAATCCCAATAAGACAATATACAACGTTTAGAAATAATCTGAAACAAATATTAATCAAAATAGGTCAAATAAGTATATAACAATATAAGTCGAAGATAAGTCGAAAACTTCATGAATCCAATAATAAGCTAACGATTAAGCCCTTATTGGGCCGAAAAGCCCAATAAGCCAAAATAAGCTTAAATAAGCAATTCAATACTCTATTAGGCCGGCTAGGCTCAATATAAGTCCAAAACACATTTCAAATTTAATAAAGCAACCCAATAAGCGATTTGGGCCACATAAGCCCAATATAAGTGAATAAGCAATAACATAAGCCACAAAATAAGCCAATAAAATAAGCTGAATTTAAGTTTCAATAATAAGCTGATTATTATAAGTTGAAGCTTAAGCTTTTCGAATAAGCAATAATAAGCCGATTATTATTGGGCCGCCTAGGCCCAATAAGCCATTAAGCTTGAATATAAGCACGAATCATTAGGCAATCCAAAATAAGCCATTAAGTTTCAAAATAAACCGACCATATAACTTAGAAAATAAGCCAAAACATGTGCTAGTTAAATAAACTCAACCAAATAAGCTATTGGGCCCAATAAGCCCGATAAGCAATTCAAAATAAGCCGAGAGATTATAAGCTTTAATAAGCAGTGTATATAAGTTTGAAAAATAAGTTAGAACCTTAAGTTTGTAAATAAGCTTAAACCTTAAATTCTCTAAGGTCGAATAAGCCCAATAAGCTCGAAAAATAAGAAAATAAACTATAAACTTATTAAAAAAACTCTTTTTAATCTTTTGTGAAACCAAAAAACCATACAAGCTTAATGATACTATTTTTCTTATAAAAACTTAAAAAAGTCGAAAACAATAAGCTTTAGAAAGCTTATTGTGGCTTTTGAAATATAGCTTTTTAGAAAAACGAGTTGTACTTTTGTTATCTTTACATGAAGTAGATTAACGAAGTACAAAAAGAAGTTAAAAATGATTTGTTATAAAAGAGGGTTTAGATGATTAAGAACTAAATACATCCCAAACGTTGTATTAAATACCCAAAATAACTATAACAAAACCAAAATATCTTCTTAAACTCGAACCTTGAGTCAATGGAAAATTTTGGTGGCTTTGGTTTGGAGTTTGGGTGGTGTCGAACACAACAAGAGGAGGAACACAGGGAAAACAATTTTTGTTAGTTGGTTTTGTGTGTGAGAAAAATAGATGTAAACCTCTTTATATATAATTTGAATTAGAATAAGTTAAAAGTTACTGTAGACAAGAAAACATGTTATGAGAAAAATGTGCTTAGCGTTGGGAATCAAAGGGGCCATGATATAATTTGCTAGAGGAAAACAAGCAAAATGGATATGTGTTGGTTTTGGTGGGCTGAATATGGAGCACAAAAATGGGGGAGGTTTGTTTCGACTAAATGTCAAAATAAATAAATAAAAAATGAAGGAGATGTTTTTGTTTTGAATTTTTGCGGTATTGTGGGTATATTTTATCCGTAAAATGTAGCCGTAACCTGTAAATTCGCGTTTTAAGTAAACGTTTTTAAGAAGTAAGTAATAACTTATAGAAATAAGTTTATTAAAGTATATTATGATAACTAAATGCAAAATATAATTATTATCGTGCCAGTACGCGTTGTGAGCCGTTTTTTACAGTACGCGGAATAACCTCCCGATACATAGCTAAATATGAACGTAAATGTTAAAGATGAATGGTTTGGGTTCTTGGTTAAATGTTGACCTAGAAAAATGTCAGTTTACGATAAATTTTGTTTTCTGGTTTACGCGATTTAACCTAACGGTTAACATAAAAGTAAATATTTAAGTGTTCAGAGTAAATAGTTTTGAGTTTAGGATCAAGTATTGCCTTGAAAATGTCAGTTGCTACAGTATACCCCCATTAAAAGAATTTCAACCCGGAATTTAGTTGTTGGCATTCCTAGTTTGTTCTCAGTAAAAGTGGAGAATATCATGGTGATGCGTGTATTGTGTCATATGCAGTATAGGGGTAATTGCCTATTTCAAGTTTTACATTTATATTTAGCCGACTTATCCTATAACACACACACTAACGGACAATGTATCCGATCAATATGTATATAGTGGTAAGCAGAGTCCCTCGATCACTAAAAGTGGAACGTAAACCTTAATTTGTCTATCAGTATTTTAATATCCTAAGTTAGTTTTACAATCTAATCTAACGCAAGGGGGATTTAGTCTGAGAGACTAGCACAGTTTTGGTTTTATTAAATAGTAAATTAAAACTAGTGAGAACGAATTACCAAATAGCAACACGTACACAGATAGATAATAGAGACTATAAGAAGACCTGTCCTGATAATTAAGTAGCTTGTCACTTGTTTTATTGCTAGTTTTATATGAAGTCTATTGTAATATGGTCTTTCTCGTTGGATCGTAGTATATCGGCGAGTAAACCCTTAATAATCACTTATGTCTATCCTCTTATCTAAAGACGTTAGATTAAATAGGCGAGGGGTGGATATGTCAGTTCAGTCCACGGGCTCAGCTAGACACAGAGGTTATCAAAGCATTAATATAAGTCACTGATGAGTGTCTAAATACTCATCATTTTATACCAATCTGAACTGCCAAAACATCCAAAAATACTCAAATATGCATCATAATACTTAAAATATCTTAGAAGTGTGTTTTATATGTTCCAAATGCAAAATATGCAAAAACAGATGAAAAACGTACAAAGTTTGCATAATTGGCAGTTTCAGTCCCTCAAGTTTCACAATTTGTCAAAACTAGTCCCTGAAGGTTTAAAATAAATGAAAAGTCAACTTAAGTCCTTGGGAAACCAAAAATATTCACAAATGATCCCTGGATAAAAGTTTACACAAACTTGCAACTTTTACCCCTCAAGTTACAAAATTGGCAAAAATGGTCCCTGGGTATTCAAAACTTGGAAATTTACAAATAATACCCTTGTACTATTTATGAATTACAATTTGGAACAAATTAATAACTTTTGGGAAATTTACATTTTCAGTCCCTCAAAATCCAAAGTTTACACAAAAGGTCCTTTTAAGTTTAAAAATGAAATAATTATCAACTACGGTCCTTGTGTTATGTTTAAATGGCAGGTTTGGTCCTCATATGAAGTTTGGAATATTGGCAAGATCAGTCCCTCAAGAATACAGCCTTGGCAGATTTAGTCCTTGGGCTTTATTACAAATACAAATCAAATGGACCCTTGTTATTATTAGTACTAAATCCAAATCCAATCCAAACCAAATCCTAAGCCCATTAAACCCCCAGCCCAACAACCCAACCGAACGTTTAATAAATAAAACCGGGTCAACCTTTGGTCAAACCCTCTCACCCCGCTCAAACCACTCCCCCTTTTCCCTCCTTTCCCCTTCTTCCTCACATACAAACACTGCAATACCAAAACCACCTTCTCACCCACAGTTTCACTACCACCTCACCCCCTACTACTCTCACCTTATCCCTCCACCTGTAAACAAGTTCCAAGAAGCATTAATTGCTCAAAAACGGCTACACGCTATTATTTGGACTTTTGGCGCCAAAATACCAATTGATGGCCAAGATGGTTTACAGTGATCCAAAGGTTAAGGTTTAAAGTGGGATTTGACTGACAACTCAAGTGGAACTCAGAACATTATAAAAGAGAGAAGATGAAAGAGGAAATGAGTACTCTTGGATTAGCCATTAGTCACGTAGATTAATTTTAATGCTTTTCTTTAAATTAAAATGTCAAATTTAGTTTAAATGTTGTAATTCACTTCCAATTAGTGTAATGAACCTTTATCTTTCAGTTTAATTGCAAGTCTCTTTTAAATTTCATGTTTTAGCTTAAACACCTTTAATTTCATGTCATTTAAATTTCTGTTTGATTAGTGTTGTTTATTTGGACTCTTTAGGTCACATAAGCTCCTGATAAAGCTAATGAAAGCTTTTAGAAACCTTAATTCAGTATTAGTCTTTAAAAACCAAAAATCATTAAAAAATAGAGAAAAACAGAAAATAATTCAAAAATATGTGTTCTTGGGTGATACAGCTTGGAGCATGGTTCATAATGGATGGCCATGGTATTAGTGCCTCAGGGGAGGCTATAGGTTATGGTTTTGGTCCTTGGTTCCAAAGTCTCAGCTCATATCACCATGTAAGCCTTTTCATTAAATTTTGCATTTCTTAGTTTTAGACTTTATTCTGTGTTGATTTCTTCATTTCTGTGTTTATTTGTTGTTATGTAATGATTATATAGCTTTATAATAGTTGTTAATATTTTGGATTTGATCATGCTTGAAAATTGCATTTCAACTGTGTAAACTTGATTTTTGATAATCAAGGTTTAAACCTTGTGTGACTACTTGTTTAAGCTTATAAGGTCCTAATTTAACAGATGAAACCCTTTGGATTTGATTAAATTGGTGTACACAGTATTATGTAATGAAAAGCTAAAATCAATTTCATTTAAGGTGTGTTTGGCACTGCTGATCCCAGGGTGATTAGATGAGCCTAAGTTGTTGTTTTTAATGAATATATGGTGTACTAAGTTCTTTGAGGGTTGACAGCCATCAAACCTATTGCACACTTATATAAAAGTCAAAATCTACAATTTGGCTCTCTCATTTGATCACTGTGAGGATTTGTATGGCCATACTCACCAATTGTGTTTAAATATTGTTCATACTTGTTTATTTCATGTTTTCATAACTTATTATGTGTTAATTTGTTTGATAGATTCAGATCAAAGTTGAGCTAAGTCAACTTGATCATAAACCTTTAAAAAGTCAAAATTCAGATTTTCTGGTTTTTGAATAAATAGAATAATTTCTTGTGCTTTTATTTTTAAGTTTCTGGTTAAATCCTTTTAGGGTAATTTAGATATGTTGCTAATCTTGTTGTTTATATTTTTGTTGAATTTTTATCTGCTTATTTAAGTGCTTTTATGAGTGCTTCTTTATGCCTCTTTTTGCCCTGTCTCGCTGGAATGCAGTCAAATTCATAAGCTTGCACAAGCTTATGGATTTGACCAATTCTAGTGAGTTTGGCATTTTTGTGTTGCCCTAGTGGCATTTGTTTAGTTTATACCTTATTCTCATTTTATAGCTTTTAGAATAGCTTATTCACCTTACAACTTTTTGTTACTCACCACTCATCACACTGAAGCAAACAGTGTGATGAGTTGATTTTCATAAGCTTTAAAAAGCCTCCTCACTGAGCTTATTGGTGTGAGTTTTGGCTTTTCACAAAGCCAAGCAACTCACCTTCATGGTTCTAGTGCTTGTTGAGCAATTAGAGCTTATTTGATAAGTTTTATATGAGCTTGTTTGTTTGCCCATTCCCTCAGTTAACTGTGAACTCAGTTAAATGCACCATTTCCATAAGCTCATATTAAGCTCAATAGTGATCCTTAGGTTGTGAAGTCTAGTTTTACTTGAAGCTTAACACCCCAACTTTAGGATCCTGCACTTAAATTTATCTCAGTAGCTTATTTACATAGGCTGCAACTAGCTTCAACTTATCACAATTAGAAAAGCTATGCTGATCATTCAGCATACCTTACCAATTTCACTACATTTCATAAGCTCTCTAAAAGCTCATCACTAGGACTTAGCTGGTGAAATTAGTTTCTTTGAGAAGCTAACCAACCAGATTTCAAGTCCCAATGCTCTTACTTCCATTTGCAGCTCATTAAGTAGGGCTGCAAATGGCTTTTAGTTTGTCCCTATTTGATGTGTATACGGGTTCTACCATACTCAGTCAAATGGGAGCTTTTTCATAAGCCTCTCACAAGCTCCCTAGTGGACCCCACTAGGTGAGCTTGGGCTTTTTGAAATGCCAACCAACCCTCCTTGCTGTCTCAGAAGTTTATTTGGTCATAGGAGCTTATTTTGTGAGCTTTAAATGCCCAAACAAAAGTATGCAGGGGTGTTTGGCTTAGCTGTTTATCTGAGTAAAGCTTATAAGCTTTTGTGAGCTTATTGGCCAAACTCAGTACACATGCTTGTCTATACTTGTAAATAACACTTGTACTTATATATATTTACTTCTGTTTTCATGTGAGAAGCTCATTACAGGCTTTAAAGGCTTCAATTCCATCCAAGTCAAGCTTGTAGCTTGACTGTCTAAACCATGAGTTCACATCTCAGTCAAATGTGCAATTTCATTGCACATTACTTGTTTATGTTTACCATTTGACTATTTTTCATGTTCCTTTTCTTTGTTTCCCTTTCTGCATAGCTTTTTCAAGCCTATTACAAGCTTGTGAGCCAACTGTAAGTGCCACAATCTCACAGTTTGGTC
Organism: Artemisia argyi; assembly: GCA_030686995.1. Taxonomy (NCBI): domain Eukaryota; kingdom Viridiplantae; phylum Streptophyta; class Magnoliopsida; order Asterales; family Asteraceae; genus Artemisia; species Artemisia argyi. The sequence continues at coordinate 144,801,745 of CM060689.1, forward strand.
TCATAAGCTTGTAAGCAGCTTATTCCTTTGCTTGTACATTTCCATCTTCTTCAAATATGTTTAATATTCATATATATATAATCCAGAAAAAGAAAAAAGCCAAAAACACCTTTTAAGGCTAAGTGATAGCCTCTATTTAGAGGGCTTATTGCTTATTTGCCTATAACCATGAACTGAGCCACAAATAAGCTCTCACAGAGCTTATTTGGCTTTTGTAAAAAGCTTTCCTTTATTAAACTTTTATATTTTTACTTAATGTATAGTTTTGCAAAAAGAAAAATACAAAAATAAAATAAAAATGCAAAAATGGGTGTGGGTGGAGTCGAACCTGGGACCTCTCGCTAGTAACATGTATAAACCCCACACCCCTTCCATTTGCTCTGGGGCACCAGTTCCGTTAGTTCATGAACTATCAAACTACTTAAGGTAGTTTTGGCCCTTTTGGCTTATTTGGACTGTTAAGCTTATAACAGCTTATTGGAATAAGCTTGTGGCCCCAACTTATTTTTCCTAGCTTCTTCATAATATGATATACTTTCTGTATTTTTTTTCACATTTTTTACTGTTCATCCGTAATTATTAGAATTAATATTAGTATTAATAAATAAATAATAGTAAATTAATTATAATAAATAGGATATTTGTATAATAAATATAATTTTTGTTTCAGAAATTCTTTTATATTATTTTAAAACTTTTTAAAATTTTTATTTTACTTATTTAGGTTTATTTTAGATATTCTTTATATTTAGTTAATTATTAAATAGTAAATAAATTAATAATAAATACATAAATAGTGTAATAAATATATTTTCAGTTTTAAAATTTATTTTATAATATTTTAGACTTTTCTAAGTTTTAATTTTATTTTTCTAAGCATTTGTTATATTTTTCTTATTTTTAGGTAATTATAAATAGTAAATAATAGTTTTAATTAATAGTAATTACATAAACTCTTGTAAAAATTATTTTAATTCATAAATAGTTTTCTTTTATTATTAGGATCACAAAAATATAAATTTCACATTTGTGGGGTTTATACTGATCAGTTTTCAGTTTTATTTTGATACGTAGACGTTTATTTAAACGTTTACGTACGCGTTTTAGGTTTCTAGGTTTTCTTATTATTATAATAACATTGTAAATATAGTTATTTATTTTATTTTCTTTTAATTTGCATTTAAGCCGTTAAGGCATGCAAATTCCCTCTTTGGGAATGTTTTGTTTTATTCGTTACGTTTACGTTTATTTAAATTTAAACGTACGTTTGTAAATATCCTTTACTATTATAGGGTTTCTGATTGCACGTTTCTTAAACAAGTAGCTGTGACAGAGCTATTACTATTCACATTCAGTGTTAATCAATCAGATTCCTATTTTTCTATTTACATATTATTTCAACATTACAAGTCATTGTAGTATCACGTTCACACCTCGTTGGGACATAACGACCCGGGGATGTACTTTTCTGTACTCACGTACTTATCTGTACTTAAGACCCACGGATTAAAACTGCTAGTTCCTCCCGGGCTCCATTTAGATGTTACGGTTGACCATTCACAAGTGGTTGGCTTGTGTGATAAATAAGTGACGGTTCGGGAGGAATCAAATTTTGGCGCCGCTGCCGGGGAGGTGTGCTGCCTACTATGACTTGTATTTTATATTTTGTTGAAATATCTATCCTTGTATGTATATTATACTTTATCATTCAACTCTGAGGCTGTCAGGGCAAATTCATTACAGTTAATCATTCACAAGTGATTAACTAGCGTGGTAAACCTGACACAAGCCTGGGAGGTAGTGATTATATATACTATATCATATTTCATTTCATAAACAATATAAAATACAAAAACATTTTTTCCTTTGCACACAACTTGCACAGTTTGATAGTCCCTCAGTTACAACATTTGGTTGTTGGCTGTTTACAGTTACTGAGCTCTGTCAGACCCAGATTCCCTTTCGAGGGGCAGTTGTTAGGAATTTTCTTTCTTTTTTATATATATATAAAAAAATTTAAAAACACAAAAACATTTATAAAAGTTAAAAATCAAAAATAATCTTCTAAACTTAGCAATTATAATTCTGTGAGTGGCAATCCCACTCCAATTTCTCATCCAATCTGTGAGTGGCAATCCCACTCCATTTCCCCATGGACAATTTAATTCGGGGTCAAGTCAAGCTAGCGACTTGGTAATAAAAAACAGTAGCATAAACATGGGTTTTCACCCGTGTGTACCACCTAAGTGTGGGGGTGTACCCCACATGTTGTATATATTTTGAAAATGAAATGAAAAATTGTAAATACAGAAAAATAAAATAATTGTTGTGTTACCCCACTTAGTCTTAAATGTTATCTTTTTACGTTCAAGGATTCGGCATAATAGCCGGAACTTTGAATATTGAGGACAATATTCATTTCTAAGTGTGGGGGGGGGGGGGGGGGGAAATTCTGGCGAATTTGATCACTTATATACCCTTGTATGCCCTTTTTCCCCAAAAATGGCAAAAATTTAAATTTTTTTCACTTGGTATTAGTGTTTTGCACTAAATACAACAAATGGTAATCAGTCCGCCATGTCTAACCCACAATAAGGATTGGCTAATTCAGGAGTAAACGGCTCTTGGTAAAGATATCTCAAACCCGTTGATGGCTTGCAATTTGCCCAAAATTGCATGGTTCCTCAACTCCCCATTATCCTCAAAAGCTAATGAGTTGGCTAGCCCACAAGATTATGGCTTGTGGTAAAGGCCGTGGAAAAACCATAATTGGTAATCAGCTCACCAAGATGTTGACTATTCCATCAAGAGTTGGCTAGTCCAGAAGCAAACGGCTTTTGGTAAAGACAAATCAAATCCGTTGACAGCTGGTGGTTTGCAAAAAATCACACGGTTATCAGGTGTACCACAGTTCTTACACCTGGCTACTCCAGAAGTGATGGCTTTTGGTAAAGAGTTTTTCAAATCCATTAAGTTTTTCTTAAAAGATTGCTAGGGACTAACAATAGTTTAGTGTGGGGGATTGATGAGTGTCTAAATACTCATCATTTTATACCAATCTGAACTGCCAAAACATCCAAAAATACTCAAATATGCATCATAATACTTAAAATATCTTAGAAGTGTGTTTTATATGTTCCAAATGCAAAATATGCAAAAACAGATGAAAAACGTACAAAGTTTGCATAATTGGCAGTTTCAGTCCCTCAAGTTTCACAATTTGTCAAAACTAGTCCCTGAAGGTTTAAAATAAATGAAAAGTCAACTTAAGTCCTTGGGAAACCAAAAATATTCACAAATGATCCCTGGATGAAAGTTTACACAAACTGGCAACTTTTACCCCTCAAGTTACAAAATTGGCAAAAATGGTCCCTGGGTATTCAAAACTTGGAAATTTACAAATAATACCCTTGTACTATTTATGAATTACAATTTGGAACAAATTAATAACTTTTGGGAAATTTACATTTTCAGTCCCTCAAAATCCAAAGTTTACACAAAAGGTCCTTTTAAGTTTAAAAATGAAATAATTATCAACTACGGTCCTTGTGTTATGTTTAAATGGCAGGTTTGGTCCTCATATGAAGTTTGGAATATTGGCAAGATCAGTCCCTCAAGAATACAGCCTTGGCAGATTTAGTCCTTGGGCTTTATTACAAATACAAATCAAATGGACCCTTGTTATTATTAGTACTAAATCCAAATCCAATCCAAACCAAATCCTAAGCCCATTAAACCCCCAGCCCAACAACCCAACCGAACGTTTAATAAATAAAACCGGGTCAACCTTTGGTCAAACCCTCTCACCCCGCTCAAACCACTCCCCCTTTTCCCTCCTTTCCCCTTCTTCCTCACATACAAACACTGCAATACCAAAACCACCTTCTCACCCACAGTTTCACTACCACCTCACCCCCTACTACTCTCACCTTATCCCTCCACCTGTAAACAAGTTCCAAGAAGCATTAATTGCTCAAAAACGGCTACACGCTATTATTTGGACTTTTGGCGCCAAAATACCAATTGATGGCCAAGATGGTTTACAGTGATCCAAAGGTCAAGGTTTAAAGTGGGATTTGACTGACAACTCAAGTGGAACTCAGAACATTATAAAAGAGAGAAGATGAAAGAGGAAATGAGTACTCTTGGATTAGCCATTAGTCACGTAGATTAATTTTAATGCTTTTCTTTAAATTAAAATGTCAAATTTAGTTTAAATGTTGTAATTCACTTCCAATTAGTGTAATGAACCTTTATCTTTCAGTTTAATTGCAAGTCTCTTTTAAATTTCATGTTTTAGCTTAAACACCTTTAATTTCATGTCATTTAAATTTCTGTTTGATTAGTGTTGTTTATTTGGATTCTTTAGGTCACATAAGCTCCTGACAAAGCTAATGAAAGCTTTTAGAAACCTTAATTCAGTATTAGTCTTTAAAAACCAAAAATCATTAAAAAATAGAGAAAAACAGAAAATAATTCAAAAATATGTGTTCTTGGGTGATACAGCTTGGAGCATGGTTCATAATGGATGGCCATGGTATTAGTGCCTCAGGGGAGGCTATAGGTTATGGTTTTGGTCCTTGGTTCCAAAGTCTCAGCTCATATCACCATGTAAGCCTTTTCATTAAATTTTGCATTTCTTAGTTTTAGACTTTATTCTGTGTTGATTTCTTCATTTCTGTGTTTATTTGTTGTTATGTAATGATTATATAGCTTTATAATAGTTGTTAATATTTTGGATTTGATCATGCTTGAAAATTGCATTTCAACTGTGTAAACTTGATTTTTGATAATCAAGGTTTAAACCTTGTGTGACTACTTGTTTAAGCTTATAAGGTCCTAATTTAACAGATGAAACCCTTTGGATTTGATTAAATTGGTGTACACAGTATTATGTAATGAAAAGCTAAAATCAATTTCATTTAAGGTGTGTTTGGCACTGCTGATCCCAGGGTGATTAGATGAGCCTAAGTTGTTGTTTTTAATGAATATATGGTGTACTAAGTTCTTTGAGGGTTGACAGCCATCAAACCTATTGCACACTTATATAAAAGTCAAAATCTACAATTTGGCTCTCTCATTTGATCACTGTGAGGATTTGTATGGCCATACTCACCAATTGTGTTTAAATATTGTTCATACTTGTTTATTTCATGTTTTCATAACTTATTATGTGTTAATTTGTTTGATAGATTCAGATCAAAGTTGAGCTAAGTCAACTTGATCATAAACCTTTAAAAAGTCAAAATTCAGATTTTCTGGTTTTTGAATAAATAGAATAATTTCTTGTGCTTTTATTTTTAAGTTTCTGGTTAAATCCTTTTAGGGTAATTTGGATATGTTGCTAATCTTGTTGTTTATATTTTTGTTGAATTTTTATCTGCTTATTTAAGTGCTTTTATGAGTGCTTCTTTATGCCTCTTTTTGCCCTGTCTCGCTGGAATGCAGTCAAATTCATAAGCTTGCACAAGCTTATGGATTTGACCAATTCTAGTGAGTTTGGCATTTTTGTGTTGCCCTAGTGGCATTTGTTTAGTTTATACCTTATTCTCCTTTTATAGCTTTTAGAATAGCTTATTCACCTTACAACTTTTTGTTACTCACCACTCATCACACTGAAGCAAACAGTGTGATGAGTTGATTTTCATAAGCTTTAAAAAGCCTCCTCACTGAGCTTATTGGTGTGAGTTTTGGCTTTTCACAAAGCCAAGCAACTCACCTTCATGGTTCTAGTGCTTGTTGAGCAATTAGAGCTTATTTGATAAGTTTTATATGAGCTTGTTTGTTTGCCCATTCCCTCAGTTAACTGTGAACTCAGTTAAATGCACCATTTCCATAAGCTCATATTAAGCTCAATAGTGATCCTTAGGTTGTGAAGTCTAGTTTTACTTGAAGCTTAACACCCCAACTTTAGGATCCTGCACTTAAATTTATCTCAGTAGCTTATTTACATAGGCTGCAACTAGCTTCAACTTATCACAATTAGAAAAGCTATGCTGATCATTCAGCATACCTTACCAATTTCACTACATTTCATAAGCTCTCTAAAAGCTCATCACTAGGACTTAGCTGGTGAAATTAGTTTCTTTGAGAAGCTAACCAACCAGATTTCAAGTCCCAATGCTCTTACTTCCATTTGCAGCTCATTAAGTAGGGCTGCAAATGGCTTTTAGTTTGTCCCTATTTGATGTGTATACGGGTTCTACCATACTCAGTCAAATGGGAGCTTTTTCATAAGCCTCTCACGAGCTCCCTAGTGGACCCCACTAGGTGAGCTTGGGCTTTTTGAAATGCCAACCAACCCTCCTTGCTGTCTCAGAAGTTTATTTGGTCATAGGAGCTTATTTTGTGAGCTTTAAATGCCCAAACAAAAGTATGCAGGGGTGTTTGGCTTAGCTGTTTATCTGAGTAAAGCTTATAAGCTTTTGTGAGCTTATTGGCCAAACTCAGTACACATGCTTGTCTATACTTGTAAATAACACTTGTACTTATATATATTTACTTCTGTTTTCATGTGAGAAGCTCATTACAGGCTTTAAAGGCTTCAATTCCATCCAAGTCAAGCTTGTAGCTTGACTGTCTAAACCATGAGTTCACATCTCAGTCAAATGTGCAATTTCATTGCACATTACTTGGTTATGTTTACCATTTGACTATTTTTCATGTTCCTTTTCTTTGTTTCCCTTTCTGCATAGCTTTTTCAAGCCTATTACAAGCTTGTGAGCCAACTGTAAGTGCCACAATCTCACAGTTTGGTCTCATAAGCTTGTAAGCAGCTTATTCCTTTGCTTGTACATTTCCATCTTCTTCAAATATGTTTAATATTCATATATATATAATCCAGAAAAAGAAAAAAGCCAAAAACACCTTTTAAGGCTAAGTGATAGCCTCTATTTAGAGGGCTTATTGCTTATTTGCCTATAACCATGAACTGAGCCACAAATAAGCTCTCACAGAGCTTATTTGGCTTTTGTAAAAAGCTTTCCTTTATTAAACTTTTATATTTTTACTTAATGTACAGTTTTGCAAAAAGAAAAATACAAAAATAAAATAAAAATGCAAAAATGGGTGTGGGTGGAGTCGAACCTGGGACCTCTCGCTAGTAACATGTATAAACCCCACACCCCTTCCATTTGCTCTGGGGCACCAGTTCCGTTAGTTCATGAACTATCAAACTACTTAAGGTAGTTTTGGCCCTTTTGGCTTATTTGGACTGTTAAGCTTATAACAGCTTATTGGAATAAGCTTGTGGCCCCAACTTATTTTTCCTAGCTTCTTCATAATATGATATACTTTCTGTATTTTTTTTTCACATTTTTTACTGTTCATCCGTAATTATTAGAATTAATATTAGTATTAATAAATAAATAATAGTAAATTAATTATAATAAATAGGATATTTGTATAATAAATATAATTTTTGTTTCAGAAATTCTTTTATATTATTTTAAAACTTTTTAAAATTTTTATTTTACTTATTTAGGTTTATTTTAGATATTCTTTATATTTAGTTAATTATTAAATAGTAAATAAATTAATAATAAATACATAAATAGTGTAATAAATATATTTTCAGTTTTAAAATTTATTTTATAATATTTTAGACTTTTCTAAGTTTTAATTTTATTTTTCTAAGCATTTGTTATATTTTTCTTATTTTTAGGTAATTATAAATAGTAAATAATAGTTTTAATTAATAGTAATTACATAAACTCTTGTAAAAATTATTTTAATTCATAAATAGTTTTCTTTTATTATTAGGATCACAAAAATATAAATTTCACATTTGTGGGGTTTATACTGATCAGTTTTCAGTTTTATTTTGATACGTAGACGTTTATTTAAACGTTTACGTACGCGTTTTAGGTTTCTAGGTTTTCTTATTATTATAATAACATTGTAAATATAGTTATTTATTTTATTTTCTTTTAATTTGCATTTAAGCCGTTAAGGCATGCAAATTCCCTCTTTGGGAATGTTTTGTTTTATTCGTTGCGTTTACGTTTATTTAAATTTAAACGTACGTTTGTAAATATCCTTTACTATTATAGGGTTTCTGATTGCACGTTTCTTAAACAAGTAGCTGTGACAGAGCTATTACTATTCACATTCAGTGTTAATCAATCAGATTCCTATTTTTCTATTTACATATTATTTCAACATTACAAGTCATTGTAGTATCACGTTCACACCTCGTTGGGACATAACGACCCGGGGATGTACTTTTCTGTACTCACGTACTTATCTGTACTTAAGACCCACGGATTAAAACTGCTAGTTCCTCCCGGGCTCCATTTAGATGTTACGGTTGACCATTCACAAGTGGTTGGCTTGTGTGATAAATAAGTGACGGTTCGGGAGGAATCAGTCACCAAAGACATCAACATATAAACTTTAATTAATGGGAAAGCAATATTAAGGGGAGTGTACGATGTTCCGTAATTACATATCACAAGCCTATCAATCCTGATGAATTAAAGCTTACTATTACAATAAAACAAAACTACTTAATTAATTAAATACATGCAGGTCCTTTTTACAGCTCTAATATCTTTGTTTGGAGTGTGTCTTGTGAAGCTTCTTCGACTGAATTCGTCTCCTTAGGGTTATGGTGCACACAAAATTCATAACAGTCTTGGGGTATTTATACTTATTGTCTGAGGGTTCGATGCGGCGCATTGAGTAACGAGATGCGGCGCATTGACTTAACTTCGCGTGGGGTCCAAAATTAATATATTATGTAATATTCGTACACTGCGTTTAGATGCGGCAAAACTTGATTCTTGTATGCGGCGCATGTCCTTAGCGTCTTGGATTATATCTGGTGAAGTCTTGATAGTGATACGCCGTATGTCAGAAGTATGATGCGGCGTATCTGGAGTAGAACAAGCTTGATCTTCTTCGTTGACCAAAGCTTCATATGCGGCGCATGCTAGAATTGCATGCAGCGCATTCTTCAAAGTCAGGCAATGGTCTTCGAATTCATCTAAGTATAATATTGCGGCGTATCTGTTGAGAGAGATACGACTCATCTTCTGGGTTTCATTAGACTTTTGACATCTTGCTGGTTTTGCTTCATATTTTGTCCAAAATCATTAAGTTTCACCAATTGCTTGATTTTACCTGAGAAATACTAAAGTAAATGATTAAGTATCGATTCTCATAAATAATATAATAAAACAAGTCAAATAAATAGGATAAATGATGACAATAAAATGTACTTATTTGATTTCATCAAATATCTCCCCACTTGAACTTTACTTGTCCCCAAGTAAACTCTAGATATAAATTATGAAAATGTATCCTAAAAGGTATTAGGATTTATTTTTATCATTAAGCACGTACTCGTTTTATCATAATCACACAACCAAACACTTAACGAGTTAGAAATAAATTAAAAATTTTCAATTTAAGATCGATCTAATCGTCTCATTGTTTAGTTGTGACGAATATTATATCATAAGCTTGCAATCATACACATCTCCTCCACTAAAGCTAAGGAATGACAAGTCTAAAGTGGTAAAAAGGGTTTTTGAGGCTTAAGGGTTAAACCTAGCTTCGTTCAAACATCTCATGCATAAATTTAGTAGATCGCTGGCGCGAGTCTTTGACGCTTCAACTAACGGATGGTCACTAGTATGCTTCATGGATCGCTAGCGCGAGTCCTTGACTTTTCAAATGATGGATGGCCACTAATGTGTTCCTTGGATCACTGGCACGTTACTTTCATAACGGATGGTCACCAAGTTGCACACCAGATCGCTGGCGCATCATTTAATCAATCTTAAACTCGGATGGTCACCAATTCATACACTAGATTGCTGGCACGTTAGTCAATTAATCTAATACTCGGATGGTCACTACCTTATTCATACATTTAATATTCTTACTTGGCCATCATTATATTCAGATGCTCGAAAGCTAACAACGAATACAACAATACGGTTGGGTAGGGATAACATTTAGGATATAAAAATGGGTGTAAAATAAAAATAAACAAATAGATAGATTAAGTCCTAGTGTGGTTAATCACTTTCCCAACCATCTCATGAATAAGACTCATATCATTGAATAACTCACGCTTTTGACACTTGTAACTCACGCTTTAGATAGACACAAGTTATACTCAATAAACTCTTAATCAAAGAAAAAACCTTAGTTGGCGTTCCCATAACGACCAACTCCCAATCAATCCATAAATATAATACAACAAAAAATAGTGGCGATATCAACCACTTAATACATAACTTTACAATAGTTGGTTAAACAAACTTCCAAATTTCTTCTTTCTTTTTCTTTTCTAATTTTCTTGATTTTTCTTAACTTTAATTACGATGTGTAAAACTTCACTACATCACTTATAACGATAATTCTGGATAATTTTTCCCAAGTTTTCATAACTTCAGATATAACTGATGCGTGGTTTTGCAACCTTGCAAAAGGTTTTACCTCTCAAGGGATTTGATGTAACAACCGTGATTTTGGCAGGTCAGTTTGACTGATAGTCTTGACTCGGTTGACGTTTGTTTGGTGTGTCCTAGGAGATTGAAGTGATATAAGTGTGATATAGGTGAGTTTAGCACTAAATCCCTTTGCGTAAATGGTTTTTATTGTGATTTGGAAAGTTTGGAATTTGGGAAAGTTCAGTTTAATCACCTTGGTGGTGTAAAAATGACTTGTGTAGTTTTGGTGTTTTTGTGTTTTTGCGTAACGAGGCTTCGTTCAAGTAATTGAGCATTAGTAAGTTACGTGGGATTTGTTTTTATGAGTTATATTTCAAAAAGAGTGTGAAATTCTATTTTTGGAAACTTTATTTTAAAAATGATTATTTTCCGGTTTATCGTAAAATTAAGGTTTATCGCAAAAGACGTTAGGTTTCGATATGGGAATACATAAAATATGAAAAGTATGAGGTTTTGAGTGTAATAAATAAATTTAATGAAAAAAAAATATAAAAATATATATATGTTAAGAAAATCAGCTAGAAGAGGATAAGGAGGAAAAAGGAAACCAAATTTGAGCCCAATTACAACACCTAATGATAAGGATTATCCATAAATAATATATAAACAAACCCAAACACACCTAAAACATTTTTTTCCTGAATTTGAGTCGATCCAAGGAGCTAAAGAAGTGAGAAAAAAATTAGGGTTTATAATTGTGAAGCAATAATCAAGAATCAAGGTAAAATTCTTAATTAGTAATATTATGATGATTTGTGAAGAGAATTGAGCGTAAAACATGCTAGTTATTGAGTTAGGGTTTGGACAGAAAACTATGGCTGTAAAGATGTGAGTGTAAATAACAGATGGTGAAGAGTTAAATCACGAATTTTGGGTCTAAATTGAAGTTTAATGAAAGAGATTTCCAAAAAGTCCAGCCACGATTGATTTCAAGGTCGGGAAGTGGTCTTTTAATTTTTCTTTGTTAAGGTGTCAAAGCTGTCAAACCGGGACAGATTTTGGGTAAAAGTTTGAGGGTGCATGTGGTTGTAAAAGGGGTATTTTGACTAGGCCTTCTGGAATAGTTAAGTATTAGGTTATATTAGACTACCGCGAAGAGGATTCGCGATAAAAACTTGTGGAAGTATTTATTTAAAATCAAAACTTTTTGGTGTGCGTTCAGATCCGAATTTGAGTAGTTGACAAGTTTGAATTTATTATGAGTATTTGTGTGTGTTATTGGTCCATGGCCTTCTGGGATTAGCTTCTATGCTTATGAGAGACCATGGTGAATTTTTGGTGTGAGTTGTTGAGCTTTATTTGTCATGATTTTGTGTGGGCAAATATACCAAACAATTCTGCGTTTTCTGATTTTAAGAGTGCAAGGGATTTAGTGAGTGTTAGGTTATGGTGATGGTTAGTATGGTGTCTAGGAGATCCATGGTGGGTCATATGAGTCTTAGACATCCATCATATGAGTATTACATGGGTTGTAGCTTTTAGCTTGACCTTGTGTAATGTGGATTATTTTTGTGTGTTATAGATTGTGAGTTGTTTTTGTGGAAGCTGCAGAGTTTAAGGTGAATTCATAGTCCCATATTTTTACTTTGTTTAAACTTGGGATGGGAATGATGCTTGTCTTAAATGATTTGAATTACTGTGATTATGTGTATGGTGTTAAAGAGCATGGACTTTTAATGTTATCGTATTTATGCTATATGTGAACGATAATGATATGTTGTGTGATAGCTGTGTGGTCCAATTGGGAGGGTGCTTACCCTGTTGCTCATGCATATGACCTAATTGGAGGGTATTAATTTACCCATATTTTGGGAACGGGGGTCACGATCCGGCCCGGTATGATGTGTTTTGGGAGCGGGGGTCACGATCCGGCCCGATGATGTGTTTTGGGAGTGGGGGTCACGATCCGGCCCGATGGTTGCCTTATGTGTGATGTTGCCTAGTAATATATGTAGCTTACATGATAACTGTAATTATTTGTCCAACTATATTTTATAATCACAGCGATTTTGGTTGCCTAGTGTGTTTGAGTCTTAAACCTATGAATCTCACCAACATTATGTTGACGTTTTAAGCATCATTTTCAGGTGAGCTTTCTAAGGATAAGATAGAAGGATGTGGATAGAAGAGACCTTAGTTGCATTGGACGTGGTTTATCATCTATGTTTGGATTTATGTTTTGTTTTGGTTATTTTATTTTGGGGTATTGTTACAACACTTTGTGTTTGTACATTGCTCTATTTATGTGCATGTAGTTGTTCTCTATGTAGACACCAGGTGTTGTGATGATATCCATGAAGTTACACTCGCGCGTTTCCGCCGTGGCGGGGTGTGACAGATTGGTATCAGAGCCTTGGTTATAGAGAATTAGGTGGTTGAACCTAGACTATAACCTAGGAGTCCCTCATATAGTTGCATTTAGGCCCTATGTGTAAGTATAGTATTCTATAGGTCTATTTTCCTATATTTATTAGATATTTTATTGAGTTCGGACGTCTATTCTATCCCCTATACGTAGTATTATATATATCGACTTTATTATATCGTCTTTCACCCGTAAGATGCTTCGTTGGACTGTCGTTGTTGCTATCGGATGCGAGAGAAGTGGTAGGATGAAGCGGACTAACCGCAGAATCCGAGTCCCGCTAGCATGTATCCATGTTCAAACAAGGTGAGGATGTTTATAGAATACGCTGGTGGATAAGAAGTGGAGAGGTTTGGAACCACAATGACTTCTGGAGATGGAGCCATTACCAAATACCCTTGGTAGTGTCCTCACTTCACATAGGAAGGAGAGGTGGTTTAGTCTAAACCTTGTGATTTGTATGTACTTGTGAATTTTACGGAATTGGAAGAAAGAAATTGAGATGGTTTTGCATGTTGTCGACTACCTCAACATGTAGGAAACATGAATGGGTGGTTGAGTAAAGATGAAAGGGAGTTAGGATGGAATGGTCTGGATTCGGATCTAGAGTCCACAACGAGTAGTAAGTTGAATTGATCTAAGTGGGGAAATAAGTGCGAGAGTAGAGTTTGAGCCATTGTGCAATGCCTTTTGTTTTGTGTTATGTTTTTGAATTCGTATATTGTATTTTGCCGTCTGGATGCCATGTTGGAGCGTGATTACTCTTAGGTATTGGATCGACCTTATCCAAGTGATTTTGATTATAGAGTTTACGTGATCGTTGGAATTCTTCCATGCGAGATGAGTGTTTGACGTCTTTTGCTTTTGTTTGTATGATGTGTTGTCATAGGAGGGAGTACACTTGTGAAAGGGGGCGTAGATAATTATGGTGGCCAACACAATTATACATGCATCAAAACACAAGTGGACTTGCAAGTATGATGGCATGGATTACATCGTGTATTAGGTGCTATCTGGTATATGTGTGTTATCATTGAGATGTGTGGCTTTGGAAGTAAGAATGCGTGTGGAATAGGCTTATAACTATGGTCGCGAACATAATTATAAGGGTATCACACACGTGGACTTGTGACCATTATTGCATTGATTGATGTTTGATGTTATATGTTGTGAAAGATGGTATGTGATATCATGTTGGTGATGGCTGTATGGTTAGAGAAGTATTCTCTTAACCGTTTGGGCAGTCGTTATATGTTGGGGTGTGTAGGTGGTAAGATTCCATCCTACCTATCATATGTTGATACCTCAATTATCGATGGGTACTTATGTTGTGGTATTTAAGTTTATTCGTTTGCTAGATGCTCCGTTTGTATACCTAATTCTTTGGTTGACATTCCTATTCGTACCATGATGGTACATATGCCATATTCTTTCTATTTGACGTCGTGATAGGTGTTGGGTAATCGAATTCGTTTTTGTTGGATACTGTTTTGTTTCTTTGGTTATTCCATACATTCATTCCTCGGATGAATGTTATACTATTCGTCAAGTATTGTTGGTTCGTGACGAGTTGGTGTGGATATTTAATCCCTCATTTACACACACCAATTGAATTTTGTGACATGTTTTGTGACCTGTTAGTATCGGTGTTTTTCTATGATTTTGGTTTGATCGTTGTACGAATGAGTATGTAAGTTCATTGTTTGGTTTGCAATGTATTTGCGTGAGTGTTCCCTGGTATGAGATTCGTTTGGTGGTTATTTTGATTATGTGATTCTTCTATGTTTTTCACATCCAATAAAAGGGTTGTGTTAAAGTCCTTATGGTATTTTAAAATTCGTTTTAGGTATTTCAAGGTCATTTGTTAGAAACTATTATTTTTATGGTGAAAAGGAAGTGTGGAAAAAAAATGGTTATGTTGATGTCTTACATAAAATGGTTTATATGTATTTTATAAAAGAAATGTATAAGTTTAAGATATGTCTTGTGAAAAACGGGGTTCATTTGTTTTTGAGAAGGTCGAGTATGGGAATAAGAACTGTCTATGGTTCTCATTTACCAAACTTGTTATGTATTTGATTCATCGAGTGTTTCTTTCGTTGAGGTACGCCTGTGGATGTTTTATGGGTACGTGTATTTTATATTTTCTTTGTATGGGTTTTCATAAACATTTTATCTGTGTCTATTTTTATTGGGGGAAAATTTCTTATTGTGTTTTTCTAGCTTTGATTTTTGATGAGTGCTCAAACACTCATCATTTTTGGTCAAATCTGAACTGCAAAACATACAAAAATACTCAAATATACATCAAAATACTGAAAATATTCCAAAATTGTGTTTTATATGTTTTAGATGCAAAAAGAGTAAAAACAAATGAAAAACGTACAAAGTTTGCACAATTGGCAGTTTCAGTCCCCCAAGTTTCAAAACTTGTCAAAAATAGTCCCTACGCATTTATTTTAAAAGAAAAGTCAACCCAAGTCTTTTGAAAATTAAAAATCACAAAATAGAATACTTGGGTCTTAAGTTTCAAAAGTTTACAGTTTTGGTCCCTCTAGTTTCACATTTGGCATTTTTGGTCCCTGGGATTTTAAATATTGGAAAATTACAATTATGGTCCCTGGATTATTGAAACATGACAGGAATTACCCTTGGAATGTTTTGGAGGATGTGCAATTTTGAACCCTCAATTTTCAGCAAATATCACATTTAGTCCCTAGCTTAATAATACTACAAACCAATTGGACCCTGTTGTTACATCGTAAACCAAATCCAATCCATATTCCTGATCCATCCCAAGCCCACACAAATCGGCCCATCTCCAAAATAATAAAAATCCACCCCAGGGTCAAACTACCTAGTCAAACCCTTCATCCTCCCAAAAAACCCGCTCCCTGGTTCCCTCCATCTCCCCCTCCTCCATTAATGACCTCCACCTTTTCTTCACCAACCTCACCTACACCACTCCTCATGTCCCCTCCTCATTAAATATCTCCTACCTGTAACACCAACTCCACTCAGAATTGCAATCCCCGTTTTCCCGCCAAAAGGAGTTTCAACGGCTCAGATGAAATTAGCCAATCCAATGGTTTCAAATTGAAGTGGGAAAGCAGAGAAACCCCACATGGGTCTATAAAAGAAAAGAAAGAAGCAAGGAAGAATTTTTATCAGGGTAGTAGTAGTTAGTTAGTGTAGTGTTAATTTCGTTGTAATTTATTTTAGTCTTTCAAGTATCAATTTTAGTTTCAAAGTGTAATTTTAGACCCCTTAATGTAATTTAAAGTTCTTTCAATCAGTTAATTAAGCTTTAATTCCAGAACTCAGTTTTCACTTGAAATACTCAAAATCTCATTTTTACTTAATTGTTGTTAAAAGTGCTTGTTATCTGTTCCATTAAGTCACCATAAGTTATTATAACTTGTTTAAACCTTAATTTTTCAGTGTTGCTCAGTTTCATTTGAAAAACCAAAAAAATACTCAAAAATTAAGAAAATAAGTGAAAAATTCAAAAATCAGTTTGGAGGACGATTGAAGCAAGGACCCTGGTGAATTTTGGATTGATATGGTATTAGTGCCTCAGGGGAGGCTATAGGAAGTCTTAATGAATCAAGTTCTTGGCTTAAAACATTTGAATGCTTGAAAATCACAAGTTAGCTTTTGTTAAGGGGTGTTTGGTTTAGTCCACTGTTGAGGTTTCTTGTGGATGTTTGACTTTGATCTTTGTTTCATTGACTTGAATTAGGTTTAGTTAGGCCTTAGGAATTATAAAACTAGCACCCTAAAGATTAGAAAGTCAAATTCCCACCCAAAAGCCCCATAACTGTCCAACTGTTGGAACAGTTGGTTCCTAACTCACCCAAATCCTTACCTTAATTGTTGTTATAACTTAATTCCATGTTAGTATAGCCTTATATATCATTTTTAGTTAGAATAGTAGGATCAAAGTTGGAACAAGTCAATCTAGCAAGTTTTCATCAAAAAGTCAAATGTGCATTTTCTTAGTTTTTGCAAATATGGGATGATTTATTCTGAATTTTGTGTTATGAGTTGAACCTTGAAACTTGTTTATACTTACAGCCTCCCAGCTCATCTCCATTGTCCTAACTTCATTGTATTTTTGCCATTTTTTTGTGGGGCCCACCACAGCAAGAAACACACCTGCAGGGGAGGTGCATCCCCTGCTGCAGCAGACCCCTTCACCATCACCACCACTTTGATGGTGGTTTCTGGCCACCACAGTGGTCCCACAGGCCACAACTTTGGTTCTTTGAACCCCCATCTTGGCTTTTTCATGTTTTGACCATAGGTTTGACCTTAAGACCCCTGGGACCCACCTAAATCAACCCCTCATCCTTGTCCCATTTTATGTTTGCATCAAAGTGGTCAAGTGCTTATTTTGAGCTTATTGGCTTATTCTGTGGGTCTTTTTGGTTGATTCTTGCTCATACATGTCCAACACACTCATTTGAACCAGAATCACCCATAGTGGGTCCCACTCAAGCTAGTTTGAGCTTATTTTCTAATTTAGTCAACAAAAGTCAACTGTGGTGCTAATAAGCATCCATAGTGCTTATTTTTAAGACGTAAAAATGTTGTTTTCATAAAAGTTGTTTGTTTTTAGGTATAAAATAGGTTTGTAAAAGAAAAATCAAGAAAAACCAATTTAATAATAAGTGATAGTTTCTATTTAATGTAATTTAAATTTTAATTTTCATTTTTATATTTTTATTGAGTATTTGGCATTTTTATATTTTTATTAATTTCCTTTTATGTTAAAGTAATTTTAATAATTTTCTCAGATTTTTATTTTGTCATTTAGTATTAATTAGAATTAATATTAGTTTTATTATTAATTAATTAATAATTAAGTATTAAATAGCATAATTAGTTTTTTATAAAGTAACACCTAGTTTTATATTTTTTCTAGCTTTTATATAATAGAATATAATTTTAGGAATTTTTCTAGAATTTTTACTGTTCATTTTCTATTTTTTATAATTTAAATAGTTTAATTAGTAATTAATTAATATTTAATATAATAATTAGTAAAATAGTGTAAAACTTATAAAACAAACTTTTTATATTTTTTTAGGATTCCTGTGATGGTTAATTAGATTTGTAAAAATTTTCATAATTTTCTAAGCCTTTTTAGTATTTTTAATAATTCTAATTAGTTTAATTTTGTAATTAATATTTAATTAGTAATTAATTAATACAAAAACCACAAAAAGACAAAAATACATATTTTTAATTTTAAAACTTATTTTTAGTTATTTTATAATTTTAGAAATTTAATTTTCATTTTTCTAGTATTTAAATAATATTATATTGTATTTAAGTATTTTAAATATTAATAATTAATGTTAAATGGTATTTAATTAATAATAAATAATTAATTAATGTAAAAATTTATTTTCTTTTTCTAAAAAATTTCTTTTATCTTTAAGTTTGTAAAAAAGTCATTTTCAACCCCTGTGGGTTTTCAGATTTCAGTTTTCACTTTTTATTTTGTACGTTCGCGTAAATTTAATCTGAACGTACGCGTTTTTAGATTTTAAACGTTTTTAAGTATTTAGCTTTCACGTAACCATTCATTTAGCTTATTTAAGCTATTTCTTCGTATATTCCTTAATTTAATCAAACTCAAACCCCTTTCCCGTCCGGATTCACCCGATCATAGATCCGTTTGATAACCATGACACCTCGTCGGGACATAACGATCCGGGGAAACCCTATATTCCACGGAGCATTGAGCCTAAGGAGTTTGACTTTGTTGACCACATCCGTGGTTGACTTTAGTTGACTGCTTTTGCCTCAATCAATTTTGATGTTCGTTACTTCGTTAGTCGGTAATTCGTACCCCTTTTGAATTCGTTGATATACGTTTTAGTTCGACCGGTTTCATGGTTCGCGTCGTTTACTTAGGATAGATTGTCGTTTTGACTATCAATTTGTTCGTTGAAGAAAAGAGGGTGTTTGTCAAGTTGTTCAAGTGAGAGGTTTAGCTTCAAGATGCGTTCTTCGGATTGCGTGGGCATCGCGGAGGTGGAAGGTCTATAAGAGGAACTGTGTGATACATGATTTAAAGTTGGGAAGTAGAACTTGGAGGTGATATTTGTATGGAGCAGAGAGTGTTATCTACACCGATTATAAGAATGTTTAGCATATATTTGACAAGAGGCTAATATATGTCGAAGAGAAGTTGAGTGTGGAATTTCTCAGTGACTACGATTGTCTGATTCGCCACCGTTAAGGAAGAGCGGACATCGTGGTAAGAGCGCTGAGCGGGAGTGAACGAGTGAAACTTGGATGTTTGTGAGCAATGATTATGATAATTCAGTTCGGAGTTGAGAGGATGATATTGACAGCCTAGAGAAAGAGGTTCAAGGATGAGAACATGTAAGGAGAATGATTACTTGGTTTAGACCAGTAAATGGAAAAGAACGAAGATGGAGGAATGTACTTTGCAGACCAGCTATTGGTTTCATTGAGAGGAAGCGTAAGGGCATCAATCATGCAAGGTATAAGATACATCCAAGAATGGATAAGACATATTATTACCGTAGCAAGTGGTTGATACGCTTGCAGGTGAGCGTTGATTGAGCCCGAACCACCTAACTTATATTGACCAAGGAATGGTCAACAAAGTCAAACAGCCTAGATCAATGCTCCGCGGAAGTATAAGGTTTCCCCGGGTCGTATGTCCCGACGAGGTGTGGATTGTAAACAAACGGTTCCGTGATCGGGTGAAATTGGATGGGAAAAGGTTTTGAGTTATTTGAACTAAGGAATATACGAAGAAATAGCTTAAACAAGCTATATGAATAAGACGAGAAAGTTAGAAAAACCAGAAACGTTTAAAACCTAAAACGCGTACGTTACGTTTAAATAAAACGTAAACGTACGAAACAAAACGCGAGTTTTGGTAAAATAAAATACTTACAAAAGTGAAAATAACATTTTTACAATTATAATAATAAAATAAACTTTTTAGAAAATTAAAATTACTTTTTACACTATTTAATTAATTATTATTAATTAAAAACTATTTATTAATTACTTATTATTAATACTTAAATAACTAAAATACACTGCAATATAATTTAAATACTAAAAAGGTGAAAATAAAATTTCTAAAATTATAAAATAACTAAAAACAAGTTTTAAAAATAAAAATAAGTCTTTTTGTCTTTTTGTGGTTTTTGTATTAATTAATTACTAATTAATTACTAATTATCTAATTAACTATTTTAAATTAAGAAAATTACTAAATGAACAGTGAAAATTCTAATAAAATTTCTAAAATTATTTTACAACATATAAAAGCTATAAAAAATATAAAAACTTGATTTTACTTAATAAAAACTAATTATGCTATTTTAAACTTAATATTAATTAATAATTAATAAAACTAAAGTTAATTCTAATAAATACTAAATGAGAAAATAAAAATCTGAGAAAATTAATATAAATACTTTAATATAAGATATAATTAATAAAAATATAAAAATGACAAGTACTTAATAAAATATAAAAATGAAAATTAAAATTAAATTACATTAAATAGAAACTATCACTTAATTTTAAATTTGTTTTTTTGGATTTTTCTTTTTGAAACTTGATTTACACCTAAAAATAACAAACTTTTGTAAAAACAAAAGTTTTACAACTCAAAAATAAGGTGTGGAGAGCTTATAGACCATGGCAGTTGACTATGGTTGACCAAATGGGAAAATAAGCTAAAATGGCATCAAGTGGGACCCACTCTGGGTAAAACTGATCCAAATAACTTAGGTAAGCATGTTTAAGCAGAAAGAAACCAAAAATACCCACAAAATAAGCAATAAGCTAACATTAAGCACTTTGAAACCTATGTTGAAGACTGAAAAGTGGGACAGATTATGTGGGCAAATTCAGGTGGGGCCCAGTGGGTATGAGGTCAAACCAAAGGTCAAAACATGGACCCTGGTAGGAGGGGGGTTGAAGGATGCAAGGTGGGGGGCTGTGGGACCCACTGGGTGGTCAGAAAATCACCACAAAGGTGGTGGTGTGGTCTGCTGAGCAACTGCACAGAGCAAGGCTCAGCCCTGCAAGTCACTTTGTGGCTTTGTGGGGCCCACAAGAAAAATGGCAAAATTGTAAACAAGCAAGGATTTCAAACATGAGCTGGTGGACTCCAACTAGGAACAAACCTCAAAGCTTAAATCCAAACACATAATTCATTAAAAATCTTTGAAGTTTTGTGAAAATCTGAAAATGGGCAAATTGACTTTTGATGAAATCTTTGAAAGTTGACTTATTTGAAGTTTGGTGGCTTCTAATTTACTGAGATACATGTAATAAGCTACACTAAAACTTAACTAAGCTAAAACAACAACTTATAGGTTGAAATGAGTGAGATTGGAACTCAAAAGCTCCAACAGTTGACTGCTATGGGTTAGGAATGATGATTTTGACTTTGGCCTTTTAAAACTTGAATTTTAAAGTTTGTTAAACCTTAATATACCTAATGAAGTGTATCTACACTAAAACCATAACAAAATAACAACTAGAAGAGGGTGCACAGTACTGATCCAAACACACCCTTATATGTTACTAGTTGTGGATTAATGAAGGAAATGGTAAGTAGAAGCAATCTAACTTACACTAATCTATTCTATAAGCTATATGGACTAAGTACAAGCTACAATGAACATGAAATAAGCTTAATAGCAAACATAAACAAAAACAGATGATCACAGTTAATTCAAGAACCAAAGGGAGTGATTAGTGAGGCAAACCTCAAAGCAGTTGCATGAAACTCACACAAGCTTATCACCAAGCTAAATGAAACAGAAAGTACTCCCAAACAACCTGCTTAAACCACCATAATTTACAAGCATGAACCTCAGTTGACTTTTTGACTTGTGGATTTTTGAGCTAAAAACTTAATTTAAACCTTACACAGCTATAGAAATCTTTTAAATTACTTGTGTGGACTTACAAGAACTATTAAGCAACAACTTTTAATTCTTAAACAAGAGATTTAATCTTAACTTGAAAAATACAATTTTTGAGTTGACATATTGAGAACTTGGATTTAATACTGAAATAAGTTTACAAGATGATTAATACAGAAAGTTTGAGCTGAGAAATTACAAATAAAACTAATATTCAAAACTAAATTGCAACCTAACTATTCTCCATTATACTACTGCTACACTATTACTACTCTCCTCGTATCTTCATTCTTTCTTTTCTTTTTATAAGCCCTAGAGGTCCCCTCTGACTTTCCCCGCACCTCTGAACCGTTGGATGAGCTTCACACGATCTCAACCCTTCAAAACCAAATTGGCGGGAAAACGGGGTGGATAAATTTGAGTGGGGTTTGGTGGGCAGTTGGTGTAATAAATGAAGAGGGGGAAATGGAGTGGTGTGGTTGAGTGTTTGGTGGAGTTTGGAGAGGAGGGGGGAGGCAAATTACCCTGATAATTAGGGGTGTTAATGGTGGGAAATTAGAGGTTAGGGGTGAGGGTGTTGGTGGTTTGACCGGGTCAACATACGGGGGTGATATTAGTTTTTGTGGTGGGCCGGTTGTATTTTTGGGCTTGGGAGTGTGTAACTGGATCAGACCATGGGTTGGAGTAATAAGGGGTGTTTGGTTTGTTTTATTATTTATTTTGCTAATTTGGAAATTACAAGGACCATAAGTGTAATTAGCTGAAACATGAGGGCTGAAATTGTAAATCTTCTAAAGTGCTCATAAGTACCAAAATTGCCAATCACCAATATTATAAGGACCAAAGTTGCATTATTTTCATTTTTCAAATTCCCAGGGACCGTTTATGACAAGTTGCAAAATACAGGGACCAAACATGTAATTTCCACAAAACTTTCACCCAGGGACTAAAAATGATTTTTTGTAACTTCCCAAGGACCAAAAGTGATTTTTCTTTCAAAATTATCCCACCAGGGACCTTTTCTGCCAATATTTGAAACTCCAGGGACTAATTTCGTAAATTTCCAAAACTTTCTAATTTTTCACCAAAGGACTAAATATGACAACTTATGATTTCAAAATGACCTTTGGTGATAATTTTCTATATTTTGAATATCCAGGGACTAGTTTTGTAATTTTATGAAAGTTGAGGGACTGAAACTGCCAATTTTGCAAACTTTGTGCGTTTTTCATTTGTTTTTGCTCATTTTGCATCTAAGACATATAAAACACAATTTTGAAATATTTTCAGTATTTTGATGCATTACTGAGTGTTTTTGTATGTTTTGCAGTTCAGATTAGACCAAAAATGATGAGTGTTTGAGCACTCATCAGCGTTGATGTCAACGATTATTATGGTGATGCAACGGTCAGAGATACTTGGAGATTTTGTTGAGAAGGAATTGGTGAGACATTTCATTTGATGAGTTGGTAGAGAGACGTGGGGTGTCGCGTCAATCAGCTTATATCAAGATGAAATACTTACTACCCGATTGTGGTAAATGTTTTATGGAGCCTTGAGATAGCGTATGAAGATGAGTACGACTTCTCATTCTCTAATGAGTGAACTAAGTGAGCATACAAATCAGGCGTTGGATGGTGAGCTGAGAGCATGGGTGTGTTTGATTTTAGAGGAAGCCGGGGTATACATTTACCCTTAGCTGAGTTCTCCTATATCAATAATTATCATTCTAGTATGAAGTATGTGTCGTGTTAAAAGTTGTATGGAAGGTAATGTAGGTCACCTGTTCCGTGGGCAAAGGTTGGAACAAGCCAACTAATTGGTCCTGAACTAGAGCGAGAGACTACGAATAAGGTTTTTTTGACTAAGGAAAGATTTAAGGCAACAAGAGATCACCAAAAGAGTTATGCGGATTATTGCCGTAAGCCCTTAGAGTTTGGTGTTGGTGATATTGTGAGGATAAAAGTATCTCCTTGGAAGGGTGTGTGCGTTTCGGTAAGAAAGGCAAGCTAGCACCGGGATACGTAGGACCATTTGAGATTACGGAAAGGATTGGATTTGTGGCATACCGGGTGAAGTTAGCTGAGGAATAAGGTTGACAAGACTCTTCGTTTTGTCGAGAAACCTGTTGTTGTTAAGGGGTTTGAAGTATGGTGGGATTCTAAGCGTGGTCCTGAGTTTACTTGGGAACGTGAGGATCCGATGAAATTTAAGTACCCAATTTTGTTTGCTGATGTGGTTGGTGAAGTAGATCGTTTGTAGTTGGATTTTAGATCGTGGAAGTTAGATGCGGGGTATTCATAAATGTTTGTTTTATGGGTATCTGTTATTTGTGAGTGCGTCTTGCGGTTACCAGTTGGTTTTTCATTTGGTTCGAGAGTATTGTACCTACCTGTGAGAAGTCGTTTTAATCGTTGGTGTTATTGATCGGGGAGTGTATCTATTTGCGTGTATCGTTGGAGTGACGGAATGTTTTTCTGTCATGTGAATTCGAGTATTTAGTCAGTTCACATTTTTGCGATTCTTTCTCTGTGATTTTATGGGGTGGTATTTTTCCGCTTAAACACCCATAAATTTTCTTTTGCTGTTGTGAGTGGTGACTATAGTAGTTGAAATATCGGGACGCGATTTCTCTAAGTGGGGGATGATGTAACAACCGTGGTTTTGGCAGGTCAGTTTGACTGATAGTCTTGACTCGGTTGACGTTTGTTTGGTGTGTCCTAGGTGATTGAAGTGATATAAGTGTGATATAGGTGAGTTTTAACACTAAATCCCTTTGCGTAAATGGTTTTTATTGTGATTTGGAAAGTTTGGAATTTGAGAAAGTTCATTTTGATCACCTTGGTGGTGTAGAAATGACTTGTGTAGTTTTGGTATTTTTGTGTTTTTGCGTAACGAGGCTTCGTTCAAGTAATTGAGCGTTAGTAAGTTACGTGGGATTTGTTTTTATGAGTTATATTTCAAAAAGAGTGTGAAATTCTATTTTTGGAAACTTTATTTTGAAAATGATTATTTTCCGGTTTATCGTAAAATTAAGGTTTATCGCGAAAGACGTTAGGTTTCGATATGGGAATACATAAAATATGAAAAGTATGAGGTTTTGAGTGTAATAAATAAATTTAATGAAAAAAAAAATATAAATATATATATATATATATATATATATATATATATATATATATATATATATATATATATATATATATATATATATATATATATATATATATATATATATATATATATATGTTAAGAAAATCGGCTAGAAGGGGATAAGGAGGAAAAAAGAAACCAAATTTGAGCCCAATTACAACACCCAATGATAAGGATTATCCATAAATAATATATAAACAAACCCAAACACACCTAAAACGTTTTTTCCTGCATTTGAGTCGATCCAAGGAGCTAAAGAATGGAGAAAAAAATTAGGGTTTATAATTGTGAAGCAATAATCAAGAATCAAGGTAAAATTCTTAAAATACATGTTCAATTGTTTGATTTATTAATATAATTCATGTAATAATTATATGATGGATTAGGGTTTGGGTTAACTTCTGTAAATTAATGAAGTAAAACATGTTGGGATCAATAATTAGTAATATTATGATGATTTGTGAAGAGAATTGAGCATAAAACATGCTAGTTATTGAGTTAGGGTTTGGACAGAAAACTATGGCTGTAAAGATGTGAGTGTAAATAACAGATGGTGAAGAGTTAAATCACGAATTTTGGGTCTAAATTGAAGTTTAATGAAAGAGATTTCCAAAAAGTCCAGCCACGATTGATTTCAAGGCCGGGAAGTTGGTCTTTTGATTTTTCTTTGTTAAGATGTCAAAGCTGTCAAACCGGGACAGATTTTGGGTAAAAGTTTGAGGGTGTCATGTGGTTGTAAAAGGGGTATTTTGACTAGGCCTTCTGGAATAGTTAAGTATTAGGTTATATTAGACTACCGCGAAGAGGATTCGCGATAAAAACTTGTGGAAGTATTTATTTAAAATCAAAACTTTTTGGTGTGCGTTCAGATCTGAATTTGAGTAGTTGACAAGTTTGAATTTATTATGAGTATTTGTGTGTGTTATTGGTCCATGGCCTTCTGGTATTAACTTCTATGCTTATGAGAGACCATGGTGAATTTTTGGTGTGAGTTGTTGAGCTTTATTTGTCATGATTTTATGTGGGCAAATATACCAAAAAATTCTGCATTTTCGGATTTTAAGAGTGCAAGGGATTTAGTGAGTGTTAGGTTATGGTGATGGTTAGTATGGTGTTTAGGAGATCCATGGTGGGTCATATGAGTATTAGACATCCATCATATGAGTATTACATGGGTTGTAGCTTTTAGCTTGACCTTGTGTAATGTGGATTATTTTTGTGTGTTATAGATTGTGAGTTATTTTTGTGGAAGCTGCGGAGTTTAAGGTGAGTTCATAGTCCCATATTTTTACTTTGTTTTAAACTTGGGATGGGAATGATGCTTGTCTTAAATGATTTGAATTACTGTGATTATGTGTATGGTGTTAAAGAGCTTGGACTTTTAATGTTATCGTGTTTATGCTATATGTGAACGGTAATGATATGTTGTGTGATAGCTGTGTGGTCCAATTGGGAGGGTGCTTACCCTGTTGCTCGTGCATACGACCTAATTGGAGGGTATTAATTTACCCATATTTTGGTTGCCTAGTGTGTTTGAGTCTTAAACCTATGAATCTCACCAACGTTATGTTGACGTTTTAAGCATCATTTTCAGGTGAGCTTTCTAAGGATAAGATAGAAGGATGTGGATAGAAGAGACCTTAGTTGCATTGGACGTGGTTTATCATCTATGTTTGGATTTATGTTTTGTTTTGGTTATTTTATTTTGGGGTATTGTTACAACACTTTGTGTTTGTACATTGCTCTATTTATGTGCATGTAGTTGTTCTCTATGTAGACACCAGGTGTTGTGATGATATTCATGAAGTTACACCCGCGCGTTTCCGCCGTGGCGGGGTGTGACATTTTGTCACACCCCCAAAATCGGGTCCAGCGGAAGCATACATGTAGCTGGGGTGTAACTCATTTGGTATTACAACACATGTTCAAAAATGGTTTTCACTTGAATCATTTAGAATAAAATAGTTTAATCAAAAATGTTAAATTTACATTGTTAAAAGTAGTGCGGAAGTAGGCCCTTAAACTAGTTTAAAACGGTCCCCAAATGAAAAATCAGAGTCTTCTATGACCATGCCATGCCCTGCCAAAACCTCCTGTAGCGTGCCATTGATTAAAACCTGAAAATACATGCTAAAGTGTCAACACAATGGTTAAAGGGTGTGGTCTTGGGCCGGTTTTTGGTGTGAAAAGGAGTAGCCAAAACGGTTTTGATCACTTAGAAAATATAGTGTAGCGTTAAGTGTTATTACGCGTTATTCGTTAAAATCGGGTACTGGGTTTAATAGCAATAAACGTTCACGAAGTTAACCGGGATGAAATAAAGTCATGATAATGATAAAAACATATTAAAAATATGTTGGGTACATTTACTGAGTGATCGGGTGATTATTGTTTAGTTTTCACGAAAACCGTCGTTATATTTATACGCGTACGTTATAAATAAAATAAATTTCCAAAATACTGGGTAACTGAATGTTATAACTTTTATGATGTTAAAATGGATATAAAAATATGTCGGGACCATCGTGGGAATGTTTAGATATATTCGTCGTGTATAAACCGGGTGTTAACGTTTACTATAAATACTTATACGTAAAAACGTTAAATGTACTGAATGTAGTAATTTGAAAATCCTGAGAGTGGTATAACATGAAAATGCTGTTATGATGATATGCAGACTATCTCCAGTCCGTATGCAGTGTTCTTAACACTAATGAAATGAATTCGCACCTAAACCAATCCGGTTACGCGAATTTGAATACCCGTAAACTAAATTTACGATGAAATGAGTAATGCAAGTGAATAGTGAAAACTTTTCCGGAAATGAATAGTGTTCGGTGAATAGTAAATTTCCCAAAAGTTTCTCAGAATATCAAACTGACCTCGAAAACGATGAATAGTAAAACGATGAATAGTGTTTTGATGAATAGTGTTTGATGAATAGTGTTTTTCCAAAGTTCGGGAAATGACCTGAAATGACCTGAAATGGTGAGTTGTGACAGTCTTCCCCTCTAAAAGGAACTTCGTCCCGAAGTTCAGTTTATGTTGGTTTCTGAAAACATATTGGTGAAAAGGTGATGATATTCTAGAATTCCAGCGAACTCTAACGATAGGAATTCGACTCTGCTTCTACTGTTTGACCTAACTGTCCATGATTTCTACTTGTTCTCCTGCAAGGTTTATGTTTGACTATGGGTTGGATTCCTTTCCAAATGGGATTATGGGTGACAATTCTGAAAAGCTGATAATACGTGGTTGTGTAATCCTATTGCTGTTGTTCTCTAACAAGGCTCAAGTCTGACGACCACTAGGCCTACTCTGTTTGAAATATTACATGGTCCAGTGTATATCTCGGGTTTAACTTTCCAAGTTTTCTGAATGGTATCATGCCTTTCCTAGGCAGAACTTTCTGTATAACTCTACTTACCAACTTGTAGTTTTAATGGTTTACCAAAGATCGATGTTTAAAATTTCCTAACAATTCAATAGTTTTGTAAAGATTAACCAAAAGGAATTTGCTTGTCAAAATAAGTGCCTCAGAAAAGTATTTCTTACAAGATATATATTTTGCGTAACTGTAGTTTGGAGAAAAATCCATTTGAAAGTGAAAGTATTAGGAGGATACAATAGTCAGGTATGTATGTCTGCACAAAGGCATAGGTGTCTAACATGTTTGGATAAAGTCTATTGGTGAGGAAATGTTCAATCTATAGTCTCGGTTAAGAGGTTGGATTTATCTCTATGGTGTGGCTTAGTGAGCACTCGTATCGAAAATAATCCTATAATTCTGTCAAGCCAATACTTTCTAGATGATGGAATTTTGGTGACCAGGCCAATAATAGTGGTTCGAATAGTTTGGTGATATCTTGAAATTTCTGTTGAGTTTTGAATGGTCTTAATGTACCGAGAGATTCTCCTTATAGATGGTATGGAAAGTCTTTCCTAGGGAGGTCATTGATAATATCCACTTAACAATATTGGTGGTAGTGAGGGATGAGTGGCATAGGAAACTATATAGTGTCAGCTAATTCTATATTTATATGGGGATGGGGAAAGGAAATGATAGTGATGGTGAGAAGGGAAGAGACTGTGACAACTGCGACAAAATGATATTGTAATAAAAGAAAATACCGTGATGTAAGTGTATCATGCATAGACGTGAATGTTCATGAAATGAAATGATCAATTGACATGCTTCCAAGCGGCGGTTCACGAGGTGATGAAAAGTATGAATGTTCTGACAACGAGGGTATACTCACACATGCATGAAACATTTGGAAAATGAGTAAAGGATTCAATCCAGACAGAATTTTATTATAACCATTCTCAGTGTTGCAAAATTCATCTCTGAGTCAGACATAGGTAGTCAGCCTATGTCCTACTATCCCGGGTTGAATATAGGTGACTAGTCTATATTCCACCGAGGTTCCATGAATTTTGAAATACTCAGCTCAGTTATACTAATACTATGTCCTTCACAAATACCAAGACGTTCAGAAAGACTAAGGCAGGTGACCAAACTCGAGGTCAAATGATGAAACTATGCAAGGAAAAACATAATGCGGTGACATATATGATACGTGAACATGCTTATATGAAAAACAATTATAGTAATCAATTATAATAAATGAATATAATATATCAGATAATGAGACACAAGTCTCATCACCTATGTCAGCAACTAACCACAAATGAGGCTTCAGCTTGGCAGGCAGGCACGTGACGGTCATAGGGTTAAGTTTTCTTGAAAGTAGCTATAGTCTAGTTTTAAAAAAAAACACTTAGTTCGCTATAGCCAAAGCTCTGGTACCAATCTGTCAAACCCCCAAAATCAGGTCCAGCGGAAGCATACATGTAGCTGGGGTGTAACTCAATTGGTATTACAACACATGTTCAAAAATGGTTTTCACTTGAATCATTTAGAATAAAATAGTTTAATCAAAAATGTTGAATTTACATTGTTAAAAGTAGTGCGGAAGTAGGCCCTTAAACTAGTTTAAAACGGTCCCCAAATGAAAAATCAGAGTCTTCTATGACCATGCCATGCCCTGCCAAAACCTCCTGTAGCGTGCCATTGATTAAAACCTGAAAATACATGCTAAAGTGTCAACACAATGGTTAAAGGGTGTGGTCTTGGGCCGGTTTTTGGTGTGAAAAGGAGTAGCCAAAACGGTTTTGATCACTTAGAAAATATAGTGTAGCGTTAAGTGTTATTACGCGTTATTCGTTAAAATCGGGTACCGGGTTTAATAGCAATAAACGTTCACGAAGTTAACCGGGATGAAATAAAGTCATGATAATGATAAAAACATATTAAAAATATGTTGGGTACATTTA
This sequence comes from Artemisia argyi, assembly GCA_030686995.1. Classification (NCBI taxonomy): domain Eukaryota; kingdom Viridiplantae; phylum Streptophyta; class Magnoliopsida; order Asterales; family Asteraceae; genus Artemisia; species Artemisia argyi. The sequence continues at coordinate 144,832,002 of CM060689.1, forward strand.
CTGAGTGATCGGGTGATTATTGTTTAGTTTTCACGAAAACCGTCGTTATATTTATACGCGTACGTTATAAATAAAATAAATTTCCAAAATACTGGGTAACTGAATGTTATAACTTTTATGATGTTAAAATGGATATAAAAATATGTCGGGACCATCGTGGGAATGTTTAGATATATTCGTCGTGTATAAACCGGGTGTTAACGTTTACTATAAATACTTATACGTAAAAACGTTAAATGTACTGAATGTAGTAATTTGAAAATCCTGAGAGTGGTATAACATGAAAATGCTGTTATGATGATATGCAGACTATCTCCAGTCCGTATGCAGTGTTCTTAACACTAATGAAATGAATTCGCACCTAAACCAATCCGGTTACGCGAATTTGAATACCCGTAAACTAAATTTACGATGAAATGAGTAATGCAAGTGAATAGTGAAAACTTTTCCGGAAATGAATAGTGTTCGGTGAATAGTAAATTTCCCAAAAGTTTCTCAGAATATCAAACTGACCTCGAAAACGATGAATAGTAAAACGATGAATAGTGTTTTGATGAATAGTGTTTTTCCAAAGTTCGGGAAATGACCTGAAATGGTGAGTTGTGACACATTTGAGAAGCTTGCAATCCCCACCAGGAAGTGTACCTGACTGATGTAGTATAGTGTAGTGGCAAGTACCGGGGGATTGATCGTTCAACTCAAAGAATAGTATTCGCTAGGGTTAAAACTTAATTAAACTAGGTCTAGAGTTGAGGGATGATTCTTTTTGTATTTTTATATTTTATGAAAAGCAAGTAAAAATATCGTGTTTTGGAAGAATGAGCGGAATTAGTTGCTAGTCAACTAACCCAAATAACTACGAATGCAATAAAAATAAAATAAAATGACATGAAAGTAAATATGGAGAAAAACAATAATAAGACAAATGTGTTTACTTAGATTTCACTACTCCCTAACTATCTTTTACTAGTTGATTAGTTTGTTACAATTGCATGGATGACGGGTTATATTCCTTAATACCATTCGTAGGGCCATGTACAATATTCCCTAACTCTATAAGCTCCTACCTCTTCCTATCTCGAGCCGACAACTAGCTCCTAACATGGCCTCCTTAGTAGTTACTTAAGCATTAAATATAATCAATTAATCGTAGTACACATCCGATTCATGTTTCTTAAGACGTTTAAGCATGTTACCAATTGGAAGTCTGCTAGTTTTCTTAAGCCTAACATCGATATCATCCATCCACAACAATTATAAACAAACAACCAACCAATAATCAATAACTAGGTTTCATTATATCTAAACAAACACAAAGAAAACCTAACCTAGCATGTTAAAGTAAAGACAAGCATAAGATAGAATCAAACAACACATAGACATATTGAATGATTATTGGAAAACTTATCTTCAATCAAACATGGATGAAACAACGGTTTGGAACCCTTAAAAGTAAGGTAAAATTCGTGCTAGGGTTTCTCCAAAACTATCCCAAAGTTCTCCTCCTTTACAAATGAAAAATAGAAAACTATATATAGATTTTTGGGTCTGACGGCGTCACGTGTAAATCCTGACGCCGTCAACTTGCCACCAAAGAAACTCTCGTATTGCCTAGATCCAGATTTGACGCCGTCATGTATTATTCTTCTCATGGCCGTCAAGAGTAAATTACACGTGACGGCCTTGGTGACGCCGTCACGTGTTAAAGTCCAAAAACATTCTGGCGCGTCTTGTTATATCTTTTTTACCACCTCTTTGCCATAACGTGACGCCGTCACCTCCAAAGCGTGACGCCGTCAAGCACTGTTTCAAGCTTGATTTGGAGACTTTGACGTTTTCTTCACTTTTTCACTCCAAAAATGTCCAAAATGCTTCCTTTTCCAGATTTCTTCTCCAAAGTACCTAAAATGACAAAAGAAATGATTTCGGGTAATAATTGATCAAATAATCCTGAATTTGGGCTTAAATGACCCTAAAAGCGGTACACTTTTTACCTTATCAAATACCATTACATTTGAGATTTGCTTGTCCTCAAGCAAATGCGCTTTTATTCTAATCAAAATACAAGTTAGGGGTCATTTAACACTAATATAAAAGTAATTACAACAAATAATCGTTCCACTTTGTCATAATTCGTAATTTCAGGTCCTTTTTCAAACGTCTTTCATTATTTATTTTGGGAAGTTACTATTCATCAGTTACTATTCACCAATCAATATTCATCATTTTCGGAGTCAGTTTGAGATTCCGAGAAGTGTTTCAAATTTTCACTATTCACAAAACACTATTCATTGCCGGAGGGAAATCACTATTCACGATTGCTGTTCACCATTTCGTAAATCTAGTTTACGGGTATTTAAATTCACGTAACCGGATTGGTTTAGCTACGAATTCATGCATCATCAGTAGGGACACGTCATATAGACTGGAGTAGTCTGCATATCATCAGTAACATCATCAGCGCATTAGATCATGCACGAATATGTATTATTTCAATTTATGTATGATTAATTTGTAATTAACGTTACCACTCAGTTTTTACTACTAACATATATCCGACACTCCCGACTACGATCCTAATATATTTTCATACTCATTATAATAATATAATAATTATATTATTAATTTACCCGGTGTTTTCAAATCAACTGCTACGTTTTCCGGTCGGAGCTTAAAACTCCGTCGGTTTGCGATATTTTAACCCGGTAATTATTGTAACACTCGATTCTCAACAGGAATGTAATTTCATAATTTTTACAACTTCGTCATATTTTATTTCAACTCGTCACGATTCATTTCTAGTTAACTCGGTACCCGGTATCACCTAAAACTAATAATATCTAACAAAATCTTACAAATCCTTACAAGATCTACCCACCCCTATTTTTCTACCCAAATTCAATGCCCCTGTTTCCATGATACTTCAACTTGATTCTTTAATTACCCCAAATGCCATTGTATTAGATATTTTTGCAAGTAAAAGTCCAAGATCTTACACATAACTCATTCCTACAAAATCAAAAAGCAACTATTCTCTCTTTTCCTCTCTTGGTGCTCGGCCAAACAAGAACAAGAAGCAAGAATCCACCAAACTTTCAAGATCAAGACATGATCAAGCTTTACTTTCATTCCTTGTTAAGGTTTGTGATAAAAACATAGGTTTCTTAATCAATTTCTCATCAAATCACCTCAAACTTCAAGTAAGCTTCAAGTAAAATTTTCTAATCTATTATACTTCCATTCGATGTATTTTCAAGGCATAGTAGTAGATCATGCAAATATATATGTTATATATACCACCTTATATCAATAATACTCTTTAATCTTAGATCTATAATTTTTATTAGTAACTTCAAGAGATCCACCAAGATTGGTGATGTTTAGGACCCCATGACACCCTAAGAATGTTTATGGTAGGATTGGATACTTGCGGAGTTGATTTGAAATAGTTTGGTTAAGTTTTGAACAAGTTTAGAACCAAGAAAATGAATTTTAAACACTATTAGAAAGTTGCTATCCATTTTCGTAAAATCTGGAAAGATCAGGGGTTTCTGGGTAACATTGGGTCAAAGAATCAGAAAATACTTTCAAAAATGAAGCTATGGGTGAAATAATGGATTAAAATGAGTTTATAACGAAGGAGTTATGATTTTTCCAAGTTTAACGACGAAAAACTATTTTCTGAAAATAACCCGTGCTGTTGCACCAATTTCAATGGACAAAACGAGGCAATAGACGTGTTCTATAAGAGCCGATTTACTGAAAATATATTAGTATATATTAATATGAAACCGTGGATATAAAGAACGTAGAAAACGAGCTCATAACGACCAAGATATACACGTTTGAAACCCGGCGAAACTCTATTTATTCCATCAGCTTCTAATAGCAAAATAATCCTAAGTCTAAAACAGTTTTTGTAATACGTCATGTTGAGAGCCACTTTTCTCATTGATCAAGACCCGTATGGTCAAAAGTTAAATGATACGACTTCTAGACATTGTAGCAAGGTTTTCAAAAACGCCGAGTTTCATCACTAACACTTCATGTACAATATTTCATGACTAGTTTTGTGAGGCCATTTTGGGCATATTTTCAAAGTTATGAAAATTATTAAACTACGACGAAAACACTATATTTACCGATAAAACACCAAACACGGATCGTGGAGTACCGTTTCAACATATTTACATGAAAAGTGGTTATTAATGTAATGAGACGTCAAAAATGTATTTTTCGACGATAAACATTATTTTCAAATTTAATGAGTGGTATTGATAACATACGTATTTGCATGTGTAGCATCATTTTATTTCTTACATTAGATCATATCATTCATATTAGGTTGCGGTTAGAGATCGTGCCTCATTTCAGTGTATCCACTTTTGTCATCGTAGCTATCGCACCAGGTGAGTCATAGCCCCTACTCTTTCAATTGCTTTGGTAAACTCTTTGGGGGAGAATACATGCTCGTTTTCATCTAAATGTATACTTGATTTAATTGATTATGCTACATGTTTAGTCAAACATTTATTTGTTCCAGTTATGGATTCGTTACTCAATCGAATGTAGTGTATATTCATTTGCATCACACTTAATCTTTTTTACCTTTGGACCCAAGCCTTTTCCATTATTATGCACACTTAACCGAATGAACTGGCTCCACCACTATGTACATACATGACAGAATGAACGGGTCACATCACCGAATGTACGGGTCACATAACCGAATGTGCGGGTAACATAACCGAATGAATTGGTCACGTAGCCAAATGTATTGGTCGAATTTCACTTATCTTTGAATCTTGGTCCACATATTACTTTTGTTTACATAAAACAAATCATATTTGGCAGTGGGTCGTAAACACACAGGTTACAAGTCTTGTATGGGCGGGACTTGGAATTGAGTGGATTTACGATGCCTTTGCTGGGAAATCTTCATTCAAATGCAATGTATTTCATTTTACACTAGACTCTATGAACTCACCAACCTCGTGTTGACACTTTAGCATGCATTTTCAGGTATTAAGCAATGGCACGCTACTGGAGGTCTTGGCAGGGCATGGCATGGTCATAGAAGACTCTGATATTCATATGGGGACCGTCTTAAACTATATTTTTAAGGGCCACCGCACTACTTTTAACAATGTAAATTCAATACTTTTGGTTAAACGATTTTATTCAAAGTGATTGAAGTGAAAACTATTTTTGTACTTGTGTTGCGATACCAATTAAGTTACACCCCAGCTACATGTAAGCTTCCGCTGGACCCGATTTTGGGGGTGTGACATATTGGTATCAGAGCTTTGGCTATAGTGAACTGAGTGTTTTTTAAACCTAGACTATAGCTACTTTCACGAAAACTTAACCCTATGACCGCCGCGTGCCTGCCTGCCAAGCTGATGCCTCATTGGTAGTTGTTGCTGACTTATGTGATGAGATTTGAATCTCATTATTAGATATAGCATACTCATTTATTCTATTTTATTACCATAATTGTCTTCCCTATTAGTATGCTTACATAACTTATGCGTCTCATTGTTACGCATTCTCCTTGCATAGTTTCATCATTTGACCTCGAGTTTGGTCATTGCCTTAGTCTTTCTGAACGTCTTTGTATTTGTGAAGGACATATATTAGTATATATATATATATATATATATATATATACTATTTATGTCCTTCACAAATACAAAGACGTTTCCCTACCCAATTTCCAAATGTTTCATTTTACATCACAGTATTCTCTTTCATCACAATCTCATTATGTCGCAGCTGTCAGAGTCTTTTCCCTTATCACCATCACTATCATTTCCCTTCCCCATCCCCATATAGATAAGGAATTAGGTGACACTCTGTAGATTCCTATGTCACTCATCACTCACTACTCCCAATATTGATAAGTGGATATTATCATCCCTCGGTACATTAAGACCATTGAAAACTCAACCAAAATCTCAAGATATCACAAAACCATTCGAACCACTATCACTGGCCTGATCGCCAACAATTCTACCATCTAGAAAGTATTGGCTTGACTGAATTACAAGATTAGTTTCGATGCGAATGCTCACTAAGCAACACTATAGAGATACATCCAACCTCCTAACCAAGACTATAGAACCTTCAATTCAACATGTCCTCACCAATAGACATTATTCAAACATGTTAGACACCTATGCATTTGTGCAGACATACCTACCCGACTATTTTATCCTCTTAATACTTTCACTTTTAAATGGATTTTTCTCCAAACAACAGTTATACAAAACATATATCTTGTAAGAAATGATTTTCTGAGGCACTTATTTTGATAAGCAAATTTCTTTTGGTTAATCTTTTACAAAACTATTGAATGTTAAGAAATTTTAAACATCGATCTTTGGTAAACCATACTATCCACCTCATGTTGAAAACAGTCCTATCTTGCATAACTATTAAATTCTGAAACATCAAGAAAAAAAATGTTACTTAGAAAGCCGTTTTCTTAAAGTTGTAAACTCAATTATTTAGGGAAGGTTTATGAACAAAACACACAATCTCAAAACAAACTTTGAAAATCGATCACTATATTACATCACTTATACATTTAGGGTTTTGTGATTTGACGACATAGAGCTTGGGGAAAATCTTAGTAATGGAGACTAAGCATCGTAGGTGGAGAGAGACCCAATTCATGACATTCCTGCGGAGGATCACAACCTTATCCGAACCTAATCTTTCTAATAACACCCTTTGACGGACTTAACCTTGTAAGATTTTTCCACAAGATTCATGATACCTATTCCAACTATTCCTAATGGAGGAATTCGATTCACCTCAAACTTCTATCAGATTTCATTAAGATTCCTTTGGAACCACACCACCTATCATCTTCAGACCAATGGTCAGAATTAGAGAATGATTCAAACATAGGGAGATATGCCCAAATCGGGTGTGATTGATTCTGGAAATGGTTGGCTGACCATTCGCTATAAATTGGATTCACTTACAACAATAGATATCACACGATCCCGAGGACAACATCACTGAGACACAATTCACAAACATGGAGAGATAAACCCGAGATACATTGGACCATTCAATATTTCAGACAAAATGAGCCTAGTGGCCTACAGACTTGAGCTCCCATTAGAGCTCAGTAGCTTACACAATAAATATGATCATCTTTTCACTAATACCACTCTAGAGACAAACACAAACTGAACTTCGGGACGAAGTTCCTGTTAGAGGGGAAGAATGTCACAACTCGTAATTTCAGGTCCTTTTTCAAACGTCTAAATTTCATTATTCATTTCGAAAAGTTACTATTCATCGATCACTATTCATCATTTTACTATTCATCATTTTCGGAGTCAGTTTGAGATTCCGAGAAGTGTTTCAAAATTTCACTATTCACAAAACACTATTCATTCCCTGAGGGAAATCACTATTCACGATTGCCGTTCACCATTTCGTAAATCTAGTTTACGGGTATTTAAATTCGCGTAACCGGATTGGTTTAGCTGTGAATTCATGCATCATCAGTAGGGACACGTCATATAGACTGGAGTAGTCTGCATATCATCAGTAACATCATCAACGCATTAGATCATGCACGGATATGCATTATTTCAATTTACGTATGATTAATTTGTAATTAACGTTACCACTCAGTTTTTACTACTAACATATACCCGACACTCTCAACTACAATCCTAATATATTTTCATACTCATTATAATAATATAAAAATTATATTATTAATTTACCCGGTGTTTTCAAATCAACTGCTACGTTTTCCGGTCGGAGCTAAAACTCCGTCGGTTTGCGATATTTTAACCCGATAATTATTGTAACACTCGATTCTCATCAGGAATGTAATTTCATAATTTTTACAACTTCGTCATATTTTATTTCAACTCGTCACGATTTATTTCTAGTTAACTCGGTACCCGGTATCACCTAAAACTAATAACATCCAACAAAATCTTACAAATCCTTACTAGATCTACCCACCCTTATTTTTCTACCCAAATTCAATGCCCCTTTTTCCATGATACTTCAACTTGATTCTTTAATTACCCAAAATGCCATTGTATTAGATATTTTTGCAAGTAAAAGTCCAAGATCTTACACATAACTCATTCCTACAAAATCAAAAAGCAACTATTCTCTCTTTTCCTCTCTTGGTGCTCGGCCAAACAAGAACAAGAAGCAAGAATCCACCAAACTTTCAAGATCAAGACATAATCAAGCTTACTTTCATTCCTTGTTAAGGTTTGTGATAAAAACCTAGGTTTTTCTTAATCAATTTCTCATCAAATCACCTCAAACTTCAAGTAAGCTTCAAGTAAACTTTTCTAATCTATTATACTTCCATTTGATGTATTTTTAAGTCATAGTAGTAGATCGTGCAAATATATATGTTATATATACCACTTTATACAATAATACTCTTTAATTTTAGATCTATAAATTTTAGTAGTAACTTCAAGAGATCCACCAAGATTGGTGATGTTTAGGATCCCATGACACCCTAACAAGGTGTATGGTAGGATTAGGTACTTGTGGAGTTGATTTGAAATAGTTTGGTTAAGTTTTGAACAAGTTTAGAACCAAGAAAATGAATTTCAAACACTATTAGAAAGTTGCTGTCCATTTTTGTAAAATCTGGAAAGATCAGGGGTTTCTGGGTAACATTGGGCCAAAGAATCAGAAAATACTTTCAAAAACGAAGCTATGGGCGAAAGAACGGATTAAAATGAGTTTATAACGAAGGAGTTATGATTTTTCCAAGTTTAACGACAAAAAACTATTTTCTGAAAATAACCCGTGCTGTTGCACGAATTTCAATGGATAAAACGAGGCGTTAGACGTGTTCTATAAGAGCCAATTTACTGAAAATATATTAGTATATATTAATAAGAAACCGTGAATATAAAGAACGTAGAAAACGAGCTCATAACGACCAAGATATACACGTTTGAAACCCGACAAAACTCTATTTATTCCATCAGCTTCTAATAGCAAATAATCCTAAGTCTAAAACAGTTTTTGTAATACGTCATGTTGAGAGCCATTTTCTCATTGATCGAGACCCGTATTGTCAAAAGTTAAATGATACGACTTCTAGACATTGTAGCAAGGTTTTCAAAAACGCCGAGTTTCATCACTAATACTTAACGTACAATATTTCGCGACTAGTTTTGCGAGGCCATTTTGGGCATATTTTCAAAGTTATGAAAAATATTAAACTACGACGAAAACACTATATTTACCGATAAAACACCAAACAAGGATCGCGGAGTACCGTTTCAACATATTTACATGAAAAGTGGTTATTAAGGTAATGAGACATCCAAAATGTATTTTTCGACGATAAACATTATTTTCAAATTTCACGAGTGGTATCGATAACATACGTATTTGCATGTGTAGCATCATTTTATTTCTTACATTAGATCATATCATTCATATTAGGTTGCGGTTAGAGATCGTGCCTCATTTCAGTGTATCCACTTTTGTCATCGTAGCTATTGCACCAGGTGAGTCATAGCCCCTACTCTTTCAATTGCTTTGGTAAACTCTTTGGGGGAGAATACATGCTCGTTTTCATCTAAATGTATACTTGTTTTAATTGTTTATGCTACATGTTTAGTCAAACATTTATTTGTTTCAGTTATGGATTCGTTACTCAATCGAATGTAGTGTATATATTCATTTGCATCACACTTAATCCTTTTTACCTTTGGACCCAAGCCTTTTCCATTATTATGCACACTTAACCGAATGAACTGGCTCCACCACTATGTACATACATGACAGAATGAACGGGTCACATCACCGAATGTACGGGTCACATAACCGAATGTACGGGTAACATAACCGAATGAATTGGTCACATAGCCAAATGTATTGGTCGAATTTAACTTATCTTTGAATCTTGGTCCACATATTACTTTTGTTTACATAAAACAAATCATATTTGGCAGTGGGTCGTAAACACATCGGTTACAAGTCTTGTATGGGCGGGACGTGGAACTGAGTGGATTTATGATGCCTTTGCTGGGAAATCTTCATTCAAATGCAATGTATTTCATTTTACACTAGACTCTATGAACTCACCAACCCCGCGTTGACACTGTAGCATGTATTTTCAGGTATTAAGCAATGGCACGCTACCGGAGGTCTTGGCAGGGCATGGCATGGTCATAGAAGACTCTGATATTCATATGGGGACCGTCTTAAACTATATTTTTAAGGGCCAAATTCCGCACTACTTTTAACAATGTAAATTCAATACTTTTGGTTAAACGATTTTATTCAAAGTGATTGAAGTGAAAACCATTTTTGTACTTGTGTTGCGACACCAATTGAGTTACACACCAACTACATGTAAGCTTCCGCTGGACCTGATTTTGGGGGCGTGACGGAAGCGCCACCAGCTGCTACTGAAAAAACCCAAAATTAAAACGGAGTGCATAATTTACTACGGAGTATGATGCATGTTTTGCTAGATTATTAATGAATTGAGCATAAAGTTTATGTTGCTTTATTTGAATAGCAGCTCGAGACATCACCTAAAGATTATCGTTTTCCAACAAAAAATAAAAGTAGACACTACTTTACCAGATACGTTGAGTACCATTAGCGAGCTTTTTAACATGCACCAATCTCAACACCCTAATAAAAGATTCATTGCTGTTTGTCTTTTGTGATAGTAAATATCTCTCATGATTATTTCCCATATCAGGTGTGTCGCTGCAAAGGGAGAAAATGCTACCGAATGTGATAGTAAATATCATGAGTTTTCACTTGCTTCTTGCCATTTTTTGTAGATGGTGTTGCACCAGATAACCCTCTTGATCATTTTATTTTTGAAGAAATATACAGAGTATATAACTATCTATTAAATTCAAATAAGTGCTGACAAGTTGGATTGACCTCGTTGGAAAAGAACCTGTTACAATCAACCAGCAAGATGCTGAAAATGGAGATGTTCAACCAAACGAGGTCAAAGAAGATGCACCAAAGAAAGTGCTAGATGACATATGAAGGAACATGAGTTAATAGTCTTAGTTTGTTGTTTATTTTATTATAACAGGAAATAAATAGATGACATCCCAGAAGAAAGGATACATTTTTTATTGACCTCGCTCAATCCCATGTCTTTTTCATTAAATTTTGTTACGTCTCAACAATACCCTTTTAAGCACTGCTTGGTATAAAGTCGTTTAATTTGTTGAAAATACTTTATATTTATTGATTTTGGCCTGGGAATATTTCAAACTTATTTCGAGAGCTTGGGAGGTAGCAGGCACAAGGTATGATAATCCTAAGTTTTCAAAACAACACTAGCTTTTACTGAGTTATTCAAGCTCGATCTTACTAGAGTTTGGCTACAGATTGTATCAAGTCAAAATATATGAATTTTCTTTACGCGATGGAATGCGATTTGTAAGAATTACAAAATGATTACATCATCTAATTATGTTTGATTTTCTATGACTTTCTTTTGTTTTTATAGTTAAATGGAACTCAATGGTGATGGTGACGAGTTATAGGTTATGCCTGACCATGCTACTTGACCACATTTTCAAGGTCAAGTTGGTCGGTTATTAAACAAGAGGGCTTAACGTAAATGTATAAAATTATATTGGGTTATTCATGTATGCTCATCAAGTTCTTTACTCACAACCTTTATGCTTCTTTTTATAATCACTATATATCTTTTTTTAGCTTTCTGATACAAATTGCTATAATCAACCATATACATTTTTGATAGGCTACATAAGTACCACTTAACTTTGCATTATATTTACTATCTTATATCTTATATTTGGATATCTTCATATTGTCGTTTAATTTAAAGTGTGTGTATATAATTTGTATGGACACATGTCCTTAGACGTTGCTTTTATCACTAACAAGTGGCTCATGAACTCTAGATATTCTTTACGCCAATGAATCCTTTACCTTCTCAGTTGAGGTATTTAAATATGTATTGAGAAATATGGGTGTGGAGTGGCCTCTAGAGGATAACACACTAACTTTAAAATGCTTTAAATTCGAGATGATTCAATTTTGATTGGGGATTTCAACAATAAAGACGAGCACATATTTTTGATACTACAATAGGTACATATTGTTCTACCGACAAATTTATCCTCGAGAATGCCATGCACTACAGCATGGTGGCTCAACTACAGTTATTTCAATTGTCATCGATGGCATAGATCTATGGATGGCAAATATAGGAGACTCCGGAGTTGTTCTATGTGAGAGGGGATTTGTGACTAAACTTCGGTAAAAAGCTTCCACAAAACTTCGCTTTTTCAAAAATAGGACACTATGTTGTTACACGCGAGGTGGTCATATTGGTGGAACAAGTTACATGTAAAAACGGGTCACTTTGGTAAATATGGTTGACATGAACATTTTTTTGTCCGAAATGTTACTAAAGAATATTTATATGTCAAATATAGTATGTTATTACTAAAATTAGTTGGCTATTTCAATGAATGACGTTGGACCCCTTTTTTAAGCTAATATTAAAATATCACTTCCGCAGGCTTTACTTATGACTGGCCAAACTGCTGCTGCCTTAGATTTACTGAAAGGTTTTCATTATTGTGATGTGAACATATGTGAGGAGATCCTTCGAAAAGAAAATCATGATGTTTCTTTGTTTGAACTTTACAAATACAACTCACTACATCGTGAAGCTCTCAAACTTCTTCATCAATTGGTTGAGGATGCCAAATCAGATGAACCTAAAGTCCTGCACCATCAAAAGCTCAAGCCTAAGATGATCGTTGACTATCTTAAGGTAAGTTCATGTAGACATCATATTTGTGCTCCTCAGCATTCTGAAGTGTCACTTGAAAATTGGGTGGTTGAGCAGTGGATCTTGCAAGAGAAAAGCACCATGAGTTCACTGCGCAAAAATTTTTAATACTTCTGCCAAGCAGGAGTAAAGGGTCTTGATATTTATAAAAAAACAATACTTTATTTTATACCATTGTTTGAACTGAATAATTGCAATAAATGCTTCCTTTATTAAACATTATTGAAAAATATGAATCTTTGATCAATGCAGGTTAGAATAGAAATACAAAAACAAAAAACGAAAAAAGAAGCTAATGTTTGATCTTATAGCCAAAAAAGTTGGAATTCCCTTAAAAGATACCATGAAGTTACAAAAGTATCGAAGCCCATTGTGTCTCTTAAAAGAAAGAATCCAGCCACACATAGATTTTATCAACATGTTTACAAATAATGATGTTGACGAGAGACGACAGGTTGCTCTTCTTAGGCTTGCACTCAATAATGTGGTAATTTCATTATTTCATAATTCCTATAAAAGAATGAAACTTCTGTTTAAATTATCAAGCTTAAAGTTTAATGTATCTATGCAACTTCATTAATTAAAACAGAAGAAAATCATGGGTAACATGAGTATATCATGGGAAATGGTTATGAAGTGACATCTATCATAGTTACGAGGTAAAATAAAACATAAAAAACACTGCACATTGTATACAAACGTTGTATATAAATAAGCTTTATTTTGAATTTTAGTTTATTTGGTTATATACTTTGCTCTTGCATATCACTTTGTAACTTTTTTTTTTATTATATTCGATGAAAGTTGATTTCTTTTTGTTGTTAATGCATTCAATAAATAAATTGGCATGTTTATAACTTACTTTCATTAACTTAATTTTTTCAACGATATTCAAAAGGCTCGCCCACCCATCGGATGGGCTGTGCTACTACAAACGTTGTGTATAAAGAAGCGTTATCTCGCATTCGAGTTTAAATCATATGATATGTTGTTACAAGCAACATTGTAACAAACACAAACAATTTGACAAACGTTGGTGCTATTCTTTTAAAAATCTTTGTATAGTAATTTTTTTAACACCAATATGTTGCTAAACGAAAAAAATGTAAACGATAATTATAAGTCATGCCCGCCCGATGGGCGGGCTTCGAAAACTAGTATATATATATATATATATATATATATATATATATATATATATATATATATATATATATATACTAGACGAGTACCCGTGCATAGCAACGGGATTTTATAGCGGCATTTAATTATAATGATATTTTGGTTAAGTGTTTTGTGTAACCAAAATATCACAATAACTATCTGCCGCTATAAAATTCCGTTTCTATGTATGGCTACTCATCTAGTATTTAAAAGTTTATTTTTATATACGTGTGTATTCATTCTTATGTTGACAAAACAATTTTACATTTTTTATTTTTATGTTTTCATTTATTAATTATTAATTTAACTTTCCATGTTTTTAAGTTGACAAAAAAAATTGAATGTTTAATGTAAGTTTCCAATTTTCCATGTTTTCATTTAAGTTTTAAATGAGAGGTATTAAGGAATGTTAAATGCATTAATTAAGGGTAATTTAGGCAAAACATTAATTTAAGTTTTTCACTTTTCACTTCTTGACTTTTTGACCATTTACTCTTTATAAATAGTATATATATATATATATATATATATATATATATATATATATATATATATATATATATATATATATATATATATATATATATAGCCTTGTATAATCAAGACTTGATATTAATTGCAATTAACATTTTGAGAAATACACGAAAATAGTTAGGTCAACAGTTCCTGGAAGAATAGTGTTAACTTTCCCAGAGGTGCATAGTACGCAGGTGGAACTGCATCTAATCCATATAATTTTCCAGTAGAGGGGTTGACAATCCCTGATAATACGATTAGGGGTATATCCAGAGTTTGTTAATACGATCTGATATAGAACTCCATAAAGACGTTGTTCCGAAAGAGCGACCGTCATCCAAGTTTTCCTGCGTTAAAAAATCATCATTAACCGTAAGTTTCCAGTTATCAAAGCTTTGATCATTCCAGCAAGCTTCTCCGGTTAGATTAAGAATATAATCTTCCATAGTGATGCTTGATTCATCCATTATCCTGAAAATTAGCTAACTTGCACAAGAGTAGTGAAACGATCAAAGTATATGCAGAATGCGAATGATACAATGCAAAAAACAAAAATATTCAAAATATACAATGAATGCAATCTAACTAATACACAACAAAGTTAATGGTTAGGATCTGAAAACCTAAAAATTAAAAAGTTAGAAACCCTAATTTAAAATACTAATCGAAAAACAGATAATTAACAATTCACTCCCCGGCAGCAGCACCAAAAACTTTATGCGTGTTGTGTCACGTGTAGTATAGATTGATTTTGCCTATTCAAGTTTTAAATTTATATTTAGCCGACTTATCCTATAACACACACACTAACGAGAAAAGTGTACCCAATCAATATGTATATAGTGGTAAGTAGAGTCTCGATCACTAAGAGTAGAATGAATTATCTAGTTAATCTAATTAGTATTTTAAATATACTAAGTTAGCTTTACAATCTAATCTAACGCAAAGGGGGGTTTTAGCCTGAGAGACTAACACAGATTTGGTTATTTAATTAAAGTAATAAAACTTCTGACAACGAAACATCGATAGACTAACACGTACACAGATAGATAATAGATACAGATAGAAGTCTTGTCCTTTTGTTAAGTAGCTTGTCACTTGTTTTATTGCTAGTTTTATATGATGATTATCGTAAACTCTTCTCTCTCGTTGGATCCTAAATATAGGCGAGTAAACTCTTAATGATCACTTATGCCTATCTTACTTTCTAGACGCTAGATAAGTAAGCATGGAGCGGGTATGGCAGCCCAAGCAAAACACAGCTAGACACAGAGGTTATCAAAGCACATATACAAGTCACCAAAAAAACATCATATAAACTTATAATCGATGGGAAAGTGGTATCACTCAAAATGAGTATGTTTTTAGTAGCGTTATTGGTAGTTTTGTGCATCATATTTGGTTATATTTATATATATTTGTTACTTAATCATGGAAAAGTGTATATGCAAGCAAATGTAGCCAAGTACAGGAATAAATGATGAAAAGATGAAGAATTGAAGTGATTATGCACATTTGGAGAGTTTTAAGATAAAGACAAGTAAGAAACCACACAAGAACTCAAGGATTTGATAGTGTCAAGATTTACACATTCATGAATCAAGAAAATATCAAGTTTTATGAAAGAAATCAGCATGAAAATGGAGGAGAAAGCATGCGTCAATAAAAGACGAAGAAAAATCAATTATGTGAGTGTAGGAAGGATCCAACCGATCGAATGCAACCCGCATCCAATTCAGTTGGAATTAACCAAAAGCTCCATCCGATCGGATGGAGTGCCAACGATCGGATGGAGAAGTGTTGCTGTTACAATTTCGCATTAAATGAAGGTTTAACTTTCCATTAATCATTGGAGTCCGATCATTTCTTGATAATAACTCTGGAGGCACGTTTTGGCTTGGATAATAAGTGTTCTTAACACTATATATTGAACCATGTACATGGATGCTAAGTGTGACACCCCAAACTAGTAATAGGCTTACACAAAAGTCATTACTACCTTATTATTATTGCCCGAAAGTCTATTGTTGCTGCAGAAACGTCCTGGTAACATTGAGTAAAGTCTCAAGTGCTTGGTTCGAGTGTGGAGTTGTTTATTTTTCATAATAGGCGATTGGAGGAGTGTGGTTGCTATAGTTCCACGATCATAGTTCTTGTAATCTTTAAGCTAGGTAATCATTGTTTACTTATCATGAACTATTGTTACTTTAAATTGAATGACAGTTTTGTTTGTTACTTGTGTTTTGCTATGGAGTAATTCTTGGTATACTTGTGTGAATGATATAATCAATTGTAGAGTATTTTTTTTCTTAAAAAAGTGATGCATGGAAACATATATTATTTTACGAGTTGTTGGAATAACAACTAATCTTGCTTAATTTGTTGGTAAAAACACTTTTTGAGAATATTTGGCCGAAAGGGTTTTCTAAATGTTTTTATTCCAAAACATTAGTGTACGAATTAGTATGGGATATGATGTGTGACAAGCATCCTATTTACTCATTAAAATGGATTTGAAATGATTTCATCACGAAATTTTGCCGAAAGGATTTGTAGGAATTCATGAGATAAGAATTGCTTTTCAAACAATAATGTGTTAAGGGGGGGGGGGGGGGGGTGGCATTGTTGCCTAAAGGTTTATCAATTGTTTTTTTAAATTGACCAATAAAAAGAAAGAAATACATTTCATGCCTAAACATACATTTTTAGTGGCAATGTCATGCCTAAGCATGCCTAAACCTTTTTTTTTTTGTTTTTTTAACTCATAATTATATTTAACAGTTAAATTAAAAACTTCAAATTTCATTAATAATTAAAACAAAAGTTACATGATAGATAGGAAAATAAAAACAAAACAATTTTTAAAAATTGCAAGGCCATCCATATTTCGCCGCGACTTCACGTTTTTTTGCAATCATAATATCGCGCATTGTTGGATCAAGTATGGTATCATGGGGGTCGTTGAAGAACTTCATAGCTCGAAAATAATTCTTTTCTTGAACCCCTTCTAGTTGTGCCGACATTAACTTTTCTGCCAACTCTTCCTTCGCACGTTTCTTCTCAACATTTTCATCTATTATTTGTGACTTCTTTGCCGCATAATCTGCTAACGATTCAATACTCTTCTTTGTCGACTCGTTTTCGGCCTTTTTCCCTTTTTTCTTCCGTGTAGGAGTTGTGTCGTCATTTAGATCCGGAATAATAGTCTCAACATTGTCATTGCTCAGACGACTTTCTTCGTTTCTCCGTATTAGACGAAGATGTTTGACTAACGGTTGGTTGTTGCAACCATTTGTCCGATTTCCTAACTATCTCCCACGCCTCAATATGAGTAAAATTCTTGCCTTTGGTTTTCTTTTTATAATCGGCCAATGCATTTCTCATCACGTTAAGCTCGTCACACCCACTCTCACGACATCGGTTCTACAATAATAAGAAATATAATTTAAATTTACACTACTAATTAAAATAAACAAGTATAAATTTAAACAAATAATTAATATAACGAAAAAAAGTATAAAAAGTATATAATTTAAAAGTTACTTGTTGGATGTATAGGCCGTTAAAAGTATTCATTTTAGTATGCATATTTTTCCATTTTGTGTTCAACCCATGGAATGTGCGCAAAGTATCCGGCACATTTTGCTTGAAGTGCTCTAGAATTCTTCCCCAAAAGCTATCGGACTTTTGTTGATTCCTGACCTTTGGGCATGTTGAGACATGAACCCAAGCTTTTGCCAAAAATACTTCTTCGTCGGTTGTCCAATTTTTTTTCCCGCTTTACCCGGATTTTTTATTTCTTGAACGTCATCATCATTTTGTTCTTCACCTAAAACAAAGCATAATATATATATATATATATATATATATATATATATATATATATATATATATATATATATATATATATATATATATATATATATAATGATTAAAAAAAAGTATAACGATTAAAAAAAAAACACTAACGATTTAAAATAAAAAAGAAATAAATATTAACGATTAAAAAAAAAATAATAATACCGATTGGATTTGGGAATTGGGTTTCGGGAACAACTTCATCTTCATCATCTTCATAATCGTATAACGGTAATTCTCTTTCGACACTTTGTTCACGTCTTGGTGGACCGTCTCGAAAGTCATTAAAAGGGTTGAACTCGTTTGTCATTGCTATATTATAGTGACTTGGATTCAACGGTGGAGGTGCTGGATAGTAGGCTTGTGGTGGAGGTTGAGGAAAGTAGGCTTGTGGTGGAGGTCGGGGATAGTAGGCTTCTTGACCACGTGGTTGTGCTTGAACCTTCGGCCGGATGGGATGTGATCGAGAACCTCGACCACGACCACGACTTCGACCTTTTGATGTTGAACCTTGTTGGGATTTACTTGGATCCATGTGATTGATTTTTAAAGTGAATTGGTGATTTGAAGAAAATATGTGATTGTAAATATGTGATTTGAAGAAAATATGGTAAAGTGAATTGTTGATTTAAAAGGGGTATTTTTGTTTTTATTTGAAAAGCTTCAAACGGTAACAATAATAAAGGGTGCAACGGTCGAAAACATTAAAAGCATGCGTTTTACCGAATCGGTATTACATGCCGCATTCCTTACCGATTTAGCCATGCCGATCTACTGGCATTGTGATACCGATCGATGCCGACCCTTTGCTGAAAACGTTGCCACCCCCTAATAGAATTATCATAATAGTTAATTTGGCTGAAAGGAGTTAACTAGGAGATTGAATTCTTAGTAATGATTTACCCTGATGATGAGGCGAAAAATGAACCACTTTTAGGGGGTCATTTAAGCCCGGAATTGAATTTATTTGATCAAATATTACCCTAAATCGTTCCTTTTGTGATTTTAGGTACTTTGGGAGTGAAATCTGGAAAAGGAAGCAATTCGGACGTTTTTGGAGCATAAAAGTGAAGAAAACGCTAAAGACTTAATTTTCCAAGCTGAGAACAGTGTATGACTGCGTCAAGAGGACAATCCTGACGGCGTCAAGAGTAAAAACAATGACGATCCAGAAGAAACCTGAAGGCGTCACAAGAAGAGCGTCAAGAGTTAATTGTGTGACGGCCTGCAAAAGGGGACTACATGACGGCATCAGATGTAGATCTAGGCAGTCCGAGGAATTATTGGGCGGCGAGATGACGGCGTCAGACCTTTGTTCTTGACGCCGTCACCTCCTAAAATCTATATATAGTTTTCTAATTTTCATTCATTAAGAGAGGAACTTGTGTGGAGAAACCCTAGGGCCGAACCTTGTACGAATTTTACAGCTTTTCAAGGGTTTTCAACCCTTGAATCCTTACATGTGCTATTGAGATAAGTCTTCTCTTAATTCAATCAATATGTCTATGTGTTGGTTGTCTATATCTTGTGCTTGTCTTGATTTCAACATGCTAGGCTAGATCTATCTTGTGTTTGCTTAGATCTAATGAAACCTAGATGTTAATTATGTGTTGATTACTTGTTTATGGTTGTATTGGATGAATGATTTCAATGTTAGGCTTAAGAAAACTGGCAGATCTCCAATTGGTAAGATGCTTGAACGTCTTAGGAAACATGAACCGATGTGTACTAGGTTTTATTGGTTGTATTTAATGCATGAGTAAATTCTAATGATCCCATGTTAGGAGCTTCTTGCAGGCTCGACATAGGAGTGAAGTAGGCACTCATAGGATTGGGGAAGTAAGTACGCCACCCCATGAATGGTATTAAGGAATACAATCCGTCATCCACGCAACTATAACAAGTAATTAACGTGTAAAAGATATCTAGAGAGTAGTGAAATCTAAGTAAACACATTTCTCCCATATATTGCTCACAACCTTAGTTAAAATAGTTTTATTTCCATTTTAGTATTTTATTTTGATTGCATCTTTAGTATTGGGTTAGTTGACTAGCAACTAATTCCGCCCCAAATCCTTCAAACCCGAGATTTTAATTTGCTTTCCTAAAAATATAAAAAATACAAAAAGAATCATCCCTCATCTCCAGATCTAGTATTTAGGTTTTCTAATCCTAGCGACACTATTCCTAGCTGAACGATCAATCCCCCGGTACTTGTCATTATACTATACTACATCGATCAGGTACACTGCCTGGTGGGGGTTGTAAGCTTCTCAAGATCCCTTGAGAGGTAAAGCCTGGTGCAATTCCCACGCATCAAGTTTTTGGTGCCGCAGCCCGGGGAATAGTTATTGTCTAGGTTATAATATCTTTTTATTAGGTCTACTTGCTAGATTCCTTTCTAGTAAGATTTTATTTTTATTTTTATGTTCTCTTTAGTCTATCTTATTTCTTTGTGTTTTTGTTCGTAACTCTTCACCACCCGACATCATGGACGATGGGAACATCTTTGAACCCGTCATCCCACCACAACAAAACCCACCACTAGAACCTCTTAGGCCCCGAACCTTAGGAGAGTATTCCCGACCCAGCCACCAAGGCTATCGAAACACCATTGAGCTCACCGGAGCCAATGTGACCCCCTTGCGATCCGACACCATCCGGTTGGTGCAAAGCGGATGTGCATTCCATGGATTTCGTTCTGAAGACCCAAATCAACATCTCAAGGACTTCCTTAAAATCGTAGATTCCATAGACCTAGATGTTGCAACTAGAGAGACAACCCGATTACGCATATTCCAATTCTCTCTACGTGATCAAGCTAGTCAATGGCTTGAGCGTTTACCCGCGGGATCCATCACCACATGGGATGATCTCACCACTCGTTTCCTTGCTCAGTTTTTCCCACCGGGGAGAACTACTAAGCTTAGAAATGACATCTTGATGTTCCAACAACGTCAAAATGAAACTCTCTATGAAGCATGGACTCGTTTCAAGGACTTACTCCAAAAAGTCCCTCATCATGGCATAGATCTTTGGCTCCAAGTCCAAATCTTTTATGACCATATCGATCTCTCCACGAGGCGAGCCATTGACCAATCGGCCGGGGGTAAGCTACGTGATCTAAGTGCGGAACAATCTTGGGAACTCATAGAAGATCTTGCTCTCTATGACAACGAAAGTTGGAATGATCCCCGTGATTTGAACAAAATGGTCAAGGCAATATCTTTTCCTTCGAACAACTCTAGCACTCCCGACTGTAGGATCATGGAACTTGAGGACCAAGTCAAGTTTCTCATAAAATCTTACGAAGCTCCTAAGCCTTCAAGCCAAGTGAACAAAATCACTTCTTCATGCGAATTATGTAGTGGTCCCCATGACACTCGTGATTGTATGGAACTCCCTGGAACAGCTTTTGCGGACTACGCATCCTCGCGTACCGACGAAGCGGGAGATAAGTGGTACACTTTCAAACCCGAGCCAAACCCTTACGGTGATTCCTACAACCCCTCTTGGAAAAATCACCCAAACCTTAGGTGGAAACAAAATCAAGCCAATTCTTCCAATCCGCCTAATCGTTACCAACCAAACGGTCCACCCTCCAACCGTACTTTCAACAACAATCCTTCTAACAACTATGGTAGTACCAACAATCTTGAAGGATTGATGTCTAAGTTCAAGGCATCTCAAGAAGCTCGCTTATCTAAGTTTGAAGCCGATTTTAAACAAAAGCAAAGCGAGATGACCACCAAAATTGACGCATTGTTGAAAGTTCTCAATGACCGAGAAATGGGAGCACTCCCAAGCGACACGGTCAAGAATCCGAAACTAAACGTTAATTCCATATCATTAGTTTCGTCACCCACTTCGTGTCCACAATACTACTCGGTTAAATCAACGAGCACGTGTTTCAAAGAAAACCAAAATTTTCAAAAGGACCAATCAAATAAAACACCCGATATAAAACGGGTCAAAAGTATAGTTGAAACACCTCCTACGCAAGACCTTGACGATGAATTCAAGGAACTTCACCTTGAACGCCCCGTCATTGATGTCTTAGCCCGTTCTCCTTACTATAGTGCCCTCCTAGAAAAATATGAGAAGTTTAAACTAGGTAAAAATGGGACCGCCTTCGTTCAAAACAAGTTGCCTAAAAAGCTTGATGATCCGGGTATATTTGTTTTGCCTTGTAAGATAGGAAGATCCGAAGCTTTTGACACACTAGCCGATTTAGGGTCAAGCCTCAACTTGATTCCCTTATCCCTATTCACCACTCTTAAGCTAGGAAAGTTAGATGAAATGGAGGTATTGATAGGTCTAGCGGATGGAAGTATTGCTCACCCACTTGGAATGATTAAGGATGTACTTGTTCACGTAGGGAAGTTAACTATCTTAGCGAATTTTCACGTCCTAGACATGGTTAGTGACACTACATGCCCATTGTTGGTAGGAAGAGGATTTTTAGCAACCACTAGTGCCTTGATAGATTGTAAGGAGTCTGAGATAGCGGTAGGTGAAGGCGATACTTGGTCGGTATACGATGTTAAAAAGCATAGTTATGATTGTGATGATGAACCGACACCACATTGGGTAGAGATTAATAGGAGACCATCTAGATATGGACCTTGGATAGAAAGGAACTTTATAGGACCTCAACGCCCATTCAATCTAGAAAAGGATTTCATTAAAAAGACACATTCGGTGGAACAACTCATAGCTAGAGATGAAGAGCTAGATCCTTTTGAGGACCCCTTAGTCTTTAGAAAGATGATTGAGTTCTTGAGCGTAATGCCTATTAATATAGAGATGAATAAGTGGAAAAGAGAGGGAGACAAGTGTAAATGGAGGTGGGACAAGCCACCTAAAGAAGGTAACGGATCATGGCATATGAAGATGACTTTGTATGATCCGGATGGAGAAAAGTTTGAAAGGTCATACCGTACTAAGAAAACCGATAGGAAGTTAAAACCTAAGTTTGATCCCAAAGATGTCCCCAATGAGGAACTCACCCGTATCACGTAGTAACCCATGACCTTGAGTCTAGCTACAAGACTCATAAATTAAGAAAAGCGCTTCTTGGGAGGCAACCCATGCTTTGTGTGATTTTATTTTGTTTGTTTGTTATTTGCTTCCGTATGCATGCTTTATTTTTATTGTTGGTAGATCATGTTTCTAAACTAAAAAGTGGAAATACTTTACTTTGTTGTTTGGACTAGTCTTAACTTCACCCAAAGGTATTTTTGCAAAAGATAAGTGTAAGGGGAAACCCCAAATATGTTTTTAAGAAACAAACCGATCATGATTCTCCACAATATTAAGTGAACATGTATATTCGTAATTGTTAGAGTCAAATACTTGTATCGAGTCATAATGAAGTTTTGCAGGATTTTCTAGGAAGTAGAACCAGATTTTCCAAAAATTTTCCGGAAACTTAACACAAGAATTTCTGCAGGTCACTTCTGACGGCGTCATGAGCTTGCTCTAGACGGCGTCACGTGTAAAAATCTTGAAATTTTACCAGTTTTGTTTTTCTAACGGAGTCTTAAAGTTTTTGTTGAATTATTAAGTTTTATAATCTCCAAGAAATCTGCAAACTTCATTCCACAAGCATTATATCTTATCTTGTTTTCTAGGATTTAGTAACTTATGTAGATTGCCGCCGATTTTATGCGAGGTTGCCTTGTCTGTTTTCTCAGGATTTACAGGTTATGTATGACAAGAAGATGATTTATTTTTTTTTGGAAGGGAAGCTTTGATTGTTCATTTTCTTAGAGGAAGATTTAACCTGGCCACCTTATTATCCATACCGAGCGAATCAGGGGAGTATTTGATTTCATTCTTTTTACTTTTTCACTTTTACATTCTTTACTTGAACATTGGGGACAATGTTCATCCTAAGTGTAAGGGGAGGGTAAAATGATGATACCTTACAGATACACTTTCGCTTGAGTTTGTTTGTTTGATAGTAGATGTGTAATAAAACTATGAGAAATACTTGTTAGTGCAATTGCGCCAAATTTAAAATTTTTTACAACATTTAGGAGTGAAACTTTAGCCATAGCAAGCGTCTCATGGATAGGAGATTGTATGACTAGCACAAAACCGTACTATTCAGAAAAATTTTCCACCCAAATATGTGAGGTTCGCCTTTAGATTTGATAGGAAAAGCATTTACTATTAGTGCTTATGAATGTACCGGTAGCATTTAGATTCTAGAACTTGCGTTAGTGATGCATCCCGAGACCGCTAGTGAGACTACATTCGTGTGGTAGGATTTACTACATGATAAGAGGCATTAGGATCACCCTTGTGTTAAACCCGTATCATAATTACTTGACCATTTAAGTCATATTACTAGGCTAGTTAAGTCAATTAATTTTTCCCACACCTTAGCGTTGTACTCATTTTTAGTACACGAAACCCCTAGTACACCCCTCCGAGCCTATCTTTTCGTTTCTAACTTTAAGCATCTTACTTAAAGGAAGAATTTGTTACACCCCACTTAAATGTACACCTAAATCGCCATAGCCTTCCGTGTATGCACTCATCTTTAGTGCATTAATGTTATTTGTTAAACCCTAAGTTAACTATCTAATTGATTACATGGTTGCTAAGTCGAATCATAACCTTGTACATATTGTTTTGGGACGATTGAGACTCATAGGTAAAGTGCTTATTTTATGGAGTAATGGGGAAGAACATCATATTATTACCCCCGTATGTGCGTTAATCTTAAAAGTACTCCAAGTGTTTTGATTTTCTTAATTCGAGTCATTAGTTTAGTTTATTGTAAAAGTATGTAAAGATTCAAGCGTAAGGGGAATTATCATTCCCTATGATGTATTATTTTGGATGGTAGGGTAAGAGTGTATGCAAAAAAAAAAAAAAAAAAAAAAAAAAATCAAAAAATCAAGAAAAAGAAAAGAAAAAAAAATAGAAAAAGAAAAGAGAAAGAACATACGGACTACCATCCCTTTTTATTCTATGTTCATTTTATGTTTTTGTTATTTTTCATTTATTAGCTTAAGTCAAGTCTAGTCTTGGCTTAGCAACGCCATATTGTACATGTAATTAACCAAGATTGTTAACTCGCCACCAGTAAAGACTGCCTATATCCAACAAAACCGTGTATTTCATATCCCTACACCTAACGTTACAACCCTTTAAAAGACCTCTTTGATAGTTTATCCTAGGTGCTTACGCCATGTGATGGAGGTTTGATCATTTCCCAAGCCTATGGTAATCTATTTTGCTATGACAGGTAGTGAGAGATATCTTCCGTTTCCATACTGTAATTTATACTTTATTACACCCGAGAGATGTGAGTATCTAAACACTATTTGTGAGGTGCTAGTATATGACCTCCGTGCTTGTCTTTGGTCTTTAGTGGAACGATTATTTGTTGTAATTACTTTTATATTAGTGTTAAATGACCCCTAACTTGTATTTTGATTAGAATAAAAGCGCATTTGCTTGAGGACAAGCAAATCTCAAGTGTAAGGGTATATGATGAGGCGAAAAATGAACCACTTTTAGGGGGTCATTTAAGCCCGGAATTGAATTTATTTGATCAAATATTACCCTAAATCGTTCCTTTTGTGATTTTAGGTACTTTGGGAATGAAATCTAGAAAAGGAAGCAATTCGGACGTTTTTGGAGCATAAAAGTGAAGAAAACGCCAAAGACTTAATTTTCCAAGCTGAGAACAGTGTATGACGGCGTTAAGAGGACAATCCTGACGGCGTCAAGAGTAAAAACCATGACGACCCAGAAGAAACCTGAAGGCGTCACAAGAAGAGCGTCAAGAGTTAATTGTGTGACGGCCTGCAAAAGGGGACTACATGACGACATCAGATGTAGATCTAGGCAGTCCGAGGAATTATTGGGCGGCGAGATGACGGCGTCAGACCTTTGTTCTTGACGCCGTCACCTCCTAAAATCTATATATAGTTTTCTAATTTTCATTCATTAAGAGAGGAACTTGTGTGGAGAAACCCTAGGGCCGAACCTTGTACGAATTTTACAGCTTTTCAAGGGTTTTCAACCCTTGAATCCTTACATGTGCTATTGAGATAAGTCTTCTCTTAATTCAATCAATATGTCTATGTGTTGGTTGTCTATATCTTGTGCTTGTCTTGATTTCAACATGCTAGGCTAGATCTATCTTGTGTTTGCTTAGATCTAATGAAACCTAGATATTAATTATGTGTTGATTACTTGTTTATGGTTGTATTGGATGAATGATTTCAATGTTAGGCTTAAGGAAATTGGCAGATCTCCAATTGGTAACATGCTTGAACGTCTTAGGAAACATGAACCGATGTGTACTAGGTTTTATTGGTTGTATTTAATGCATGAGTAAATTCTAATGATCCCATGTTAGGAGCTTCTTGCAGGCTCGACATAGGAGTGAAGTAGGCACTCATAGGATTGGGGAAGTAAGTACGCCACCCCATGAATGGTATTAAGGAATACCATCCGTCATCCACGCAACTATAACAAGTAATTAACGTGTAAAAGATATCTAGGGAGTAGTGAAATCTAAGTAAACACATTTCTCCCATATATTGCTCACAACCTTAGTTAAAATAGTTTTATTTTCATTTTAGTATTTTATTTTAATTGCATCTTTAGTATTGGGTTAGTTGACTAGCAACTAATTCCGCCCCAAATCCTTCAAACCCGAGATTTTAATTTGCTTTCCTAAAAATATAAAAAATACAAAAAGAATCATCCCTCATCTCTAGATCTAGTATTTAGGTTTTCTAATCCTAGCGACACTATTCCTAGATGAACGATCAATCCCCCGGTACTTGTCATTATACTATACTACATCGATCAGGTACACTGCCTGGTGGGGGTTGTAAGCTTCTCAAGATCCCTTGAGAGGTAAAGCCTGGTGCAATTCCCACGCATCACCTGATAAAAACTATTGATTGTTAAATCATTCATATGAAATTATGCATCATAACAAGTTTACACCAAACTTAGTGAATACTCTATGCAATTGGTTGTGGAATCACACAAGTATATGTTTTGTTAGATTGGATACTTACTTTGAATTTACACTTAAAAATTGGATTGACACCCTCTTTTGCTTAGACTAATTACTTAATACACTAATCGCTAAAATCCCTTGGGATGATATCGACTTACCCACCTTTGCTATAAACGGACGAGTATATTTGCTTGTATGTATTGAATAGTTAACCGGATAAATCGTGTTTATAAAATTTAAAACTTGCACAACGATAAGGCACATCTAGTTTTTGGCACCGCTGCCGGGTATTTGATTAGATTTTTCATGTATTTTGTAATTTTATTAGTATAAGATTTAGTAAATTCGTATTTAAAAAAAGTAAAAAAAAAAGGTTTTGGTTTTTAGCCAACCGATTCGGATGGATGCCCATCCAATCGGTTGGTGGCCTCGTAAAATTTTTATGATTTTTGTTTTGCAGTTATTTTAATTGTTAATTAATTTTAGTTATTTGTTAGTTAATGTTTACTTATGATTAGTAATTAATTAGTGGTTAATAGTTGGTTAATTTTAAGCTAGAAGTTAAAAAGTTTTATTTATTAAGTATTAATCATTTAGTTTTAATGCTTTTATTGATTAGTAGTTAATTTAGTTAGTTAATATTTATAATTAATTTTAAGAATGTTATTTATGGTTAAAGTTAAAGTTTTAATTAATTAGTTTAATGTTTTAATTAATTAGTAATTAAATAGTTAATGAGTATTCAAGATTAAATTTAATTAGATTAAAAAGTTTAATAAAAAGTTTTAAATTTTATAAAAAAAGAAATAAAAAAAATTACAGGTTTGATCCAACCGATCGGATGCTGCCCGCATCCGATTTGGTTGGGTAAAGTGTAATAAACCATCTGATCGGATGGTGTGCTATCCGATTCAGATGGAAGTCTCGTTAATTATTTTTACAATTTTTTATTTTGAGTTATTTTTATGTTTTTAGTGTTTAAACTTGTTGGTTTACTTAGTATAATTTCTCTTTAAGTGTATTTCAATTATGACTAACCCTAATGCTAATGATTTGGATGTTTGTGTTTGTTGTTCTGTTATAGTTATAATTTTCTTTAGTAAGATGGGAAGTTTGAGTGAAGTTTCAGAGTATTTGAAGAATCTTGAGGAAATGTTCATGGATTCGGGTGATTCCTCGGAGCGTTTGGAAAGTATGTTGGAAGAAGCTAAGATGGATCTTAAAAAAGGAGAAGTGATAGGAGAAAATCAAGTTTGTTTACCTAAGGAGAGTAAGAAGAAGGTTGATGCGTGGGAATTGCACCAGGCTTCACCTCTCGAGGGATCTCGAGAAGCTTATAACCCCCACCAAGCAGTGTACCTGATCGTTGTAGTATAGTATAGTGACAAGTACCGGGGGATTGATCGTTCAACTCAGGAATAATGTCGCTAGGATTAGAAAGCCTAAAAACTAGGTCTAGAGGTGAGGGATGATTCTTTTTGTATTTTTATATTTTTATAAAAGCAAGTAAAATCTCAGGTTTTGGAAGAGTGGGCGAAATTAGTTGCTAATCAACTAACCCAATAACTAAGATGCAATCAAAATAAAATAACAAAAATGTAAATAAAGCTAATTAAACTAGTGGTGTGAACAATAAATGGGAGAATTGTGTTTACTTAGATTTCATTACTCCCTAGATATCTTTTACAGGTTAATTGTTTGTTACAGTTGCGTGGATGACGGGTTATATTCCTTAATACCATTCGTGGGGTGACGTACGTACTTCCCCAACTCTATAAGCTCCTACTACACTCCTATGTCAAGCCTGCAAGAAGCTCCTAACATGGGATCACTAGAATTCGCTCATGCATTAAATACAACCATAAAACCTAGTACGCATTGGTTCATGCTTCTTAAGATGTTCAAGCAAGTTACACTATGAAAGTCTGCCAGTTTTCTTAAGCCTAACATCGAAATCATTCATCCAATACAACTATAAACAAGCAATCAACCTATAATCAACATCTAGGTTTCATTACATCTAAGCAAACACACAAGAGATCTAGCCTAGCATGTTAAAATTAGGACAAGCGTAAGATATATTCAAAAAACACATAGACATATTGAATGAATTAAAAGGATACTTATCTTAATTGAACATGAAAGGTTTGAAGGGGTGAAAACCCTTGAAAATACTGTAAAAGTCGTGCTAGGGTTTATTCAAGTCGTCCCTAAAATTCTCCTCCTTTTTGAATGAAAATTACAAAGACTATATATAGATTTCCTAAGGTGACGGCGTCAAGAAGAAAATTCTGACGCCGTCAACCCACCGCCCATAATAAATCGGATTGCCTAGATCCAGATCTGACGCCGTCAAGAGCTTTATTCCTCTGGGCCGTCACTTGTTAAGGGGTCATGACGGCCATGGTGATGCCGTCACGCCCTAGTGCAAAAGTGTTCTGGACCGTCATGGACTCCATACTCTTCTCCTCTTGTTTTTCCTCTTGACGCCGTCATTAAAAAACTTGTGACGCCGTCAGGTACTGTTGCCAGCAAGGAAAATTAAGACTTTGCCGTTTTCTTCACTTTTATGCTCCAAAAACGTCCGAAATGCTTCCTTTTCTAGAATTCACTCCAAAAGTACCTAAAATCAAAAAAGGAACGATTTAGGGCAATATTTGATCAAATAAATTCAATTCCGGGCTTAAATGACCCCCTAAAAATGGATCATTTTTCGCCTCATCATATACCCTTACACTTGAGATTTGCTTGTCCTCAAGCAAATGCGCTTTTATTCCAGTCAAAATACAAGTTAGGGGTCATTTAACACTAATATAAAAGTAATTACAACAAATAATCGTTCCACTAAAGACCAAAGACAAGCACGGAGGTCATACACAAGCACCTCACAAATAGTGTTTAGATACTCACATCTCTCGGGTGTAATAAAGTATATATCACAAAAATATCTCTCACTACCTGTCATAGCAAAATAGATTACCATAGGCTTGGGAAAGGATCAAACCTCCACCACATGGCGTAAGCACCTAGGATAAACTATCAAAGAGGTCTTTTTAAAGGGTTATAACGTTAGGTGTAGGGATATGGAATACAAGGTTTTATTGGATAAAGGCAATCTTTACTGGTGGCGAGTTAATAATCTTGGTTAATTACATGTACAATATGGCGTTGATAAGCCAAGACTAAACTCCTTAAGCTAATAAATCAAAAATAACAAAAACATAAAATAAACATAGAATGAAACGGGATGGTAGTCCGTAGGTTTTTTTTTATATACTTTACATCATAGGGAATGAACATTCCCCTTACACTTGAATTTTATATACTTTACAATAAACTAATCTAATGACTCGAATTAAGATAATCAAAACACTTGGAGTACTTTTAAGATTAACGCACATATGGGGGTAATAATATGATGTTCTTTCCCATTACTCCATAACACAAGTACTTTACCCATGAGTCCCAATCGTCCCAAAACAATATGTACAAGGATATGACTCGACTTAGCAACCATGTAATCAATTAGATAATTAACTAAGGGTTTAAACATGTAACAATAATGCACTAAAGATGAGTGCATACATGGAAGGCTAAGGCGAATTAGGTGTACATTTAAGTGGGTTGTAATAAATTCTTCCTTTAAGTAAGATGCTTAAAGTTAGAAACGAAAAGATAGGCTCGGAGGGGTGTACTAGGGGTTTCGTGTACTAAAAATGAGTACAACGCTAAGGTGTGGGAAAAATTAGTTTACTTAACTAGCCAAGTAATATGACTTAAATAGTCAAGTAATTATGATACGGGTTTAACACAAGGGTGATCCTAATGCCTCTTATCATGTAGTAAATCCTATTACACGAATGTAGTCTCCCTAGCGATCTCGGGATGCATCACTAACGAAAGTTCTAGAATCTAAATGCTACCGGTACACTCATAAACACTAATAGTAAATGCTTTTCCTATCAAATCTAAAGGCGAACCTCACATATTTGGGTGGAAAATTTTTCTGAATGATACGGTTTTGTGCTAGTCACACGACTCCTATCCATGAGACGCTTGCTATGGCTAAAGTTTCACTCCTAAATGTTGTAAAAAATTTTAAATTTGGCGCTAAAATTACACTAACAAGTATTTCTCATAGTTTTATTACACACCTACCATCAAACAAACAAACTCAAGTGAAAGTATATCCTATAAGGTATCATCATTTACCCTCCCCTTACACTTAGGATGAATATTGTCCCCAATGTTCAATTAAAGAATGTAAAAGTGAAAACAGGTAAAAGAATGAAATCAAATACTCCCCTGATTCGCTCGGTATGGATAGTGTGGTAACAAGGTTAGATCTTCCTCCAAGAAAATGAACAATCAAAGCTTCCCTTCCAAAATATAAATCATCTTCTTGTCATACATAACCTGTTAAACCTGAGAAAACAAACAAAGCAACCTCGCGTAAAATCGGCGGCAATCTATATATAATAACAAAACCTAGAAAGCAATGTAAGATATAATGCTTGTGGAATGAATGTTTGCAGAGTTCCTGGAGTTTATAAAACTAAAGAATTAACAAAAACTTTAAGACTCTGTTAGAAAAACAAAACTAGCAAAATTTCCAGAATTTTACACATGACGCCGTCAGGAATTTCTTCCTGACGCCGTCAGAAGTGATCTGCAGAAATTCTTATGTTAAGTTTCCGGAAAATTTCTGGAAAACTTATGTCCTACTTCCTGGAAAATCCTGCAAAACATCATGATGACTCGATACAAGCATTTGACTCTAACAAATACAAATATACATGTTCATTTAATATTGTGGAGAATCATGATCAATTTTGTTTCTTAAAAACGTATTTGGGGTTTCCCCTTACACTTATCTTTTGCGAAATACCTTTGGATGAAGTTAAGACAAAGCCAAACGACAAAATAAAGTATTTTCACCATTTTAGTTTTGAAACATGATATACCAACAATAAAAATAAAGCATGCATACGGAAATAAATAACAATCAAACAAATAAAAATCACACAAAGCATGGGTTGCCTCCTAAGAAGCGCTTTTCTTTATCTACGAGTCTTGTAGCTAGACTCAAGATCATTGGTAACTACGTGACCTCATCTTTGGTTTCACTCTCTAGGTCATCTCCTATATTAGTTTTGTACTCCGGACCTAGCTGCAAGCATTCTTTGTAGAAACCAAGTATTCTATTCATAACATATTCTACTCCTCTACGTCTATCCTCATCATTCTTATAGTAAACCGCTTGTTTGTGTTCCTTTTCTATGTTCGATAGGAGGCGGTATTGTTCAATCTTATAGGGCATTTGGTAGGCAATCTCATCATTCTCTTTCTTGAACCTAACTATCCCTAGAGTCGGATCATAACTCATTTTAGAGGCCTCAACGAACGGTTTTCCGAACACTACTTGACTTAGGCAGTCATCTATCACCGGACGAGTATCCTCCACTATCATAAAATCGGTCTCATAAGTGAAGTTTCCGACAATCACATGCAATCCTTTCACTCTACCTACAAAATTACTTAGCAAGTTCTTGTTGGGCATTATCCTATAACCAAGTTGCTTCTTCATTACCCAATTATAATAAGTTCTAGTCATGATGTTTATAG
Source organism: Artemisia argyi (assembly GCA_030686995.1). NCBI lineage: Eukaryota > Viridiplantae > Streptophyta > Magnoliopsida > Asterales > Asteraceae > Artemisia > Artemisia argyi. Next base: position 144,864,992 of record CM060689.1, read on the forward strand.
GAGACCTAGGATCGATATAAGCTTTCCATACATGCATATGCCCAATGTTGCATGGTATGTTAATGTTAGATGGGTCACCTACTTTAATAACGGGTGAACCAAGGATATATGGTGTCTCGGGATCATTGAATAAATCCTTGTGATATTCCCGTTCTTCCTTGGTGGGCAACTTATCAAAGTACTCTTCTACATTTTCTACTTCCTCTAACTTTTCTCCCTTATTAACCTCAACTTCCTTAATTTCATCCCTAGTCTCGGTTTCTACTTCACCTTCATCCTTGTCACTTTCTTCTATATCCTTATCTATTGGCTTAATGGTGACAACATTGACAAAGTGGACGTGTTTGGATGACGAGGGGTCCTTAATTTGGATTCCGTTATTGGCGTCCCTAGTGTCCTTCCTAGGTGTAGTTAGTGCTTGGTTGTTGAGGGCTTTGAAAAAGTGGTCAATCTTATTGGTCATCTCCGTTTGTTGTTGGTTGAATTCGGTTTCAAACTTAACTATGCGAGCTTCTTGAGATGCCATAAACTTGGACCTCAATCCTTCAAGATTGTTGGTACTACCATAGTTATTAGAAGGATTATTGTTGAAAGTACGATTGGAGGGTGGACCGTTTGGTTGGTAACGATTAGGCGGATTGGAAGAATTGTTTTGGTTTTGTTTCCACCTAAGGTTCGGGTGATTTTTCCAAGAAGGGTTGTAGGAATCACCGTAAGGGTTTGGCTCGGATTTGAAAGTGTACCACTTATCTCCTGCTTCGTCGGTACGCGAGGATGCGTAGTCCGCAAAAGCTGTTCCGGGGAGTTTCACACAATCACGAGTGTCACGGGGAATAAGAAAAAAAAATGAAGCAAGTTTAAGGGAACACGAGTGTCATTTAAGGAAAAACTTGATGCGTTGGAATCACACCAGGCTTTACCTCTCGAGGGATCTCGAGAAGCTTACAACCCCCACCAGGCAGTATACCTGATCGTTGTAGTATAGTATAGTGACAAGTACCGGGGGATTGATCGTTCAACTCAGGAATAGTGTCACTAGGATTAGAAAGCCTAAAAACTAGGTCTAGAGGTGAGGGATGATTCTTTTTGTATTTTTATATTTTATTAAAAGCAATTAAAAATCTCGGGTTTTGGAAGAGTGGGCGGAATTAGTTGCTAGCCAACTAACCCAATAACTAAGATGTAATCAAAATAAAATAACAAAAATGAAAATAAAGCTAATTAAACTAGTGGTGTGAACAATAAATGGGAAAGTTGTGTTTACTTTGATTTCATTACTCCCTAGATATCTTTTACAGGTTGATAGTTTGTTACAGTTGCGTGGATGACGGGTTATATTCCTTAATACCAATCGTGGGGTGGCGTACGTACTTCCCCATCTCTATACGCTCCTACTTCACACCTATGTCGAGCCTGCAAGAAGCTCCTAACATGGGATCACTAGAATTCGCTCATGCATTAAATACAACCATAAAAACCTAGTACGCATTGGTTCATGTTTCTTAAGACGTTCAAGCAAGTTACACTATGGAAGTCTGCCAGTTTTATTAAGCCTAACATCGAAATCATTCATCCATTACAACTATAAACAAGCAATCAACCTATAATCAACATCTAGGTTTCATTACATCTAAGCAAACACACAAGAGATCTAGCCTAGCATGTTAAAATCAAGACAAGCGTAAGATATATTCAAACAACACATAGACATATTGAATGAATTGAAAGGATACTTATCTTAATTGAACATGAAAGGTTTCAAGTGGTGAAAACCCTTGAAAATACTGCAAAAGTCGAGCTAGGGTTTATTCAAGTCGTCCCTAATATTTTCACAATTTACTTTGAAATCAATACAGTGAGATTTTTATTTTCATTTTATTAGCTTTCTCGTAGTCTATCTTTTCTTTGTGTCTTTGTTCGTAAAAACCTTTCCATTGACTCTTCCGTTCACCATTATGGAGAACGTGAATCCACCAAGTCCGACACTAGAGTTTTACCAGAAAAAATATAATTACACCAGTTTGGATATACCAAGATGGACGAATGAAATGAGGAGGACAGGATGTTATATTGATTTTATTGAGTACCTTGAGAAAAGAGGCCAAGTGTATAAGACTTTTAAAGAATTCACCTTAGGAGCTCTATCAACCCCTCAAAATGCCTCACTTAGTGAAACCTATGCACCATATGAGCCTTCACCTAGGATAGTTTCGTATGAGCCACCTAGCTGCATGTCATGGTTAGGAACTACCATAATACAGGATGAACACATAGGTGACCTTGATGTGATGGAGGATTTAGCCGAACATGATCACATTGATCAAAAAGACCTAGGTTTTATGATCGATGATGATGAATCTCAAGAAATACATGATGAATCATTTGGGCAATTTGAATATAGCAGTCAGAATATTGAGGATGATCCTTATGATTCGGATATAGAAGTTGAGATGCCTAGAGAAGCACTTGAGATACTTGGGAAAATGTTAGGGTTAGATTATAATAAAACACATGTTGAGGATATAGGTGATCCTGACACAAGTCCACCAAGTACCCCACAAGTCCTACCATCATTTAAGGCACACACACCACCCGTGACTTACCCGGAAGAAGTAGAAGAAACTTTAGGAATCCCGATGGAGGTAGAACCCTTGGACCAAGCACCACTTGAGGATATAGGTTTGAATACTTGTAGTGATAACCTTACTCCTAGTTTTAGGGAATTTCCTAGTGTTGATGAACGAAAACCTCAATCTTTACACACCTTTCCATCCTTAGATATATTTCTAGGAGACAAAAGAGGAACCGACCCACCCATCAACCAATATTATCAGGGTAGTTTTAGGATGAAGGAAGCCATTCACTCACCCCCTTCACCTCACGTGGCATATTTCCACCCTAAGGGTGTATATCGCTACTTCCACCCGTACTTAATTCAAAGTGTAGAGAAAACCTCCCCTATTTCCGTTAAATAAGGGTAGAGTCAGGCTCGTGACTCGAACAAAAACAAGCGCTAATTGGGAGGCAACCCAAGCTTTGTTTATTTATTTGTTTATTTGTTTGTTTGATTTTATTTGTTTCCGTATGCATGTTTTATTTTTGTTGTTTGTGGCTCATGTTTCAAAGTAAATTGTGAAAATGCTTTATCTTGTTTTTAACTTCGTCTTAATTGCATATAAAGGTATTTTGCAAAAGATAAGTGTAAGGGAGATCCAAATTTGTTTATAAGAACGAAATTGAGAATGATCCACAACAATATTAAATGAACATGTATATTAGTAATTGTTTGAGTCAAATGCTTGTATCGAGTCATAATGATGTTTTGCAAGATTTTCCAGGAAGTATGACATAAGTTTTTCTTGAAATTTGCCGGAAACTTAACATGAGATTTTTGCAGGAACATTCTGACGGCGTCAGGTACAAAAATTCTGAAAAATTTTGCTAGTTTTGTTTATACCGGACTCTTAAAGTTTTTGTTGATTCTTTAGTTTTATAAACTCCAGGAAATCTGCAAACATTCATTCCACAAGCATTGTATCTTTAATTGTTTTGTTTTTGTTCCTAAGTCTGGAATTACATCTAGTTGTGAGTTTCCTTTGTTCGGTTTGATGCTTTAGGTTTTTGTGTTTGTTTTCTCAGGTTTAACAGGTTATGTATGACAAGAAGATGATTTATTTTTCTGGAAGGGAAGCTTTGAAAGTTCATTTTCTTGGAGGAAGATCTAACCTTGTTACCACACTATCCACACCGAACGAATCAGGGGAGTATTTGCTTTCATTCTTTTACCTATTTCACTTTTACATTTTTTAATTGAACATTGGGGACAATGTTCATCCTAAGTGTAAGGGGAGGGTAAATGATGATACCTTATAGGATACACTTTCACTTGAGTTTGTTTGTTTGATGGTAGGTGTGTAATAAAACTAAGAGAAATACTTGTTAGTGTAATTTTAGCGCCAAATTTAAATTTTTTTACAACATTTAGGAGTGAAACTTTATCCTTAGCAAGCGTCTCATGGATAGGAGTCGTATGACTAGCACAAAACCGTACTATTCAGAAAAATTTTCCACCTAAATATGTGAGGTTTGCCTTTAGATTTGATAGGAAAAGCATTTACTATTAGTGCTTATGAGTGTACCGGTAGCATTTAGATTCCAGAACTTGCGTTAGTGATGCATCCAGAGACCGCTAGTGAGACTACATTCGTGTAGTAGGATTTACTACATGATAAGAGGCATTAGGATCACCCTTGTGTTAAACCCGTATCATAATTACTTGACCATTTAAGTCATATTACTTGGCTAGTAAAATCAACTAATTTTTCCCACACCTTAGCGTTGTACTCATTTTTAGTACATGAAACCCCTAGTTCACCCCTCCGAGCCTATCTTTTCGTTTCTAACTTTAAGCATCTTACTTAAAGGATGAATTTGTTACAACCCACTTAAATGTACACCCAAATCGCCTTAGCCTTCCGTGTATGCACTCATCTTTAGTGCATTATTGTAATTTGTTAAACCATTAGTTAATTATCTAATTGATTACATGGTTGCTAAGTCGAGTCATATCCTTGTACATATTGTTTTGGGACGATTGGGACTCATGGGTAAAGTACTTATGTTATGGAGTAATGGGGAAGAACATCTATTATTACCCCCATATGTGCATTAATCTTAAAAGTACACCAAGTGTTTTGATTATCTTAATTTGAGTCATTAGATTAGTTTATGGTAAAGTATGTAAAAATTCAAGTGTAAGGGGAATGTTCATTCCCTATGATGTATTATTTTGGATGGTAGGGTAAGAGTGTATTCAAAAAAAAAAAAAAAAAAAAAAATCGAAAAATCAAGAAAAAGAAAAAAAAATAGAAAATAAAAGAAAAGAGAAAAAACATACGGACTACCATCCCGTTTCATTTTATGTTTGTTTTATGTTTTTGTTATTTTTAATTTATTAGCTTAAGTCGAGTCTGGTCTTGGCCTAGCAACGCCATATTGTACATGTAATTAACCAAGATGATTAACTCGCCACCAGTATAGATTGCCTTTATCCAACAAAACCGTGTATTCCATATCCTACACCTAACGTTATAACCCTTTAAAAAGACCTTTTTGATAGTTTATCCTAGGTGCTTGCGCCATTTGGTGGAGGTTTGATCCTTTCCCAAGCCTATGGTAATCTATTTTGCTATGACAAGTAGTGAGAGATGTTTTCCATTTCATATTGTGATATATACTTTATTACACCCGAGAGATGTGAGTATCTAAACACTATTTGTGAGGTGCTAGTGTATGACCTCCGTGCTTGTCTTTGGTCTTTAGTAATCATTTATGTAATCAAAGGGAGATTGTTAGCATTAGAAGTGTTGATCATTTATGTAATCAAAGGGAGATCTCAATGATCATCCCTTAGGAGGAGAAGACGTGATTAAAATGTGATCAATGTGTTTAAGATTGTGGCTGAATCTTGTGCGAGCTCGACTCAGAAATGACCCAAGAATTGACGAAACAACAAAAGTTAGTAATTGAAAAGACTTATCCTCGACGGGTAATAACGTCAAGTTAGTTACTAGAGCTAGCTGACACCTAAAAGCTGACAATGGAACTCTTTAACTAGCCACGTAAGTGTGTCTCGAAAAGGATTTATCTTAGTAGAAATGTACCATTTCGAATAACTTTCTATGGACTTGACCAGGCCGGGTAATAACTTCAAGCTAGTCTAACTAGTGATGTAAGCGTGTCTCGAATTGGTCGTGTTCGTTGAAAGTGGATCAATTCAAAAAAGTGCAAACTCCTTACACATGTGCAAATTTCTTAAAAAAACACATGAGCACATGTGAAGGGGGAGTCCTTCAAATGATATACAAAACTCTCGAAGTGTTAACAAAGTATGTGTTTTATTATCATAAACACTTTGAGAGATTTTCAATAAATGGTTTCATGGCAATTATAGGGTAGTCATGGTGTTATAAGGTGACTAAGGTTAGGAAAAACCGTCCTATGATCCGCCAGAGCCAGAGGGATCTACCCAAGGACAATTCCAATAGAATAGAATTAGAAGTCCTTAGGTATGATTGAAAAAAGGAGAAAATGAGAAAAGAGAAAGAAGGGGTTGAAGAATTAAAACGAAATGATGTGAAAAAGGGTGAAAAGAAATAGCCCTCCAAATGTTCAACCTTAGGGCAGACACCGGGTTCAATTCATATGCTACTGTTTGTTACCAAGGTGACACCGGTATTGAAGATAAAGACATCATGGACCCAGTGACGCACCGCACTTAACCTTCTAGCCACTCAAGTTCTCTTAAAAGAGCTTGTTTCATTCTCACGGGGAACCGGTGTAATGTATCAACTTATCTCTTAGAGATGGTTGATATTGAAGCATGAGACCTCTCCCTAGTCTTCGCATAGGAAACCAAATTATGCAATTATCGAGTCTAGAGCCATGAGATACATTAAAAGATCTCTTAGGATACACTTCCTATGAATACACTTGTGTTCGCCAAAAAGGACACAAGTTGTAAGAGTCTTTATGAGATCTACGGATCTTTCCTTATCTATCATGATGGTTACTATGTTCCAAATCGGTCTACAGTTTTAGGGTGATCTCTAGCAACTCACCTGAATCATTGATGTACTTCGGTGGATCTAGTAAGCCCTCTCGAAGGTATCTGGTTCAGGAACGGCCTTGGAAAGGGTTTGAGAAAGTTTTCACAGTATGCTGTTAACGATCTCTAATTCCGAACCTGTAAGTACCGAATGCTTTATGCTAAATGTTTTAATGCAGGTACTGATGAATGTTCCTTGGAGAAAGACCATTACCATCACTCAAAGATCCACATGCTCATACCCTGCAAAGCTCTCTTGAAAGATCAAAGGAAAGCAAAGTTCAGAACGTTTCTAAGTCAAAGTCAAAGAATCTACAAACTAAAGAAACAAAGATTAAAGTCTAAGAAAAGAGAACTTCACAAAGAATTCAATGCCAAACAAAGTATGAGCATGTTGGAAAAGACGTTAAGACAACAGAGTTAAGATGTTGATCGAAGGCAAGAACGACCAATCAACTTTATTTAGAGATCACAAAACATGATTGGAACAAAGGAACTAGCAAAACTATTACACAACAAGACTCAAAGTTCAAAGAGAACAAGCTTCAAAGATCAAAGATCAAGGTCACGAAAGGGAGATCTCAATGATCACCCTTAGGGGGAGATTGTTAGCATTAGAAGTGTTGATCATTTATGTAATCAAATGGAGATCTCAATGATCGTCCCTTAGGGGGAGATTGTTAGCATTAAAAGTGATGATCATTATTGAGTCGACAAGTATTGTAATAGTTAAGAATATTGGGCTATGGACTTGGTACTTATTTAGTATAACATGTAAGCCTTTATTAGAATATGTAAACCAAGCCATTAGACAAAGCCCATGGAAAGCCTTTAGGGCGTCTTACGTAAGTTACTATTGAAACACCTCAAAGGCTCATTTGAGGTGTGTGCTTGTGTGTGTATTGTATGTGTTTTATTAATAAAAGTTCTCTTCATCTCTTATTCTTTCTTTATATCTAACGCCACACATATATAATATCAAGTCACCATCTTTACTTCATCTAGTGCTTATATTTGTGATAAAGTTGATAGTTTTAAGGTCCAACAAGTGGTATCAATCGCCTAACAATGATTCAGGAGTGTTTTTATCAAGTTTTTGTTAAAAAGTTGTGTATATTTCATATATACATGCACTTTTTCTTCAAAAAGTTTTGATTTTTGAATGTTTTAGTGTTAAAGTTGTTGTCTTTATTGAAGTTTTAGTGATTTTAAGTGCTTTGGGAAAGATTTGATCAAAAGAAACAAGTGGAAAATGAGTTTTGGGTGAAAAAAATCGTTTTTTTTAGCTGGTTGGTAATCCTTTGCTTAAAGTTTAGCAAAAAACCCTTTTCCTACTCAGAAGATCCTACTCAAAAGATCCTACTCAGAAGATCCTACTCAGAAGATCCTACTAAAAAGATCCTACTCAAAAGATCCTACTCAAAAGATCCTACTCAGAACTCAAAAGATCCTACTCAGAAGTTTTACTTAGTACTTCCCTAGCTTGGACAAGTTAGTGGAATACTTCGACACATGATATCTTTCAAGCTTGGACAAGTTTGAGAGATTTGTTTGGTTCTTTAACCTTACGCATAAACAATTGCTTACGCCTAAGCCAAAAACTTACGCATAAAGTAAAAGTTTACGCCTAAACTTTCAGTTTACGCATAACTTCTCTTTACGCCTAACTTTTTGTTTACGCATAAGTTATCAGTTACGCGTAAGATTCAAGTTAACCATAAGATTAGTGTCTACGCATAAGATCAAGGTTTACGCATAAGAACAGATCATCAGAGTTGACTAAAAATGCTCCGGGAAGAAGTTATTGAGGTTTTAAGGTTTCAGATCAAAATTTTTCACCATAAAAACTTGCATCAACTTACACTAAACACAACTCCTATTTCGTTGGAACGATCCAAGATCAACTTTATCACACATCAGAACCTAATGGAAAAAGAAATGCAAATGAAGGAGAGAGATTTTAAGAAAGTGTTTACAGTGTTAAAGTCATATGTAGAGAAGGTCATCAATATTTATGGTTATGATTCAAGGTTCGAACAAGCATTTGAATACTACGTCAGAGACCGATTTCATTATTTCAAAGAGAAACTCAACAAAAGCCTGAATCAACTTGAGATGCTACTTAATGAAAAAGAACTTCATATGAGTAACTGCAAGGAAGCTTTTAAAGTGATCCAAACTCAATTTCAGAGTATCTTGAACCCTTGGATAATGAACCAGTCAGAGTTTATCGATGCATTTTACCAACAATTTTGGGTATGCTATTCGACCTTCAGAACTAAATGCATAAATGACATGGGGGAACTCGAAAAGATACTTGATGCTGAGGAAGTTGAGTTAAATGAAATTGAGAAGAAGAAATGGGAAAGAGAGCAGATTCAAAAAGATATGCAGTTAAAGGAAACAGAGGTGATTGAAAGTGAGACAGACAAAGCTTTTCAAATAGAAGAAAAAACTGTCAATGAGGGTGATACATCAGATGATAGTTTGGTTTTCACGGGAAGTGATTCATCTTCAGAACAACAGGTTGAAAGCAGCAGTCCTAGCTATGATTCAGACACTGATGGTACACAAAGGAATGAAGCTGTTTGGGACACCGAAGATGATCATATCAGACCTTCATCATACACAGAGATATTGGCTATGGCACAACATTCACATGCTCATGAAAATGGTAATATCTTTGATAACGTGTTTGCTCATGATCAAACACATCCTGTGGATCCTGAGTCTATTAGTGACACATATGTGGTGGAACAAAATGATAGTAATATCACTTTTGCTACTCCAGATATGGATCATAATAGAGGTGAGCCTGCCCAGGATGGATCTTTTTATGAATAAGATCATGCCTTATTTGCTTCATTAATCAATAATTTCAAACATGAACTTGAAAAGTGCAAAGAGGACAATCGTAAAGCTAAGCAAACGAATGTCTTTTTAACAAAAGAGCTTGAGAGATTTAAAGAAATGAAAAAAGGTTTTCAAAATGTAACAAAACGAAAAGCTGAACTTGAATTTGAAAACTCAAACCTTAAATCTCAAGCTCAAAAGTTTGAAATGTATGGAGAGTCTATCAAACCACTTTTAAAAAGAAATGAAGAACTTGAAGTTGGTTATAGAGAAGCTATTCTTTGTGAAAAACATTCCATTCAAAATCTGGATGCTCAAATGGTTGTTAACAACAGAAAGGTTCAAGCACTCTTAAAAGAGAACAATGATTTAAAAAGTGAAAATTTAAAGCTTCAGAAAACCACATCAAATTTTGAGATTGTAAACACAAAACTTGAGAATGAAAACCAAGAGTTTTTTAAACGAACAAACGATATTGAAAACAAACTTCGAAAATTGGGATAGACTTCTTAGACTATCAACATGCTGCCTACTAAAGATGAGGAGGTTGATAAACAAACATCTGGGATTGGTTTTGTGAATAATGCTAATGTGGAAAATGAAAAACCTTGTTTTTTAAACAAAGTGCAAAAGTTGACACCTATTTTGTATAACGCTAATGATATGGGAAAAGAATTGTCAGATGATCTTTTATTTGAGTCTCAAGATATTTTAAAATCTGAAGAGGAAAAACGTTTGAAAGTAAAACAAACAAAAAACCCACTCTCGTACCACGGCTTTGTGTATGGTTGTCTACAATTGACAGATATACCAAAAGAACCTTTCAAAAGAAAAGACACAAATGTGAAATGATTTTTCAAAGAAGCTCAACTTGCTACCTATGATGCTAAGTTATGGCAAAATAGAGGAAGGAAACAATTTTGTAATCTTAAACATCACATTGAGCAAACGTTAAAGGTCATTTGGTTTAAGCAAGAAAACATCACAAACAACGTTTTCTCTAATCCTCTTTCATCAGATGTACGCCTTAAGTTAGAAGTCAAAAAGATTTTGAAAGATGAGATTGAACCTCGTGTGAAAGATATAAACTTATGTTTTGAGTACTTTGAAAAATATCTTGTAACTGAAATGAGAGAAGATCTAAAGTACGTTCACTCTCTTGAAGACGAATTTGATGAAAAATGCTTAATTCTTGACATTCAAATTTTTTTTTTCACAAATCAAATAGAGTCGTTCAAGTCAGCATCTGTCAGCCATGAGTATGAGAATGAGAATTTTGAACAAACATCTTCCTTGAAATCTGAAAATCTTTCTCTCAAAACCAAAATCACCGAGCTTTCAAAAGAAGCAGCTGATGTCAAAGAAGAACTGTCAAAAAGAACTGCTTAGTTTGAGAAACATCTTGCAAAACTCGAAGCACAAAGTATCTCTTTCCAACTAAAACTGCAAGAGAAGATTGAGAAAATGTCTTCTGAAAACTCTTTGACATCAATGCTTAAAGAAAAAGAAAAGATTTTTGAAGAAAATTGTGAGGATACCAATATCAAGTTTGATCTCGACGAACTTGATACAAAAAATCTTGAATTGGAACATGCTGTGGCATCATTACAAAAATAAAATGAGCATTTGAAGCAGACTTACAAAAACTTGTTTGATTCAATCAAGCGGTCAAGAGTTCAGAATCAAACTTCAAACAAATCTGACTCTCAGATCGCACAAAATCATCTTTTTAAAAAAGAAAATTTTGTGCTTCAAAAGAAAATTGTTGAATTGGAAAAGAAGATTGCATAACAATGATTTTTCAATCGAAACAGACAAATATGAAAAATATTTTGCACATCTTGAAAATCAAAATGCTTCTTTGCAAGAAAAACTGGCATCATCAGATCATCTTTCTCTTAAAAAAGAATATAATTATTTGAGAATTTCATACAATGCCTTAAAAGCAAAGTTTGATGTTCTTAACCGGTCAAAAGGAAAATCTCAAGTTTCAAAAGAGTCTAAACAACAAGTGTTTCAGAAAAGGTTTACACGGGTAAATCTTCAAAACCATTTTCAAAAAGGGTTTCTCAGTTTACCACCTATTCTTTGCAAAAAGGAAGGAAGTTTTCAAAGAGACCACAGTTTTCTGAAACATTCACTCCTCAAAAGGTTTCAAATGCAAGTGCTCGTAAAGAAAAGAATCAAGGTTTTCAAACTCCATACTCTCATTTTACTCCGGTAAAGCCAGTGTGGAAACCAAAGCAAAGCCGTTCAAAACATTTGAAATATTCATACTCTGAAATGCTTCCGCTACAACAAAGGAATGGCTATGCTTGGAAAAATCCTAATTCTGGAAGGTTTCCATTCATCTCAAAAATGAATTTTCAAAGTGAAACGCCAAGTTTCAACAATGGATGGAAAACTTCTTCTTCAAGTTTTAAAACTCCAAGAAAGACACCGAGTTTTTCAAACAAGTTTCAAAAGCAAAAGAGTTTTAAATCACCGTTGATTCCACGAGCTTTATTTCAAAATGACACACCGGTTTTCAGTCCTCGGTGGAATTCAACTTCTTTGTCTCGGATTGACACAACTTTCAAATGGATTTCAAAATATGGTAAACCCGTTGGCGCCGTGCTCAAATGGGTTCCAAAAGTTGTTGTCTAATCCAAAAACATAATGACTTCTTAGTATTTCAGCTAAGGACTCATTTTTCAAAGAAAGGAAAGTGCTTAAATCAAAACAACGGTTTAACATATTCATTGAGCAATTATCCTAAAAAAATTATGGCTTATGTACACATAACAGTGCATAACCCGCGATTTACAAAGAAAGGACCCTGTTGTACATTTCTGTGCGACAATCCTAAAAGAAAAGAAAACTTCTCACCAAAAAGCTTATCAAAGTCTTCTTAATTTGTTGAGCAAAATTTTGAAAAATGTTTCAAAAGATTTACAAAACTTTTCACGATGTAGCTCAAGATATTACTCCCTCAAATCCTTAAATCGCTTAATTTAATCAAAATGTTCTATTTTTAAAGGGGAGTAATAAAAAGAAGTTCCAAAAAGATCATGCTTAAAAGAAACTAATTCGGAATTTACAAACATCCGTTTCTCCCATATGCTATCCAAAAAGAAAAGGTTTTAACCAATTGGTATCAAAAATAACATGGCTATGCTATTTTTGAGGGGCAGAAGACGTGATTAAAATGTGATCAATGTGTTTAAGATTGCGGCTAAATCTCGTGCGAGCTCGACTCAAAAATGACCCAAGAATTGACGAAACAACAAAAGTTAGTAATCGAAAAAACTTATCCTCGATGGGTAATAACATCAAGTTAGTTACTAGAGCTAGCTGTCACCTAAAAGCTGACAATGGAACTCTTTAACTAGCCATGTAAGCGTGTCTCGAAAAGGATTTGTCTTAGTAGAAATGTACCATTTAGAAAAACTTTCTGTGGACTTGACCAGCCGGGTAATAACTTCAAACTAGTCTAACTAGTGATGTAAGCGTGTCTCGAATTGGTCATGTTCGCTGAAAGTGGATCAATTCAAAAAAGTGCAAACTCGTCACACATGTGCAAATTTCTTAAAAAAACACATGAGCACATGTGAAGGGGGAGTCCTTCAAATGAAATACAAAACTCTCGAAGTGCTAACAAAGTATGTGTTTTATTATCATAAACACTTTGAGAGATTTTCAATAAATGGTTTAATGGCAATTATAGGGTAGTCATGGTGTTATAAGGTGACTAAGGTTAGGAAAAACCATCCTATGATCCGCCAGAGCCGGAGGGATCTACCCAAGGACACTTCCAATAGAATAGAATTAGAAGTCCTTAGGTATGATTGAAAAAAGGAGAAAATGAGAAAGGAGAAAGAAAAGGTTGAAGAATTAAAAAGAAATGATGTGAAAAAGGGTGAAAAGAAATAGCCCTCCAAATGTTCAACCTTAGGGCAGACACTGGGTTCAATTCATATGCTACTGGTTGTTACCAAGGTGACACCGGTATTGAAGATAAAGACGTCATGGACCCAGTGACGCACTGCACTTAACCTTCTAGCCACTCAAGTTCTCTTAAAAGAGCTTGTTTCATTCTCACGGGGAACCAGTGTAATCTATCAACTTATCTCTTAGAGATGGTTGATATTGAAGCAGGAGACCTCTCCCTAGTCTCCGCATAGGAAACCAAATTATGCACTTATCGAGTCTAGAGCCATGAGATACATTAAAAGATCTCTTAGGATACACTTCCTATGAATACACTTGTGTTCGCCAAAAAGGACACAAGTTGTAAGAGTCTTTATGAGATCTACGGATCTTGCCTTATCTATCATGATGGTTACTATGTTCCAAATTGGTCTACAGTTGTAGGGTGATCTCCAGCAACTCACCTGAATCATTGATGTACTTCGGTGGATCTAGTAAGCCCTCTCGGGGGTATCTGGTTCAGGAACGGCCTTGGCAAGGGTTAGAGAGAGTTTTCAGACTATGCTGCTAACGATCTCTAATTCCGAACCTGTAAGTACCGGATGCTTTATTGCTAACTGTTTTAATGCAGGTACTGATGAATGTTCCTTGGAGAAAGACCATTACCATCACTCAAAGATCCACATGCTCATACCCTGCAAAGCTCTCTTCAAAGATCAAAGCAAAGCAAAGTTCAGAACGTTTCTAAGTTAAAGTCAAAGAATCTACAAACTAAAGAAACAAAGATTAAAGTCTAAGAAAAGAGAACTTCACAAAGAATTCAATGCCAAACAAAGTATGAGCATGTTGGAAAAGACGTTAAGACAACAGAGTTAAGATGTTGATCAAAGGCAAGAACGACCAATCAACTTTATTCAGAGATCACAAAGCATGATTGGAACAAAGGAACTAGCAAAACTATTACACAACAAGACTCAAAGTTCAAAGAGAACAAGCATCAAAGATCAAAGATCAAGCTCACAAAAGAGAGATCTCAATGATCACCCTTAAGGGGAGATTGTTAGCATTAGAAGTGTTGATCATTTATGTAATCAAAGGGAGATCTCAATGATCGTCCCTTAGGGGGAGATTGTTAGCATTAAAAAATGACGATCATTATTGAGTCGACAAGTATTGTAATTGTTAGGTCACCATTTAGTAAACACAAGCACAATAGTGATAGAAATGAGATGAGAATGAGAATGGGATGATTATGAGAATTAGAGAATTAGAATTGCAAGAGTTTCCTTGATATTTCACATAACCAACCAAGTATTACATAGACCTAAGCATGATATATATAGGTAAGGAGCTAGGGCAACATCCTACTCCTTCCCCTTCTTACAAACGTGTGGGCTTTAAAGCCCATGGACCATAAGACTTAAGCCTAGTAAACTTGAAACAATAACATAAATGTAAATTAAGCAACCTATTATTACAAATGACCGAGACTTGATAAAATAGTAAAACTTTGGTTCCAACAATCTCCCCCTAAGGGTCGGTCATCATGGTTGCTTGACGTCTTCGTCTTAATCTTTGACTTTCATAGCTTTAGACGTCTTCAGAAATGATTAGAATAATAATGGATATACTTTGCTCTTTGTCTTTGTTCTTTGATGAAGTTGTAGTGATTATGTTATGAAGTAATCTGCCGTTCGTCACTCCTGCGTCTGTGGTGGTTGTCCGCCATTCCAACATACTCATACATCTTTGGACTTAGACTTTCACGTACAAGAAGTTCCTTTACATGCATTGAGATCTTTGTCTTTATACTTTGTAGATTCATCTTATTGGCGTTGAATCTTTCTTTGAACTTTGTGTTGCTAAGATCTTTGGGGAAGCTTTCTTTGACTTCAAGATGTATGTATGAGCATGTTGGAATCTACGATCATGGAAGTGAGATACCTGCGAGTAAACAGTTAGCAATAAAACAACCGGTACTTACGGATAAGGAATTAGAGCTCATCAACAGCATATTGTGAAGACTCCTTCTAATCCTTATCCAGGCCGTTCCCATATCAGATACTCCCGAAGGAGCTTACGAGACCTACTAGGTAGCTCAATGACTGGGTGAGTCGCTGGGGATCACTCCACGACTGTAGACCGTAATGGAACCACCGCAAACACTAAGCGTAACCCTTGTGGGGTTACCGAAGTGACCTACTGTCAGGGCTGTTTGATGTTGACCCTGGCAGGATTTCCGTTCAATCATTGAGAAATACTTAAGTAATCCTCTCATAAACGTTCTCGGCAGATTGCTAAGATCTGCGAAGGACTCGATAATTTACAACTGATGCCCATTGATGTAGAACACCAGTTGTAGAAATACTAAGTGTTCCTAAGAGATCTTTGATGTATCTCAAGGCTCTAGACTCTGTAAGTGCACACCTAGGTTTCTTATGCGGAGACTAGGGAGGGGTCTCCTTCTTCAATATCAACCGTCTCTAAGAGATAGGTCGATAGGTTACGTGGGTTCCCCGTGAGAATGAAACAAGTCCTTTTAAGAGAACTTGAGTGGTTAAGAAGGTTTAGTGCATTGCGTCACTGGGTCCATGACGACTTTGTCTTCAATACCGGTGTTATCTTTTGCAACAACCAGTAGCATATGTATTGAACCCGGTGTCTGCCCTAAGGTTGAACATATGGAGGGCTATTTCTTTTCACCCTTTTCTTTACTTTTCTTTTTAATACTTCAACTCCTTCTTTCCCTTTCATTCATTTCTCCTTTTTTCATATCATACCTAAGGACTTCTAATTCTAACTATTGGAGATGTCCTTGGGTAGATCCCTCCGGCTCTGGCGGATCATAGGACGGATATTCCTATCTTAATCACCTTATAACTCCGACAGTAGCCAAGAAACCTTTGATTGAAAATCTCTCAAAGTGTTTAAGTTAATCAAATATTTTGTTTAACACTTTGAGAGTTTTGCGTACACTTTTGAAGGGCTCCCCCTGCACATGTGCTCATAAGTATTTAATAAATTTACACATGTTGGAGGAGCAAGCACTTTTGAATTGATCCACTTTCCGTGAACAAGACCGATTCGAGACACGCTTACATCACTAGTTAAACTAGCTTGAAGTTATTACCCGGCCTGATCAAGTTCACAGAAAGTTTCTCGAGATGGTACATTTCTACTAGGACATATCCTTTTCGAGACACGCTTACGTGGTTAGATAAAGAGATACATTGTCAGCTTTTAGGTGACAACTAGCTCTAGTAACTAACTTGATGTTATTACCCGTCGAGGATAAGTCTTTTCGATATTACTAACATTTATTGTCTCGTCAATTCCTGGGTCAATACTGAGACTAGCTCGCACATGATACAACTTTTAAGCTTTGACTTCGTATATTTTAATCACTTTTTCATTTTCTCCCCCTCAAAAATAGCATATAAAATGATGTTTTTGACAAAATTTTAGATTAAAATATGCCTTTTGAGTCTTACGGGGAGATTCACAAAGAACTTTTGATTTTGAGCAAAGTATTTTTTTTTGACAAGTGCTCCCCCTCAACAAGTGATTAGGTCTTATTGAGGTGAAATACTTGTCCTTTTGAGCAGAATTATGAAAAACATAAATGTGATTAATTCTACTCAAAAGTACGAAGCCTTCGCTCCTTATATGAGGATTGAGGCACTGAAGCATACCTCAGGGTCCTTTCTTTACGAGATCGGGTTATGCACTGTAATGCGTGCACAAGCCATTGTGAAATTCAATCAAATGAAACAATTGATAGTGAAAAAAATTAACCAAATGTACCAAGTTAATCTTCGTCAGGAAGTGGAGCGTCAAAGTCAGTGAACTTGGGTTCTGGTCTTTCGAAGTTTCTGACAGGAAATGATTGTCTGGCACCGATATAGCTTTCCAGTCGTCTGATCTGTTCACGTCGAAATAACCTTTCTTCAATCTTTAAGACAAAGTTACGAACTTGTCTTCTTATGCTGGATTTCCATCTAGGTTGTTCCCCCTTAGCTATCTTGCGGCGATCATCATTCAACCTTTTGACAAGCCCATCACGAACAGACTTGAGTGTAACATCACAGAATTTGTGTACCTCATCGAACCTCATGAAACTTTGTAGCTTTTTGCTGTTGATGTAGGTGAAGCCAAAAGGTTCTTGGTTGAGAGTAAACTGTGGTGTTTGATAGATACCATCAAAGTAGAATTGTGGCTTTGTCAAATTGATCTTTTGTTGGTAACTTTCCACTCCAAGCTGAAGATCTTCCACTCTTTCTTGAACAATCAAACGTCGGATGTAAAGAAGTAGTGATGCCATGAAGTTGTACTGTACATCTCTATCGAATCCACGCATTCTGTTTTGAACCTTTTCGAGATACATGTCTTCGATGTCATTGAGATTAAGGTCGGGAAAGTCTGCTTCAGAGAACTTGTACTTCTTTTCATCTTGTCGTTTAACAACAATTTCACGCATGAATAAGTAGTTAAACCGTTTCGACTGTTGAATCTCCAAGATAGCGATGATCTTTGATTTCTGCTTCACATTTTCCAATGATTTCTCTCCTAATCTGCTTGTATAACCGAGACGACGACGTTCAGGCCAATGTTGAATCCCGTGTAGAGCATCTCTGTCGTAAGCTACGATGAAGTTGCTGAAAACACGAGTAGTTTCTTCAATAGCAGGAATTTCATATCGTGCGGCTGGTACTGAGATTGTAAGTGAGGAGGCATATTTCGTCTTGGATGTTTCCTGAGTGAGCTGGATGTTACGAAGATCTTTGTTGAAGAAGAAGCTGTAAGGTATCTTGGGTTTGTCTGGAAATCCTTTCAAAGGTAATGGTTTGGTCTAGTCAGTGAAGTAAGGTTTTTCATGATTCTTGGAACTGAGATCGATATTCACTTCTGGATTTAGCCAGTCAAAGTCGGCAGACATTGCACTAGCTATATTCTGCATATGATACTCGTATTCGACTTTGTTTCCAGATCTTTTCTTGAGGAATTCTTGTGCATCCCTATTGATTCTTCTGAGCTCTGCCTTTGTGAGTTTGTCGATCTGAAGATCCTTCATAATGACTTGGGTAAACTGTAGAGTGTTACCAGGAAGTGGTTCTTCTTCTTCGAGAGGAGGTTGAGCTTGAACCATTTCTGTCAGCCAATCATTCTGAGGAGTGTCATCATTGTCTAGCCATGAATGACGACTTTTCTTCTTTGATTTCTTTGACTTGGATGTAGCATCTTTGTCTTTAGCCTTGGATGGTGACGATGGTCCAGCATGAGAATCAGGAATAGGTGGAGCACGATAATCGGTGTCAGGTTGACCCTGGTAGTCATCTGTAGGTTCCATGAATGTTTCCTCTTCGTCAGTTTGACCTTGACACGTAGCTGAGGTGTGTTGTTGATTTCCAGGAGTGGTGGAGTCCTTTAGTGGTTGTTGAGAGGATGAAGGACCTGTTCCAGACTTAGGTTTCTTGCCTTTGGAGTTTGGGTCAGGATCGTCATCTTTTCTTGTCCTTTTCCGGGTTCCAGCTGCATCTTTGCATGACTCTTTGGATATGTATGCCACCATAGCATCATAAAGTGCCTTTTCTTCAGCAGTTTGTGTGGGTTTGGAGGCAATGTTGTCAAAGAGTTTGGCAAGCATGTCATTGAAGGACAGTTCAGGGACGGTTGGAGCCACAGTAGAAGGTTTTGCTGAGTGAAGCGTGAATGGTGTTGTTGACAACATTTTCCTTGTAACACTTCTGATTCTGTGATCCAAGTTGTCATTGATTGGTTTAAGAAGGTTTGCCACTTCAGGAGTGATCATTTCAACCAGATTTTCAGTGAGAAAATCATGAGTTGCGGTTCTGATAAATCCTGTGTAATCAGAGTTCAAGAACTTGTCGATCAGCTGCTTTGACTCCTGGAAGTCCTCAACTTGTCTGTTGAGACTTGTAACCATGTCGGTGAGTTTGTTGACTTGCTCCTGAAGATCAACTGGTGGTTTCGGTTCATTGATTGAATGTTGTTTAGATGCGGTTTCTGAAGGTGTGGGAGATGAATGCTCAGGTGATGATTCGGACGATGACTCGTTGTGAGAGTCTGAAGAAGAAGCAGGAGGAGTCGGATCCTTAGGTGGAGAGTCTTGAGGAGGTGGAGGTTGTGCTGAGGAAGTCTGCTGAGAAGATGACTTAAGAAATATGTTGGTGTCGAACGCGTTCTTTTCTTCGTTTTCTTTTCTACGACGTTCCTCTGCTTCCTCTGCTTCTCGTGTAAGAAACTCTGGAGTAATGAGGTATTCATGTTCCTGATCCGTAGCTATATTCTCTTGGCCGCCAACATTCTCCTCTACGTTAGCAGTCTCTGTCATACTGACATCTCCAGTTTTGTCAGTGTCTTTAACGGTGTTATCTGGCTGTGGGGCTGGTAGTACTCCCAGACTTTACACCTCCTTTGCTTCGAGTCTTTATTGTTGCTTCTTCCTGTACCCCTTTGTAAGCGTTATCATACAGCTTGTAGTTCAGACTCTTCTTGATTTTATCATTAAGAAGGTATTCGGGAAGCCTCATTCCTTTGATCTTAGTTGAGGAAGTGGTCGTCTTGATGAATGAGGTGGTGAAGTCGTCCTCGTAGAGGTGCTTCGGCTCATTAGGATCAGCCATCCTCTTGATGAATTCTGGAGAGTTTTTGCAGAGATGTTCTATGAGAAGCTTGGTGAATCTTGTGAATGGTATCATAGTCTTCACACGTTCGGTTTGAATACTGTGGACGATATCATTCATGATAGGAACTGCAAAGTCAATAGGTGTCAGAGTCACCATTCCCCAGAATGTTTGCAAATGTTCGAGCCTTGGATGTTCATGACCACTTTTCCTTCCAGATATAGATCTTACCACTAACAGACAGAATGTTCTCCATGGCTGAGGGATATTCTTGGCATTAAATTGGGAAAGCTTGACTATCTGTACATCATCATCAACCTCATATCCTAATTCAATGATGAAGTCAAGAAGATCCAGGTCAGGTAGTATAGGAGCAAATTCGTTGTCATTTTGTGGCATGAGAAGGGCTGTTCGAAGAACGTCATGATCTACAGTGTATTCTTGGCTATCCAATGTAACAGTGAAAGACTCATCATCCAAGTTAGCCTGAGCAGTAAGCCAGAACTGATGAAGGTAGAACAGCAGAACTGAAGTAGAACAGGTGAGCAGAGGTTTGCATGGATGTGCAAGTAGGATATCTTTCACAATCATGTACGATTTCTCTGTGATTTTCAATTTGTTGAAATCAACTCGGGGATTGTTATTGCCAATCGTGACATTGTAGTTCTCGGGAGTGATGTCATCCATGGTGAGTAATGGAAGAACTTGTTCAGGGACATTCTCGTTGTGTTCAGCCATGTTAATCTGAAAAATATAATCATAAACCAAACATCCAAATTTGTTACGTGTTAGCACAGTTTTTGAGCTTGGTTACAGATATCCACTTAAAACAGTTAAGCACGAATGTTTCATAATGTTATGTGTGAAGTGTCATATAATGCATACTTTGAAGAATCATTGATCATTAAGAATCACGAAATCAATTATACAATGCAATGTCTCATGAGCATAATTGATATACACAATTCGTAGTTACTTCACATTACACAACAACAATGAGTCACAACAAGGTTACATGGATATAACATGACAAGGCCTAAACAAGATTTCGAAAAAAACTTTTTATCGCAAATGTATAAGCAATTAAGTGAGATTTCGAAGAAACATACATAACACTCTTATCGCAATCCTGTACTAAGAAAGAATTTTGAAAATGTTACTAAGTATGTTCTTGATAAATATTTTATCGAGATCATGCTTATTTGTAAGATTATCGAGATCTTCCTTATACATGATTGCGAAAGATTTCATGTTTTTCGAAAAAAATCAATACTCGATAAAATTTTCGCAATCATACAATGAACTCATGTTTTCGAAATCTATGTTCAAAGAGTATTTTCGAAAATGATAATTTCAAAAAATACTGAGTTTTGAACAAACATTATCGAAATCATGAGACAACGAATAATTTCGAAAATTTTACCAAGATTGCGACAACTTGGGTTCTCGATGAAATTCTTATACAAGAATCTTTCGATTTTGAAGTCTAACGTACGTTTCTTTTGCGATAATATAATCCAATGATACAGACCTGTCATAAAGATTGACAAATACCAATCAGACATAACCAATATGCTCGTTAACCAAGATCTCGATAATTATCAAGAACAAGTTTTCGATAACATAACAAATTTGAGTCTAATGAGTATCAATGGTTCTAGCAAATCACAAACACATGTTAAGAGCACATTATGACAACATATCACACATATAGACTCAGATAGACAGAACTTAATCATGAACGAAGCACACAAGTTATCGAGAATCAAGCATCATTGGTGTAGATCAACATCATAACTTCAAACATGTATACTTGTGACCTTAGAAACATATCCCACCAATAAAATAAAGCAAACAAACACAGAATCAAGCAGTCTCAAATCGACCCAAAACCAAGATTTCGTGAATCAAGCAAACATGAATGGAATTGAGATAAAATGATATAGTTAGTTTAGTGACACTAAATGTAACAGAACCCTATCAAGAAATCAGTTACCAAACCATGATTTTGCAGATTTCGAAATCGCTAAACCCTAGATATCGAAATCGATTTTGCAAGAAATTTAGCCGTTGGATTTGCAATTAAACGAAAACCTATGTTTGTAATGCCCTAAAGATTACTAATGAACTTACAGTTTGAAGATCACAAGCACGGATTACTCTAATGAATTGTAGCCGTCGATTTCACTTATGGAGGGTTTTTTTGGTAGCCTGGTTTTTCGAAAAAAAAAAATTAAAAAAAGGTGTGTTTGTTTGTATGTATATGAAACTTTTTGAACTATTTGTCACTTATGTTCCCTTGACTTTTAGATATACTAACTTGAGTCCTAAAGTCAATTGGCAAACATGCGTAACATCACGATATACTTCCGTTAACATAACTTATGAAGTCCTTACTAAAGGGATGAGACAAAGGAATGTTTAAAGAACGTCCACACACTCCGAAGAACCGTAAAATATGAGAGACATGCAAGTATACCAATTAAAAATTTGGTAAAAGATTTAAGCGTGACTCCCCCTCAACACTTGTAAAAATTAAACAAAGTGTTGAAGTGAAGCGATATACTTAGATAGTTTTGAAAAAATTAAAAAAAAAATTGAAAAAATTAAAAAAAATCTTTTTTTTTTTTTAGAATTTAAAAAATTAAACAAAATTAAAAAAAATTGAAAAAATCTTTTTAGGAAAAATTAAAAAAAATTGAAAAAATTAAAAAAATTAAACAAAGTGTTGAAGTGAAGCGATATACAAAGTGTTGAAGTGAAGCGATATACTTAGATAGTTTTTTTTTTTTTTTTTTTTTTTTTTTTTTTTTTTTTTTTTTTAGAATTGAAAAAATTAAAAAAAAATCTTTTTGTGTTTTGATTTGTTTATATATAAAAAATATTATACATAGATAGTTTTGATGTTTGACGATCAATTGTGTTTTAAAAACTTTTCCAGATCTTCTGGAGTCAAACATCGCATACCAATTTGGTGAACTAGACTAGCAAACCTTAATGGTGCTAAAGATTTGGTAAGTAAGTCCGCCAATTGGTACTCAGTTCCAACAAAATAAAGTTCAACGGTACCCTTTTCCACATGCTCTTTGATGAAGTGATATCGGAGATCGATGTGTTTGGATTTGCAATGATGCACTGTGTTGCAGGAGATAGCAATTGCACTCTTTGAATCACAGTAGATAGGAATCTTGTTGAATAGGTAGCCATAATCCTTAAGTTGTGATCTCATCCAAATGACTTGAGCACAACAAGCAGACATAGCTACGTATTCAGATTCTGTAGACGACAGTGAAGTGCAGTCCTGCTTCTTAGATTGCCATGACACGAGTTTGTCTCCGAGAAATTGTAATCCACCAGATGTACTTTTGCGTGTGTCTAAACATCCTGCATGGTCAGCATCTGAAAAAGCAATTAGTTCAAAACCAGAATCCTTCGGATACCAGATTCCCAAGTTAATGGTTCCCTTTATGTATCGAAGGATTCGTTTGACCTCACTGAGGTGTTTTTCAGTTGGTTTAGACTGATAGCGAGAGCACATGTAGACAGCAAATACTATATCAGGTCTACTAGCTGTGAGATACATGAGGGACCCAATCATACTTCGGTATTTGGTAGGGTCAACTGGAGTCCCATGTAAATCAGCATCTAGTTTTGTGGTATAGCCCATTGGTGTATTATAAGTATCACAAGACATCATTCCATGTTTCTTTAAAATTTCAAGAGCATATTTAGACTGATTTATAAAAATTCCACGGGGTGATTGATGAACTTGTAGTCCTAGAAAGAACGAAAGTTCACCCATCATGGACATTTCAAAATTATCTTTCATTAATTTTGCAAAATCATTAGAGTAATTTCTTTTTGTTGAGGCAAAAATGATGTCATCGACATATATTTGAACAACAAGTAAGTCCTCCCCGTAGGTTTTTGTAAACAGTGTTGGATCCACCGATCCTTTAGAAAATTTATTGGCCAGTAAGAAAGTGGACAGTTTGTCATACCACGCCCGTGGGGCTTGCTTAAGTCCGTAGAGTGCCTTTTTGAGTCAGTAAACGTGATTAGGACGCTCAGGATCAACGAAGCCTTCAGGTTGGCTAACATAAACTTCTTCACGGAGTTCTCCATTAAGAAATGCTGTTTTCACATCCATTTGGTAAACCACCATATTCCTGTGTGCAACATAAGCCAAAAAGATCCGAACAACTTCATGTCGAGCCACTGGAGCAAAGGATTCAGCAAAATCAAGTACTTCCAGTTGGGAGTATCCTTTCGCTACCAGACGTGATTTGTTGCGTATGACAGTCCCTTCAGCATCAAGCTTATTCTTCCAGATCCATTTTAACCCGATGACAAAGACTCCGTCAGGTCTTTCAACTAATTCCCAGACTTCTAATCGTATGAATTGTTGAAATTCCTCTTGCATAGATTCAATCCAGTTGTCATAAGTCATTGCTTCTTTGATGTTCTTAGGTTCTTCGTGACAAACTGTGAGTGCATAGATACAAGTTTCTCCATCTGTGTGAAGTCGTTGTCTTGTCATAACAGGTGCATCTGGATGGCCAATAATATGAACTAGTGGATGGTCTCGAGTCCATTTGTGTGTTGAAGGGTGTAGTTGATAAGTATCTCGCATGTTAGCAGGATCCAAATTGCGTGTTGACGACTCAGCTATATCAGGAACTGTAGGAGCTGGTGCAAACGGATTAAAGAACACATCAGGATCATGCTCTGCGGGTTGTGGAACTGATAGTGGTGTTGGATCTTCAGCTGGATGGCGGGAAATAGAACCAGTTTGTTCTGCTGCAGATGGTGATACAATTGGAGGACCGTCTCTCTCAACACTTGTAGTAGTTTGTTGAGGTGAGTCTGGTACGGGAATGTTATCAGGTTGAGCAGCGGAATTAGGTGAGACCTCAGTAGGACGGTATTCAATTGTGTCATCAAATAGTGGAGCAAACAAGGTTTCTAATTCTTTGCGGTTAAGTGGCAATGTTTCAGCTGAAGATGCCGGAGAGTTAAGACGGTTAAATTCGGGTCCTAAGCTGTGTTGCTCAGAAGCCATGTGTGTGAGTTCATCAAAATTAGCGTGAATGGTTTCTTGAATTTCTCTTGTACGACGATTCCATATCCGAAAACCTTTGGAATTTTCACAATATCCAACGAACACTCCGATGTCAGCCTTTGCTTTAAGTTTACCTAAATCATCACGATCATTCTTCGGATAACAAAGTGCTCCAAATACATGAAAGTAATCGATGTTCGGTTTTCTTTTGTGAACAATTTGATAAGGTGTTTTGCGATGACGTTTTGTGATCATGCAACGGTTTTGGGTATAACATGCAGTTGAAACAGCTTCTGCCCACAAGTAATCTGGTAATTGAGCATTAATCAACATAGTTCTAGCAGCTTCCACTAACGTCCTGTTGCGTCTTTCAACAACTCCATTCTGTTCTGGGCTTCTAGGAATAGATGTTTGATGTTCAATTCCCACTTTCTCATAATAAGACCTAAGTGTCTGATTCTTGAATTCAGTTCCATTGTCAGTTCTGACTATTCGTACCGTATTGCGTAAGTGAACTTGAATTTTAGTGAGAAAGGTGATGATCATTGAAGGAGCCTGATCTTTACTTCGTAAGAAATAAACCCAAGTCCATCTGGAGAAGTCATCTACAATTACTAGTATGTAGCGTTTACCGTTGATACTTTGAACACGCAACACGCATCGGTCCACATAAATCCATATGAAGCATTTGTAAAACATGATTCGTACTTTGCTCAGGTTTAGAAGGAAAATGAGCACGAGTACTTTTCCTTTGTTCACAAGCTGGACATAAGTGATCTTTGGTAAAACGGAATCTTGGAAATCCATCGACAAGTTTACAACGAGCAAGGTCAGTCATAGTTCTGAAATTCAAGTGTGAAAGACGTTTGTGCCATAACCAAGATTTAGTCGATTCAGCTTTGGAGAGAAGACATATCGGAGATGTTGCGATCATATCTGACATTGATATTGTATAAAGATTGGAGCCGCGTGAGCCAGACATTAGGTCGTTTCCTTGTAAGTCACGAACAAAGCAAGTTTTCTCACGAAATGCAACTTCTAGATCCCCATCACAGAATTGACCAACAGAGAAAAGGTTGTGTCCAAGGCCTTCCACATAATAAACACGGCTTATTTCGATGTTCCCACTTACATAGTCACCATATCCCATGATTAGAGCATAATGATCATTCCCGAATCTGACAGTACCAATGAACTTTGAGACAAAGTTTTTCAACAGTTTGAGATTGCCTGTCATATGTCGGGTGCATCCGCTATCAACAATCCAGAGAACGATCTGTACCACCTGTATCACAAGAAGAAGACACGGATGGAACAGAAGTAAGGGTGGAACCCAAAGACAATGCGGGTTCCTGTTGGTTAGTAACACATGTATTCAACAATTTAGGAATCCATTTAAAGTCTGGTTTGTATTGTAACCAACGTTGCCAGTTCCAACTAGTTTTTGCTTTCTTAATGTTAAATGCACTAGTAGTTGGCTCATTCCTAGATTTGTTCTCGGTACCTATGGGGGTAACTGTGATATCATGAGAAACCGTAGAAGACGGCTTTCCTAAGTTAGACTTAGAGGCAGTAGTGGGCCTAAAAGGAATGCGTGTCCTACGTTTCTTATGACGATTGAGAAGAGAATTAGCTAAACATTTTGTATGATCACCAGATGATACGCTTTTACGACAAAACACACAAGATGCATTAATATTCAAAACATTCAAAGGTTCATCATTCGTTACATTTAGATTTTGATTACAATTTGCCAGATTAGAATCTAAATCTGATGCAACATGAGTTTTATTCAAATTCCTAAGTTGGTCTTCTACTTCTTGAGCTTCTAGGTGTCCTCTCTTACGTTGCAAGATCCTATTCTTCTTTTTACTTTTTTGCTTGGGTCTGCTAACGCTAGAAGTGGAGACTAGTCCTGTAGAAGTGGAGTTATCAACATTAGTGTTTTGAACAACCTTTCCTTTATCAGTTTTGTTTAATTGATACATTCCTGGTGCTATCAGCTTGGTGTCAACCATTTTTCCTTTTTGGAGTAGCTTAACTTTCTCTTTCAAATCAATGATGATGTGATTTTTGTCCTGAATTTCAGACTCAAGTAAACCATTGCAATATTTGATGTCATCGCGGTTTTGTTGCCATTCGGTGTTTTCAATTTTTAAATCCGCAATTTCTTTCTCGTATCGGAGACACCGACCTTTTAAAGACTCGTTGTTTTTGCAAATCTGACAAGAGTTTGAAACATTTTGACTTTGAAACTTCAATTCCCTTTCAAGACTTTTAGCTTGACACCATTCAAGCCTTTGATTGAGTTGACAAATTTCTTTTGAAAATTGTTTTGTCACATCATCATTTTTAATTCTCAACTTATCATTTTCCTGTTTAAGTGTCTCAATTTCCTCATTCAACAAGTTATTATCAACACAAAGATCATCCATAAGCATAGAAGTACCAGATTTATAGAGATCATTCATGATAACAGACAAAATATCAGCAGTGAGAACCTGTTCCAAGAGTCGATCAGCATCATTTTTGAAAATTCTAGTTCTTTTCTTTTGGACCAAAATCTCATTTTCAGTTGCGTTGAAAACATTTATCATATTTTTGACCTCCTTTTGAAGTTCCTGATCCCAACGTGTAGCACAGAGACGGAGGTGTTGGACAATTGGCAGCATTTGTTTTTGAAAAATATCTCTTTTTTCTCGCTCGTAAGCGGATTGAAAAGTTTCAACTTTTATTTCAGAATTGCGTGCAATTGTTTCCTCCAAAATTTCGATGTCTTCCATAAAAGTTTTGAAATAATTTAAGACACGACAAGTTTTTGGTAACGGTGTAAGTTCACCGGATGATGGTAAAGGACCATTTATTTGTGCTACAGTTTGGACAGGGACCGCATTAGAAGATGAAACATATGACTCTTCGACAAACCATGATTTCTCAGGTACGTCCTTTTGAGTAACAAAAGATTTAGAAAGAGGTGGAGCTTTTGAATAGTCATATGGTGTCCAATATTGAACATAACTCATTTTTGATCGACTCTCGTCTTCAAGTTCTTCTTCTTCCTCAGTATCAAAAACAACAGCACGCACAATTGTATTATCAAACATGTGATCAATACTGTAAACCTTAGGATTTTCTTTGAAAGCTTTGTGAAGAAACATTTATTTAAAATCGCAAAGTGTAAATCCTTTATCGGGTCTCGGTTTTAAAGCAAACTTTTGAATTGTTGTGACAGAGTTCCCGTGTTTGTAAACAATGTGACGAAATTCTTTGAGTTGTTTTTCAAGATCAACAATATCACCGAGTAAGTCATCTATATACTTCCTTTTTCGTTTTTTATGTTCACAAAACTCCTTTTTGCAATTTGACAATTCTGTTTTTGTTTTTGAAAGAACTATTTGAAGACGTTCAGCTTGCATTTTCAATTCACACTTTTCACTTTCGAGTTTCGAAATCAACTTTCCATTTGACTCAATTATATCTTGTATTTTGCGTTGAAGATCTTGTTCTTTATTGTAAGAATCTTGAAAAGCTTTTTCAAAACTTTTTGCATTTTTAATCTTTTCTTCCTGATTGGAAAGTTGAATTTTATAACATTCAATATCTCTTGCAAGTGACGCATTTTGTTCTTTTAAAACTTTATTTTTCTCGTTGCATTTTATAATTTGCAATTGTTGAGCATCCAGTTGTTTAGATAACAATATGAGGTCAGGGTCTGGATCAAAGGATGGTTCATATTGTTCTAAATGATCATTTTTATCATTCTCAATAGGATCATCAAATGAAACAACTGTGTCATCATCAAATATGACAACTGTGCTTATTTGTTCATCTCTTTGAGAAGATGAAGATGATTTAGATGGAACAACTTGCGCCATATCTGATTCAGAAGCAGAGGGTGAGATTATATCATTTATAAAGCATGCATTGAAGTCATGTACCTGAGACAAGCCGTCAGTGTCATACACTGGACCTGAATCATTAAGCTTAAGTTCCTGCATGTTGGCCATAAGCATCACAGCTGCATTAGCTTCTAGATCTTCCATGTCATCATCATTGTGCACATTTGCCATGAAGTTGTTGTCCTGTTCAGGGAAATGTCCATCCTTTTCATCTTGAAGAGCCATGAGTAATGCCTGCTTGTGAAACTTACTCCCCCGAGTTCTCGGTTTAGGACATGCAGTCGCTATATGACCTTGTTCATTACAGTTATAACACCACACTGCATTCCCTGAGTTGGAGTTCCTTGTTGCAACTAGTTCAGACCTTTGCTGAGAAGATCCTGAGTTGTTGTTGAATCCTCCATTGTTACTAAACCGCTGACCATTCCCATAATTTCCTGAAGAACTTCCTGAACCAGATCGACCATAGTTACGATTCTGAATTTCCACTCTTCCATCATTGACAACAGCTTGATTCCTTGTGTTAGAAGATGAACGTTGACGGTTGTTTGTTTTGTTGGAGAATTTGCTAAAAGCACGAGCAATAAGAGCAAGTCCCTGATTCAACGTATTAAAGTCATCATCGTCATCGTCATTGGAGTTGGAGTAGTACACAGCATCATTGTTGTTTAACGGAACAAGTTGAGTAGAAACATTCTGTAGAGATGAATCATAAGGGACCATTTGGTTCGAGGTGGAAGATTGTGGATAACTGAAGTAGTTCTGCTCTTGAACATATGCATGATTTGACATTGGTGGTGGAGCGTAGGGAGACTGAGCTACGAGAGCCAAAGAATTTGGTGTAGATGTTGGTGTGTATCCTCCTCGTAGAGCTCGATCTTTTTCCACTTCAGGTTCATGGTGTTTCAGAAAATCATACAACAAACCATATGGAGCATCATGCAGATTCTTTGTTTGACGAACAAATGTCACATATTTATGCCAATCAGAGCCAAGACTACCAACAAATTTGGAGTTCACAGCGATCCTTGGTACTGTGATTTTATGACGTTCCAGATCATTAACCACATTTGTGAAACGATGATAGTAGGATTCAAGTGACTCTCCATGTTCAATTGTGATGTCAGTGTATTCCATGTATAGCTTGGATTCCATGTCATCTTTGTTCAATTGAGTGCCTTCCATAAGGAGATGAACGTGTTCCCACATAGCTTTAGCCGTTTTCTGAGCATCGACACTTCGATAGATCGGATTAGGTATACCTTGAAGTATATAAGCCATTGCATACTCATCAGCTTCATGATGTAGTTTCTGTTCTTTAGTGAGTAAAGATTCTGGAAGAGGTCTATCACCAGGAGGACGTGGAGGATCAGCATGTGGATCACCAGCTTCAAATCTTGTCGGCCACTCAAATGGTCCTTCAAGTATCACTTGCTTTAAGAATTTCCCATGAGGTTTCTTTAATTCAAGGAATCGTAAGAATCGACTTGACCATTGAACATAGTTCCCAGGTGTTAGCATTGGAGGTGTTTCAAGTGATCCTGCCTCATGTCGGGATTGTTGAGTTGTAATAACTTCACACATTCTGTCAAACCAGTGAGGTTTTTTGGAGGAAAACTGAGTATTTAGTTGTGGCACTTGATATGGTTGTTGTTGAGGAATGATCTGATGTTGTTGCATCATTAGGTAATGATGTAGTGGATTGTATGTTTGTTTTTGAGAAGGTTGTTGATTCATTTGGTGCGGAAGGTATTGTTGTTGCTGATACTGCTGATGTTGATGTTGCTGATACTGCTGATGTTGATGTTGTTGAATATGAGGGAAGTAATGATTAGGTGGTTGAGACATCTTAGAACACTTGTGTAGAAATGGATCTTGTAGAAAGTGTAGAATTAACCAAGTATCGATAAACTTAGCACAACTTCGGATTGCGAAACCTTGATCAACAGGGATTGCGAAACTATGAAATTCCAATGATTTCGAAAACTGGCTCAGCTGTGATTGCGAAAGTAGGATTGCGAGACTTGTCAGGTTTTCGAAAAACAAGGTTTGCGAAACTTTGCAGGTTTTCGAAAAACTTGAAATTTCGACAACAAACAAGTTTTTGTGAAACTCCTTATGTTTGCGAAATAGTAGGATTTCGAAACTTAGATAAGTTTGTGATAACTTGTGTGATTTCGAAAAAATAGTATGTTTTCGAAAAATCACAAAGTTACGAAAAAACAGTTTTCGAAATTATACAATTTCGAAAACTTTCCCAAACGTCGATATACTTATCTTTCTTATACAAGAAAGAAAATACCGAGTCCACACAAACGAAGTCGAGGTAGTGCACGTAGAGAAGATCTCGAAATGGTAGCAATAGAGGATCTCGATAACTTGGTAGGATTTGTTTTTCACGGAAAGCAATCCTAAAACTCGCTTTTATTTCAAGATTCTTGTACTTTTATGTGTAAAATGAAGAGATCTTTAAGAAAGTTGAAAACTTTAAGAACTTTTCAAAAATTTATAAAATTGCGAAAAATAGTACAAATAATCCCTAGTCGAATTTTATAAGAAAAAATTGTAACTTTTTGTTTGTGTTGATTTGTAGCACAAGTTTGTAGGCAAATATGTGATAAAAACCAAGAAACAAGCAAGAAAGTACAATAATTTCTCAAAAATTCGAATAAAAAAAAACAAGTTTAAGAACAAACTTAATGAAAAAACAAAAGCTACACCTTCATATGGCGAATGATACCACTTGTTAGGTCACCATTTAGTAAACACAAGCACAATAGTGATAGAAATGAGATGAGAATGAGAATGGGATGATTATGAGAATTAGAGAATTAGAATTGCAAGAGTTTCCTTGATATTTCACATAACCAACCAAGTATTACATAGACCTAAGCATGATATATATAGGTAAGGAGCTAGGGCAACATCCTACTCCTTCCCCTTCTTACAAACGTGTGGGCTTTAAAGCCCATGGACCATAAGACTTAAGCCTAGTAAACTTGAAACAATAACATAAATGTAAATTAAGCAACCTATTATTACAAATGACCGAGACTTGATAAAATAGTAAAACTTTGGTTCCAACAGTAATAGTTAAGAATATTGGGTTATGGACTTGGTACTTATTTAGTATATCATGTAAGTCTTTATTAGAAAATGTAAACCAAGCCCATTAGACAAAGCCCATGGAAAGCCTTTTGGGCATCTTATGTAAGTAACTATTTAAACACCTCAAAGGCTCATTTGAGGTGTGTGCTTGTATGTGTATTGTGTGTGTTTTATTAATAAAAGTTCTCTTCATCTCTTATTCTCTCTTTATATCTAACGCCACACATATATCATATCAAGTCACCATCTTTACTTCATCTAGTGCTTATATTTGTGATAAAGTTGATAGTTTTAAGGTCCAACACTGATATATACTTTATTACACTCGAGAGATGTGAGTATCTAAACACTATTTGTGAGGTGCTAGTGTATGACCTTCGTGCTTGTCTTTGGTCTTTAGTGGAACGATTATTTGTTGTAATTAATTTTATATTAGTGTTAAATGACCCTTAACTTGTATTTTGATTAGAGTAAAAGTGCATTTGCTTGAGGACAAGCAAATCTCAAGTGTAAGGGTATATGATGAGACGAAAAATGATCCGTTTTTAGGGGGTCATTTAAGCCCGGAATTGAATTTATTTGATCAAATTTTGCCCTAAATCGCTCCTTTTGTGATTTTAGGTACTTTTGGAGTGAATTCTGGAAAAGGAAGCATTTTGGACATTTTTGGAGCATCAAAGTGAAAAAAACGGCAAAGTCTTAATTTTCCTTGCTGAGAACAGTACTTGACGGCGTCACAAGCTTCTTCATGACGGCGTCAAGAGTAATACAAGAGGTGGAAGTGGATAAAGTCCGTGACGGTCCAGAAAGTTTTGTGCATTGTAGATGACGGCGTCACCCAAGGCCATAACGTGTAAAATTAAAGAGTGATGGCCTAGAAAATTTCCTGAAGGCGTCACGTAGGCCATCACGTGTTAACTTGTCAAAACTTGCGCGCGAAGTTGCTGGTATTGTTTTGGTCATAACTTTTGCATACGAACTCGGATTTAGGTGACTCAAAAGTGCACGCAAAGAGAACAAAGTGACGCCGTCAAGCCTTACGGCGCCAAAAACTTGATGCGTGGGAATTGCACCAGGCTTTACCTCTCGAGGGATCTCGAGAAGCTTACAACCCCCACCAGGCAGTGTACCTGATCGTTGTTGTGTAGTATAGTGATAAGTAGGGGGGATTGATCGTTCAACTCAGGAATAGTGTCGCTAGGATTAGAAAGCCTAAAAACTAGGTCTAGAGGTGAGGGATGATTCTTTTTGTATTTTTATATTTTTATAAAAGCAAGTAAAATCTCAGGTTTTGGAAGAGTGGGCGGAATTAGTTGCTAATCAACTAACCCATTAACTAAAGATGCAATCAAAATAAAATAACAAAAATGTAAATAAAGCTAATTAAACTAGTGGTGTGAACAATAAATGGGAGAATTATGTTTACTTAGATTTCATTACTCCCTAGATATCTTTTACAGGTTAATTGTTTGTTACAGTTGCGTGGATGATAGGTTATATTCCTTAATACTATTCGTGGGGTAGCGTACGTACTTCCCCAACTCTATAAGCTCCTACTTCACTCCTATGTCGAGCCTGCAAGAAGCTCCTAACATGGGATCACTAGAATTCGCTCATGCATTAAATACAACCATAAAAACCTAGTACGCATTGGTTCATGCTTCTTAAGACGTTCAAGCAAGTTACACTATGGAAGTCTGCCAGTCTTCTTAAGCCTAACATCAAAATCATTCATCCATACAACTATAAACAAGCAATCAACTTATAATCAACATCTAGGTTTCATTACATCTAAGCAAACACACAAGAGATCTAGCCTAGCATGTTAAAATCAAGACAAGCGTAAGATATATTCAAACAACACATAGACATATTGAATGAATTGAAAGCATACTTATCTTAATTGAACATGAAAGGATTCAAGGGGTGAAAACCCTTGAAAATACTGTAAAAGTCAAGCTAGGGTTTATTCAAGTCGTCCCTAATATTCTCCTCCTTTTTTGAATGAAAATTACAAAGACTATATATATAGATTTTCTAAGGTGACGGCGTCAAGAACAAAATTCTGACGCCGTCAACCCGCCGCCCATAATAAAATCGGATTGCCTAGATCCAGATCTGACGCCGTCAAGAGCATTTCTCCTCTAGGCCGTCACGTGTTAAGGGCTCGTGACGGCCTTGGTGACGCCGTCACGCCCTAGTGCAAAAATGTTATGGACCGTCATGGACTCCATACTCTTCACCTCTTGTTTTTCCTCTTGACGCCGTCATTAAGAAACTGGTGACGCCGTCAGGTACTGTTCCCAGCAAGGAAAATTAAGACTTTGCCGTTTTCTTCACTTTTATGCTCCGAAAACGTCCGAAATGCTTCCTTTTCCAGAATTCACTCCAAAAGTACCTAAAATCACAAAAGGAACGATTTAGGGCAATATTTGATCAAATAAATTCAATTCCGGGCTTAAATGACCCCCTTAAAATGGATCATTTTTCGCCTCATCATATACCCTTACAATTGAGATTTGCTTGTCCTCAAGCAAATGCGCTTTTATTCTAATCAAAATACAAGTTAGGGGTCATTTAACACTAATATAAAAGTAATTACAACAAATAATCGTTCCATTAAAGACCAAAGACAAGCACGGAGGTCATACACTAGCACCTCACAAATAGTGTTTAGATACTCAAATCTCTCGGGTGTAATAAAGTATATATCACTATATGGAAACGGAAGATATCTCTCACTACCTGTCATAGCAAAATAGATTACCATAGGCTTGGGAAAGGATCAAACCTCCACCACATGGCGTAAGCACCTAGGATAAACTATCAAAGAGGTCTTTTTAAAGGGTTATAACGTTAGGTGTAGGGATATGGAATACACAGTTTTGTTGGATAAAGGTGTGGAAAACTAGAAGGGGGGGGGGGTTGAATGGATTTCCCCTCTTTTTCGTTTTATGAAAAATCTTCAATTAGAGTTTATTATGAAAACAATATATAATCAATATGATTAATTATATATGTGTACTTTTGAGTTTGTTTTCAAAACTTAGTTTTATGAATAAAGCATTGGTTGATCTTTAAGTTAATATGTTTTCCTTTTGAAATCTTAAAACGTTTTGTATCAAATCATCTATTAAGTTAAACTCAATATGAGGAGTGTGAATAATAATGTAGTCGATCATATTATATAATTATGCACATCTTCACAATAGTAACTTGCAACTATAACACAATCAATCATCATGACAATATAAGCAACACCCAACACATATATGCAAGCATAGATATAAAGCGATAAATGCAAGAGTAAATGTAAAGAGATAAGATAAAAAGGATGCAAACCGGACACGATGATTTATAGTGGTTCGGCAACAAGGACACCTTCCTTGCCCTACTCCACTCCCCGAGTACCACACTCGAGAGTTTTCGTCACTACACAATAAGCTTCCTTTAGGCGGAGAAGACCGTGCACAACTTTTGCTTACACCATTTAACGACACTAAGCTAAATGTCGAGTTCTAATAGTAGATAGAACCAATCTCACAACACACCATTGATCACAACACAACTTCACGACTTCTTCATGACTTCACAACTTCTTCACAACTTCACGACTTCATCACAACTTCTTCTAAACTTCTTCACGGCTTCACGACTTCATCACAACATCTTCTAATCTTCACTACTTATTCACACACCTACATCTTCACAACTACATGTCTTCTCCACACTACTACTTCCTCCCACTACTTTTTACTCACTCATCAAATCACTACTAAGTAAGATCATCTTGATCTACTTATTACATATACATAACTCACAACTTCACATAAGCACTAACTAGATCCTAATACATCTTTGGGTTTATGATGAGGAGGATTCTTCTCTTGCACTTTGAATGATGAGAGATTGGATCACTTGAAACAAAGATTAATAATCTTATGATCAAAGGGTTTTAGAAGAATGTTTAGAGAGAATTGGATCTGAAAATTTTTGTGCAAAAGGTGAGAGAAAATTCCAAGTTTGAGGTGGTATTTATAGAGAAAAATTTCTGACCAAATCTGACAGGGAGCGTGGCCGGTCCCCTTAATTGTGTGCCGGTCCCCTTAATAATTAAGGGGACCGCCTAGTATAATTAAGGGGGCCGCCTAAGAAAAAAATAATTTTTCATCAGATTTTTTGTCTTTTTGTGGGGGAGGTTTTTCCTGAAGAATGTGGCCGTTTTTTGGGTAGAAATTTGAATTCAAAATGTTTATTTTGAATAAAACATTTCTTATAAATACAAAAATGTTTTGTATAAGTTTAGAAATGTTTGTCCCACTTTAATAAAATGTAAGGTTTGTAAAAATAAAATTTCTTTGATCATAAAATGCATTAGACACTTTGTTTATTCATACCTTAAGTGATATGGATGCTAAAGCAAATATTTATGACTAAATACTTGTTTACGTCATAATTTGTAGTTCAATGAGTTTACGTTTTGTGATTATCAAAACATAGAGATATCGATATATGTTAATAATGTTTTTAGACATTATTTATATCAACAATCTCCCCCTTTTTGATGATTACAAAACCTAAACTCATTAAGTCTAAAAATTAATTTTTAGACAAGTACTTAGTGAGTTTATATTCACTTCTCCTCCTTTTTGTAGAATCAAAAAGGTTATGCCGTCTAGCTTCATAAATGAAGTTAGACGGGATGAAAGCTCCCCCTTGATGTGTGCTCCCCCTCGTTCGATGGCACCAAGGGATCGAGAAATGGAATGCTCGCAATAAAAATATTAGAAGCACAAGCATATATAGAAGAATAACAAGCATAGCAAACAAATATTAAGGATACGCAACAAGCATAGCAAAAAAATATTAAGGATACATAACAATTAATTCAAAGTGATTATGTTAAAAGATCCTAATTTGCCAAAGAGAGCCATTGGACTTGCTTGTAACAAAAGGTTGGTTGATTCGTATTTGAAAGTGAAAATCATAAGCATGTAGTATGCTTAGATGGTTGATGATGGAGTGTTTGGAATGAAGATGGTTGAGTTAGGGTAAGGTTGTTGGATTAATGGAGGTATATGTTTGGGTCTTGAATGTTGGAGAGTTTGGTGGTGGAGAGTTTGTAGCGGAAGAGGTTGATTAAGGTTTTGGATGTTGTTCAAGTGAGGGTATTGGATATGATCTAGTGAGAAGATATTCAATCCAAGTGAAGTGTTCATTGAATGTGGTGATAAGGGTGATCTAGATGAAGGTGGATCCAAATTGCGTTGAGCAAGATGTAAGGCTAAAAGAGCACTAAGCTCATGGGCTTCTTTTAGCGCCTCAACGAACTTCAAGTGTTCGGAGGAAGGTGATGGTGGTGGAGCATGATAATAGTCTTGGGTGAGGGTTTGAACATGCAACATAGGAATGGCATGTGAAGTTGTAGGATGTGGTGGTGATACTCTTGGTGGTGTAGACATGTTTGAGCTTGGGTAATCATGAAAACATGATATGGGTGGAAGAGATGCTTCATGAGTGGATTGTGTTTTTGTTGAATGAGCATCACGTAAAGTGTTGGTAATGAGGTTGGGATTATTGTTTTGGGATTGTGCATGCTCATCATAAGAAGGAGCATTAGTGGAAGCACGAATGGATGATATGTTGTTAAATGGATCATTTGTGTGAGAGTGAGGTTTAGGTGTTGGTTGATTATGAACAACATCACTTGAGTTGTGAAAAGATTATGAGGTTTGAGTGTAATGTAGAAGGATGTGGGTGAGTAAAGGTTTTTGATATGTAATGTTGAAGACATAGGAGGAATTTGGTGTTGGATGTTTGACAACATCATTTGGTTTGACGGGCTTTTAATGGAAGTTAGGCTTACTTCTCCAAACGGATTATTTGGTGGTTTTGGTTTAATGGGAGAGGTCATGAAGAGATGAGAATAGATTGAGAGGAATGAAAGTGTTTATAATGTAGGATTGGTAGGATTAAGGATGTATAGATTTTGATAGAGGGTTTAGGATAAAATAGGTTTATGAATTTTGGGAAGTGTAGGATGAAATGGGCTAAAAAGTAGAAAAAGGAAACAACACCTTCGACCATCAGATGGCCGGTCCCCTTAATTGGAGGCCGGTCCCCTTAATAATTAAGGGGGCCGCCTTATGATTTAAGGGGGCCGCCCATCTGGTGATTCTCAGATTGCCAGAAAAGGGTTTTTGGTAGTGAATTGCAGAAAGGTTGTGTTTTTGGTTTCAAACAAGTCCAAATCTTTGAGGCAATTAAGCATATACTAATTTTGTAGGTAATTATGTAGCCAAAGCATGTTAATCAAAGGGATTAAGTGAACAAGAAATTTCATCTAGCATGCAAACATACTCATCAAGCAAGTAAAATATAAGTGCTAGGAAACACTAAGCAACATCAAGTATTTCATAACTACATAACTAGGAGGATTAATCCTAATGTGTATCAATGTGCAATAAGTGGGTAGTTATGATAGCATGGATTTCTAGACTTGTTACAAACAAAGTCTTAATGAACAAACCATGGTCCTCTTGATTTGATTTAGTTCACTTATAAGTGTCATTTATGTAAATACAGATGACAAATATGAGATCACCATGCATGATTTTAAAAGAGATGTTTTTAGCATTATTCAACAATGTTTGAAAGTAAGTTTTCACTTAGATGTGAGAGTTATTTGAATAAAATAGATTGGGTTTTTACTTCAATATGTGTGAATAAATGGTAAAAAAATATTTTCCCAATCTTTAGTTTTGATCAAAACAAAATTGTGGATATTGATAGTGAAAACATGTTATTTAAAAGTGGGATAGTTATTTGAAAAACTATTTTCCAAAATGTGAGGTTTTTGCATATTTTTAGAGATATTAGATTTTTGACAACAAATATCATGAATCAAATATTTAAAAAAAAAATTATTAAAGATCTCATGCTCAAGAGGGTTGGTTAAGCCTATTATTATCTCATGCTATCGTTTCTACATATCCTATGATCCTAAAGGAAATGAAGACGATAATTTATATGTTAGATGCGAGAGTGTTGAATGGGGTATAACCTAACATCTATAGTTCCTTTGTTTTCGCACGCTTATCTAACTTAATGCCATAAATCTAGGAATGAAAGAATCTAATGAGAAGCAAAGTTCATAAAAGTAAACTAGCGTTATGTATATATAGGAAGAGCAATTTAATCAAGTTGGAGAATGAGTATGAGACTATTACTAGTGGTGCTCAATTCAGGCTAAACACGACCATTTTTACGGGTTACACACACCCAACTTCTCACATAGAAGCAATTCAACCGTTAGGTTAAATTGAATTTCTAGTCAATAGATTCTCCAGTAGTCATTCTCTTTTAAGAAGAAATCGAGTTCCTAAATTTACCTATCGAAGATTACCAAATATGAAGTTTGCTTGATTCACTAATACTTGGCTTAATGTGACTCAAACATCATGTTTTTATGAAGGTAAATCTAGATGATATATTTTATTCACGATCCTAATAGAGACGTGTTGAATGTTTAGATAAGAGTAAACAAAAATTTTTTTTTTTAATCCTTTCTTCATGATTTACCGGTTGTTTAGTTTTGATGACATATTACTTGATTTAATAACTGTGCTAGATTTAAGAGTGCACCTTAGCATCTCTTGTGAAATGAATCTCATTAAGATTATTTATCTTAAATGAGTTTGTGATTCTCAACTGATATCAAAACTAGACATTAATATATTTTTAAACAAGTATTATTTTCTATGATTTTTGCCAATGTTGTATATCATACTTTAACAAGCATTTGAAAAAAAATAAATTTTACTTGTTTATGGATTGTGACAAGTTATTTTTCAATTCTAATAACTTGTATTATTTAAAAAAAAATGTAGTGCATTATCTTGTAACACAACCATTCATGCTACAAAGAAAATGAAATACATAGAATATATAGTGTGTATTATTCTTAAATATGTATTTTATCTTGAAGTGATAATTTTAAGTAGTGTGAGCAAAGTTTACATATGTTGTTAGTTTGCTCATGTTTGGTTTTTCGGATATGACACATTTATCCATTGCATTGCAATGTAAATTGCTTGAATATTTCGGACGAAACATCCAAGTCGTCAATCCTACTTTATTGTATATTTTATGAATGTGTTTAAAATGTTATTCTAATGTTTGGAACACAATTATTGGACAAGTAGATTCAATATGACATTATCAACACAAGTGTGAGTTATGATCCAATGCATACTCTTTTCATCTACAAAGGATGTAACTATTTTCATATCAATCTAGTGTGATTGAGTATGTAGATTCAAGACTATATCTTTTGTTTTAATTTGATATAATCTTGAAGCTAAACAAATAGCAATCCAATTTCTTGTCCACACTAAAAAATGTGTCAATTAGATTTGATAAATATATCAACCATAATTTGAATAACGAATTGATATAATATCAAGATCTTTCTTGACCCTCACGGACACTCATTTGAAATAAATAAACATTTTGATAGTGTGTTCCATTAATCCTAAGATTATTTATTAGTGAATGATTGAAAGTTGACTTATTATTTCGTGATTGTTATATGTTTTGTTTTTGTGAAAGACTCTTCATTTTTACTTATTATGAACACACTTAGATTTTGAAAATACTTTTTCTTTTATATAACTATTAATGTTTTACAATGATTCAATTTCTCTTATTAAACATCTTAAGGTAAAACAAGCCAATTTGTAGAAAATATTTAAGTGTGTTGTGAAGAATAGATTAAATTGTTTGAAATGTTTAGGTGACTAGATTGAACTCATTTACAAGATGTTTGAGTAACATTAAGCCATCTATACCTATATGCAATGCAAGCATATTATAACAATCCTAACGCAAGGAATCTAGCATAAGATCTAGTTAAGTATAAATCGGAAAACTAGCTATAAACTAATAGGTCACATATGCATAGATATACACATAGCTAAATTTCTAATAGCAACAATCATTTAATATATTCAATTAAAAAATAAAATCACAAAGAAGTTCACATAACACATAAAATACTTGTCGTCGTTTTGAGTATTATATACACCAATGTTTACTTAGCTCGAATTTATTTGAAAATAAAATAGTTTCATCCCCATTCTATAATTTAATTAAGATCAATATTTTGAAAACATAAATACTTAATTTTTCAAAAGTATATCAACTAGGAATGCCCGACTCGAAGGAAAAGGTAAAACAAAAGTTTTACGTTAAAACGAAACACAAATTTTTGACCACCGTATAGTATTTTGACTTTCTTAGTTATTTAAGTTTGTAATGGTTACTTGTAAGTATTTTTAAATGAAAGTAGACTCAATTACCTTTAAAACGCCGGGTGGCACGACTTCTACGGAGTTACGGTTAATTTTATATGATTTTTCAAAGTTTTCGAAAAACTGTCAAACAGACAGGCGGACCCCTTAAATAATTAAGGGGACCGCCCAGTATTTAAGGGGGCCGCCCAGACAATTAAGGGGGCCGCCCATCTGGTACTCAAAATTTCATTTTTTTTGTAAAAAATTGTTTTCAGACTTTTCGGAAAGGTGTGTAACTTTCTGATTTTGATACCGAACATATAACACTTATTTTAAGTATAATATAATTTCGAGCTAGTATAATTAGTGTATATAGTATCAAAACTAATACAAGTTAATCAACAAAAACACTTTTCATATTTAATCCTCCTTAATGAGTAATTTGATACATGGATCGTACTCAATTTTTAAAACCATTTGTTTTGAAAATTTGAGCGACGTGGCTCTGGTACCAATAGTGGAAAACTAGAAGGGGGGGTTGAATGGTTTTCCCCTCTTTTTCGTTTTATGAAAAATCTTCAATTAGAGTTTATTATGAAAACAATATATAATCAATATGATTAATTATATATGTGTACTTTTGAGTTTGTTTTCAAAACTTAGTTTTATGAATAAAGCATTGGTTGATCTTTAAGTTAATATGTTTTCCTTTTGAAATCTTAAAACGTTTTGTATCAAATCATCTATTAAGTTAAACTCAATATGAGGAGTGTGAATAATAATGTAGTCGATCATATTATATAATTATGCACATCTTCACAATAGTAACTTGCAACTATAACACAATCAATCATCATGACAATATAAGCAACACCCAACACATATATGCAAGCATAGATATAAAGCGATAAATGCAAGAGTAAATGTAAAGAGATAAGATAAAGAGGATGCAAACCGGACACGATGATATATAGTGGTTCGGCTACAAGGACACCTTCCTTGCCCTACTCCACTCCCCGAGTACCACACTCGAGAGTTTTCGTCACTACACAATAAGCTTCCTTTAGGCGGAGAAGACCGTGCACAACTTTTGCTTACACCATTTAACGACACTAAGCTAAATGTCGAGTTCTAATAGTAGCTAGAACCAATCTCACAACACACCATAGATCACAACACAACTTCACGACTTCTTCATGACTTCACAACTTCTTCACAACTTCACGACTTCATCACAACTTCTTCTAAACTTCTTCACGGCTTCACGACTTCATCACAACATCTTCTAATCTTCACTACTTATTCACACACCTACATCTTCACAACTACATGTCTTCTCCACACTACTACTTCCTCCCACTACTTTTTACTCACTCATCAAATCACTACTAAGTAAGATCATCTTGATCTACTTATTACATATACATAACTCACAACTTCACATAAGCACTAACTAGATCCTAATACATCTTTGGGTTTATGATGAGGAGGATTCTTCTCTTGCACTTTGAATGATGAGAGATTGGATCACTTGAAACAAAGATTAATAATCTTATGATCAAAGGGTTTTAGAAGAATGTTTAGAGAGAATTGGATCTGAAAATTTTTGTGCAAAAGGTGAGAGAAAATTCCAAGTTTGAGGTGGTATTTATAGAGAAAAATTTCTGACCAAATCTGACAGGGAGCGTGGCCGGTCCCCTTAATTGTGTGCCGGTCCCCTTAATAATTAAGGGGACCGCCTAGTATAATTAAGGGGGCCGCCTAAGAAAAAAATAATTTTTCATCAGATTTTTTGTCTTTTTGTGGGGGAGGTTTTTCCTGAAGAATGTGGCCGTTTTTTGGGTAGAAATTTGAAATCAAAATGTTTATTTTGAATAAAACATTTCTTATAAATACAAAAATGTTTTGTATAAGTTTAGAAATGTTTGTCCCACTTTAATAAAATGTAAGGTTGGTAAAAATAAAATTTCTTTGATCATAAAATGCATTAGACACTTTGTTTATTCATACCTTAAGTGATATGGATGCTAAAGCAAATATTTACGACTAAATACTTGTTTACGTCATAATTTGTAGTTCAATGAGTTTACGTTTTGTGATTATCAAAACATAGAGATATCGATATATGTTAATAATGTTTTTAGACATTATTTATATCAACAAAAGGCAGTCTTTACTGGTGGCGAGTTAATAATCTTGGTTAATTACATGTACAATATGGCGTTGCTAAGCCAAGACTAGACTCGACTTAAGGTAATAAATAAAAAATAACAAAAACATAAAATAAACTTAGAATGAAACGGGATGGTAGTCCGTATGTTTTTTCTCTTTTTCTTTTTCTATTTTTTTCTTTTCTTTTTCTTGATTTTTCGATTTTTTTTATTTTTATTTTTTTTATTATTTATTTTGCATACACCCTTACCCTACCATCCAAAATAATACATCATAGGGAATGAAAATTCCCCTTACACTTGAATTTTTACATACTTTACAATAAACTAATCTAATGACTCGAATTAAGAAAATCAAAACACTTGGAGTACTTTTATGATTAACGCACATACGGGGGTAATAATATGATGTTCTTCCCTATTACTCCGTAAAATAAGTACTTTACCCATGAGTCCCAATCGTCCCAAAACAATATGTACAAGGATATGACTCGACTTAGCAACCATGTAATCAATTAGATAGTTAACTTAGGGTTTAACAAATAACAATAA
The DNA here is from genome assembly GCA_030686995.1 of Artemisia argyi. Taxonomy (NCBI): domain Eukaryota; kingdom Viridiplantae; phylum Streptophyta; class Magnoliopsida; order Asterales; family Asteraceae; genus Artemisia; species Artemisia argyi. The sequence goes on from CM060689.1 coordinate 144,909,090, forward strand.
TGCACTAAAGATGAGTGCATACACGGAAGGCTAAGGCGATTTAGGTGTACATTTAAGTGGGGTGTAACAAATTCTTCCTTTAAGTAAGATGCTTAAAGTTAGAAATGAAAAGATAGGCTCGGAGGGGTGTACTAGGGGTTTCGTGTACTAAAAATGAGTACAACGCTAAGATGTGGGAAAAATTAATTGACTTAACTAGCCAAGTAATATGACTTAAATGGTCAAGTAATTATGATACGGGTTTAACACAAGGGTGATCCTAATGTCTCTTATCATGTAGTAAATCCTACCACACGAATGTAGTCTCACTAGCGGTCTTGGGATGCATCACTAACGCAATTTCTAGAATCTAAATGCTACCGGTACACTCATAAGCACTAATAGTAAATGCTTTTCCTATCAAATCTAAAGGCGAACCTCACATATTTGGGTGGAAAATTTTTCTGAATAGTACGGTTTTGTGCTTGTCATACAATCTCCTATCCATGAGACGCTCGCTATGGCTAAAGTTTCACTCCTAAATGTTGTAAAAAATTTTAAATTTGGCGCTAAAATTGCACTAACAAGTATTTCTCATAGTTTTATTACACATCTACTATTAAACAAACAAACTTAAGCGAAAGTGTATCTGTAAGGTATCATCATTTTACCCTCCCCTTACACTTAGGATGAACATTGTCCCCAATGTTCAAGTAAAGATACTAAAAGTGAAAAAGTAAAAAGAATGAAATCAAATACTCCCCTGATTTGCTCGGTATGGATAATAAGGTGGCCAGGTTAGATCTTCCTCCAAGAAAATGAACAATCAAAGCTTCCCTTCCAGAAAAATACATCATCTTCTTGTCATACATAACCTGTAAATGCTGTGAAAACAGACAAGGCAACCTCGCATAAAATCGGCGGCAATCTACATATGTTACTAAATCCTAGAAAACAAGATAAGATATAATGCTTGTGGAATGAAGTATGCAGATTTCTTGGAGATTATAAAACTTAATAATTCAACAAAAATTTAAGACTCCGTTAGAAAAACAAAACTGGTAAAATTTCCAGATTTTTACACGTGACGCCATCAAGAGCAAGCTCATGACGCCGTCAGAAGTGACCTGCAGAAATTCTTGTGTTAAGTTTTCGGAAAATTTATGGAAAAACTTGGTTCTACTTCCTGGAAAATCCTGCAAAACTTCATTATGACTCGATACAAGCATTTGACTCTAACAATTACGAATATACTTGTTCATTTAATATTGTGGAGAATCATGATCGGTTTGTTTCTTAAAAACATATTTGGGGTTTCCCCTTACACTTATCTTTTGCAAAAATACCTTTAGGTGAAGTTAAGACTAGTCCAAACAACAAAGTAAAGTATTTCCACTTTTTAGTTTAGAAACATGATCTACCAACAATAAATATAAAGCATGCATACGGAAGCAAATAAAAAACAAACAAAATAAAATCACACAAAGCATGGGTTGCCTCCCAAGAAGCGTTTTTCTTTATTTATGAGTCTTGTAGCTAGACTCAAGGTCATGGGTTACTACGTGACCTCATCGTTGGTTTCACTCTCTAGGTCGTCTTCTAAACCAGTTTTGCTTTCATAGTGTAAGTACTTCGGGTCTTCGAACTCGAAGACATCTTCTCGATACTTAGAACCAAGTTTACTAACATCTTTAAAGAACCCACATGATAGATCGGAGGTGTTCTTACATCCTCTCCACAGATCTTCATCACACAAAATAAGTTGGGAACATAGCCTATCAAGCCTATCACAATCGATTTCCTTAAGATCTTTTCTCTTGTACGGTGTTTGGTATGAAACCCTCCTAATTCCATCAGCGAAGGTCATGATTCCATTCCGGTCATCAACTATCAAATTAGTGATTTCACAAAAGGGTGATCCAAAAACGACTTGTGATAACCTCGGGTCGACATAGTCTTCGATGTTGTCTACAATCGTAAATTCCATAGTGAATGCCATATTTCCTACGAACACCTGGATTTCGTGATCTCTACCAACCACATTCTCTCCTTTGTAAATCATTCCCCATCTGCAGATATTGTTATAATGGAATAGGGACATAAAATTCTTAGGCAGGAATACGTTAATCTAGACGTTATCGAAGTACTTGTGACCGATCATGCAGGGAATTTTGAGATTATTCGGATCACGCCTCCTTATCTTCCCCGATTCTCCATCCTTTGATCCATATAGATTCCCCTCAAGGGAAGGACGATACTCGTACACCTCCTCATTACCCCTACGAAAAATTACCTTCTTGACACCATTGGTGAACAATGCACTACCATCCTTCTCATCAAGGATTACTCCCGATTCATTGATAAATGGTTTCCCAAGAACAAGGTTGGTTAATGTTCGATTGGTGAGAGGGTCCACGTCATCGACCACGGTGAGGTCAATATTGTAAACGAGTTCTCCAATCATAATTGATAAATTTTTTATTACCCTTGCATTATTGACTCTCTCGCACACAATGCGTTCTGGGAAGGCTTCGTGGTATAGGGAAAGGGGGATTATGTTGACTGGGAAGCTAGGATCTATATGACTATCGGTTAAGAGCTTTTCCTTAATGGTGCAGGAGATCTTGAAAACTTTAGGGTTGCTTTCATCAGTCCTATCGCTACTCCCATTAGTAACATCCTCCATTTTTCTCTCGGGTTCCTCTATAATAGATTTACCCAAAATGGTTGGATTTCTCGTATGCTCTTCCGATCTCTCTTTCCCTTCATCCGATTTGCTAGATTCTTGCGCGGCGCACTGCTCGGATGAGTTGGTAGGGCTTCTAGCCAAATCGTGGTCCACCCTTGAGGTCTCATCTTTAGCTGTATGACCAATATTTTCAGTTTGTTGTTGGTTCAGGTTAGGTGTAGAAGCAAATATCGTGGTGATGGTATTCACGAAATGGATTGGTCCTAGGGGCTTGACAGGTTCTTTTTCTTTTGGTGATAGATGTTTGAATAGCTTACTAGGACTTTTTATTTTCACAGGAAAGGTTGGCGGACTCATGATGGTAACAGATTTGACCTCGTCAACGTGAATAGGTTTATTAACAGCGTGATCTTTGATAGTAGTTAACAGATTACAAATCTTGTTATTCATATCGGCCTGTTGTTGTCTAAATTTAGCCTCGAGCGTAGAGAGCTGTAATTCTTTAGATAGAATGAATTTTCGCAAGGCATCTTCACAGCTTTGCCTAGGAGTGCTTTGTGATGGAAAATGCTTGGACCAATTGAGTGGTGAGGAGTCATTGAAGGATACGCTCCGCGTTTGGTACCCTCCGAAATTAGGTTTATCCTTCCATGCCTCATAGGCCTTGTCAGAAGTTCGAGGGCCTCGACCAACGTGTGACGATGTGAATTCGTTATAAGCACATTTTGGAAGCTCTATGCAGTTATGAGTCTCGTGAGGGCCATTACACAATTTACATGTAGAAGCGATTCTGCTTACTTGGCTTGAAGGCTTTTGAGCTTCGTAAGATTTCATGAGAGACTTGACTCGACCTTCAAGTTCCATGATCCTACGGTCGGGAGTGCTAGAATTGTTCGAAGGCAAAGATATTGCCTTGACCGTTTTGTTCAAATCACGGGGATCATTCCAACTTTCGTTATCATAGAGAGCAAGATGTTCTATGAGTTCCCATGATTGTTCCGCACTTAGATCACGTAGCTTACCACCAGCCGATTGGTCAATGGCTCGCTTCGTGGAGAGATCGATATGGTCATAAAAGATTTGGACTTGGAGCCAAAGATCTATGCCATGATGAGGGACTTTTTGGAGTAAGTCCTTGAAATGAGTCCATGCTTCATAGAGAGTTTCATTTTGACGTTGTTGGAACATCAAGATGTCATTTCTAAGCTTAGTAGTTCTCCCCGGTGGGAAAAATTGAGCAAGGAAACGAGTGGTGAGATCATCCCATGTGGTGATGGATCCTGCAGGTAAACGCTCAAGCCATTGACTAGCTTGATCACGTAGAGAGAATTGGAATAGGCGTAATCGGGTTGTCTCTCTAGTTGCAACATCTAGGTCTATGGAATCTACGATTTTAAGGAAGTCCTTGAGATGTTGATCTGGATCTTCGAAATGAAGTCCATGGAATGCACATCCGCTTTGCACCAACCGGATGGTGTCGGATCGCAAGGGGGTCACATTGGCTCCAGTGAGCTCAATGGTGTTTCGATAGCCTTAGTGGCTAGGTCGGGAATACTCTTCTAAGGTTCGGGGCCTAAGAGGTTCTAGTGGTGGGTTTTGTTGTGGTGGGATGACCGGTTCAAAGATGTTCCCATCGTCCATGATGTCGGGTGGTGAAGAGTTACGAACAAAAACACAAAGAAATAAGATAGACTAAAGAGAACCTAAAAATAAAAATAAAATCTTACTAGAAAGGAATCTAGCAAGTAGACATAATAAAAGGAGATTCTAACCTAGACAATAACTATTCCCCGGACTGCGGCGCCAAAAACTTGATGCGTGGGGATTGCACCAGGCTTTACCTCTCAAGAGATCTTGAGAAGCTTACAACCCTCACCAGGCAGTGTACCTGATCGATGTAGTATAGTATAATGACAAGTACCGGGGGATTGATCGTTCAGCTAGGAATAGTGTCGCTAGGATTAGAAAACCTAAATACTAGATCTAGAGATGAGGAATGATTCTTTTTGTATTTTTTATATTTTTAGGAAAGCAAATTAAAATCTCGGGTTTTAAGGATTTGGGGGGGAATTAGTTGCTAGTCAACTAACCCAATACTAAAGATGCAATCAAAATAGAATACTAAAATGAAAATAAAACTATTTTAAACTAAGGTTGTAAGCAATATATAGGAGAAATGTGTTTACTTAGATTTCACTACTCTCTAGATATCTTTTACACGTTAATTACTTGTTATAGTTGTGTGGATGACGGGTTGTATTCCTTAATACCATTCATGGGGTGGCGTACTTACTTCCCCAATCCTATGAGTGCCTACTTCACTCCTATGTCGAGCCTGCAAGAAGCTCCTAACATGGGATCATTAGAATTTACTCATGCATTAAATACAACCAATAAAACCTAGTACACATCGGTTCATGTTTCCTAAGACGTTCAAGCATGTTACCAAATGGAGATCTGCCAGTTTTCTTAAGCCTAACATTGAAATCATTCATCCAATACAGCCATAAACAAGTAATCAACATTTAATTAACATCTAGGTTTCATTAGATCTAAGCAAACACAAGATAGATCTAGCCTAGCATGTTGAAATCAAGACAAGCACAAGATATAGACAACCAACACATAGACATGTTGATTGAATTAAGAGAAGACTTATCTCAATAGCACATTTAAGGATTTAAGGGTTGAAAACCCTTGAAAAGCTGTAAAATTCGTACATGGTTCGTGATACGTGGGAATCGCACCAGGCTTTACCTCTCAAGGGATCTTAAGAAGCTTACAACCCCCACCAGGCAGTGTACCTGATCGTTGTAGTATAGTATAGTGACAAGTACCGAGGGATTGATCGTTCAGCTAGGAATAGTGTCGCTAGGATTAGAAAACCTAAATACTAGTTCTAAAGATGAGAGATGATTATTTTTGTATTTTTATATTTTTTAGAAAGTAAGTAAAAATCTCGGGTTTGAAGGATTTGGGCGGAATTAGTTGCTAGTCAACTAACCCAATACTAAAGATGCAATCAAAATAAAATACTAGAAATGAAAATAAACTTAATTATACTAAGGTTGTGAGCAATAAGTGGAGAAAATGTGTTTACTTAGATTTCACTACTCCCAAGATATCTTTTACACGTTAATTACTTGTTATAGTTGCGTGGATGACGGATTGTATTCCTTAATACCATTCATGGGGTGGCGCACTTAATTCCCCAATCCTATGAGGAATTACTTCACTCCTATGTCGAGCCGGTTAAGAAGCTCCTAACATGGGATCATTAGAATTTACTCATGCATTAAATACAACCAATAAAACCTAGTGCACGTCAGTTCATGTTTCCTAAGACGTTCAAGCATGTTACCATTTGGAGATCTGCCAGTTTTCTTAAGCCTAACATCGAAATCATTCATCCAATACAACCATAAACAAGTAATCAACACATAATTAACATCTAGGTTTCATTAGATCCAACCAAACACAAGATAGATCTAGCCTAGCATGGTAGAATTAAGACAAGAACAAGATATAGACAACCAACACATAGACATATTGATTGAATTAAAAGAATACATATCTCAATTACACATGAAAGGGATCAAGGACTGAGAACCCTTGAAAACTTGTAAAATTCGTACCATGTTCGTACTTAGGGTTTCTCCCAAAACTTCTCTCTTTTTAACGTGAAAATTAGAAAACTATATATAGGAAATAAGGTCTGACGGCGTCAAGAACAAATTTGTGACACCGTCATCTCGCCGCCAAAATACTTCTCGGACTGCCTTGATCTACTTTTGACGCCGTCGTGTGTTATGTGTTTCCAAGCCGTCATGCATTTTACTCTTGACGCCCAACCTTGTGACGCCGTCAATTCTGTATTGGGTCGTCATGGAAATTACTCTTGACGCCGTCAGAAATTCCTTCTTGACGCCGTCACCTACTGTTCCCAGCAAGGAAAATTAATACTTTGGTGTTTTCTTCACTTTTATGCTTCAAAAATGTCCGAATTGCTTCCTTTTCCAGATTTCTCTCCCAAAGTACCTAAAATCACAAAAGGAACGATTTAGGGCAATATTTGATCAAGTTGAGGCGTGACCCTAAATCGGCTAATGTGTCGAAAGCTTCGGATCTTCCTATCTTACAAGGCAAAACAAATATACCCGGATCATCAAGCTTTTTAGGCAACTTGTTTTGAACGAAGGCGGTCCCATTTTTACCTAGTTTAAACTTCTCATATTTTTCTAGGAGGGCACTATAGTAAGGAGCACGCGCTAAGACATCAATGACGGGGCGTTCAAGGTGAAGTTCCTTGAATTCATCGTCAAGGTCTTGCGTAAGAGTTGTTTCAACTATGCTTTTGACTGGTTCTATATCGGATGTCTTACTTGATTGGTCCTTTTGAAGAATTTGGTTTTGATTGAAACACGTGCTCGTTGATTTAACCGAGTAGTATTGTGGACACGAAGTGGGTGACGAAACTAAATATATGGAATTAACGTTTAGTTTCGGATTCTTGACCGTGTCGCTTGGGAGTGCTCCCATTTCTCGGTCATTGAGAACTTTCAACAATGCGTCAATTTTGGTGGTCATCTCGCTTTGCTTTTGTTTGAAATCGGCTTCAAACTTAGATATGCGAGCTTCTTGAGATGCCATGAATTTTGACATCAATCCTTCAAGATTGTTGGTACTACCATAGTTGTTAGAAGGATTGTTGTTGAAAGTACGGTTGGAGGGTGGACCGTTTGGTTGGTAACGATTAGGCGGATTGGAAGAATTGGGTTGATTTTGTTTCCACATAAGGTTTGGGTGATCTTTCCAAGAGGGGTTGTATGAATCACCGTAAGGGTTTGGCTCGGGTTTGAAAGTGTACCACTTATCTCCCGCTTCGTCGGTACGCGTGGATGCGTAGTCCGCAAAAGCTGTTCCGGGGAGTTCCACACAATCACGAGTGTCGTGGGGACCACTACATAATTCGCATGAAGAAGTGATTTTGTTCACTTGGCTTGAAGGCTTAGGAGCTTCGTAAGATTTCATGAGAAACTTGACTTGGTCCTCAAGTTCCATGATCCTACGGTCGGGAGTGCTAGAATTGTTCGAAGGCAAAGATATTGCCTTGACCGTTTTGTTCAAATCACGGGGATCATTCCAACTTTCGTTGTCATAGAGAGCAAGATCTTCTATGAGTTCCCATGATTGTTCCGCACTTAGATCACGTAGCTTACCACCGGCCGATTGGTCAATGGCTCGCCTAGTGGAGAGATCGATATGGTCATAAAAGATTTGGACTTGGAGCCAAAGATCTATGCCATGATGAGGGACTTTTTGGAGTAAGTCCTTGAAACGAGTCCATGCTTCATAGAGAGTTTCATTTTGACGTTGTTGGAACATCAAGATGTCATTTCTAAGCTTAGTAGTTCTCCCCGGTGGGAAAAATTGAGCAAGGAAACGAGTGGTGAGATCATCCCATGTGGTGATGGATCCTGCAGGTAAACGCTCAAGCCATTGACTAGCTTGATCACGTAGAGAGAATTGGAATAGGCGTAATCGGGTTGTCTCTCTAGTTGCAACATCTAGGTCTATGGAATCTACGATTTTAAGGAAGTCCTTGAGATGTTGATTTGGATCTTCGAAATGAAGTCCATGGAATGCACATCTGCTTTGCACCAACCGGATGGTGTCGGATCGCAAGGGGGTCACATTGGCTCCAGTGAGCTCAATGGTGTTTCGATAGCCTTAGTGGCTAGGTCGGGAATACTCTTCTAAGGTTCGGGGCCTAAGAGGTTCTAGTGGTGGGTTTTGTTGTGGTGGGATGACCGGTTCAAAGATGTTCCCATCGTCCATGATGTCGGGTGGTGAAGAGTTACGAACAAAAACACAAAGAAATAAGATAGACTAAAGAAAACCTAAAAATAAAAATAAAATCTTACTAGAAAGGAATCTAGCAAGTAGACCTAATAAAAAGAGATTCTAACCTAGACAATAACTATTCCCCAGCAGCGGCGCCAAAAACTTGATACGTGGGAATCGCACCAGGCTTTACCTCTCAAGGGATCTTGAGAAGCTTACAACCCCCACTAGGCAGTGTACCTGATCGTTGTAGTATAGTATAGTGACAAGTATCGGGGGATTGATCGTTCAGCTAGGAATAGTGTCGCTAGGATTAGAAAACCTAAATACTAGTTCTAAAGATGAGAGATGATTATTTTTGTATTTTTATATTTTTTACAAAGCAAGTAAAAATCTCGGGTTTGAAGGATTTGGGCGGAATTAGTTGCTAGTCAAATAACTCAATACTAAAGATGCAATCAAAATAAAATACTAGAAATGAAAATAAACTAAATTATACTAAGGTTCTGAGCTATAAGTGGAGAAAATGTGTTTACTTAGATTTCACTACTCCCTAGATATCTTTTACATGTTAATTACTTGTTATAGTTGCGTGGATGATGGATTGTATTCCTTAATACCATTCATGGGGTGGCGCACTTAATTCCCCAATCCTATGAGTGCCTACTTCACTCCTATGTCGAGCCGGGTAAGAAGCTCCTAACATGGGATCATTAGAATTTACTCATGCATTAAATACAACCAATAAAACCTAGTGCACGTCGCTTCATGTTTCCTAAGACGTTCAAGCATGTTACCATTTGGAGATCTGCCAGTTTTCTTAAGCCTAACATCGAAATCATTCATCCAATACAACCATAAACAAGTAATCAACACATAATTAACATCTAGGTTTCATTAGATCCAAGCAAACACAAGATAGATCTAGCCTAGTGTAACACCCCCAATTCATGGTTGCAGCGGAATTCGAACTGGGTGTTACTTGACGGCACAATAGTCACAATAATAGAAAACGAACTCCAATTGAGTCGTTTTAAAAGATTTATCATTCAAATTATATAAATATCAGAGATTACAAAATGAGGTCCCAATTGGTTCCATGTTTACAATTTACATTAAATGAGTTTTGAATGATAATAAAATTTATAGCCCTCTTGAGTATCCGTGTCCTTCCGTGCCATCCTTGATCGTCATGAACCTGAAATACATGCTTGAGAGGTCAACACAAAGGTTGAGTGATATTCATAGAGTTTGTTAAATCGTTTGAACACAATATGTTGGTAGTGTGAGTTATAGGCTCACACCAATGTTTGGAAAACAGAACAGGTAGGCTACGTTATTATACGCCCGGAACAGTTATTATACACTAAGCTTATGACACCATAACGTTAACGTGTACCAATATCGATCGGCAGATTTATCCCGGTAGGTACTTTGCTAACATACCTAAATCTCAAATATTAATGCATTTGTTTGAACTTAGTCAATACAAATGGGATTCGTCAATCCCAATAGGCCTATTCACAATATTTGCGCTCACTATTGCTAGTGATTAAATGGTTCATAATAAGGGATCTCGATTTAGCAAGGTTGGTACTTAGTGATAATAAAACAATCAGGCAGCATACAGTTTCAAAGCATTGTGTTCGGTTTAGAAATAGCATGTATTCCCCCCAAGGGTTTGTAAAACATTGAAGTAATGTAAAGTGGGGCTATGAACTCACCTTAAGTAAGATAGCAAGTAATAAATGTAACGGTTGAATCGTGAAGGTTTCTACGAGCAACCTATAATAGAATGTTGCGACTTAGGATCGGAGTAAAGAATATAATGGAGTGCCTATATATATATATATATCTTGCATTTAGTCCATGATGTGGTATGATGTATATTGTATGTCTTTGAAAGAAAAGATTCATGAACATGTATGTTTGGTATATCGTTTACTACCGTTCGGGCTGACATATTTCAGAAGTCATGTTAGTAAGCGTTCGAGGAGCCAGGACACTTTAACTCGTAAATCCACAACTCATCTCGACGGCTTACATAATGAACTCCTCACATGACGCTCCCTACTATTGTAGTAGTTGATAAAATATATAGATATAAGTTTTGATCCGAAAAGTTACATGTCCGATATTTTGAATAAACTTAGGAAAGTTTATTAGTACATGAAGATTATTATTAGGGGTAGTTTCATAAGTCTTGAATGACCATTTTCTCTTGGTAATATCTCATGGTTTCCTTTTAGGTGAAGTAGATCCAAATTGCTTGTTCATGTTATCGCCTAATTCTTTGTTTCATGTTTACGCCTATGTAAGTTGTTATGGTCATTTCGTCATGGCCTAGCCATGACCTTTAGTCCTTGTTTCAAGGTCATGAGATACAACCTTGGCTCTAGCCATGGTGGTGGTCTTGATTATTGGTCATAAGACCTCTTGTTCCTTTTAAAGTATAACCATAATCTAGTGACTTATATATATGTAAATAGCTGTTAAGAAATTTAGAAATATTTCACTCAGAAAGTGTTTTCAAGGCTCGAGCCTCTTTATTCCTGAAGGAAAACGTGATTCCGGACAACTTTCGTGTTTTAACTTTTTCATGAAACGGACCATAAAGGCCTTTTTTTGCGTGTTTTAGGTTCTGTCACAGAAACATTTAGGCAGTTTTGCCGGAAATCTTTGGTAACTTCAAATCGCCATAACTTTTGACTCGTATACTCTTTTTAGGTGGTTCAAATTGCTACGGTTTCCTTGTTAAGTCCTCTACTGTAATATGTAATAATCCAATATCATATTTTTACCATTTTGATCAGGTCTTTCCAAGAAAATCACTAGTTTACTTGTTTTAATAACTTGTTTTAACAATCATATACAATAACTTGTTTTATTCATTTTTATACATCATGGACATTAATACAAGACATAATATAGCACAAATAATATGTAAATAACATGAACATGAATATTTAACAAGAATGAAGTTAGGGTTTGGCTTACAACTTTTGGCTTTCAACAAAGAAAGGAAAGTAACTAGTAAGGATAGGACTTTGATAGACTTGCTTCAACCCTTTTTCACTTCATGCAATCTTTCAACCCTTGGTATTCTTGAAAGATGGATGATGAAGGATTAGGTGACTTGAGTGGATTCAAACTCAAGAGAAATCACCAAGTATATGAGGTTATGAAAGTGTTTTGATTATCTAAAAGAAACTAGGGTTTCAACCTTGAAGAATCACTTGAACCTTGCAAGAAATTGGAAGGAAATGAACTAAGGATGAAAGGGTTTTGGGGTTGGGGATGCACGGCACAAGGAAGGGGGGAAGAGGGGCTATTTATAGTCCAAATGAGGAGGTTAGGAAACTACTAGGAAATTACCAAAACTTGGTGACCAAGTTGTAATTTAATGGTGATCTAGGGGTAAATTCATGAGATGAAGCCACATGGGTGTGACTCCCCCCTCCTAGGGCGGTTCATGAGTGGATAGGAAGGGATGAGTTGGTCTTGGATGATATTATCCAAGTATTGGATGAGTTTTGACTCCGGGAAATGCCAATCGTAAATGATTAAGCCTCAAAACGTAAAACCAGGTGTCGTAAAATTATGGAATTTGAAAGTGTTGTTAAACATGTCCATATAGTCCATAATAAAATATAAAATGAGTGGTAGGTTCCATTTGGGTGGTAAAACCCTGCTAAAACTGGAAACACGGGTCTAAAACGCGTAATACGTAAAACGTACGAATATTGCGTAAAATTGAGAAAAGTAAAATGTTACTTTTCTAATGTGATAAAAATGATTTAAAATAACTTATAATGTCTAGACTGGGCTCAGTCTACTGTCGGTTGGTATTAAATGTCTTTTAGACATCAAACCGTAAGCCTAAAAATCACGAAATGACTTATAACATCAAGGGATGATTTTTGGTCAATGGAGGAGGGAAAAAATATGTTGACTTTTTCTAATAAGTTGAAAACTCAAATTTTCTTAGAAACGCGTTTTGTGGTCTAACGGTTAATCGCCCATACGGTTAAGCGTGCTCATGCGAGAGTAGTACTGGCTTGGGTGACCTGCCGGGAAGTCTTTGGTCATGTTTTTCTCAGTCATGATTAATTCTCAAATAAATCATGAGTGTGTCAAACATTTTTCTGATGCGGGGTCACTTGACGCGGTCGAATTTCGTTATGCGTAGAATTTCTGAATGACGTTTTACCCTAAAACGTGTAATTCCTTAATAACTTTTACGAAAATGATCTGACGAATGTCAAACATTTAATTTGCCATGGAAATGATTTATCACTTCAGCCCAAGAAATAAAAATCAAGTTTCGGAACAATTTCGGGAAAAATGAATAGTAAAAGTGAATAGTGAAATTTTCCGGGAATAGTAATTATCCTGAAAAATGCGAATTGTTACAGTCTCTACCCCTTACGGGGAACTTCGTCCCGAAGTTCTTTGTGTGTCATATGTTGGAGTGGTGTCGATGAAGAGGTATGGTTACTTATGAGAAGTTTGTTTCTAAGAAAACATACGGGTGACTGCTCCCAGCATAACATGATCCCTCCTAAATTAGACATAGGTGATCAGGCTATGTATAATTTAGGACCGATAATGTGATGTTCGGTTTAGTCACGTAGTAATGTGTTTCTTAAAAGTTTTAGATGGTATTCAATCTTGTAAAGCTGATGAGGTTGCTTATGGTGTAACTAAGGATGATTTGAGCTTTAAAAGTGCATCAAGATCAGAAAGTGAGCTTGTGGGATTAAGGGTTGTGAAGATGATGATGGTGAGAAGGTTAAGAAGGTTTGTGTTCTTCATTTTGGTATGTTGAGATTTAGTGGTTTGTGATGAAAGTTGGAAATGAAGGCATGATATTGATTTATAGGGTGATATCAACGAAGTGATTTTTCTAAGATGGTGGTAGAATATCTTGGAGTAACATGATGTGAAACAATAAAGTGTTAACAAAATAGCTTGAAGTAAAATTTGTTGGATGGTTTATAAGATAACTGAGTAAATCTTATAGAATGGTAATAGTCTACTAAACAATCAAATTGGTTTGGAGATAGGAAGTACAATAGATGAGAGTTATCACAAAGAGCTGTTTATTGAACATCAAATATTCTTAAGTCATAAAATTCCCGTTACTAGGGATGACATACACGTAGTACAACAGAGTGCATAAATAAATATGACTGCTAAGTTCTAAACTTCATTGTTCTGCAGTGTTGTTGAGATTCTGATAAGCTTCTTCTTCTCTTATCATATATGCTTTCCATTGGATGTCTTCAACTTGTTGGCCTTGGCTGTTGGGGACATCTGTTCCTGTAATGACCACTTTCTCCACACCCGAAGCATATAACTATTGGTTGTGCGTTGCTACCGGTAGCTACAGTCTTGGCTCTACAATTCTGGGCGAGGTGTCCAGTGTTTTGACAGTTGCTACACTTAGCCGGGCAAGGACCAGAGTGATGGAAATTGCACTTAGTACACTGTGGTTGAGTCCCAGAATATCCACCTTTGGTTGGTGCAGTAACATAAGTCGTTGCAGCCCCTTGTCTTTTGTTTTGCTGGTTATGATGGTTGTTGTTGTTACTTCCATGGTTACCATCCCATGGTCGCTTGTTGTTGTTGGTTCTATTGTTATTGGAGTTGTTGAAGTTTTGTCCTTGGGTTTCCGCTGTCTGAACCACCTGATCCATGAGGCTGCGAGACATCCGCATAGCCTCATCAAGTGTTTTGGGACTAGACGTAATCATGTTCTCTTGTATGCTTGGTGGGAGTCCCCAGATATATTCTTCCAAAAGTTTCTCATTTGTCGAAACCATCGTTGGGCATAGTATCCTCAATTCATGGAATCGGCGGTTGTAACTCAGGATGTCGGTTCCTTTAACCGCATGGTTCCAGAATTCTACTTCTGGATGACAACATGGTTCCTTTAACGGCATTTCACTGTGAGGGTAATACTCTTTCTTCATGTTATCCCTAGAAAGCTTATAATCATTTTGGATGTCTATTGGTTGAGATACTAAATTCCACCATGATAATGCTTCATCCAATAGTGGACCGGTGGCATATTGGACTTTCTCATTCTCGGTGCATTTGTTGATCAATACTACTAACTCCGCTTTTTCAAACCAGGGGTTAAAATTTACAGCTCCATTAGTACCTTTGTAATTGGTGGGTTGGCAATTTAAATAACCGTTGAATGTGCAGCTCTTATATACCGGATCAATATTTATTACTGGAGGACCGGATGGGTTCGGTCCTCTGGTATTGATGGTAGTTGCAGCAACTCGAACAGCTTCAGCAGTTCTAGTAGTTTCAGCAGTTCTTGCAGTTTTAGCAGTTCTAGTAGCTTTAGCGGCTGTTGCGGCCTGTGTAGCTATGGCTGCTCGTTCCGTGATAAGTGATGCATTGATACTGTCCTTTACCAGTTTGCGGATGGCAGCTTGCGTCATCGTTGGTGGTGTCTTTTTCTTTGGCGCCATGATTCTATTATATAAAAGGTATGTCATGAGTAGAGAGTTGTGAAATAAGCATGATTTTTGATGGGGAATGATAGAATAATTATGGTTGAAGATTTAAAGGCATAACACATGATAGTATAAAACAAAAGTTTTATTCATACAACGTTGGTTGATTTACAAAATCGAAACTTATTACAAGCTTCTTCAAAATTTACTAACTGATACTTTCAGTTTAGTAATTACAACGTTTTTACTATCGCTAGTTATTACATGGATTTACTAACTGAGTCTAATCAGTATAGTAGTACAAAAGATAACTAGTATCATCACACTAGTCTATGGCGGGTTAGAAGGTCCGAGCAGCTCTGATTGATCGGCAACTTCTTGGTTTAGTGTGTCATAGAGGTACAAGTCGATGAAGTTTGAGAAGCTGTAGTTTTCATGTTGACTTTCTTGTTGGATCAATGGTGGTCGAGGTACGATCCATAATGAATGATCCAAATCATCACATGTAGGGATAACAAAGGGAAGAGATAGTGGTGGTGGTAATGGCTCTAGTACATATTCGTACTCATTATCCTCCTCGGAGTCTGCCTCAACATAATTTTGTTCAAAATAATTAGAAATATTCATCGCAAAATTAGTTGGCATCGGTTCATCCTCTTCTTCATCGGTTGAATCTTCGAAAGGTTCTTCTTCGTCATCAGAAGCGAAGGCATTTACGAAGTCAAATCCGAAGTCGGGTGGGGGTGGTAAGACTTGGAAGTTATTAGGTAGAGTGGGCACATAATCGGGAGAAGTGGGTATGCACATGATTTCTATGAAAAGAATTTCTATGTTAGAACAATTCAATGTTTATGGGAAGTGCTCAAAATGTGAGAAGTGTGTATCATAAAAATGTCTACGGGAAATGCTCAAAATGGGTATATATGAATATACTAATATGTTTGTGTAACATAACATGCTTACTAAGTCCATAATCGTCTGGAGGATGGAAGACACGGAGAGCGGAAGGCTATAAAATGTTTTTGTTTGTAATTGCGGTTATAGTTTAGGTCTCAATTAGACCCGTTTCTCTATAACCATGGCTCTGGTACCAATCTGTAACACCCCCAATTCATGGTTGCAGCGGAATTCGAACTGGGTGTTACTTGACGGCACAATAGTCACAATAATAGAAAACGAACTCCAATTGAGTCGTTTTAAAAGATTTATCATTCAAATTATATAAATATCAGAGATTACAAAATGAGGTCCCAATTGGTTCCATGTTTACAATTTACATTAAATGATTTATCATTCAAATTATATAAATATCAGAGATTACAAAATGAGGTCCCAATTGGTTCCATGTTTACAATTTACATTAAATGAGTTTTGAATGATAATAAAATTTATAGCCCTCTTGAGTATCCGTGTCCTTCCGTGCCATCCTTGATCGTCATGAACCTGAAATACATGCTTGAGAGGTCAACACAAAGGTTGAGTGATATTCATAGAGTTTGTTAAATCGTTTGAACACAATATGTTGGTAGTGTGAGTTATAGGCTCACACCAATGTTTGGAAAACAGAACAGGTAGGCTACGTTATTATACGCCCGGAACAGTTATTATACACTAAGCTTATGACACCATAACGTTAACGTGTACCAATATCGATCGGCAGATTTATCCCGGTAGGTACTTTGCTAACATACCTAAATCTCAAATATTAATGCATTTGTTTGAACTTAGTCAATACAAATGGGATTCGTCAATCCCAATAGGCCTATTCACAATATTTGCGCTCACTATTGCTAGTGATTAAATGGTTCATAATAAGGGATCTCGGTTTAGCAAGGTTGGTACTTAGTGATAATAAAACAATCAGGCAGCATACAGTTTCAAAGCATTGTGTTCGGTTTAGAAATAGCATGTATTCCCCCCAAGGGTTTGTAAAACATTGAAGTAATGTAAAGTGGGGCTATGAACTCACCTTAAGTAAGATAGCAAGTAATGAATGTAACGGTTGAATCGTGAAGGTTTCTACGAGCAACCTATAATAGAATGTTGCGACTTAGGATCGGAGTAAAGAATATAACGGAGTGCCTATATATATATATCTTGCATTTAGTCCATGATGTGGTATGATGTATATTGTATGTCTTTGAAAGAAAAGATTCATGAACATGTATGTTTGGTATATCGTTTACTACCGTTCGGGCTGACATATTTCAGAAGTCATGTTAGTAAGCGTTCGAGGAGCCAGGACACTTTAACTCGTAAATCCACAACTCATCTCGACGGCTTACATAATGAACTCCTCACATGAGGCTCCCTACTATTGTAGTAGTTGATAAAATATATAGATATAAGTTTTGATCCGAAAAGTTACATGTCCGATATTTTGAATAAACTTAGGAAAGTTTATTAGTACATGAAGATTATTATTAGGGGTAGTTTCATAAGTCTTGAATGACCATTTTCTCTTGGTAATATCTCATGGTTTCCTTTTAGGTGAAGTAGATCCAAATTGCTTGTTCATGTTATCGCCTAATTCTTTGTTTCATGTTTACGCCTATGTAAGTTGTTATGGTCATTTCGTCATGGCCTAGCCATGACCTTTAGTCCTTGTTTCAAGGTCATGAGATACAACCTTGGCTCTAGCCATGGTGGTGGTCATGATTATTGGTCATAAGACCTCTTGTTCCTTTTAAAGTATAACCATAATCTAGTGACTTATATATATGTAAATAGCTGTTAAGAAATTTAGAAATATTTCACTCAGAAAGTGTTTTCAAGGCTCGAGCCTCTTTGTTCCTAAAGGAAAACGTGATTCCGGACAACTTTCGTGTTTTAACTTTTTCATGAAACGGACCAGAAAGGCCTTTTTTTGCGTGTTTTAGGTTCTGTCACAGAAACATTTAGGCAGTTTTGCCGGAAATCTTTGGTAACTTCAAATCGCCATAACTTTTGACTCGTATACTCTTTTTAGGTGGTTCAAATTGCTACGGTTTCCTTGTTAAGTCCTCTACTGTAATATGTAATAATCCAATATCATATTTTTACCATTTTGATCAGGTCTTTCCAAGAAAATCACTAGTTTACTTGTTTTAATAACTTGTTTTAACAATCATATACAATAACTTGTTTTATTCATTTTTATACATCATGGACATTAATACAAGACATAATATAGCACAAATAATATGTAAATAACATGAACATGAATATTTAACAAGAATGAAGTTAGGGTTTGGCTTACAACTTTTGGCTTTCAACAAAGAAAGGAAAGTAACTAGTAAGGATAGGACTTTGATAGACTTGCTTCAACCCTTTTTCACTTCATGCAATCTTTCTACCCTTGGTATTCTTGAAAGATGGATGATGAAGGTTTAGGTGACTTGAGTGGATTCAAACTCAAGAGAAATCACCAAGTATATGAGGTTATGGAAGTGTTTTGATTATCTAAAAGAAACTAGGGTTTCAACCTTGAAGAATCACTTGAACCTTGCAAGAAATTGGAAGGAAATGAACTAAGGATGAAAGGGTTTTGGGGTTGGGGATGCACGGCACAAGGAAGGGGGAAGAGGGGCTATTTATAGTCCAAATGAGGAGGTTAGGAAACTACTAGGAAATTACCAAAACTTGGTGACCAAGTTGTAATTTAATGGTGATCTAGGGGTAAATTCATGAGATGAAGCCACATGGGTGTGACTCCCCCCTCCTAGGGTGGTTCATGAGTGGATAGGAAGGGATGAGTTGGTCTTGGATGATATTATCCAAGTATTGGATGAGTTTTGACTCCGGGAAATGCCAATCGTAAATGATTAAGCCTCAAAACGTAAAACCGGGTGTCGTAAAATTATGGAATTTGAAAGTATTGTTAAACATGTCCATATAGTCCATAATAAAATATAAAATGAGTGGTAGGTTCCATTTGGGTGGTAAAACCCTGCTAAAACTGGAAACACGGGTCTAAAACGCGTAATACGTAAAACGTACGAATATTGCGTAAAATTGAGAAAAGTAAAATGTTACTTTTCTAATGTGATAAAAATGATTTAAAATGACTTATAATGTCTAGACTGGGCTCAGTCTAGTGTCGGTTGGTATTAAATGTCTTTTAGACATCAAACCGTAAGCCTAAAAATCACGAAATGACTTATAACATCAAGGGATGATTTTTGGTCAATGGATGAGGGAAAAAAATATGTTGACTTTTTCTAATAAGTTGAAAACTCAAATTGTCTTAGAAACGTGTTTTGTGGTCTAACGGTTAATCGCCCATACGGTTAAGCGTGCTCATGCGAGAGTAGTACTTGCTTGGGTGACCTGCCGGGAAGTCTTTGGTCATGTTTTTCTCAGTCACGATTAATTCTCAAATAAATCATGAGTGTGTCAAACATTTTTCTGATGCGGGGTCACTTGACGCGGTCGAATTTCGTTATGCGTAGAATTTCTGAATGACGTTTTACCCTAAAACGTGTAATTCCTTAATAACTTTCACGAAAATGATCTGACGAATGTCAAACATTTAATTTGCCATGGAAATGATTTATCACTTCAGCCCAAGAAATAAAAATCAAGTTTCGGAAAAATTTCGGGAAAAATGAATAGTAAAAGTGAATAGTGAAATTTTCCGGGAATAGTAATTATCCTGAAAAATGCGAATTGTTACACCTAGCATGGTAGAATTAAGACAAGAACAAGATATAGACAACCAACACATAAACATATTGATTGAATTAAAAGAATACTTATCTCAATTACACATGAAAGGGATCAAGGGCTGAGAACCCTTGAAAAACCTGTAAAATTCGTACCAAGTTCGTACTTAGGGTTTCTCCCAAAACTTCTCTCTTTTTAATGTGAAAATTAGAAAACTATATATAGGAAATAGGGTCTGACGGCGTCAAGAACAAATTTGTGATGTCGTCATCTCGCCGCCAATATACTTCTCGGACTGCCTTGATCTACTTTTGACGCCGTCATGTGTTATGTGTTTCCAGGCCGTCATGCATTTTACTCTTGACGCCCTACCTTGTGACGCCGTCAATTTTGTACTGGGTCGTCATGGAAATTACTCTTGACGCCGTCAGAAATTCCTTCTTGACGCCGTCACCTACTGTTTCCAGCAAGGAAAATTAAGACTTTGGTGTTTTCTTCACTTTTATGCTCCAAAAATGTCCGAATTGCTTCCTTTTCCAGATTTCTCTCCCAAAGTACCTAAAATCACAAAAGGAACGATTTAGGGCAATATTTGATCAAATAAATTCAATTTCGGGCTTAAATGACCCCCTAAAAGTGGCTCATTTTTTGCCTCATCAGTTCGGCCCTAGGGTTTCTCCACACAAGTTCCTCTATAATGAATGAAAAATTAGAAAACTATATATAGATTTTAGGAGGTGACGGCGTCAAGAATAAAGGTCTGACGCCGTCATCACGCCGCCCAATAATTCCTCGGACTGCCTAGATCTACATTTGACGCTGTCATGTAGTCCCCTTTTACAGGCCGTCACACATTTAACTCTTGACGCTCTTCTTGTGACGCCTTCAGGTTTCTTCTGGGTCGTCATGGTTTTTTCACTTGACTCCGTCAGGATTGTCCTCTTGACGCCGTCATACACTGTTCCCAGCTTGGAAAATTAAGTCTTTGGCGTTTTCTTCACTTTTATGCTCCAAAAACGTCCGAATTGCTTCCTTTTCCAGATTTCACTCCCAAAGTACCAAAAATCACAAAAGGAACGATTTAGGGTAATATTTGATCAAATAAATTCAATTCCGGGCTTAAATGACCCCCTAAAAGTGGTTCATTTTTTGCCTCATCAGCGGGCTTTACCACAAGGGTGATCCTGATGCGGCGAAAAATGATCTGTTTTTAGGGGGTCATTTAAGCCCGGAATTGAATTTATTTGATTAAATATTGCCACAAATCATTCCTTTTGTGATTTTAGGTACTTTTGGAGTGAATTCTGGAAAAGGAAGCATTTCGGACTTTTTTGGAGCATAAAAGTGAAGAAAACGGCAAAGTCTTAATTTTCCTTGCTGGGAACAGTACCTGACGGCGTCACCAGTTTCTTAATGACGGCGTCAAGAGGAAAAATAAGAGGTGAAGAGTATGGAGTCCATGACGGTCCAGAACACTTTTGCACTAGGGCGTGACGGCGTCACCAAGGCCGTCAGGACCCTTTAACACGTGACGGCCCAGAGGAGAAATGCTCTTGAAGGCGTCAGATCTGGATCTAGGCAAACCGATTTTATTATGGGCGGTGGGTTGACGGCGTCAGAATTTTATTCTTGACGCCGTCAACCCACCGCCCATAATAAAATCAGTTTGCCTAGATCCAGATCTGACGCCGTCAAGAGCATTTCTCCTCTGGGCCATCACGTGTTAAGGGGTCGTGACGGCCTTGGTGACGCCGTCACGCCCTAGTGCAAAAGTGTTCTGGACCGTCATGGACTCCATACTATTCACCTCTTGTTTTTCCTCTTGACGCCGTCATTAAGAAACTTGTGACGCCGTCAGGTACTGTTCCCAGCAAGGAAAATTAAGACTTTGCCATTTTTTCACTTTTATGCTCCAAAAACGTCCGAAATGCTTCCTTTTCTAGAATTCACTCCAAAAGTACCTAAAATCACAAAAGGAACGATTTAGGGCAACATTTGACCAAATAAATTCAATTCCAGCTTAAATGACCCCCTCAAAACGGATCATTTTTCGCCTCATCATATACCCTTAACACTTGAGATTTGCTTGTCCTCAAGCAAATGCGTTTTTTTTCAAATCAAAATACAAGTTAGGGGTCATTTAACACTAATATAAAAGTAATTACAACAAATAATCGTTCCACTAAAGACCAAATATAAGCACGGAGGTCATACACTAGCACCTCGCAAATAGTGTTTAGATACTCACATCTCTCGGGTGTAATAAAGTATATATCACAATATGAAAATGGAAAACATCTCTCACTACCTGTTATAGCAAAATAGATTACCATAGACTTGGGAAAGGATTAAACCTCCACCACATGACGTAAGCACCTAGGATAAACTATCAAAGAGGTCTTTTTAAAGGGTTATAACGTTAGGTGTAGGGATATGGAATACACGGTTTTGTTGGATAAAGGCAATCTTTACTAGTGGCGAGTTAATCATCTTGGTTAATTACATGTACAATATGACGTTGCTAAGCCAAGACTAGACTCGACTTAAGCTATTAAATCAAAAATAACAAAAACATAAGATAAACATAGAATGAAACGGGATGGTAGTTCGTATGTTTTTTTTCTCTTTTTCTATTTTTTTTCTTTTTCTTTTTTTATTTTCCGATTTTTTTATTTTTTTATTTTTTTATTTTTTTTTAATTTTTTTTGCATACACTTTTACCCTACCATCCAAAATAATACATCATAGGGAATGAACATTCCCCTTACACTTGAACTTTTACATACTTTACAATAAACTAATCTAACGACTCGAATTAAGATAATCAAAACACTTGGAGTACTTTTAAGATTAACGCACATATGGGGGTAATAAAATGATGTTCTTCCCCATTACTCCATAACATAAGTGCTTTACCCATGAGTCCCAATCGTCCCAAAATAATATGTACAAGGATATGACTCGACTTAGCAACCATGTAATCAATTAGATAATTAACTAAGGGTTTAAACATGAAACAATAATGCACTAAAGATGAGTGCATACACGGAAGGCTAAGGCGATTTGGGTGTACATTTAAGTGGGCTGTAACAAATTGTTCGTTTAAGTAAGATGCTTAAAGGTAGAAACGAAAAGATAGGCTCGGAGGGGTGTACTAGGGGTTTCGTGTACTAAAAATGAGTACAACACTAAGGCGTGGGAAAAATTAGTTGACTTTACTAGCCAAGTAATATGACTTAAATGGTCAACTAATTGTGATACGGGTTTAACACAAGGGTGATCCTAATGCCTCTTATCATGTAGTAAATCATACTACACGAATGTAGTCTCACTAGCGGTCTCGGGATGCATCACTAACGCAAGTTCTAGAATCTAAATGCTACCGGTACACTTATAAGCACTAATAGTAAATGCTTTTCCTATCAAATCTAAAGGCGAACCTCACATATTTGGGTGGAAAATTTTTCTGAATGGTACGGTTTTGTGCTAGTCATACGACTCCTATCCATGAGACGCTTGCTATGGCTAAAGTTTCACTTCTAAATGTTGTAAAAAATTTTAAATTTGGCGCTAAAATTACACTAACAAGTATTTCTCATAGTTTTATTACACACCTACCATCGGACAAACAAACTCAAGTGAAAGTGTATTGATTGGGTCTAAACTAGTCAACTTTTATTAGTCAATCACTTGTGAATGGTTAACCGTAAAAGTCAAACTAATCAAGCCAATTCTCCGGTGATAGTATAGTATGTCCCCGGGTCGTTATGTCCCAGCGAGATTGAAATGGTGCTTTGGAAATCGTTTATGAATGAGTGGGACTGAGTACAGTAGCCCAGATGATATGGAATTGATTTTGCTACTGTTATTTTGGTATTGGTACACAGATATAATATTCACAAAAATCAGATACCAGATATATGCACGTATTTGCAATTCAGATCACGTAACAGACAGAGAAATTGGGATTTTGGTATTTAACAAATTACAGGGGGTGCTTTTGACACTTTTTGAAACTTAAAATTAAAAATGAAAATGAAATTATGAAAATGATTAAAATATTATTTAAATACTATTTAATTAATTAAACTAATTAAAATCTAGATTAAAACCTAATTTAAATTAACTAGAAATGACAAATGATATAAATTAACCTAAAAAATTAGAAAAATTATTTTCTAAACCTTAATTAGAACTTAAAGAAAGTATAAAAAATAAAAATAAATATTTTTGTCTTTTTGTGGGTTTTTTATAAATTGAAAACTATTTAACTTAATTAAACTAATTAAACTACTTTTAATTAATATTAAGACTAAATTAACTTAGAAAATTGAGATAAAATTTATAAAACTACTTAACCATCACAGGAATCCTACAAAATTATAAAAACTCTAAAAATTATGTTTTAAGATTAATCCACTAATTATTTACCTTTTAATTAACTTAAGTCTAATTTAAACAATTAAAATAAGAAAAATGTAAAATGAACAGTAGAAACTCTAACTATATTTTCTAAAAGTCTATTATACTATATTAGAACTAGGAAAAATATAAAAACTAAGTTTTACTTTATAAAAACTAAATATGAGATTTAATACTTAATATTAATTAATAAATAAGAAAACTAAAATTAAATCTAATTAATACTAAATGACAGAATAAAAATCTATAAAAATTACTAAAAATACTTTACTATATAAGGCATTTAATAAAAATATAAAAACACTAAGTACTTAATTAAAATCGAAAAATGAAAATTAAAATTAAATTGAATTAAATAGAAACTATCACTTATTTTAAACTTGATTTTTTTTTTTATTTTTCTTTTACAAACCTACTTAACCACTGAAAATGGGAAACTTTTATGAAAACACTTTGAAAAATAGCTTATAAATAAGCTATAACACCCCCTTTGGCTAGGCAGTTGACTTATGTTGACTGTTTAGCCAAATAAGCTCAAATGGCTGATGGTGGGGTTCACAATGGTTAAAATGGGTGCAAACAAGCTTAGCAATCTCAAATAAGCCAGAAACAACAAGACTTAAGCACAAATAAGCTGTATGAGTCCAAATAAGCACTTAAGCTAAACTGAGTTCCACTCAGTTATGGGACAGACTTTAAAACTAATTCCAGGTGGGGTCCACAATGTTTAAGGTCAAACAGATGGTCAATCCACACTCCCTGGTAGGAGGGGGTTGGAAAAAGTCAACTGGAACCACTAGGGCCCACTGAGGTGGTCTGCAACCACCACCAAAGTTGGTGGTGTGGTGGAGGTCTGTTGTGCACAGGGCAGACTCTTGCCCTGCAATTCACTTTGGGGGTCTGTGGGACCCACTCAAACTTTCAAAAAAATTAACCAAAAATTAGGGCTTAAAGATCAGCTGATAGACTCTAACTACAACAAGTTTCAACCCTTAACTCCCATCACACAAGTCACAATTAAACTTGGAAATTTTGTGAAAACCTGAGAAGATGTAATTTTGACTTTTTGATTGAACTAGAACTTTGACTTATGTGAGTTTGATTCTTGATTTAATGACTGAAAATGGATGTTTGAGCTAGATTAAGACCAAGATTACCTAAACCACTCACAAATGATTGGAAATGGGGCATATGCCACTTCTGTAACCAATCAGAGGGTATAATCTTGGTGTTACTATGCCTTTTGACTTTTTAACGGTCTAAACCTGTTTTAAGTGCTTATTCTGAGTACATATAGTGCTAGTGAGCATGTAAGAACAAGAAACAACACAAACAATAAACTGAGTGCCACAGAAAGCAATAATCCAAACACTACCTTATGAAACAGATTTTGAAAGAAATTATGGAAACTAAGATTAAAACTATATCTAAGACTCAGAACTTATTAAATAGGTTATAAGAAGGTAAAATGGACAAATGTAAACTACTATTAACTACTAATAAGAGAAACTTGAAATAAAAAGATTTTGCTTACAATTTATTGCACTCCTGCCAAATTCATGAACCAAGGACCATAATTCAAATCCTAACATCCCCCATGGGATTCTAACCCAAGGGCTTCCATTTCACACCTTGCTCCAGCTGTAAATTCCATGAACACTGATTTTGACTTTAGTTGACTATTTTTGGTATTTTGAATTTTTTATCACTAAGCTGATTTGAATTGTTACTAATAGCTTATATAAGCTATAAGGGAGCTTATGTGAGCCTAGGAGTCCAGTACATTACACAATAACAATACTTGAGCTTAATGATGATATAGAATTTGAAATAAAATTGCATAAGATGAAAAAGCTATGGAAACTTGAAATTACTTGATTGAAAAGAGTTACAATACACTTAGAAAGGTAAATGAACTGCTTAAAAGCTTAACATTACACTATGAATTTAAATTGCATAATAACGACATATATTAAAACTAATTAACTAACTATTTTGCTCCTCATGCTTCTCTTCTATTTATAGCAAGGGATTAGGGTTCCCAGCATCCTTGCCATCATTTCCCACCTCTTTCTTCAAGATTTGGTCCACTCTCCATGTGCCACGTGTGTTGGCGGAAAAATTTGCAAACAGAGCAAATTGCTCTGTTGCGTGTAGGGGAGGGGTGGTAGAAGCATTTATTGTGGGGGGTTCTCCTTGGATTATGATTGGAAGGATTGAGAGGTTGGATGTGATGAAGGAGGCAGGTGGAGGAGGGAAGTAGCAAGTGGTGGTGTTGAGGAGGGAAAGGGGACGGGTCAACTGAAGTTTGACCGTAAGGGATTATTTGGAACGGTTTTTAGGGTATTTAGGCTTAAGGTTGGGCCTGGTGGGTTTGTTTATGAAGTGGATTGGATTGGAGTGTTGTTTGGACTTTGTTTTTTTATTCATGATCCGGTTTTGGCTTTTGTTATCACAAGGACCTTTTTGTAATTTCTGATTTTATAAAGGTCTAAACTTGGCAACTTTTCAAAATGTTCATAAGGGTTAAAAGTGCCAATGGTGAATAGTGTAAGGACCCTTGTGATAAATTTCCATTTTTTTACATCTAGGGACCTTTTCTGCAAAACTTTCAAACTCCAGGGACCAATAATGAAAATTTTCCAAAATTCCCATCCAAGGACTATTCTTGCCAAATATGAGTAACACAAGGATCAAAATTGATTTTCTCAAAGATTTTCATATCCCAGGGACCATTTTTGACAATTTTCAAAGTTCAGGGACTAAACTTGACATTTTGTGAAACTTTTCACCAAAGGACTAATTATGTAACTTTTTGATTTATAAGGACCTTTGGTGACTTTTTCAAGTTTTTTAGAATGACCAGGGACTAGATTTGACAACTTTTGAAAGTTGGGGGACTGAAACTGCCAATTATGCAAACTTTGTGCGTTTTTCATCTGTTTTTGGTGTTTTTGTATTTGAGACATGTAAAACACTTTCCTGGGATATTTTCACTATTTTGATTCATTATTGAGTGTTTTTATATGCTTTGGCAGCTCAAAAATGGTAAAAATGATGAGTATTTACACACTCATCAATCCCCCACACTAAAACATTGCTAGTCCCTAGCAATCTTTTGAGAAAAACTTGATGGATTTGAAATTCTCTTTACCAAAAGCCATCACTTCTGGAGTAGCCAGGTGTAAGAACTGTGGCACACCTGATAACCGTGTGATTTTGAGCAAACCACCAGCTGTCAACGGATTTGATTAGTATTTACCAAAAGCCGTTTGCTTCTGGACTAGCCAGCATCTTGATGGACTAC
The DNA here is from genome assembly GCA_030686995.1 of Artemisia argyi. Lineage (NCBI taxonomy): Eukaryota > Viridiplantae > Streptophyta > Magnoliopsida > Asterales > Asteraceae > Artemisia > Artemisia argyi. The sequence goes on from CM060689.1 coordinate 144,936,448, forward strand.
GTCAACATCTTGGTGAGCTGATTACCAATTATGGATTTTCCACGGCCTTTACCACAAGCCATAATCTTGGGGGCTAGCCAACTCATTTGCTTATTAGGATGCGGGGGAGCTGAGGAACCATACAATTTTTGACAAATTGCCAGCCATCAACGGGTTTGAGATGTATTTACCAAGAGCCATTTGCTCCTGGACTAGCCAATCCCTTTGTCATTTAGACTTTGGCGGACTGATAACCACAAAAATTTTGAAATAAAGTGAAAAATTTTTGAAAAATTTAGGCCTAAAAATGGGGGTACTTAGAAAGTTTTGTGATAAAATTCGTAAGAATTTTCCCTCCCCACACTAGAACTGAATATTGTCCTCAATATTCAAAGTCCCGGCTATTATGCCGAACCTCTGAATGGAAAAAACTAATATTTGATGCTAACTGTGGAAATATGGATTTTATTTTTCACTTTATTTATCTGTACATACAATTTTTTTTTTTTTTTTTTTTGAAATGAGACTTATATACATATTTACTTTTCAACAGGTGGGGGACGGCCACTCCCCCACACTAGGGTGGTAGAAAGTAGAAAGAAGTTAGAAATACGGGTGAAAACCCATATATGTTGCTAATTTTTGTTCACCGAGTCACTAGCTTGACTCGATCCCAAATTTATTGGTTCATGGGGAAAGTTTGGAGATCCGGGACAACCATGGGTGGTATGTCCTCTCCAAAATAATGTTTCAATCTGTGACCATTCACTTTGAAGTTGGGACCTTCGGGTTGAGATAACTCAACAGTCCCGTATGGATATACTTTAGCAATAGTGAATGGTCCAGTCCATCGGGTTTTTAATTTCCCCGAGAAAATCTTTAATCTTGAGTTGAAAAGAAGGACTCTGTCACCGACGTTGAAAACGCGGTTCTTAATCTTAGAGTCATGAATCTTCTTTGTCTTTTCTTTGTAGATCAAAGAGTTCTCGTAGGCTTGATCACGAAGTTCATTTAATTCATTGATTTGAACCTTACGGTGATCACCCGCTTTATGAAGGTCGTAGTTTGCATGTTTCAAGGCCCAGTAGGCTTTGTGCTCGAGCTCGATCGGGAAATGACACGCCTTCCCGTATACAAGCTTGTATGGAGTACACCCGATGGGTGTTTTGTAAGCTCTACGGAAGGCCCAAAGTGCATCATCTAGTTTATCCGACCAGGAAGCACGGTTTTCACCTACTGTCCTCTCAAGAATCCTTTTTATGCCACGGTTGGAAACCTCCACCTGCCCACTTGTTTGTGGGTGATACGCGGTAGAAAGACGATGAGTAACACCGTACTTAAGCATGACTTTTGCAAATTGATCATTGCAAAAGTGAGTACCACGATCACTAATGATGGCACGTGGAGTTCCAAAACGAGCAAAGAGGGATTTCAAGAATTTCACAACAACTCGGGCATCGTTAGTGGGTAAGGCCTTAGCCTCAACCCATTTTGACAAGTAGTCAACAGCCACGAGTATGTATTTGTTTCCACGAGAAGATGGAAATGGCCCCATAAAATCAATGCCCCAGACGTCAAAGATTTCACAAACTTGAATAGCATTTTGTTGCATTTCGTTCTTTTGTGAAATATTCCCGTGACGCTGACAAGCATCACAGGGTTTGACTAATTCGTGGGCATCTTTATAGATCGTGGGCCAATAGAAACCGGAATCAAACACCTTTTTGGCGGTGTAGTTAGGACTATGGTGGCCCCCGGTGGGTCCAGCATGGCAAGCCTTGAGAATATCAACGGCTTCCTGTCCGTATACACATCGCCTGATGACTTGATCGGCACAGATTTTGAAGAGGAAGGGGTCGTCCCAGAAGTAATGTTTAACGTCTTTGAAGAATTTTCTCTTCTGTTGGGACGTCAACCCCTTCACGATGAAGTTACCTGCATGGTAATTTGCAAAGTCGGCAAACCATGGGGTAGTAGAGTCACCACGAAAAGCAACTGCATTGAGTGTCTCGAGAGGAAATGTTTCATTTATTTCCTGTTTCTCAGACACATCCTGATGAGGGTTCTCTAATCGTGAGAGATGATCAGCAGCAAGGTTCTCGGCTCCTTTTTTTTATCACGGATAATGATATCAAATTCTTGGAGGAGGAGGAGAACCCAACGGAGAAGCCTCGGCTTTGCATCTTGTTTTGCAAATAGGTATTTCAAAGTCGAGTGATCCGTGTACACTACGCATTTAGTCAAGATTAGGTATGACCTGAATTTCTCAAAGGCATACACCACAGCTAGGAGTTCTTTTTCAGTGGTGGTGTAATGACCTTGAGCCTCAGTCATAGTTTTGCTTGCGTAGTGTATGGGCTGAAAGTATTTTGCTTTACGTTACCCCAAGACCGCACCTATGGCAAAATCACTAGCATCACACATAAGCTCAAAAGGTAGATCCCAATCGGGGGCAACAAGAATCGGTGCCTCGGTAAGCTTTTTCTTTAATGTTTCAAAAGCTTCGATGCACTCAGGAGAGAAGATGAAAGGAGCATCCTTCTCGAGGAGATGGGTCATAGGCCGGGCAATCTTAGAAAAATCTTGGATAAACCTACGGTAGAAGCCGGCATGACCCAAAAAGCTCCTAACACCTTTTACGGTGGTGTGATGAGGTAACTTAGCGATGACATCAATTTTGGCTCTGTCAACCTCAATCCCGTTTTTTGAAATTTTATGGCCGAGGACAATGCCCTCCTTGACCATAAAGTGGCTCTTCTCCCAGTTGAGACTCAAATTTGTTTCTTTACAACGTTTAAGCATTTGTTCCAAGTGGGAGAGACAGGTCTGGAATGAATCCCCGATGACTGAAAAGTCATCCATGAATACCTCCATAGTTTTCCCGATCATGTCGAAAAATATAGACATCATGCACCTCTGGAACCTGCCTGGTGCATTACATAAGCCGAAAGGCATACGTTTGTAAGCAAAAGTTCCGTAGGGGCATGTGAAGGTAGTCTTCTCTTGATCCTGGGGATCAATGGGGATTTGGAAGTAACCCGAAAAACCATCGAGGAAGCAGTAGTATTCATTCCCCGCAAGTCTTTCGAGCATTTGGTCCATAAAAGGGAGAGGAAAATGGTCTTTACGGGTGGCTTCATTTAACTTTCGATAGTCAATACATACACGCCAACCCGTGACCAAACGAGTCGGAATCAACTCGTTATCCTCATTGGTGACAACGGTAATGCCACCCTTTTTGGGAACACAATGAATTGGGCTAACCCAAGGACTGTCAGATATAGGATAAATCAATCCTGCATCAAGAAGTTTAAGAACTTCTTGTTTGATAACTTCGTGGATTTTGGGATTTACTCTTCTTTGATGTTGCACTGCTGGCTTAAAGTAATCCTCCATTAAGATTTTATGAGTACAAAAGTTCGGGCTTATGCCCTTAATGTCGGAGAGTTTCCAAGCAATTGCTTGCTTGTTTGACTTAAGAACCTTTAGGAGTGCAGACTTTTCCTCATATTTTAAGTCTTTGGCAATAATGACGGGTAATTTATTATCACCCTCCAGAAATGCATATTCTAGATGAGGAGGCAAGTCCTTGAGCTCAACCTCGGGAAAGTCTTCAGTTATTTCAACATTTTTGACTTCCGCTTTATGAAGTATTTGTAGAGACGGAGAGGGTGAAGGATCGTCATTTAACAATCTTTCAAGGAGAAGAATATCCCCCTCCGGGTCAAGATAGTTTTCATCAACCCCACTTGGGATTGAGCTATCTTGAGCAAGAAAAGCCTCGACCTCTTCCAGAAGGAAGTCACTTCCCTCAAACGGAGTGAGGGAAGGGTCGGAAATGATAGGGTCAGTAGAAAGACTGCCACTGGATGAGAAACCAAGGACCTCTTGAGAATACTCCTCAGACGCAACATCGATGACATCAATTCGGTTAACCGTTTCAGCATCATAGTTGGAGGAGTATCTTGAAGTCTGATCAAGATTGAATGTGATGGCTTCGCCACCAACACGTAGAGTGATTTCTTCTTCGAATACATCGATTAAAGCACGACCCGTTCTTAAGAATCCCCTCCCGAGGATGAGAGGAACTCTAGGGTCAGCATTGAAATCAACAATCACGAAATCTGCCGGAAAATGGAACTTTCCTACTTTCACGAAGATATCTTCGGCAATGCCGAGAGTACGGGATATAGTACGGTCTGCAAGCTCGAGTGTCATGCAGGTCGGAGTGAGAGTAGGTAGAGAAAGTCTTCTCCAGACTGAGTAAGGCATCAGGTTAATGCTTGCGCCAAGATCAGCCAAGGCAAAGCATTCAACCATACCCAGGAAAATACAAGGAATGAGAAATTTCCCGGGATCTCCAAGCTTTTCGGGAAGCTTTTTCAAGAGCACTGCTGAGCAATGCTCATTAAGTGAAGTTTTTGCCATCTCACAGAGTTTTTCTTTGTTGCTTATCAAATTTTTGATTGTCGAAGCAAACTTAGGCATGAGAAGAAGAGCGTCGACGAAGCTAATATCGAAGTGTAATTCTTGGAAAATTTGATAAAATTTTTCCATCTGATGATTAGCTCTTTCGCGGTTCTTTTGATCATTCACACGTGAAGGATATGGAATTGAAGGTTTAGGATCATTCTTTGGGATTTCATCAGAACTCACAGGAGGATCAAATACAACTTTCGGCTTATGAGCCGGGACCGGGACAACTTGAGGGTGGACGTTGTTGATACCTCCGTTATTAGTAGGAAGTACCGTGTCCGTAGTAACCTCAGGCTCACGTTCCGCTACCTTAGGAGGAGAAGAAGAGGTAGAGGGAATCGAGGGTCCATTGTATGATACCCCACTTCGGGTAGTGATCGCTTTGACATCGCCCCTCGGGTTAGCGATCGTGTTGCTTGGTAGTGTACCCGAGCCCGAGGGTCGATCATTTAAAGACTTCTGAAGATCAGAGATCGTCTTGATCAATAACCGATTCGTTTCCTCTTGTGCTTTCATGAATTGTTTAATCTCAGCATCGGAGGAAGACGAGGGTGGAACAACGTTTTGATTTTGAACAGGGGGATTTTGAACACGGTTGTTTTGAAAATTCCCTTGGTTTTGATTGTTGTTACCCTGAAAATTGTTTCTCTGAATGAAATTACCCTGATTGTAATTCCCTTGGTTCTGGTTTCTTTGAAAATTTCCTTGAAAACCTTGGTTTTGATTGCCATTTTGAAAATTGTTTTGATTAAACTGGCCTTGATTTTTGTTCGGGTTTTGGAAATTTGAGCTTTGACCTTGGTTAAAATTCTGATTCGAGTTACGGTTTTGATTTTGGTTAAAACCGGGAGGTCCGAGAAAATTGTTGGAACGATTGCTTAAGAGATTACGGTCTCCTTGCGGTTGGTAAGAATTACCCCCCGTGTTGTAGGAACCGTGAGCAGCATAAACGTTCTATTGAGGAAAGTCAGCAGTAGCTGGACACTCGGAATACAGATGTGGGCCCCCACAAGTTTCACAACTTCGGGTCACGACTTTTACTTGTTGATTTTTTAAACCTGATGTTGCATCGTTTGGTTCATTCTCAACACAGCCGTAGAAATATCATCCATCTTTTTGGTAAGAGCAATTATTTCAGGAGATGATGATGAAGGAGTAACTGAATGACATGACTCATCCCTCTCCGCAGAGGAATCCCAAAAGTTATGGTGGGCAGTCATGTTCTCAATCAAATCATAGCACTCTTCGGGACGCCTTTTCATAAAGGTCCCACCAGCAGCAGCATTGAGAATATCCCGGTGCCTCAATGTCAGACCATTATAGAAGGTATCTATGATGGTAACTTGCAACATATTGTGGTTAGGGCACCGATCAATAGCTAGCTTATAACGTTCCCAAGCCTCAAAAAGAGACTCATCGGGACGTTGCCGGAAGTTGCTGATATCATTTCATAACTTCGTAACCATGGATGGTGGAAAATATTTTGCTAGAAACTTGGTTACCATTTCATCAAAGGTACGAATAGAATTTCTTGGGAGTCGGTCAAACCATGCAGTGGCATGATGAGTGAGAGAATAGGGGAACAGGTACAGCCGGAGGGCATCATCGGTGACACCGTGCTGTTTCATGCTTTGGGTGACCGTGAGATATTTGTCAAGATGCTTGTTGGCATCGTCACCCGGTAATCCGTGAAATTGACACGAATTCTGGACTTGTTGGATCATGTGGTGCTTGAGGCCAAAGTCCGCAGCCCTAATAGTGAGTGGTGCAATAGGCCCACCCCGCCCTTGCATGGTAGGCTGGCACAGCTCCTCCATCGTTCGGAGATCGGGAGCTGGCACATCCCTGGGAGGGTCAGGGGGTGGTAATAGTGGTGGTGGCCCAGCGGCCATTCAGGTTTTTGGTTCTTCTGTATCAGAACGTAGCTCGGGTACGTTTTTCTGATTTTTACGTTTTGTTTGTGACCGAGTGCGCATGCACTAAAAACAATTTTTCAACACAACTTCGAGGCAAAACCACAGTGAACTTAAACCAGAAATCACAAGTGAATGGCTTCTTTGAAAAAGGTACACCACTCACAGGGATATAAAGGCAAGTTTTAATCTTAAGTTTGGGAACTTATTATGGGTTTATTAATTAATTTGAAAAACTGTTTTAGGCTTATGGGTGTGTGTGCAGAAAACTTGGAAATATTTTTGGAACTGATTCGTTAACCGAAATCGTCCCTTTAAGATTACTCGCAGGCTGGCGGGAGGAAGTAAATAGGTTTCCTCTTGAGTTCGCAATTTAATGTCAGAACTTACCTTAAACCAACTGTTTCAGGTTGTAATCTTAAAGAACACGAAGTAATTTAACTTCACAGTTTGTTTTTGATTATTTTTAGTTTTTTTGGTGTTTTCAACACTTCAGGAGAAGTGTTAATGAACTTTTCTGATATGATTATATTTTTAAAAACTTTTTACAAATTTGTGTGAAATTTGTACAGGGAGGGTTTTGAAAACCACTAAACTTAAAACGATTTTGTAAAACACGCAACAACCTCCCCGGCAGCGGCGCCAAATTTTGATTGGGTCTAAACTAGTCAACTTTTATTAGTCAATCACTTGTGAATGGTTAACCGTAAAAGTCAAACTAATCAAGCCAATTCTCCGGTGATAGTATAGTGTGTCCACGGGTCGTTATGTCCCAGCGAGATTGAAATGGTGCTTTGAAAATCGTTTATGAATGAGTGGGACTGAGTACAGTAGCCCAGATGATATGGAATTGATTTTGCTACTGTTATTTTGGTATTGGTACACATATATAATATTCACAAAAATCAGATACCAGATATATGCACGTATTTGCAATTCAGATCACGTAACAGACAGAGAAAGTGGGATTTTGGTATTTAACAAACTACAGGGGGTGCTTTTGACACTTTTTGAAACTTAAAATTAAAAATGAAAATGAAATTATGAAAATGATTAAAATATTATTTAAATACTATTTAATTAATTAAACTAATTAAAATCTAGATTAAAACCTAATTTAAATTAACTAGAAATGACAAATGATATAAATTAACCTAAAAAATTAGAAAAATTATTTTCTAAACCTTAATTAGAACTTAAAGAAAGTATAAAAAATAAAAATAAATATTTTTGTCTTTTTGTGGGTTTTTTATAAATTGAAAACTATTTAACTTAATTAAACTAATTAAACTACTTTTAATTAATATTAATACTAAATTAACTTAGAAAATTGAGATAAAATTTATAAAACTACTTAACCATCACAGGAATCCTACAAAATTATAAAAACTCTAAAAATTATGTTTTAAGATTAATCCACTAATTATTTACCTTTTAATTAACTTAAGTCTAATTTAAACAATTAAAATAAGAAAAATGTAAAATGAACAGTAGAAACTCTAATTATATTTTCTAAAAGTCTATTATACTATATTAGAACTAGGAAAAATATAAAAACTAAGTTTTACTTTATAAAAACTAAATATGAGATTTAATACTTAATATTAATTAATAAATAAGAAAACTAAAATTAAATCTAATTAATACTAAATGATAGAATAAAAATCTATAAAAATTACTAAAAATACTTTACTATATAAGGTATTTAATAAAAATATAAAAACACTAAGTACTTAATTAAAATCTAAAAATGAAAATTAAAATTAAATTGAATTAAATAGAAAGTATCACTTATTTTAAACTTGATTTTTTTTGGATTTTTCTTTTACAAACCTACTTAACCACTGAAAATGGGAAACTTTTATGAAAACACTTTGAAAAATAGCTTATAAATAAGCTATAACACCCCCTTTGGCTAGGCAGTTGACTTATGTTGACTGTTTAGCCAAATAAGCTCAAATGGCTGATGGTGGGGTCCATAATGGTTGAAATGGGTGCAAACAAGCTTAGCAATCTCAAATAAGCCAGAAACAACAAGACTTAAGCACAAATAAGCTGTATGAGTCCAAATAAGCACTTAAGCTAAACTGAGTTCCACTTAGTTATGGGACAGACTTTAAAACTAATTCCATGTGGGGTCCACAATGTTTAAGGACAAAGAGATGGTCAATCCACACTCCCTGGTAGGAGGGGGGTTGGAAAAAGTCAACTGGAACCACTAGGGCCCACTGAGGTGGTCTGCAACCACCACCAAAGTTGGTGGTGTGGTGGCGGTCTGTTGTGCACAGGGCAGACTCTTGCCCTGCAACTTACTTTGGGGGTCTGTGGGACCCACTCAAACTTTCACAAAAATTAAGCAAAAATTAGGGCTTAAAGATCAGCTGGTAGACTCTAACTACAACAAGTTTCAACCCTTAACTCCCATCACACAAGTCACAATTAAACTTGGAAATTTTGTGAAAACCTGAGAAGATGTAATTTTGACTTTTTGATTGAACTAGAACTTTGACTTATGTGAGTTTGATTCTTGATTTAATGACTCAAAATGGATGTTTGAGCTAGATTAAGACCAAGATTACCTAAACCACTCACAAATGATTGGAAATGGGGCATATGCCACTTCTGTAACCAATCAGAGGGTATAATCTTGGCTGTTACTATGCCTTTTGACTTTTTAATGGTCAAAACCTGTTTTAAGTGCTTATTCTGAGTACATATAGTGCTAGTGAGCATGTAAGAACAAGAAACAACACAAACAATAAACTGAGTGCCACAGAAAGCAATACTCCAAACACTACCTTATGAAACAGATTTTGAAAGAAATTATGGAAACTAAGATTAAAACTATATCTAAGACTCAGAACTTATTAAATAGGTTATAAGAAGGTAAAATGGACAAATGTAAACTACTATTAACTACTAATAAGAGAAACTTGAAATAAAAAGATTTTGCTTACAATTTATTGCACTCCTGCCAAATTCATGAACCAAGGACCACAATTCAAATCCTAACATCCCCCATGGGATTCTAACCCAAGGGCTTCCATTTCACACCTTGCTCCAGCTGTAAATTCCATGAACACTGATTTTGACTTTAGTTGACTATTTTTGGTATTTTGAATTTTTTATCACTAAGCTGATTTGAATTGTTACTAATAGCTTATATAAGCTATAAGGGAGCTTATGTGAGCCTAGGAGTCCAGTACATTACACAATAACAATACTTGAGCTTAATGATGATATAGAATTTGAAATAAAATTGCATAAGATGAAAAAGCTATGGAAACTTGAAATTACTTGATTGAAAAGAGTTACAATACACTTAGAAAGGTAAATGAACTGCTTAAAAGCTTAACATTACACTATGAATTTAAATTGCATAATAACGACATATATTAAAACTAATTAACTAACTATTTTGCTCCTCATGCTTCTCTTCTATTTATAGCAAGGGATTAGGGTTCCCAGCATCCTTGCCATCATTTCCCACCTCTTTCTTCAAGATTTGGTCCACTCTCCATGTGCCACGTGTGTTGGCGGGAAAATTTGCAAACAGAGCAAATTGCTCTGTTGCGTGTAGGGGAGGGGTGGTAGAAGCATTTATTGTGGGGGGTTCTCCTTGGATTATGATTGGAAGGATTGAGAGGTTGGATGTGATGAAGGAGGCAGGTGGAGGAGGGAAGTAGCAAGTGGTGGTGTTGAGGAGGGAAAGGGGACGGGTCAACTGAAGTTTGACCGTAAGGGATTATTTGGAATGGTTTTTAGGGTATTTGGGCTTAAGGTTGGGCCTGGTGGGTTTGTTTATGAAGTGGATTGGATTGGAGTGTTGTTTGGACTTTGTTTTTTTATTCATGATCCGGTTTTGGCTTTTGTTATCACAAGGACCTTTTTGTAATTTCTGATTTTATGAAGGTCTAAACTTGGCAACTTTTCAAAATGTTCATAAGGGTTAAAAGTGCCAATGGTGAATAGTGTAAGGACCCTTGTGATAAATTTCCATTTTTTTACATCTAGGGACCTTTTCTGCAAAACTTTCAAACTCCAGGGACCAATCATGAAACTTTTCCAAAATTCCCATCCAAGGACCATTCTTGCCAAATATGAGTAACACAAGGATCAAAATTGATTTTCTCAAAGATTTCATATCCCAGGGACCATTTTTGACAATTTTCAAAGTTCAGAGACTAAACTTGACATTTTGTGAAACTTTTCACCAAAGGACTAATTATGTAACTTTTTGATTTATAAGGACCTTTGGTGACTTTTTCAAGTTTTTTAGAATGACCAGGGACTAGATTTGACAACTTTTGAAAGTTGGGGGACTGAAACTGCCAATTATGCAAACTTTGTGCGTTTTTCATCTGTTTTTGGTGTTTTTGCATTTGAGACATGTAAAACACTTTCCTGGGATATTTTCACTATTTTGATTCATTATTGAGTGTTTTTGTATGTTTTGGCAGCTCAGAAATGGTAAAAATGATGAGTATTTACACACTCATCATGTATCCTATAAGGTATCATCATTTACCCTCCCCTTACACTTAGGATGAACATTGTCCCCAATGTTCAATTAAAGAATGTAAAAGTGAGAACAGGTAAAAGAATGAAATCAAATACTCCCCTGATTCGCTCGGTATGGATAGTGTGGTAACAAGGTTAGATCTTCCTCCAAGAAAATGAACAATCAAAGCTTCCCTTCCAGAAAATAAATCATCTTCTTGTCATACATAACATGTTAAACCTGAGAAATCAAACAAGGCAACCTCGCGTAAAATCGGCGGCAATCTATATATACTAATAAATCCTAGAAAACAATGTAAGATATAATGCTTGTGGAATGAATGTTTGCAGAGTTCCTGGAGTTTATAAAACTAAAGATTTAACAAAAACTTTAAGACTCCATTAGAAAAACAAAACTAGCAAAATTTCCAGAATTTTACACATGACGCCGTCAGAAGTGATCTGCAGAAATTCTTACGTTAAGTTTCCGAAAAATTTTTAGAAAACTTATGTCCTACTTCCTGAAAAATCCTGCAAAACATCATTATGACTCGATACAAGCATTTGACTCTAACAAATATGAATATACATGTTCATTTAATATTGTGAAGAATCATGATCAATTTTGTTTCTTAAAAACATATTTGGGGTTTCCCCTTACACTTATCTTTTGCGAAATACATTTGGATGAACTTAAGACAAAGCCAAACGACAAAATAAAGTATTTTCATCATTTTAGTTTTGAAACATGATCTACCAACAATAAAAATAAAGCATGCATACGGAAACAAATAACAATCAAACAAATAAAAATCACACAAAGCATGGGTTGCCTCCCAAGAAGCGCTTGTTTTTGTTTGAGTCACGAGCCTGACTCTACCCTTATTTAACGGAAATAGGAGAGGTTTTCCCTACACTTTGGATTAAGTGCGGGTGGAAGTAACGATACACACCCTTAGGGTGGAAATATGCCACGTGAGGAAAGAGTGGTGGATGAATTATATGCTCAAAGGGGTGTGCTCCTATCATCATAACCTTACCTAATTCAATCGGGTTAATGGGTGGATTAAGATTTTCTCCTAGAAAGGGATCATTTTCAATCAACTTCAAGAGATTACTAGTTGGGGATCCATCTTGACCTAATAAACCCGGTTTAAACCCATAATGTGTTTTGTAATCAATCATGAATGGGTGATGTAAGCATGTAAGGTTATGTTCCACTCCTATATTGGCTTCCTCTCTACATGGCTTAAATTCTACCATCTTTATCCTAAGACTACCCGAACTACATCGTTTGATGGGTGGATCTGGACCTATTTCAATTCCTAAATTTTCATCTAAGGATGGAAGATTAGGTAACGGTTTTGGTTGAGGCTCCGGTACATCAAAACTAGGAACTTCCCTAGAACTAAAAGAAAGGTCATCACTAAAAGTGTAAAAACCTATATTCTCTAGTTGTGCTTGGTCCAAGGGTTCTACCTCAATTGGGGTTCCTATAGTCTCTTCTACTTCTTTCGGGTAAGTCACGGGCGGTGTGTGTGCCTTAAATGATGGTAGGACTTGTGGGGTACTTGGTGGGCTTAGATTTTCAACTCTATACTCAATCTTATCAAGATTACCAATGTGCTTAGCTTGTATTGTGGTGAAATCAAACCACTCCGTGCACCCAGTTATCTCATCTATAGGCTTATCCCCAAACAATCTTCTTGCTTGTTCCCTTAAACTTGTTATCAATTGATCTGTAACAACGTTTGTTGGGTTGTCCATTTTTTTGGCAAGTATGGCACAATTCTCTATGGTTTCCCATATTTCATCAACACTTAATCCCCAAAGGTCCCCATCTGCGGCATGGTCAATGTCCATTTTGGTATAGTGGTCGACATGATGGTAAAATATTTCAATTTGGGACCACAGATCGAAATTATGATGAGGGACTTTTCGAAGTAAATATTTAAAACGAGCCTATGCATCATAGATAGATTCATCCTCATGTTGTTTAAACATCAAGATGTCATTTGGAGTGGATAAATTTTGTAGTTGGTAGTATGGTGGATTCGTGTTCTCCATAATGGCTAACGGAATAGTCAATGGAAAGGTTTTTACAAACAAAGACACAAAGAAAAGATAGACTAAAGAAAACCTAAAAATAAAAATAAAATCTTACTAGAAAGGATTCTAGCAAGTAGACCTAATAAAAAGAAATTCTAACCTAGACAATAACTATTTCCCGAGCTTCGGCGCCAAAAACTTGATGCGTGGGAATTGCACCAGGCTTTACCTCTCGAGGGATCTCGAGAAGCTTACAACCCCCACCAGGCAGTGTACCTGATCGTTGTAGTATAGTATAGTGACAAGTACCGGGGGATTGATCGTTCAACTCAGGAATAGTGTCGCTAGGATTAGAAAGCCTAAAAACTAGGTCTAGAGGTGAGGGATGATTCTTTTTGTATTTTTATATTTTTATAAAAGCAAGTAAAATCTCAAGTTTTGGAAGAGTGGGCGGAATTAGTTGCTAATCAACTAACCCAATAACTAAAGATGCAATCAAAATAAAATAACAAAAATGTAAATAAAGCTAATTAAACTAGTGGTGTGAACAATAAATGGGGGAATTGTGTTTACTTAGATTTCATTACTCCCTAGATATCTTTTACAAGTTAATTGTATTACTCTTAAAGCCTGGTGCAATTCCTAATGCTTCTCGAGAGGCTTAAATGACTTAAATGGTGTGATTCCTCATGTATATGATGAGGCAAAAAATGATCCATTTTTAGGGGGTCATTTAAGCCCGAAATTGAATTTATTTGATCAAATATTGCCCTAAAGCGTTCCTTTTGTGATTTTAGGTACTTTTGGAGTGAATTCTGGAAAAGGAAGCATATCGGACGTTTTTGGAGCATAAAAGTGTAGAAAATGGCAAAGTCTTAATTTTCCTTACGGGGAACAGTACCTGACGGCGTAACAAGTTTCTTAATGACAGCGGCAAGAGGAAAAACAAGAGGAGAAGAGTATGGAGTCCATGACGGTCCAGAACACTTTTGCACTAGGGCGTGACGGCGTCACAAAGGCTGTCACGACCCCTTAACACGTGACGGCCCAGAGGAGAAATGCTCTTGACGGCGTCAGATCTGGATCTAGGTAATCCGATTTTATTATGGGCGGCAGGTTGACGGCGTCAGAATTTTCTTCTTGACGCCGTCACCTTAGGAAATCTATATATAGTCTTTGTAGTTTTCATTCAAAAGAGAGGAGAATTTTAGGGACGACCTGAATAAACCCTAGCACGACTTTTACAGTATTTTCAAGGGTTTTCACCCCTTGAGACCTTTCATGTTCAATTAAGATAAGTATCTTTTCAATTCATTCAATATGTCTATGTGTTGTTTGAATATATCTTACGCTTGTCTTGATTTTAACATGCTAGGATAGATCTCTTGTGTGTTTGCTTAGATGTAATGAAATCTAGATGTTGATTATAGGTTGATTGCTTGTTTATAGTTGTATTGGATGAATCATTTCAATGTTAGGCTTAAGAAAACTGGCAGACTTCCATAGTGTAACTTGCTTGAACGTCTTAAGAAACATGAACCAATGCGTACTAGGTTTTTATGGTTGTATTTAATGCATGAGCGAATTCTGGTGATCCCATGTTAGGAGCTTCTTGCAAGCTCGGCATAGGAGTGAAGTAGGAGCTTATAGAGTTGGGGAAGTACGTACGCCACCCCACGAATGGTATTAAGGAATATAACCCGTCATCCACGCAACTGTAACAAACAATTAACCTGTAAAAGATATCTAGGGAGTAATGAAATCTAAGTAAACACAATTCTCCCATTTATTGTTCACACCACTAGTTTAGTTAGCTTTATTTACATTTTTGTTATTTTATTTTGATTGCATCTTTAGTTATTGGGTTAGTTGATTAGCAACTAATTCCGCCCACTCTTTCAAAACCCGAGATTTTACTTGCTTTTATAAAAATATAAAAATACAAAAAGAATCATCCCTCACCTCTAGACCTAGTTTTTAGGCTTTCTAATCCTAGCGACACTATTCCTGAGTTGAACGATCAATCCCCCGGTACTTGTCACTATACTATACTACAACGATCAGGTACACTGCCTGGTGGGGGTTGTAAGATTCTCGAGATCCCTCGAGAGGGAAAAGCCTGGTGCAATTCCCACACATCAAGTTTTTTGCGCCGCTGCCGGGGAATAGTTATTGTCTAGGTTAGGATTTCTTTTAATTTGGTCTACTTGCTAGATTCCTTTCTAGTAAGATTTTATTTTTATTTTTAGGTTTTCTTTAGTCTATCTTATTTCTTCGTGTCTTTGTTCATAATCTTTACCATCTGACATCATGGAAGGTGGTAACATCTTTGAACCCATTAACCCACCACAACAAGGCCACCCACAAAACCCACCACTAGCAAATCAACCTCTTAGGCCCCGAACCCTAGGAGAGTATTCCCGACCTAGCCACCAAGGCTATCGAAACACTATTGAGCTCACCCAAGGAGCCAATGTGTCTCCCTTGCGATCCGACACCATCCGGTTGGTGCAAAGCGGATGTGCATTCCATGGACTTCGTTCCGAAGATCCTAATCAACTCTCAAGGACTTCCTTAAAATCGTAGATTCTATAGACCTTGATGTTACAACTAGAGAGTCAACCCGATTACGCCTATTCCAATTCTCTCTACGTGATCAAGCTAGTCAATGGCTTGAACGTCTACCCGCGGGATCCATCAACTCATGGGATGATCTTACCACTCGCTTCCTTGCTCAATTTTCCCACCGGGGAGAACTACCAAGCTTAGAAATGATATCTTGATGTTCCAACAACGTCAAGGTGAAACTCTATATGAAGCATGGACTTGTTTCAAGGACTTACTCCAAAAAGTCTCTCATCATGGCATAGATCTTTGGCTCCAAGTCCAAATCTTCTATGACCATATCGATCTCTCCACAAGGCGAACCATTGACCAATCGGCCGGTGGCAAGCTACGTGATCTAAGTGCGGAAGACTCATGGGAAATCATAGAAGATCTTGCTCTCTATGACAACGAAAGTTGGAATGATCCCCGTGATTTGAACAAAACGGTCAAGGCAATATCTTTGCCTTTGAACAATTCTAGCACTCCCAACCGTAGGATCATGGAACTTGAGGACCAAGTCAAGTTTCTCATGAAATCTTACGAAGCTCCTAAGCCTTCAAGCCAAGTGAATAAAATCACTTCTTCATGCGAATTATGTAGTGGTCCCCATGACACTCGTGCTTGCGTGGAACTCACCGGAACAGCTTTTGCGGACTACGCATCCTCGCGTACCGACGAAGCGGGAGACAAGTGGTACACTTTCAAACCCGAGCCGAACCCTTACGGTGATTCCTACAACCCTTCTTGGAAAAATCACCTGAACATTAGGTGGAAACAAAACCAAAACAATTCTTCCAATCTGCCTAATCGTTTCCAACCAAACGGTCCACCCTTCAACCGTACTTTCAACAACAATCC
Source organism: Artemisia argyi (assembly GCA_030686995.1). Lineage (NCBI taxonomy): Eukaryota > Viridiplantae > Streptophyta > Magnoliopsida > Asterales > Asteraceae > Artemisia > Artemisia argyi. The sequence goes on from CM060689.1 coordinate 144,952,830, forward strand.
TTCTAACAACTATGGTAGTACCAACAATCTTGAAGGATTGATGTCCAAGTTTATGGCATCTCAAGAAGCTCGCATAGCTAAGTTTGAAACCGAATTCAATCAACAACAAACGGAGATGACCAATAAGATTGACAACTTGTTGAAGGCCCTCAACAACCAAGCATTGACTACACCTAGGAAGGACACTAGGGATCCCAATAGCGGAATCCAAATTAAGGACCCCTCGTCATCCAAACACGTCCACTTTGTCAATGTTGTCACCATTAAGCCAATAGATAAGGATATAGAAGAAAGTGATAAGGATGAAGGCGGAGTAGAAACCGAGACTAGGGATGAAATTAAGGAAGTTGAGGTTAATAAGGGAGAAAAGTTAGAGGAAGTAGAAAATGTAGAAGAGTACTTTGATAAGTTGCCCACCAAGGAAGAACGGGAATATCACAAGGATTTATTCAATGATCCCGAGACACCATATATCCTTGGTTTACCCCTTATTAAAGTAGGTGACCCCTCTAACATTAACATACCATGCAACATTGGGCATATGCATGTATGGAAAGCTTATATCGATCCTAGGTCTCCTATAAACATCATGACTAGGACTTATTATAATTGGGTAATAAAGAAGCAACTTGGTTATAGGATGATGCCCAACAAGAACTTGCTAAGTAACTTTGTAGGTAGAGTGAAAGGATTGCATGTGATTGTCGGAAACTTCACTTATGAGACCGATTTTATGATAGTGGAGGATACTCGTCCGGTGATAGATGATTTCCTTAGCCAAGTAGTGTTCGGAAAACCGTTCGTTGAGGCCCTTAAGATGAGTTATGATCCGACTCTAGGGATAGTTAGGTTCAAGGAAGAGAATGATGAGATTGCCTACCAAATGCCCTATAAGATTGAACAATACCGCCTCCTATCGAACATAGAAAAGGAACACAAACAAGCGGTTTACTATAGGAAGGATGAGGATAGACGTAGAGGAGTAGAGTATGTTATGAATAAAATACTTGGTTTCTACAAAGAATGCTTTCAACTAGGTCCGGAATACAAAACTAATATAGGAGATGACCTAGAAAATGAGACCAAGGATGAGGTCACGTAATAACCCATGACCATGAGTCTAGCTACAAGACTCGTAAATAAAGAAAAACGCTTCTTGGGAGGCAACCCATGCTTTGTGTGATTTTTATTTGTTTCTGTATGCATGCTTTATTTTTATTGTTGGTAGATCATGTTTCAAAACTAAAATGGTGAAAATACTTTATTTTGTCGTTTGGCTTAGTCTTAACTTCGTCCAAAGGTATTTTGCAAAAGATAAGTGTTAAGGGAAACCCCAAATATGTTTTTAAGAAACAAAATTGATCATGATTCTCCACAATATTAAATGAACATGTATATTCGTATTTGTTAGAGTCAAATGCTTGTATCGAGTCATAATGATGTTTTATAGGATTTTCCAGGAAGTAGGACATAAGTTTTCCAGAAATTTTCCGGAAACTTAACATAAAGATTTCTGCAGATCACTTCTGACGGCGTCAAGAAGAAATTCCTGACGGCGTCATATGTAAAATTCTGAAAATTTTGCTAGTTTTATTTTTCTAACGGAGTCTTAAAGTTTTTGTTAATTCTTTAGTTTTATAAACTCCAGAAACTCTGCAAACATTCATTCCACAAGCATTATATCTTACATTGTTTTCTATGATTTATTAGTATATATAGATTGCCGCCGATTTTATGCGAGGTTGTCTTGTTTATTTTCTTAGGTTTAACAGGTTATGTATGACAAGAAGATGATTTATATTCTGGAAGGGAAGATTTGATTGTTCATTTTCTTGGAGGAAGATCTAACCTTGTTACCACACTATCCATACCGAGCGAATCAGGGGAGTATTTGATTTCATTCTTTTACCTGTTTTACTTTTACATTCTTTAATTGAACATTAGGGACAATGTTCATCCTAAGTGTAAGGGGAGGGTAAATGATGATACCTTATAGGATAAACTTTCACTTGAGTTTGTTTGTTTGATGGTAGGTGTGTAATAAAACTATGAGAAATACTTGTTAGTGTAATTTTAGCGCAAAATTTAAATTTTTTTTACAACATTTAGGAGTGAAACTTTAGCCATAGTAAGCGTCTCATAGATAGGAGTCGTATGACTAGCACAAAACCGTATCATTCAGAAAAATTTCCACCCAAATATGTGAGGTTCGCCTTTAGATTTGATAGAAAAAGCATTTACTATTAGTGCTTATGAGTGTACCGGTAGCATTTAGATTCTAGAAATTGCGCCAGTGATGCATCCCGAGACCGCTAGTGAGACTACATTCGTGTAGTAGGATTTACTACATGGTAAGAGGCATTAGGATCACCCTTGTGTTAAACCCTTATCATAATTGCTTGACCACTTAAGTCATATTACTTGGCTAGTTAAGTCAATTAATTTTTCCCACACCCTTAGCGTTGTACTCATTTTTAGTACACGAAACCCCTAGTACACCCCTCCGAGCCTATCCTTTCGTTTCTAACTTTAAGCATCTTACTTAAAAGAAGAATTTGTTACACCCTACTTAAATGTACACCCAAATCGCTTTAGCCTTCCGTGTATGCACTCATCTTTAGTGCATTATTGTTATTTGTTTAAACCCTTAGTTAATTATCTAATTGATTACATGGTTGCTAAGTCGAGTCACATCCTTATACATATATGTACTTGGATAATCAATTGCTCCATTTATTATACGCTTTAAAACTAGTACTTTTTTTAATGCAAACTCAAACCCAATCATACAATAGAATGCTGTTCTATATATTTGAATGATAAGTCTTGGTCAACTCATAACCCCAATACAGATATAACAATGTAAGTTGTCCTTTATCTTCGTCACACTCCCCTATCAATGCACCAACTAATTAATACGTTCATTAGTCATTTTTCTTCACAGCTAGTGCATCCTTTGTCATGTTCGCAATGGTCGGTACAAGATCAGTCCCGAGTATGGAGACATCAACGTAGTCTTTACAACCATGAGCTGCTAATCCCGGAATTACCAATCCGACGACGAACCTATACAGTTTTTCAATATGTTCTTCCCTGTATTCTTTACCCTTCCAATACGGCAAAATGAAACTCCTAATTATCTCCCAACATGCATTTATATACTTGGGTATAACCCACACCATCGAGAAATAGTTCTTGTTTGGTTCTTCCTCCAAAACCTAAATGAAAACTTAAAGATTAGTCGTACAAACATAAATTACAAACACATAGAACTTTATGTTTAGCATATTAGAGTATATGATGATGCCATCGTAAATTCTTTGAATGTACGATGATAGACCAACTTAGAGCATCCGCAATGCATAAACCTCTAATAGCTTTTTACTATTCTAACAAGTCATCTTAGAGTGTTTTTTAGCATTGCAATGAAAGCTTTTTGAAAAGCTTATAAGAAAGACTTGTTAAGCTACAAGTCTTTCCTAAAAGTCTTATGCATTAAGTGTGATATGCATTAAATGCAAAAAGTCATTAAAGACTTTTCGCATTGTGGATGCTCTTAGGTGTATGTACGTCCAACTAACGCGCGTACCTTGCCATTGTAGAAACTATCGAAGTATAGACTTTGCCCGAAGTGCTTAAAGAATAGAGCTCTATCATCATAAGGCAATCTAGGCACTAGATCATTGCTATAAACATATCTAAAATACCCCAAATCATGATCTTCAATCATCTTCATCATGTATCTCCCAAAACACTCATCCCCTACTCTTGGTTGGCCAAATGTGTACACACCTTCTAACCTCTTCAACAACCATGTCTCTTCATGTAACCCAAGAACACCCGCAAACAAGATCGCTAATGCTGCTCCTAAACTATGGCCCGTCAATATAAACTTCGCGTTTTCTTTTTTTTCTAGAATCTCTTTGAGCTTTTCTCTAATTGTGTAGTAAGCAAAAGGGTGCTCATCGGTTGGATTTTCGAGTTCTTTTGGCCAACCTTTGATCTTTTGTAATCCAAGTGCTTTCATAAACCCACCATGGATTTGACCAATTGGTTTGGACGTTTTTGTATCTTTAAGCTCGTACCAGGATATGTCAACGTCTGTTATCCAGTCATCGGCATCGAATGGGCCGGTTCCTCTAAATGCTACTACTATTAAGTTTGTGTCTGATGTATCTTGAAACATGGTTGCATGTGTTGTGAACTGATTCCGGTAATCTGCAACACAAAATCATATATAAGATATACAATTGTATTATTGGCAAAAATTGATTTTTACACTATATGTTGGGACTAATTAATAGAATTATTTTGAGCATTAATGAAATATAGTATTTACGGTTTATGAACCTAGCTTGAAAGTGAACGCACCGCGACTGTACAAAAAACCTAGTTGAAGTCATATTCATATTCTATTAATTACAGTTGATTGTTAAAAAATGAAATAATCTATACAATCAAATTTTGATTTGTATCTATGTTTTGGGTATTGTGTTTGTTTTCTGAATTTTCATCCAATGAGCTATAAACAGTAATGTTATGACACATAGATCCACGAATGCAGTTTTTAAAAAGTTAGCTTTTGCAGTACAAAAATGTTAAAGAAAAAAAAAATTGGTGATTATGTGATGAAAACATTTCTATAAAGATTTCTTGATCTTTAGTTCATTGATAACCAAATTTTTTATTCATGCAGACTACATAAAACGTGATCCCTACAATAATGCCGTATTTACCGGGTCATGAGTTTCATACCGTTCCAAAACTTGTAGAAACCAATGAACTCCATCTGCAGGGAACCGAAATTAAAGAACACAGAAAATTAAAAAAAAAAAAAATAAAAAAAAAATAAAATAAAATACAAAACAAAACGATCAGTGCGTAAAATGGTCGATATGATATGTAAATATTTCTTATGATCGATCATAATCATGCATAATTATCAAAACATAAAATAATGGATCCGTGATTATCAGTCCACAATGTCTTCTATATTATAGATCAGGTTAACCATTAAAGGCCGGATTGGCCAAGGCCCAACCTTAACATTTTACAAAATGTGTATTAGTAGTGCAACGTGTTTTACGAATATTAAATTTGATCATATTTTAATTGGACTTGGTCCATCTAATTCTTTATTTATTTATTTATTTATTTATTATGTTTTCAGACTTGAAATGTCTTTTATATATGGTTTAATAGAATCTCCGTACAAATAATGTGATAAGAAAGAATATATTGAACTCTAATTTGTACATAGTTACATATTTGTTTATGTTTATGGTTCAATAGTTAGGTTAATAATTTTTCATGAATAAAATCTACAGTAAATTTCATAGCTTTCAATATTATTTAAGCTTTTTTCGTCTTATACTTAACAATGTTGGTTTTATTACCGGCTCGTTCAAAAACTAAATCCTAGCTCCATCACGTATTTAGAGTGTTAGATCTAATTCTCAACTAATCTTAATTAACTACAAGCAACCCATTCATCAGAACAATCAAGAACACAAATGCATACAAAATCTAATTTATATTTTCTCTTAGTTAACTTATATATATGACCGTTCAATAATTTAAATAAAGCGAGTTTCTTGTAGAAACGAGTTGGATTTATATGATATTTTACTTTCCACATATAATGAAATAATTTTGCAAAAAGTATTTTAAGGGTTTTCAAAATTTACGTACACAACACTGAAATCAGTAATTAAAATTAATAGTTGCATGATGACAATATAAACTAACAAACTACTGTTAAATGAAAATTGTAGTCATGCTTAAATAAAACAAATCATAGGTTATCGCGACATAATCTAGTGTTAACTTGTAGCTTAATAGCTCATGTATTAAGGAAGGGATATGTACACCATTGAGTAATGTTATATAAGACTTATTATATAAGGGATTTTTTAATTTGTGCCATGATACTTATTTAAAGTATTAAATTGATTAAATTATTCTCTAAAATAGTATTATTTCTAAATAAAACAAAGTTAATCAAGGTAATTAGAAGAAAATAAAAAAAAAAAAAAAAAAAATTATTAATATAAACTAACATTTAAACATGTTTTTTTTTTTTTTTTTTTTTTTTTTTTTTGTATTTAACAAATAACATGGTGACACAAGTTTTTAAAAAACCATTATATAATACATAGACCTAAAGATATATCCCATTCATCGTGTTACATGTGCAAGTACAAGTAAGATTCAAAAGTAGAAACATGGTAGTTTAACTTATAATTTAAGGGTGTTAAAGATCAATTCCATTAATAAATAAATTGAGAGAGATTTAAATTAGGTGACCTTGAGGTGATCTTGGATTGCAACCTTCACAAATGCCTCATTTTCGTAAGACAATTTTGCGGATAGTATAGCTAGCGACCGATTATATCTTCCATCACCTTTTCTAATACTTGCATCCATTTTCAACCGTGGGTCGAGTTCTCCCATAATCGACATAAACTTTTCCGGTGATTCCTCAGGTTTCACCACCTTCCCTACAATCCAACCAAAAACCATATCAAAAACCATCACCACAATGGTCCTATGGTCATTGCTCGGCTAATTTGCCAGCACTTAACCAAAACCAAAAGCCTTGTGGTGACAACATAGGAGGTCTCAAATATAATAATTACATGAATTTATTTCACACTAACCTTGTATACTGTTGATCACAAGTCTAAAAAAACCTCCATTGCTTGACAAAAGATTCAACCATGTTTCAACCTTAGACCCTATCCAAGCCATTGGACCCTTTGCCCAAATAAGAAACTTTTGTGCAAGCACAGAGGCGAAGATGAGCCATCGTCGCCAAAATTTATCCAGGCTTGATCTCTCAACATCTTGGGACAGTTCTTCGTAAAAGCTTTTACTGTTTAAATGATCTGTTGAGCATATCAAAATACAAGCAATATCATAGAGACTTGCTTTTTGTGCATCCACCACTAAGTAGTTTTCACAGAATTGTTCAGCACTTGCCATGGCTTTGAAGGTAAGAACACAAAGAAAAGAAGCCAAGGGTATATATGACACAAATGCATACCATCTTTAAGTAATTGACTTTTATTTATAAAGATGTGACCTTATATTAATGGCTTGTCATGTGGATTAATTAATACTCTGAAGTCTCGTAACTAATATTATACTGTACACAGTTAATTATGGATATTAGTAGATGTAATTGAATAAACAAAGCTAGCCAGGTTGGACGCTATATCAAAACTAATTAAGTTGATCCTTCAACACCTCTAAATATGACCATAAGAGCAGTGGGTGTGGCTCCTCAAAGGAGCTAGCCGTTCCTACGTGGCAAACGATTTTGCTACTCATGCCTCGCCACGACACCATGCTACCTTCATTGTAGCTCGCCGTTGGAGGTTTCCTCGTGCAGACGACGAGGGTAAGGTTCTGACATTGTGTACTTTTTCTTTTTCTATTTTTCTTTTGTGAGTGATAAAAAAATAAAGGTGTAAATGGTGGGCCTCAAATGAGTAAGTTGAGGTTGGTTATGAGGGAGGAGGAGGTTAATTGTGAAGAGGTGTTGGGGTGATGTGGCACCCGTAGGCCCCAAATGAGTAAAAATAGCTCGTTGCCACACCCACTCCTCTAAATAATATGCGGCTAAAATAATAAAATGAACGATGCAAGATGCTTAAATCTCAAAATGTATCTTGTTGAAATACTAAGTTTAGCAGGGCGGTCGCTACTGATCATGGGAAGATAACTCATGGTGGAGAGGAAAAAATTAAGAAGAACAGGGTTGAACCTGTGTAAATATGAAAACACTAATACCATACAACTAATGTATACATCCTCAATGTTAGAAACAAGGACGAGACCAGAGGGTTCTCGCGGGTGCCCGGGACCCCTGTGAACTTTTTCGATATAGTATTAATATTATATATATATATATATATATATATATATATATATATATATATATATATATATATATATATATATATATATATATATATATAATTTTTTCTTAAATGCACCCGGTTCATCGAAATGTGAATCTATATTACGATTTCAAAAAATTTGTGCACCCAGTCATATTTGATTCTGGTTCTGTCTATGATTAGAAACTAGCTATATACACATAATTACATCATAAGTTCTTACACACGATATAATTTCTAATTTGGATTGGACAAAAAAAAAATGTACATATGTTACCAACTCTTTTTTGTTTTCTAGTTATTTCTATATACATTAGCTACTCAAGTCGATCTTTTTGCTGCCTTTGTTTCAATTCTTTTAATTTACAAATGCGATATAAAGATATCTTAATTCCAATCAATCTTGTAAATTAAAGTAAAATAGCATAGAATGGTAGATAAGACAACTCTATAAGACCATAACTTTTAGACATTGCACATGTGTTTACAAAATGTTTTATACAAAGATAGATAATAACGGTACGAATTTCGTGAAAACTTGCACTACTACAAAAAAAGCCATAGAGCCCGGTTGAAAATGGTCATAGTACCCGGTTTTGCATGAGGGCTCAAAAGGGGGGGGGGGGGGGGGGGGGGGGGACTCTATTGGAGAAGCAAATAAAGTCCGGTTTAAAAAATTGGCTCTATTACCGCTTATAGAGCCCTGTTTTCAATCAACTAACATGGCTCTATGTGAATTTATAAAAAATTAAAAAAAATTACTAAAAATCTTCTCATGCTGTAACACAAGGCAATTAAATCAAACTTTTCTTGCAAAATGAGCATTATTCAAACCAAGAAGATTCATTGAGTTACAACTTACTTTGTCTTAATACATTGAGATTAATCTTGTATTCTTGCAACGAAAAAGAAAGTGAAAATTACAGCATTGTACATTGCCTTTAAATAACACGGCCAAAACAGATGGAATTTGATGATGTAGATGACGTCCCAAAGCCGTCTTTAGAGTTAGGAATCACACCAGATGATGAATACATAACAAGTCTTGACTTTGCCCATCCTGGTACATGCTCCGAACCATAATAGTACCTGCAAGACACCACATCGAACACCAATAGAAAAATAAACATACGTTATTGTCATGTGAATTCAAGGGGTAGAAGGTATCTGTCATTCTTCATGTACTATACAATGAACTTGGTAGCAGTCTGACCTGATGATAACATGTCGTTTGTCTTGCTCAGCCTTCTCTACAATGAACTTGGCCCGCTCAGCCTCCTGTGCAGCTTGTCCAAACACTCCTAAAAATGTAGCCAAGAAATTCAGAATACAAACACCTTCGATTTAGCTAAAATGCAGCGAGACAAAATAAAGAACACCCTGCAAATTAAACTCGAATAGGTTTGCAAACAGGTTAAGGAGGTAAGGACGTAAGGTCATGTAATAAGGCTAGAAAATTTAACTTAAACTAATAATCAAGTTTTACAGACCTCTAGTTTCATCAGTGAAAAACTACAAAAGGCTAGAAAACATAGAAAGAAAGACCCTACAAAGAGAAACCACCCGATTGAGCAGAAAGCGATCAAGAAATATGCATTTAGATTTTAAACAGCACCCCCCTCCACCTTAATGTCAATAGAATGGATCACGTGTATGATACTACCAGTCTACCCTCCTAAGTCATTTCTGTGTAATGTCACTAGCCAGCTACTTTTTGAACAAAGTTTCCGCAAATTATAAGGCATTTCAGACTAAACCGTTATATTGATTAGAAGGTTGAAGTGGCGCGAGGAGATTCCTCTAAATATTCTTCCATGGCTTGTATGAATGACGATGATGGCTGCATATCAACGAACAAATGAACATCAGTAAAAAAAAGAGAAAGAATTAGAGAAAGTGTTAAACCAACATGTTACGAGATGGTTAAGAACAGTTGCACCTGCTCAATCTTAATGAATTCATTTCCACGTCCAATGTCAATACTGTTACACATCTTATAAAAATCGGACAATCTCTCACCCTAAACACATGAATACATAAATCTAAGAGTACGTACAACCTTTAAAAGTTCATATAAGTTGAATACGCTGAACAATTAAAGTTCAAAGGCTTAATGCCAAGTTTACAGCTTACCTTGCCAACAAAAGTTTGTGTACCTTCATTAACTGCCTTGTATATTTGACACTTTCAGAAGCAACCTGATCCAAAATATAAGATGCTACTAAACATTGTAAATGCTAGCTGAATCACAAAGTTATGAATTGCTGCTCCTTGTGGCTGCATAGAACCACATTGTTCTATTAAGAGAGTATAGTGAATTTTTAAACATACTCCAAAGTATTCAACTGTAAAAAAGAAATAGTAAAGATACCTTACAGCCTAAGACACGATATAGAAGCTGTTGCAAAGCTGATATTGTCCAAACAGCTTATGACTAAATCAACCATTTATAAAAGATAAGTCCATTTTTGGGCACTTCACATCCACAGAGTCCACACTTAGACATACACAAAAATAAAACACTGTAATTGTCTAAATCAACAATGAAGACATATAAACCCCCAAATCCGGTTTAGAAGCAAATAAAGTCCGGTTTAGAAAATGGGCTCTATTACCGCTTATAGAGCCCTGTTTTCAATCAACTAACATGGCTCTATGTGAATTTATAAAAAATTAAAAAAAATTACTAAAAATCTTCTCATGCTGTAACACAAGGCAATTAAATCAAACTTTTCTTGCAAAATGAGCATTATTCAAACCAAGAAGATTCATTGAGTTACAACTTACTTTGTCTTAATACATTGAGATTAATCTTGTATTCTTGCAACGAAAAAGAAAGAAAAAATTTCAGCATTGTACATTGCCTTTAAATAACACGGCCAAAACAGATGGAATTTGATGATGTAGATGACGTCCCAAAGCCGTCTTTAGAGTTAGGAATCACACCAGATGATGAATACATAACAAGTCTTGACTTTGCCCATCCTGGTACATGCTCCGAACCATAATAGTACCTGCAAGACACCACATCGAACACCAATAGAAAAATAAACATACGTTATTGTCATGTGAATTCAAGGGGTAGAAGGTATCTGTCATTCTTCATGTACTATACAATGAACTTGGTAGCAGTCTGACCTGATGATAACATGTCGTTTGTCTTGCTCAGCCTTCTCTACAATGAACTTGGCCCGCTCAGCCTCCTGTGCAGCTTGTCCAAACACTCCTAAAAATGTAGCCAAGAAATTCAGAATACAAACACCTTCGATTTAGCTAAAATGCAGCGAGACAAAATAAAACACCCTGCAAATTAAACTCGAATAGGTTTGCAAACAGGTTAAGGAGGTAAGGACGTAAGGTCATGTAATAAGGCTAGAAAATTTAACTTAAACTAATAATCAAGTTTTACAGACCTCTAGTTTCATCAGTGAAAAACTACAAAAGGCTAGAAAACATAGAAAGAAAGACCCTACAAAGAGAAACCACCCGATTGAGCAGAAAGCGATCAAGAAATATGCATTTAGATTTTAAACAGCACCCCCCTCCACCTTAATGTCAATAGAATGGATCACGTGTATGATACTACCAGTCTACCCTCCTAAGTCATTTCTGTGTAATGTCACTAGCCAGCTACTTTTTGAACAAAGTTTCCGCAAATTATAAGGCATTTCAGACTAAACCATTATATTGATTAGAAGGTTGAAGTGGCGCGAGGAGATTCCTCTAAATATTCTTCCATGGCTTGTATGAATGACGATGATGGCTGCATATCAACGAACAAATGAACATCAGTAAAAAAAAGAGAAAGAATTAGAGAAAGTGTTAAACCAACATGTTACGAGATGGTTAAGAACAGTTGCACCTGCTCAATCTTAATGAATTCATTTCCACGTCCAATGTCAATACTGTTACACATCTTATAAAAATCGGACAATCTCTCACCCTAAACACATGAATACATAAATCTAAGAGTACGTACAACCTTTAAAAGTTCATATAAGTTGAATACGCTGAACAATTAAAGTTCAAAGGCTTAATGCCAAGTTTACAGCTTACCTTGCCAACAAAAGTTTGTGTACCTTCATTAACTGCCTTGTATATTTGACACTTTCAGAAGCAACCTGATCCAAAATATAAGATGCTACTAAACATTGTAAATGCTAGCTGAATCACAAAGTTATGAATTGCTGCTCCTTGTGGCTGCATAGAACCACATTGTTCTATTAAGAGAGTATAGTGAATTTTTAAACATACTCCAAAGTATTCAACTGTAAAAAAGAAATAGTAAAGATACCTTACAGCCTAAGACACGATATAGAAGCTGTTGCAAAGCTGATATTGTCCAAACAGCTTATGACTAAATCAACCATTTATAAAAGATAAGTCCATTTTTGGGCACTTCACATCCACAGAGTCCACACTTAGACATACACAAAAATAAAACACTGTAATTGTCTAAATCAACAATGAAGACATATAAACCCCCAAATCCAAGTTCATTCTATCCATCTATTGAGCACAGTAAAGCATATATGCAACAAAATATACATGTTGTAGCAGTACCTACAGTTTTCACATATCTCGCACAGTAAAGCATATATGCAACAAAATATACATAATGTAGCAGTACCTACAATTTTCACATATCTCGCACTTAAATTCCTGAAACATAGACATATAAAAGTCAATTAGATTGGTAAAAAGAAGTTATACAATGTCGATGAATGATTTTTAAGAGGTGAAGAAAAGAAGCATTACCTGGCCAAGGCCTTTAAGCTTATAAAACTAGTGAGGTATAAGTCTTCCGTCCCAACCCACTGGAATCTTTAAAGGATTATACGTTTGTTGCTCCTCATCATCACTTTCTACACTATCTATATCCCCACCACCATACAAAGCATGATTACTCATATTAATAGTTATTTTAAGCCTAAATAGCTTAAGTACATAATACTTAAGCCTGCATATAATTGCTACTGTCTGCATATCTTAACTCTATATCTGCACTTTTAGATGATATTCATATTGTTTCTTTACTACATAAGACTTAGTGAAAAAAATAAGGCAAACAAGGGGAAAAAAGATGGTTCAAGTCACGGGTAAAAAAAAGCTACGCTATCGTTCGTCAAGAAGTTAAGGTAATCATAATTAACCGTACAAGTGTTAATCTTAAAAATCTTAATATGTACTGAATGTATTTTTATTTATTTATTTTGTGAAACAGGAATCTTTAGGTGGACGTGAACCAACACGAAGGGGGTTGTTTCATGCTTCTTTTGGTACAAATGTACCCTTAGTAAATACACTATGACATCTATTAAAGCTACATATATTGTAGGTCGGAGCTCAAATTTACATCAATTATCTCATAAAAAACAACAAATACTAACCTCTTTCAATAAGTGATAAAACATAGCATTTTGTCAACCAAGGGCTGCTTATTTGATCATCCTTTCCTTGCATCACGCCATCGCCTTTGTTTTCATATATTATTATATTTCAACCTAAAGCCATGTAATACTAAAATTAGTAAGAATTCAATTTCGAAATAACTAGAATAAATGTACCTATCACGGTAACAAGTGCTCAAAGTGTATGGTATATTCAAATTTTGCCAAACACTATTTTCTGAGTATATGTGCAATAATTAGATAACCTCTTCTAAAACCAAACACCCATTCAAACACAAAAAAAAAAAAATAACTTTTTAAATAATTACCTGCAAATCCTTAATTTCAAATAATGTGTACACCTAAAAATTCCATAAATCGACTACTTAATCAAGTTCCATATAAGTAACGAAATGAAAAGTAAAAAAAGGAATACCTTGAAGGCAACATGATTGTTAGTTTTGTCGGTCAAAACTATAGAACAAGAGATCTGCTCCTTGAATTCAACTATTCACAAAATAGAACACAATTCAAAGAAAACCACAACAGATCTGTATGTATAATTAATAAATTAACAAAATAAAATTACAAGGAAATTGAAGGTCTTATGACTCAACGCTAAGAAGCTATGAAAATAAAATTCATTTTGTGATTAAGCGGCACAAAAGGTTAGAGTGTTTAGGGTATTGTGACACTGGTACAAAAAGTTGTATTGGTCACGCCAAAAATATGTGACGATATGCATATAGTCACACACGTTTTTTTCGTTGTGTGTCACCATAGGTCCCGCCACCGTAGGTGGCATATGGTCACATTGTTGAGTTCGTGGCCTTTTCCATCGAAAAAGAGTGACCAAAACCCCGAATATGTGTGACAAATTAGGTACAAGTTTTGTTGGATTAGTCATTATGAGTGACCGTAAACACTTTATAGTCACGCGAATTTTTTTTGAGAGTAACTATTTTTCAACCTTTGGCCATATAAATATATAATATATGTGACATTTGAGATGATTCTTTCTAGTAAATGTGTATTTTGTGTGACTATTTCCCGTCCTGTGGCCACATGAATATACAATAAATGTGACGTTTGCGATGATTTTGTCACACAACGGGTGTTGCTTTTTTGGAGTTAGTCACATACAATTTAAAACAAAGTGGCCAAAAGTGTTAATAAGTGTGACCATATGCTCTTTAAAGTGAAGAAATGTGTATTTTGTGTGACTATTGATCATCCAATGGCCACATTAGTTTTATGTTTGTGTGGCCTTTTGTATTATTTAGTCACACAAAGCATCTTTGTTTTGGGTATTTAGTCACATACAATTAAGCATCAAGTGGCCAAAAGTGTTAATAAGTGTGACCATATGCTGTTTAAAAGGAAGAAATGTGTATTTTGTGTGACTATTGATCATCCAATGGCCACATTAATTTTATGTTTGTGTGGCCTTTTGTAATATTTAGTCACACAAAGCATCTTTGTTTTTGGTATTTAGTCACATACAATTAAGCAAACAGTGGCCAAAAGTGTTAATAAGTGTGACCATATGATGTTTAAAGTGCAGACATGTGTGTTTTGTGTGACTAATGTTCATCCAATGGTCACATGAATTTTTAGTTTGTGTGGCATTTTGTAATATTTAGTCACACATCGAATTAAACAAAGAGTGACCAATAATGTTAGTACTGCTAGTACTACGTTCGTATTGCTGGAGCAGAGTTACAACTGCTAGTATATATATAAAACAGAATGTATACAAATGAAGCAAATATATGCACAATTTTATTTCAAATTGAATAAAACTCGAATGTATATAAATGAACCAAATATATATACAATTGCATCATTGCCATCATCAAAATTCAAGGTTCCTTACTTGATCTTTTCATCAGCTTCTTTCTGCAAAAAAAAAATATATTGGAAATGTTGGTATTAAAAGTTAGTACGGCTAGTACACAGTCAATGCTGCAGGTATATAAGCATGATAATAGAATTTGAAGTAAAATTTACAAGTTTATATGCTAATGAACTAATCTCATCATCTGGAGATTCTCCGTCTTTGTTTTCCCTTCCTTTGATCCACAATACACTACGTCATTAGTTTTACCTGTGAATAATAATCATCCATTTCTTAGTCTATCTGCTGAAAAGAAAGTCATCCTATAAACAGATGCTATTAACTGTAAGAAACCAACGCACTAAGAATGCTGCATAATATAATATAAGATCTACCAACCATGAAACCGTAAAAATATACTACATGGGTTGGCTTTTGGTGACTGAGATGGAGCATATCCACGCCTTAATTTAATTCCAATCCCCCAAAAATGAAGTGTGCCAGAAAATCCAGATGAGGGAATTTTTAGCCAGGCATCCCATGTATCATCGTCACCCGTGAAAACAGGATGTAGCCCCTGCAAGAAACAAGTAACGTGCTTAATGCTAGCATAAAAGACGAAAAAATTAGATGTCCCAAATATAAGTTTAGCATCAAAAACCAACATACAGGGGTAGACCCTTGCATATAAACTCGGGCAACAAATAATCCAGATGGTTGAAGTGTTCTGCCGTGCTAAATTACCTGGAACGAATAAATGTCAAACGCATTACCAAACAAGCAAATCACTCACATCTGGTACAAATGAAATAGTTTGACAAAAAAGCAACCATATTTGAGTTAATTTCCTATATAACAGCTGTTATGTTAATCTTTTGATAGATCACTTACGCGAATGCAATAAGCAAACTCCAACTGTTTAGCAACATCCTCCCGGAGTGGAAACCAATCAAGACTCCCTTTACGAGCAAAACAGTGGCCTCTTAGAACACGTCGATTGTCTCCATTCCAATAAACAAGAAAACTATTTCGTCTTAATAAGTCTACCTACAACGATTACCACCACACGAATTTATAATCAAAAACATGTTTTAGGCGAGTTTTAATCCACGAAAATCAATATAAATCATTTTATACTCGATTACACATTTAAGAAAATATAAATTAAATATGTGTTTGAGCATAGCCATGAACAGAGTAGGATAGGTGAGATGAGGGTGATGGTGGCTCAACTGTGATGGTGGTGGATGTGGTGGTTATCTCGAACCAAACAACCGAAGCAAACAAAGTCTCCCATACAGTTCCCTTGTCTTAATGACGGTGATGGCGTAGAGGAGCGATGGTTGGTGGAACCACGGCGAGATAAGGCGGTGAAGTGTGGCTGTGGTGTGAGCCGGTTCTAGAGAGAAGCAGAAGAGATGAATAGAGAGAAGATAGATCTGACTAAGCTAGTAGTGTTAATGTTTTGATTTTGGGTGAAAAAGTGGCGCCATATGAGCGGAGCGGGAGATTGAAAATTTGGGAAAATTAATGGGCAGGATCTTGAGCGCTATATTAAAAATTTTGAGATTGAAAGCCTATCATATGAGCTCGAAATGTTTAATGGGTTGAGCTCAACCTTATATAAGTTCGACTCAAGTTATTGTTAAGTTCTCGAGCTTGTAAGTGATATAAAATATGTGCTTTTTTAAAAAAAAAATGTAAGTGTACTAAGTGTAAATACTTATTTATGAATGTATCAAGCTTTTCGAGCTGAAGTCGAACCAAATTCAATTCTTAGGTTATATTTCAAATTTATTTTTTGTAATAAAACACATCTTTATAGATAAATCGAGTTTTTCGAGTCAAGCTCAATCCGAGTTCAAACTTTCTCGATTCCGGATAACATATGATCGGGAGGTCCCTAGATACTTGCTTCTTAGTGTCTGTGACAAATGGTATACACCTACCAAGTCGTTGCAACCCATGCATGACCACTGATAATGGCTAATTCACATGGGTCATGGGTCATGTGCATTAGGTTATCACTGGTCACATTCATTAATTAATGGGTATTTTACATCGATCATATGGGTCATATGCATTGGGTGGATAGTTGCTTAGAGTGTCATGCTACGACACATCCATGACTGTTGACAATTGGTAATTAACATGCATGGGTCATGGGTCATGTGCATTGGGTTATAGTGGCTTTTAGTGTAATGGAAACCATCCATGACCGGTGATAATGGCTAATTCACATGGGTCATGGGTCATGTGCATTAGGTTATCACTGGTCACATTCATTAATTAATGGGTATTTGACATTGATCATATTGGTCATATGCATTGGGTGGATAGTTGCTTAGAGTGTCATGTTACGACACATCCATGACTGTTGACAATTGGTAATTAACATGCATGGGTCATGGGTCATGTGCATTGGGTTATAGTGGCTTTTAGTGTAATGGAAACCATGCATGACCAGTGATAATGGCTAATTCACATGGGTCATGGGTCATGTGCATTAGGTTATCACTTGTCACATTCATTAATTAATTAGTATTTGATCGACATCGATCATATGGGTCATATGCATTGGGTGGATAGTTGCTTAGAGTGTCATGTTACGACACATCCATGACTGTTGACAATTGGTAGTTAACATGGGTAATGGGTCATGTGTATTGGGTTGTAGTGGCTTATAGTGTCATGTTATCAACCAATACATTCCTGGTGATCGACAATATAATGGGTAATTAACATGGGTCATGGGTCATGTGCATTGGGTTGTAGTCGCTTATAGTGTAATGGAAACCATGCATGACCAGTGATAATGGCTAATTCACATGGGCGACTTTTTAAATACAAAATACACTAAAGGCCGGGTGCGCTTGGTTCAAACTTGGGAAAGGGAATGGGAAAGTGTAAGCTAATGGTCGGGAAAGGGAAATGTAAAGAAGATCCATCCCCCCAATTTAGTGCGTAATGATCCATTACCCACTATTGGGTAATGGTTATTGCATTATGCTTTGCCAAGCATATTTTTTCACTACCTTTCCCATTCTTCACCCCCTATAACCCCCTACCAAGCATTAGGGGTGTTCAAAAAACCTGAGAAACTGACAAACCAAGCGTTCGGTTTCGGTTTTTACTTTTAGATATCCATGGTTAACCGAACCGAACCGTATATAATATAAATAAATTACCCGCCCCGCGATGGATAGTTAAAATCTTCCAACTAACCGAACCGAACCGAACAGCCCCGTGAACACCCCTACCAAGAGTATCAAACACACTTAATTTAAACTTCTACAGTAATATATATATATATATATATATATATATATATATATATATATATATATATATACAAACTTATCAAACACACTTCACACATTTCCATAATCCTCTATTTCTCTCTCACACTCATAGTTACAACTCACTCGGATCTAGGTTTGATCCCAAATCTCAAAAAGCTGATAAGATCACAAATGAATATAATCCAAATACCTCCTTAGAGCTATTTATTCTTAGGCTTAGGTTGATTATCTGTTATAAGAATTGCGTTGCATTTGTATTGATAGAATATGGAAGAACATGTTATGTTGTTTTTGTGAATAACTAGAGCAAAAGAGATATTAAGGTTTGCTTGGATTAGCTTATTTTATCTAAGGATTAGGTTGACTATCTGGTATAAGAATTATTTTGCATTTGTATTAAGAGAATAAGAAAGAAAAGTAGCGGATGTGTGTGCGAATATTTAGGCTAAAACATCCAAGTATCAAAGATGGAAGAAGTATCAATGATGGCTGGACAGACACCACTTTCAAGTATGAACATAAACTTGTTCTGGTGTTATCCATCCATTATTGATTCATCTTTGCTCTTTGTCTAAATACAGAAATAATTATCATATAATTTGTATTGATAGAATAAGGAAGAACATGCTGTGTTGTTTTTGCGAATAATTAGAGCAAAAGAGATATTAAGGTTTGCTTGGATTAGCTTATTTTATCTTAGGATTAGGTTGAAGTACAATAAACATATCAAGAACTTAAAGAGTTTTTTCATGTATTTAGTTACAACGAAAATATTTTCATTGCATTGTTGATATAAATTTAATATGATTTTATTGATTCATGATTAGCTCTCTAATGTCGTAGGACCTACATAACTAATATGTATGTTCGTCACATTTAAGTGAGCAATATAAATGATAGTAAGAATTTGGTTGCTAAGAACTTAAAGCTCAATTATCAGGGCAGATCTATCTAACGAAGTAGATGGGTTCCATCACTTTAACTGGACCCCATTTTCTAACGATGTTTAATGGTTCTTTCAATAATCAATATTAAACATCGTTAGAAAACGGGGTCCAATTAAAGCGATGGAACCCATCTACATCATTAGATAGATCTGACCTGATCATTGAGACGTCTTCAATGCGATAATGATATAGTGTGTATTGTTCATGACAGGCCACACTCCTTTATTATCGCATTCAAGATGAGTGATGTTACTTAGACTTTATTCTTTACTCAACATTTGTAGATTGTTTGTATCACTCTGTTTGCTTTATATATATGTATGATGTATTTTTGATATAAGAATTATGTTGCATTTGTTTTGAGAGAATAAGGAAGAAAAGTGGCGGATGTGCGTGCGAATATTTAGGCTAAAACATCCAAGTATCAAAGATGAAAGAAGTACAACATGGGTGAACAGACACGACATTCAAGTATGAACATAAACTTGTTTTGGTGTTGTTCATCCATGTTGATTCATCTTTGCTCTTTGTCAAAATACAGAAACAATTATCAAGTATAATTTGTAGGTTCGATGCTTGAATTTAGCGTCTTCGTCTTCCAGCATGTTGGTAGGTTAGAGATTCAAGGCTGAATAATATGTTGTTGTTGGCTAGGGTAGAAAGGATGGTAGTTCATTGCATTGTTAATAAATTGTATATGATTTCATTCATGCACAATTAGCTCTCTAATGTCGTAGAATCTACATAATTAATATGTATGTTCGTCACATCTAGGGAGCAAGATAAATGATAGTAAGAATCTGTTTTCTAATAACTTAAAGCTCAATGATTAGGGCGCTCTATTTAGCGTTGTAGACGGTTTCATTGCTTAATTTGGAAAACGTCTACTACCGTTTGTGTGGTTATTAGACGGTACTGCAACATTAGATAGATCTGGCCTGATCATTGAGACGTCTTCAATGCAATAATGATATAGTGTGTACTGTTCATGACATGCCACACTCCATTATCGCATTCAAGATGAGTAATGTTACTTAGACTCTATTCTTTACTTAACATTTGTAGATTGTTTGTATTACTTTGAGTCTGAAATTTCAACATACCTTTCCATTCTAAATTCCCATACTGTTTCTTTTGTTTTTTCAACAATCTAGCAATGCGACTGGTGCAGTCCTTTGCTCAAAGGGAGTTGAAACGACAAAAGGAGCAGTAGTGGGAAGTTAGAAGGGTTATGTATGTTGGTTTATTGTATTCCATTCTTTTTATGATATAAAACCAACCATCCACCAAGTAATGTGGCCATTGGAGTTCCAAGAACAAATGTTGTTTCAAACACACCCTGAATTGCAACATTATCTTTTATTTCATTTACACTATATATATTTTTTTTAATTTTAATATATTTTTTATTTTTTTGAAGAAATCATTAAAATTGACAGCAGTGACTCAAGTTCATTTCACATATCAAGCAGTTCTGAAGGTCCTCCAAATACATGGGCAGACTACTTTCCAAAGGGATATTCTGGATCAAGCACAAAAAAGAAGATGCTACGAAGGTTAAAACTCCAAAAAAGACTGCCAAAGAGCTTTTTGATGAGAGGGTTCAGGTGCTAGGCCTGCCCAATGCTAAGACTTGTGAAGACAAGGCTATAAAACCATGGGAACCAAAAATGCCCAAAGTTTGTTCAAAAGGGTAGGGTAAAAAGAAAATATATTAGTTGAGTTAGGAAGTAATTTGAATAAACCTTGTAATCCTTTTGTACTACTTTATTTGACTTTATGAATAAACATGTTGTAATCCTTTTAGATTAGTAAAATTTTAGAATGTGTACTGATTCGCCTCAAACGGTCAGATAATTATTAGTCAACCACTTGTGAATGGTCAACCGTAAAAGTCAAACTAATCAAAGGCAAATGCTTCCGTGGAATACAGTGTTTCCCCGGGTCGTAATGTCCCAACGAGGTTGTGATGGTATTAAAAACGAATCTGTGATCAGTGAATGTGAACAGAAAAGGGTATAAAGTGTGTGTGTGTGTAATTACACTAGGGTTTTATAAAATAAAATGACTTAAATAAGCTAATGGAATGATTACGTAAAACCTAAATATCTAAAAACGTACACCAATTAAAATCAGACGCGACTGCGTGCTGAGAAAAAGGTGAGTTTTAAGAAAAATAAACTACAAGGGCTAAAAATGAAAATTCTATAAATTTAAACTTAAAATAAAATTAAATTAAAAAGAAAACTATTTTTTAGATTATTTTATTATTTTTTATTAATTATTTAATTAAAAACTATTTAACTATTTAATTAAAACTAATCTAAATCAAACTAAAAATTATAAATACTACAAATTAAACTAAAAATTTATAAAAATAATTTCTAAACTTAAAAATGAACTTGAAGAAAGTATAAAACATAAAAATAAATATTTTTGTCTTTTTATGAGCTTTTTATTAATTAAAAACTATTTATATTAATTAAACTAGTTAAACTATTTTAAATTACAAATAATATTAAACTAACTTAGAAAATTATGAAAAAAAATTATAAAACTATATTATAACTTATAAAAGCTATAAAAAATATAAAAACTAGGTGTTGCTATATAAAAATTAATTATGCTATTTATAACTTATTTATTGATTAATTACTAAATAAACTAATATTAATTATAATAAATACTAAATGACAAAACAAAAATCTGAGAAAATTATGAAAATTAATTTAACTTAAAAGGAAATTAATAAAAATATAAAAACATAAATTACTTAATAAAAATCTAAAAATGAAAATTAAAATTAAATTAAATTAAATAGAAACTATCACTTATTTTTATGTTGTATTTTCTGGATTTTTCTTTTACAAAACTATATTATATATAAAAATAAGCAACTTTTGTAAAAACAACTATTTTATAAGCTATTAATAAGCACTGTGGAAGCTTATTACTTCCACAGTTGACTTTTTTTGACTGAAATGAGAAATAAGCTCAAATGAGCTTATGTGGGACCCACCTTGGTTTATTCTGATCTAAATAAGTTAGTTGGACTTGTCAAAGCTCAATTTGGACAAATAAGCTCAGTAGATAAGCTGATAAGCCAAAATAAGCTAATCCAAAACTTAATTTCAACACAGAATGGGGACAAGGTTTATGGCTTATTTCAAGTGGGGTCCACTGAGTTTCAGGTCAAACAAAAGGTCAATCCTAAGAGTCTACTAGGAGGGGGGTTGAAATATGCTAAGTTTGACAGGTGGGGCCCACTGAGGTGGCCACAAATCACCACCAAAGTGGTGGTGATGGTTGTGTATCTGGTGTGCAGGGGAGATGTTCTCCCTGTAGTTGTGTTTGAGCACAAGTGGGGCCCAGCAAAAAATTCACAAAAATATAAGCTAAGTAGGATTTCAAAGTTGAGGTGGTAGAGTGCCAAACCTAAAAAGCTCAAAGCTTAAATCCTACTACAAAAATCTACAAAATTCCTTGAAGTTTTGTAAAAACCTGAGAGATTCAATTTTGACTTTTAATAGAACTTGTAACTTTGACTATTTTGAGTTTCTAAGTGATCTAAACTACTGATATGGAAGTAATAACCTATAATGAGTCCTAATTAAGCTAAGTTATTAAATTATACACTAGTGTGGGTGGATTTGGAACCTCAAAATCCTATACAGTTAACTGTGTAGGTGAACTCTCAATGATTTTGACTTTTTGGTTAACCTAGTTTTATCCTAACAAACAACAATAGCACAGCAAAACAACATTATCCAAACACTCCCTAACAAACTGATTTTGATAATTATCAAAGCAAATGATATATTTAACCCACTACACTGATTCCTAACACTAAATTATAATTATATAAGATCAAATGAACCTTAATCAATCACAACACAAGCAGAAAACACAAGTTTGTCAATTTTAAGTTTTCCACTGTGAGACTTTTGGTTTTGAGTTCAAATGATGTCCAATGAACAAGCAACTGGTTTTAAACTATATTATCAATAACAAATGTCTAATAAACTTATAAGAACACTAATTAAACAGTAACAAACATTATCCAAGTAAAAAGCACAAAATAGAAATCTTGCTTACAAAATGGAATTGGACTGAGATGATTGAACCAAGGACTGTGAACCACCCTAACAACCTTCCACAAGGTTTCTAATACCCAATCAATCCAGAATGCACTTTTCTCAGCTCCTTTCTTGATATTACTTTGATTTTTTATTTTTCACTATTTTTTCTATTTTTTTGAGTTTAACTACTAAACTGAGTTATAAGATATCTAAAAGCTTTTAAAAACTTTGTCAAAGCTTAAATGGACTTATGAGATCATACAACAACAACAGCTAATAACATACAACTTTTGTGAGATTTTTGAGAAATTACGAAATTCAAAAACTGAGATACCAACTGAAATCTTAAATTGATGATTGACAAAGATTAAAGATACACTGAGACAACTTAAATGATTACTCAAAAGCTTTAAATTACACTAATAAGATGAAATTACACTAATCTACATCAAAACTACACTAACTAAACTAATACTTTTACTCTTCTGCTTCATTTCCCTTTTGTAGCTATTTTCTGAGCTTGTGGGACCCACTGGGTCATTTCCCACCAATTCCCAACCATTGATATGGTCTAATCAATCCACACCGTTCAAAAGTCTTTTTGGCGCCAAAATAGTCTTGGGTGTCAAATTATGCGTGGAGAGGTTTTCAAGGGTTTTGGAGGTATGTGGAGATGGAGGGGACAAGTGGGGTAATATCTTGGAGGCCAAGGTGATAAAACAGGTGAGGTGGAGGTGGTTTTGGTGATACAGTGGTGGTGGTGGTATTTGGGAGGGAAAGGGGTGGTTTGGCTGGTATGTTGACCGGGGGAGTGGGTTTGACCAAGGGGTGGACTGGGCTAGGAGTTGGGCTGGAAAAGGGATAGTGGGGGTGGGCTGTTGGTGTGTTTGGGTTTAGTTTGGTTTTGGGTTATGATAATAATAATAATAAAGAGTCCGTTTGGTTTTTAGAAATTACACAAGGACCAATTTTGTAATTTAGTGAAAGTTGAGGGGCTGTTGTGTAATTTTCCAAAATTTATCATAAGGGTCTAAATTGTCACATGTGAATAGTACAAGGGCATTTTTGATATATTTTAAATTTTTTAAATACCCGGGGACTAAAACTGACAAACTGCCAAACTTGAGGGACCAATTATGTAATTTCACCAAACTTCACACCAAGGACCATTCCTGCAAAAGATTATTAGTACAAGGACCAAAATTGATTTTCTCAAAGTTTTTACATCCCAGGGACCAATTATGTCAATTTCTAAAGTATAGGGACTAAACTTGTAATTCTGTGAAACTTTGCACCAAAGGACTAAATATCTAACTTTATGATTGAAAAGGACCTTTGGTGACTTTTTCATGTTTTTAGAATAACCAGGGACTAGTTTTGCCAATTTATGAAACTTGAGGGACTGAAACTGCCAATTATGCAAACTTTGTACGTTTTTCATTTGTTTTTGCTTGTTTTGCATTTGAAACATATAAAACACACTTCTAAGATATTTTAAGTATTTTGATACATATTTGAGTGTTTTTGTATGTTTTGGCAGCTCAGATTGGTATAAAATGATGAGTATTTAGACACTCATCAATCCCCCACACTAAACTATTGCTAGTCCCTAGCAATCTTTTGAGAAAAACTTAATGGATTTGAAAGACTCTTTACCAAAAGCCATCACTTCTGGAGTAGCCAGGTGTAAGAACTGTGGCACACCTGATAACCGTGTGATTTTGAGCAAACCACCAGCTGTCAACGGATTTGATTAGTCTTTACCAAAAGCCGTTTGCTTCTGGACTAGCCAACTCTTGATGGAATAGTCAACATCTTGGTGAGCTGATTACCAATTATGGATTTTCCACTGCATTTACCACAAGCCATAATCTTGCGGGCTAGCCAACTCATTCGCTTTATGGGATATGGGGAGTTGAGGAACCATACAATTTTTGGCAAATTGCAAGCGATAAACGGGTTTGAGTTATCTTTACCAAGAACCGTTTGCTCCTGGATTAGCCAATCCTTATGTGGGTTAGACATGGCGGATTGATAACCATTTATTGCGTTCTAAGTGAGAAAAAATTTTAAAATTTTGGCTAAAATGGGGGTTCTTGATGGAACATGTGTTTAAATTCGTTAGAATAACGAATCTCCCCCCACACTTAGAACTGAATATTGTCCTCAATATTCAAAGTACTGGGTGTTAAACCGAACTTAGAACGTAAGAAGAAAAATATTCCATAGCCTTTATTTAAGATGTATATACATACAATTATTTTTTTAGATAAAACTTCTTAAATAGAAGCTATCACTATATTTACATTTTTTTTAGTAAGAAGATATATATATATATATATATATATATATATATATATATATATATATATATATATATATATATATATATATATATACAACATGTGGGGTATCTCCCCCACACTAGGGTAAAACATGGGTGAAAACCTATGTACATGCTACTGTTTTTGATTACCGAGTCGCTAACTTGACTCGACCCCGAATTAATTTGTCCATGGGGAAGTAAGTGGAAGAGACAATCTCAATCAGACTTTCATTCAAGACGTTTGGATAAACATTTGAAGCACGTGAAAGTTCCACACCGATGAGATATAATGACACCCGGCTCATAATTTATAAATGAGAATGTCGGGGTCAAAGATAATGTCTTCATTCCCGAAGGAGTGAAGAACAGGATAGGGAACAGAATATATGAAGAAAAGAAAGAAAGTCATGATGAAAATCATGATTAACTCCTCATCTTCAATAGGAGAATTCATTGTTTCATGAATCTCCTCTTTTAGGCTCGTTTGATCAAGACATATTATGGGTATGTCTAGATCAAAATAGAAGTTATCATACTCTGGTAGAGATATGATATGAGTGAGTTCACAGGAGAACTCCTCAAAGGTGAATGATTTGTATTCGGGATTGATTTGAGTGAATTCACTTGGGAACTCCTCAATAGTAAATGATTCATAAACGGAAAGAGAATTATAAGAATGAGAAGTGGTGATACCACTTATCTTCTCTTCCGTTTGATCAAAATGGAACGTTTGCAATTCCGGAATAGAATCATTGATCAAAATCTCACTATCCTTGACGGGGATAGGAGATGAAATAGGCTTTTCATTAAAAGCCTCTATTCTAGAAATGAGAAGACTGACTTTTAATAATGTTGCACGTAGTGCTTCATCTTTAATTTCAGTGTCAATAACTTCATCATTCTCTTCTTCTGAGTTGACAAGCTCAGAAGGAAATTCGTCCACATAACTGATGTCTTCAAAAGATAAAGAATGGTCATCAGTATGTGAATCACTAAGCTCGATGCTGGGATTAGAGTTTATAAGATTTTCAATTTCTACCACATCGGCTTCAGAGTCTGAAAGATCATCATCACTTCCTGATGGAAGTGAATCAATGTGAGCAAGCTCATCAGTGAAATCCTCAAGAAGAGGGTTAACATCAGAATGAGGAAATGAAACCTCAACATACTCAACATCTCCATGAGATGTACATTTAGAATCGGGAGAAGTTTCAGAATGATCTTTAGAAAAGAAAAGAGGAGGAGGAATATCACACATATGAACAAGAATTCCCTGTGACTCACTTGGGATTGAGACAAGGTTCTCAACACTAGACTTTATGAATTCGTCAGATTCCTTTGCAGGAATTGTGTCAAGATGCTCGTCCCCCATGCTCAGAGAGTGAGTGGGAACCTCGGGTGTGATAACAGCAGACTCAGGGAGATGAGAAGGACTAGCAGTAATGGAGTCTATAAGTTCCATTATTTCTACTGCTGGTGATTCAGTTATATTCTTTTCTCCCTGTATCTCCATGGAAGAAGTCTCAACTGATGAACTCGATGAGTCTTTTTGAATGATAACAATGTTATCATCATCATCACTGTTATCATCGTAATCATAAAAAGCAGCATAGCGAATATTGGCACGTATTTTGGCTACTCTTTGCTCAGCAATTAAATCTTCCATGCTTCTTTTGTCTCTAACAGCACGTCCTTCAGCAAGTAATTCCGCGATAGATTTATCACGAGAATATGGAATGAGTGGAGACTGTGGGGGTGTGGATGTGTCAAAACCGGAAGGTTGACATTGATCATAATTATGAGGACCCCCACAATATACACAAGAAAAACTTGGTGCATTGTGAGACGACATATTAGCTAACTCCTCTCTAATGTTTTTAAGTTTTTCAAGAACCTCTAGACAAGGGTTTTGCTGGATATGAGGAGTTGCTTGGTTCATTTGGTATTGTGGAGGTGGGTCTTGAAACGAATAGTCGTAATTGTTACAAGGAAATGGATTCCTTGTTTGACAATCAGAGCTAAAATGTGGACCTCCACAGTACTCACAACAGAAAAACTGTTGAGTCTGGCTTGGTGTATTTTGATACGAAGCATCATTGATATTTGGATAATATGATTCTTGCTCGTATGAATGTGATGGGTAGTTTGAAAAATTTGAGGAGTTGTTGAATGAGTTTTGATTAGGATCATAAGCAAATGAATTACTCGACCCATAAAACAAACAACTCCCATTTTGAATATCATTAGCACATTGTACACATGTACACCAACGACATGGAAAACCGAAATGAGGCTCACCACAACCGTCACAAGGGACAAAATCTGGAGGTGGGACAAGTGGTGTGCTCTGAGATCTAGGAATTTCCACCACTTCCGTTTTGGTCTCGGAATTTTGTTTTTGATAATTGTGAAGATTAGGCAAATCGTTCTTTTCAGTAATTGTCCTAAGCTCTTTACGTTTGCTTGACAAACTTTTAACCGTAAACCGTGAAAGATCAAGATTGATTCTTGAAGGTTTAGGAGCATTTGTGAGCTCAGGTTTTTGGACAACCGTGGTTTGGACGTATTTAGCACCTCCATCGTCAGAGGAAAGTACAAGGTCCTTTGTCACCTCGGTTTCATGATCTCTTTCCCTCACCGGAGAGGGAATAGGAATCGAAGGTCCATCATAATTAACATAACATCTCGAAATTTTTGACAAGGCCATAAGTTTTTCAACTTTGCTTTTACAGGCCCTTTGTTTAAAGAAATCGTCATCGAGAGATGCCATTAGAATCAATTATGGGATAAGTGGAAGAAGGTAGAATCAAAGGGTTTTAGGGATGAGAAATGAAGAATCAAATAGGTAGGGGTGTAAAGGTGAATATTTTTGGGTTTTGTTTTATAAAAATATGGATAAAAGATGGTAAATATACAATGGATGTATATCCAGATTCACTAATACGCAAAATTGTTTAAAATAAGCGCACAATCTCCCCGGCAGCGGCGCCAAATTTTGATTCGCCTCAAACGGTCAGATAATTATTAGTCAACCACTTGTAAATGGTCAACCGTAAAAGTCAAACTAATCAAAGGCAAATGCTTCCGTGGAATACAGTGTTTCCCCGGTCATAATGTCCCAACGAGGTTGTGATGGTATTAAAAACGAATCTGTGATCAGGAAA
Source organism: Artemisia argyi (assembly GCA_030686995.1). Taxonomy (NCBI): domain Eukaryota; kingdom Viridiplantae; phylum Streptophyta; class Magnoliopsida; order Asterales; family Asteraceae; genus Artemisia; species Artemisia argyi. The sequence goes on from CM060689.1 coordinate 144,981,779, forward strand.
GGGTATAAAGTGTGTGTGTGTGTGATTACACTAGGGTTTTATAAAATAAAATGACTTAAATAAGCTAATGGAATGATTACGTAAAACCTAAATATCTAAAAACGTACACCAATTAAAATCAGACGCGACTGCGTGCTGAGAAAAAGGTGAGTTTTAAGAAAAATAAACTACAAGGGCTAAAAATGAAAATTCTATAAATTTAAACTTAAAATAAAATTAAATTAAAAAGAAAACTATTTTTTAGATTATTTTATTATTTTTTATTAATTATTTAATTAAAAACTATTTAACTATTTAATTAAAACTAATCTAAATCAAACTAAAAATTATAAATACTACAAATTAAACTAAAAATTTATAAAAATAATTTCTAAACTTAAAAATGAACTTGAAGAAAGTATAAAAAATAAAAATAAATATTTTTGTCTTTTTATGAGCTTTTTATTAATTAAAAACTATTTATATTAATTAAACTAATTAAACTATTTTAAATTACAAATAATATTAAACTAACTTAGAAAATTATGAAAAAAAATTATAAAACTATATTATAACTTATAAAAGCTATAAAAAATATAAAAACTAGGTGTTGCTATATAAAAATTAATTATGCTATTTATAACTTATTTATTGATTAATTACTAAATAAACTAATATTAATTATAACAAATACTAAATGACAAAACAAAAATCTGAGAAAATTATGAAAATTAATTTAACTTAAAAGGAAATTAATAAAAATATAAAAACATAAATTACTTAATAAAAATCTAAAAATGAAAATTAAAATTAAATTAAATTAAATAGAAACTATCACTTATTTTTATGTTGTATTTTCTGGATTTTTCTTTTACAAAACTATATCATATATAAAAATAAGCAACTTTTGTAAAAACAACTATTTTATAAGCTATTAATAAGCACTGTGGAAGCTTATTACTTCCACAGTTGACTTTTGTTGACTGAAATGAGAAATAAGCTCAAATGAGCTTATGTGGGACCCACCTTGGTTTATTCTGATCTAAATAAGTTAGTTGGACTTGTCAAAGCTCAGTTTGGTCAAATAAGCTCAGTAGATAAGCTGATAAGCCAAAATAAGCTAATCCAAAACTTAATTTCAACACAGAATGGGGACAAGGTTTATAGCTTATTTCAGGTGGGGTCCACTGAGTTTCAGGTCAAACAAAAGGTCAATCCTAAGAGTCTACTAGGAGGGGGGTTGAAATATGCTAAGTTTGACAGGTGGGGCCCACTGAGGTGGCCACAAATCATCACCAAAGTGGTGGTGATGGTTGTGTATCTGGTGTGCAGGGGAGATGTTCTCCCTGCAGTTGTGTTTGAGCACAAGTGGGGCCCAGCAGAAACTTCACAAAAATATAAGCTAAGTAGGATTTCAAAGTTGAGGTGGTAGAGTGCCAAACCTAAAAAGCTCAAAGCTTAAATCCTACTACAAAAATCTACAAAATTCCTTGAAGTTTTGTAAAAACCTGAGAGATTCAATTTTGACTTTTAATAGAACTTGTAACTTTGACTATTTTGAGTTTCTAAGTGATCTAAACTACTGATATGGAAGTAATAACCTATAATGAGTCCCAATTAAGCTAAGTTATTAAATTATACACTAGTGTGGGTGGATTTGGAACCTCAAAATCCTACACAGTTAACTGTGTAGGTGAACTCTCAATGATTTTGACTTTTTGGTTTAATTGTGATCAAACTAATGGTCAAACTGACCTTATATGAACTTAACTAACTTGTTGGAACCTAGTTTTATCCTAACAAACAACAATAGCACAGCAAAACAGCATTATCCAAACACTCCCTAACAAACTGATTTTGATAATTATCAAAGCAAATGATATATTTAACCCACTACACTGATTCCTAACACTAAATTATAATTATATAAGATCAAATGAACCTTAATCAATCACAACACAAGCAGAAAACACAAGTTTGTCAATTTTAAGTTTTCCACTGTGAGACTTTTGGTTTTGAGTTCAAATGATGTCCAATGAACAAGCAACTGGTTTTAAACTATATTATCAATAACAAATGTCTAATAAACTTATAAGAACACTAATTAAACAGTAACAAACATTATCAAAGTAAAAAGCACAAAATAGAAATATTGCTTACAAAATGGAATTGGACTGAGATGATTGAACCAAGGACTGTGAACCACCCTAACAACCTTCCACAAGGTTTCTAATACCCAATCAATCCAGAATGCACTTTTCTCAGCTCCTTTCTTGATATTACTTTGATTTTCTATTTTTCACTATTTTTTCTATTTTTTTGAGTTTAACTACTAAACTGAGTTATAAGATATCTAAAAGCTTTTAAAAACTTTGTCAAAGCTTAAATGGACTTATGAGATCATACACCAACAACAGCTAACAACATACAACTTTTGTGAGATCTTTGAGAAATTAAGAAATTCAAAAACTGAGATACCAACTGAAATCTTAAATTGATGATTGACAAAGATTAAAGATACACTGAGACAACTTAAATGATTACTCAAAAGCTTTAAATTACACTAATAAGATGAAATTACACTAAACGAGATCAAAACTACACTAACTAAACTAATACTTTTACTCTTCTGCTTCATTTCCCTTTTGTAGCTATTTTCTGAGCTTGTGGGACCCACTGGGTCATTTCCCACCAATTCCCAACCATTGATATGGTCTAATCAATCCACACCGTTCAAAAGTCTTTTTGGCGCCAAAATAGTCTTGGGTGTCAGATTATGCGTGGAGAGGTTTTCAAGGGTTTTGGAGGTATGTGGAGGTGGAGGGGACAAGTGGGGTAATATCTTGGAGGCCAAGTTGATAAAACAGGTGAGGTGGAGGTGGTTTTGGTGATACAGTGGTGGTGGTGGTATTTGGGAGGGAAAGGGGTGGTTTGGCTGGTATGTTGACCGGGGGAGTGGGTTTGACCAAGGGGTGGACTGGGCTAGGAGTGGGGCTGGAAAAGGGATAGTGGGGGTGGGCTGTTGGTGTGTTTGGGTTTAGTTTGGTTTTGGGTTATGATAATAATAATAAAGAGTCCGTTTGGTTTTTAGAAATTACACAAGGACCAATTTTGTAATTTAGTGAAAGTTGAGAGGCTGTTGTGTAATTTTCCAAAATTTATCATAAGGGTCTAAATTGTCACATGTGAATAGTACAAGGGCATTTCTGATATATTTTAATTTTTTTAAATACCCGGGGATTAAAACTGACAAACTGCCAAACTTGAGGGACCAATTATGTAATTTCACCAAACTTCACACCAAGGACCATTCCTGCAAAAGATTATTAGTACAAGGACCAAAATTGATTTTCTCAAAGTTTTTACATCCCAGGGACCAATTATGTCAATTTCCAAAGTATAGGGACTAAACTTGTAATTCTGTGAAACTTTGCACCAAAGGACTAAATATGTAACTTTATGATTAAAAAGGACCTTTGGTGACTTTTTCAAGTTTTTAGAATAACCAGGGACTAGTTTTGCCAATTTATGAAACTTGAGGGACTGAAACTGCCAATTATGTAAACTTTGTACGTTTTTCATCTGTTTTTGCTTGTTTTGCATTTGAAACATATAAAACACACTTCTAAGATATTTTAAGTATTTTGATACATATTTAAGTGTTTTTGTATGTTTTGGCAGCTCAGATTGGTATAAAATGATGAGTATTTAGACACTCATCATGTACCTTTTGTTACCAGTATTTTGTAATTTTTCATTTCAAGTTTTAAGGCAATATGTTTAATTTTAATTCCCGTACTTTGTCATTGCTAAATTTTCTCATTAATTGTTACAATATTTTGATTGTTTTGTTCATTAACAAGAAACTTGGGATATATATTGTATAATGTTAATCAAAAGTTTCTGCTCTATTCAAAAAAAAAAAAAAAAAAAAAAAAAAAAAAAAAAAAAAAACGAAAATCAAAATCAAAAGTTTCTGCTGCTAAGAAAACGTTACTGCAGGTGGGTTTGTACTGCTAGATATGAGAGTGCAGGGGTGGATTGGTAACATTTACACTTAATTGTTACAATATTTTGATTGTTGTGTTCATCAACAAGAACTTGGGATATATTTTGTATTATGTTAGTCAAAAGTTTCTGCTCTGTTAAAAAAAAATCAAAAATCAAAGTTTCTGCTCCTAAGAAAACGTTACTGCAGGTGTGTTTGTACTGCTAGATATGAGAGTGCAGGGGTGGATTGGTAACATTGACACTTAAGGGTTTAAATCCCCAATTAACTAGTTATAAGGCCGTATGAGCCGCTTTCGTACAATAATGTCAACCTACATAGTTTACTACATAACATTGTCTACGGATAAACCCATATGGTTCATCCTACATTAGCTAATTACATACCATTGTCTAGTGACAAACCCATTTGGTTTATCATACATCAGATACTTACAAAAAAATTTATCCAACTTACAAAAACTTTCAAACATTGTTTCACCCATCAACAAACATAAAACCATCAACAACCATCAAACCATCAACACACATCAAACCTTAAGACTCTTTGGGACCAGTTTATGTCATCTGTTAAAAAGAAGCGGACCCTTGCAGCTGCACCAAAGCCGGCTTCCTGTCTCAACTCCCTGAAACCAGAGCATGAAACAATAAACACCTTCCTCCTCACCTTCCCTAGACCAGGTACTTCTCTCACGTACTTGGAACACTTTCTGTATCATTTGGTGCTTCACAACAGTGACAGAGTACCCATACAAGTTGTACTTGTGCACTATTTTTTATGGTATAATCTGTTACAAAATGTACAAAGTTATAACTGCTATAGATTGATAGTTGTTTAGTTTGTAATCTCATTGAAATTGTAGCATAACAATTTGACCAATCATCAAAGTTTTCAAGACACTTACTAGTCATCCATTTCTCCAGAAGCATGCAGTCAGTGGTCGGTAGAATGCCCTATCTTCTTGGTCGTGGACAGTATGAAACGACCATCTGCACATCCAGTTCATCCGTCCAGCTTCAAAATCTGAATTTAATAATACAAAATGAGTAAGTTATAGATAATCCAAAATGTTACAAAGATATCATATACTTGATGTAGTTAAAACTAATAAAGGAAAAAATACCATAGTCATGTGGTTGGTGACACAAGGCATTCATGGCAATATTGGTGCTGTATGTCTCCACAGTTGTGATGGCCCCTCCATCAGGTTCAAACAACATCACATTAAATTCCTGGCCCGGGTAAACCTGAGTAAAAACCATCCACTAACCAGCCTTCAAATTCAAGTCTCGAGAGAGTGTCAACCAACCACGGCCATAGAAGAAGGAGTGGACGTATCGACCATAGAGATGATCACTGGCCACCCTAACATTGTAGTCAGTCGTGTTAGTGGAAACCACGATCGAATCAGTAGGGGTTGGACCATCCAGATATCTCAGAAAGTCTTCCTTCAACGACTGCATAAGCAGAGATGTGTCTGTCACAAGCACTAAACATCTCCAAAATGGGGCACTCTCAGGTTCATAATTGTGAAACTCTAACCCATCCTCACCATAGCAAGTTACATAAAACACATGCTCACCCTCTTCAACAAAATGTATGTACTCAACAGCAGAACATGAGATGTTGTGAATGACAAAATCATTCCACCTTGCTCCCTCAACAACACACTTAAATTGTGAGACTCTCCTTACACGAACTTTCCATCTAACCCCCCCCCCCCCCCCCCCCCCACAGTTAACTAAGAAAATAAAACCATTGCCAGTATAGGAGCCTCCTAGAACATAATCATTATACAGTTCCTGTATATGAAAATAAAGTATACAAATGAAAACACAACTAAAAACTTAATCCATTCATATATCTTGCATCAAGTACTTATAACATGGACAAAAAAATTTGAAGCCAAAGTTGAAGAAAAAGACTTGAAAAAGTCATAGTGGACACTTAATGTGTGACTTTTTAAGTCTTTATTTGGCAAATTTGACCTTATATATTTTTATTTGTGTTATATAATAGTTGATAAAAATTATACCAATGGAAAATACATTCAAAACTTAATCCATTCATATATTTTGCATCAAGTAATATATAACACAAATAAAAATATTTAAGGTCAAAGTTGAAAACTAAAGACTTCAAAAGTCAACAGTGGACTAAAATTATAGGAAGGAGTAATTAAACTAGTTTCTTAGAGAAATAACAGCTTGTCAATAATGGTGTTAACTTACAAACTTATCCAAAACATCAGGATTGTCCACAGCGCAAATAAACTGATTACCAAACATGGTTACTGCATTAACAATTAAGGTTATAAAACAGTGCAAAATACCATTTGAATGAAGTAAAAATCAGTAAATGTGGTTACATGGTACGTATGTTTTTTGAAGAATCACGACTGCTAAGCACCGACTGTATTGTTTGAGATATTAGGTTGAAAGAAGATAGAGCGTTTATGTGTGTATGATTTTGTTGTGTTAAACACGACATAGTTTTGTTATTTGCAAAAAATGTCATCGTCGATTTTAATGAAAGGGAGGTAGCTGAAGTGTGTTATAGTTGGGAACAGTGAAATGACGAAAATACACTGACGTGCAACGCACGTGACGGCACTAACGGGCTAGCAGCATTAAGTTCTGCCTAGCAGCATTAAGTTCCGAGTTACTAGCATTAGCAGTATTAAGTTCGGAGTTACTAGCATTCACCCAAATTCCAATCCAAACAACTTTTTCTTTACTTTTCCTGCAAAATGTTAGTCTAGAAACAAAGAAAATACAAGCGATAACGTATGCACAATGATCCCAACATCTAAATATGCTTAACAGTTCTAAGTATAACTAGGAGCATTGTAATGGGGCAAATGAAGAGTCATGACTAATAGTCTGAACTCAATTCATGCAGTGAATATCAAATTAGACTCAAACTAGATAAAGTATACATAAGTTATTAGAAATGTGTGACCATATGTATCGAATTGTGACTACATTTAAATAATGTGTGACAAAATATGACACAATGATTTAGACACCTAAATAAATACTTCATGTGACCATATATATAGCATCTTTAATTTAGTCACACAAAAACTCAATGTGACTAATATCAAGGTTAATGATAACTGCCTTCACATTTTGCTATAAATAATAGTCACATGAATATTTCACAATGTGACTATTTTGAATGTATTGGTCACATATAATACCCATTAGGATTTGGCAAACAAACACACACTAAACTTTAGACACACATATTAACTTACATGACCATATGTATCGAATTTTAGTTACACTTAATCATGTTTCTATGGTTTAGTGTGACCATATATGACATTTGGTCACAATCTTCAAGTGTGTGACATATATTTGTCACTCTTAAATGCATTTCGTGACTAACGCTTCAAACTTACTTTTCCGTTGTCACACATTTCAAACGCTATGTGGCTAAATATTCAGCAAAGAATAGCAGTCACGTTTAAATAATGTGTGACAAACTTGATTATATAATTTAGCCACATACACAATTACCTCATGTGACCATATATCTATTTTGGTCACACTTTTCAATTGTGTGACATATATTTGTCACATATGTATATCTATAGTGTGACTAATGTTTCGAGTTGATTTGTATCTGTCACACATCCCGAATTAAAAGTGACTAAATAATCCAAATTTTTTTTCCAGTTACCTCTAGTCACATAAATATTCAAATGTGTGACAATAGAATTCCGAAATGGTCACACAAGTCGGATCAAGTGTGGCTGTTTATTTTATTCTGGTATATTTAGTCACGTATAAATATTACAGTGTGACATTTCAAAATCGACCATGTGTGACCAATAGAACTTTTTGTACTAGTGTGAACGTATGAAAATTGGGGGAGGGAAATAACCCGCCCAAAAGTTTTAAGTAATTTCGTTTCATTTTGAACCTATGTTATGGTGTTGCAAAACACAAGTTGATAAAGCCCGGTTTTGTAAAAAGAAAATAGGGGCTAAAGGTTTTTTAGATAAAGCCTGGTTTTATGAAAGAAAACATGGCACTTTACAAAGGAATAGAGCCCAGTTTTGAGGAAGAAAACGCGGCTTTAAAGTTTTTTTTTAACATAGAGCCCTGTTTTGTAATAAAGAACATGGCTCTATACCCTTTTTATAACATGGAATCCTTTTAGAGCCCGTTTTTCACTAAAACCGGGCTCTATTAAGAGGGCTGTATGTCCATTTTTGTAGTAGTGTTGTCACCTCTAGTTTAGACGAAGTTGATAATTTGGTTGAAAATTAAAGTTGGTAGACAAGAGCAACCTATCAAGTGAATACACATAAATATGTATTGTTGATACAAAAGTTGGGCGTTCCTTGTTTCGGTTCCCGTTCTCGTATCAATTAGATCTTAATGCTTGAGACCTGCGCACTAAGAAAGCAAACAACACCGTTAGGCTTATCGTGGGATTATCTCCCACGATTATCCTTCGGCGTGAGAGTAAGTAATTGGTTTTAGGGTTATGTTGAAGAGTTAGGGTTTTTAGATCGTACCTCAATGAGAGTCGTGATATTCTTTATATAGGCACGGAATCTAGTTGATTTCGTGCTCCTTACTCTTCGGCGTATCACACTTATCCGGTCTATTGATCTTTATCCCATAAATAGAAGATCATTATCAAGACCATTAATTATATATTTGGGTTTGGGCTTTTGTGAGCCTAAACCGTTAACATGGTAGCCCAAACTATTATTATGATAGCCCATGCGTAACGGGCTTGAGCATTAGTAATGTCCATTAATCGGGTTCGTGACCCGAGTGTGGGCTATAAGTCATCATGTCCCCCCAGTCTAGTATGCGCAGGGTATGGCCGCGTATGCTAGACTAACACCGATAGCGGTAAGCATGGCGGGGAAGCTCCAAGTATTTCCCACCAAAAATAATCATACGGTGTATGTAGTCTAAATGAGTCCCACGTATCCCTTGAAAATCGTGAAAAAGAGTTGTACCTGTTGATATTCTAGCCACACGATTAGGGTTTGTGGGATCCACATGGCATCCATCCGAGGCTAGGGGTAACCCTATATAAAGGTTTCCCCATTTTTACTGTGATTATCACAGTAAAACGCCATTTCCTCCATTGTTAGAATCATCAAAATACCAAGCAAGAAATTTTTTCTTCGTTAAGGTAATAGCGCGTGCGCATCTTGACCAAATTATATTTCAAAAATGGTTCGCCAATTAAATGATTTTGCCTCCGAGATGGACGAGGATGAACTCCGTCAGTTCACCTCGGACTATTATATTCCCCTCGCGTTGCATCCGGTAGTACCGTAGGTGGACGCATCTATTGCGGACTTCCTTGAGGGGTAGGTAGGGGTATACACGCGCTTTTTCGAGTTTGCGAATCAGCGCGTGCCCATATCCCTATTCCTGAGCGACGTGCTCAATTTCTATCGTCTGCACATATCCCAGCTGCACTGTATAGGTGCGGCGAAGATAACCAATTTTGAAGTAAACTGTCGTTTACTCACCATCAATCTCTTCCGCGCGTTTTACCACACAACGTGGTCAAACAGGTGGGTATCTTTTTTGAAGTGCGCAGGGCGCCTTCAATGTTATACTGAGAAGGTAGACTCCCTTCGGAATTGGAAGGAGAGATTTTTCTGGGTGGATAATAAAGTGTTCCCCTGGCTCTTTGAGTTCTATACTCAGGGGACGCTACCAAAGGATGAGCTCCCAGACCCCGGGACGTACAACACAGATGATGCGGAAACATTAAATACCAACCGCATCCCCACCAACTCTTATCCCGAAGAGTTTTTGGTACACATGGGGATTAGCCGCAACTTCTTTCAAGGCGCGGACGAGGTGCCAACGTTTCTGTATGAGAATGGCCGGGGTGGGTGCTTGTCCTTCCTTTCCTTCGCATTTGTAGTGTAAGCATTCTTTTAACTTGCAATTATGTGTAACTCTATCTTGTTTCTTGTTTGTTATTTGTAGCGCAGAGATGGACTTGTTTGGCGTAGTGAAGCTGTCAAAGCCTACACAAGTGACTGTGGGGGTGCGTCCGTTGAGGGAAGGTGAGGCACCCATTCTGGAAGCCACAGCTGGGCGCATTATGGAGTATGCGCAAGAGGAACCAGCTAACGTTGCCCAACCCTTGTTGGGGGCGACTCCCGTGCAGAATATTCCTTCTCAGGATGTGCCGACCCCTGAGCCTGCACGCACTGAGTCCTCTGAGGGTGTGGGGATCTTCAAGGTTGATAGTGATTCTGAAGAGGCGAGTCAGGGAGTGAAGCGTAAGGCGCCGAATGATGATGGCGTGTGCACATCCAAGAGCAGACGCCACATCGTTACAGTTGATGTGTCCACGGATGAGGATGCGTCGCTATCTGTGACTGCGCGGGATACTGCTGAGACCTCCTCTCCCAAGTAAGTAACAATGTTATGTTTCTTCTTCCCTCTTCTTCTTGTTTTTTTTATTATCATCGATATAATGTCTTGACTTCTTGCTCTTTGTATGTAGTGACAAAGCCGCAGGAGGTGATGCAGCGCGTATGGAGCAATTGCCACCTAAGGTGAGTCACCCGCAGGTGGAAGAGCCTCCCAAGGCTAATGAGGAGATATCTGCTGAGGCGCTGATAGAGGAGTTGAGCGTGGCTGCTGCGCGCCAGGCCACATTGGTCGCTCAACTCAAGGCGCAGTACGCTGGTGAGGGTAGCAGCAGCGCGCAGAAGGATGAGGAGATTGCGTTGCTGAAGACGCAGTTGGCGAGTACTCAAGCTGCCTTAGAGTCAACAACTGAGCACTCCAAGAGGCTTGCGGATGAAAGGTTGTCTCTATTGGCTGACTTGAGCCATGAGCGTGCTGCCTTTGAGCAGTACAAGTCTAGTTGCTTATGAGGGTTGAAGTACCTGCAGGAGAATAAGAGCAAGCACTTCATCCAGTTGGATGACTTCCTCAAGGCTGTAGAGGGCGCCTTGGAGAAACAGGAGGGTAAACTACGCAAGCTGAGCATCGAATACGATGAGGAGCTGTACCCTCACTTGGTTTCTGCTATTTCTGAGCGCAAGTACTTAATTCCTTTGGATTTCTTTTTCCATTTCCCATATTTAATTCCTTTGAAATTAATGTCTTTGTTTTATTCGTAGGTGGCTGATCAGTCATGGTCTCCGCATGGCTGCTATGGGCACGCTAGAGTCCCAAGAAGTTGTAGAGGCTTTTGGGAACGTTGTACAGTGCGCCTTAGCACGTGGCAAGGCTGAAGCTATGGAGGAGCGGCACAAGCGCAAGTTGCTGATGGTGCCCCTCGCAGAAGTGCCAGCATATAATGGAGATGGCTATGCAGAGCTTGTTGCTGCGATGGAGAAGATGAAGTTCTTCGAGTTCCCTCGCATCGCTCAACTAGAGCATGATCAGGATTACCCCATCAGTGTAATTATGCAGGGGTTAACACTGGCAAGGCACATAGCGAAGGACGCGGAGGCGCAGCCTGACCATTTTTTGAAGCCTGATGAGTCGCAGCTGCAGGTTCCTGTGTTTGCGCGTCCACGTGACATGTTGAACCCTTTCGCACTAGAGAAAGAAGTATCTCTGAAGGCATCCTTGGAAGCCCATGCCACCAGGCTTGCACGGAAGAAGGGTGTGAAAGGGAAGGCGATACTGTGCGGTGTTGGTGCAACGCATCTTCCTAGATCCGATGGGATTCCTGTCAGCATGGCGACAGTGTCGCCTGAGGATAGTAGCCTATTGAAAAGGCTGGGAGTGTAGCACCCAATGTTGGTATTTCAGGGCATAGACGCACTCATAGTTTTTAGGCTATTATAGTTTCACCTTTTTTGTATGTTGAATCTAACACTTGTATAAACTCGTAGTTTATGATGAAAATAAAGTTGGTTTTTTGTACGCACATTTGTATCATCATATTTGTACTTAGTTTATTTTGTCTTTGTATAAAAGACGTCCAAGAGTCAAATTGTGATCAAAACGTACTTAGAAAAATTGTAGAATCTGTGATCCTTTATATTTACATATTAAGTCCATAACTTGATATATAAAATTCGTAAGTGTATGGGTTAACTTGTAGCGTACTGCAAGTGCCATATCAAGGAACCAAGAGTCTTGACACCTAAATTGTTAAACGCGCATAGTGTGCATTATTGCGTATCCTTCGTGGGACGCGCGTTGAACTTACTCCAACGTCTTGAGAGTAAGGTGTTTAACAAAGATACGTGATCCAATGTTGATGGGTTTGCAACCCTCTTACTCAACGAGTTATTTATTAGGTTTACTCATCCTTTATGCCATCGTGGGTCTTAATAGATGCTTGCGCGCCATGTAGCCAAAAAGATAAATTAACGATATTGAGACATAAATAAAATGTAAGCAATAAAGTTAAATGTGTCACGGAGTTAGCTAGAAACCGCGATGTTTGATTAATTCTTGCAAGTTTTTGAAAAGAAAATACAATTCTCGAAACAAAACAAAATGTAAATACACGGACATTTATTGAGCACTTAATAAAGTGCGGAGGTGTCTGTGTGTGGGCCGTAGCCTTTCCTAAAGATAGCATCTCTTGAGATTGCAAATATTCCATGCGCGTGGTAGCTCACGGCCATCCATATCACGCATCTTGTATGCGCTTTTGCCTAGTGCTTCTGTGACCTCATAGGGTCCTTCCCACTTTGGTCCAAGCTTTCCTGTATCTTCTTCGTAGCTTGCATCATTGGCACGATATACAAAGTCTCCTGGCCTGAATGAAGTATTTCTGACTTTAGCATCATAGTATCCCTTCATCTTTGACTTAGCTCTTGCCTCACATATAGCTGCACGTTCGCGCCTTTCTTCCAATAGATCCAAATCTATACGTCGCTCGTCGTAATTGGTTGTAACGTTGACTTCCGCCGTACGAATAGTTGGCATCCCAGTTTCAGCTGGTATGACAGCTTCTGTCCCATAGATAAGAGAGAATGGTGTGTCTCCAGTGCTGACTTTGATTGTCGTGCGGTGCGCCCATAAAACATGCGATAATTCATACACCCATCTTCCTTTGTGTTTGTCAAGACGCGCTTTAATTCCTTCGCCTAGACTATGATTCGAGCGCTCAACCAAACCATTGGTTTGTGGGTGCTTAACTGACGCGAAGTGTTGTGTAAAATTTAGCTGCGCGCACCAGTCTTTGAACGGGTTATCACAGAATTGTTTTCCATTTTCCGAAATAATTTCTCCAGGTAGTCCAAAGCGGCATACAATGTTTTCCCACACAAAGCGTTTTACCTGGTTTCCTGTGATAGTTGCTACTGCTTTTGCCTCAATCCACTTGGTGAAGTAGTCTATAGCCACGATGAGAAACTTTAGTCCCCCTACTGCATCAGGGAAGGGGCCTGCAATATCAATACCCCATTTTTAGTACCTCGGGACATGCCTTGACGTGTATGCATTCATCCTTATAGCGCTCCACATAAGCGCTTATGGATTCCCCTTGGAGCTATTTTACTCTGGAAAGTTCGACATGGTTCTTGGCGCACTTCTTTCTTTGAGTAAAGTTCAAACGGAATGCCCTTCGCAACTCTTCAAACCCGTTTATGCTTCTTCGCGGCAGCTTACTAAACCAGGTTCGCGCATTTCCCACCAACGTGGATTTAAACATGTGGCACCACACAAGTTGTGGCCAATTTTTGATAGTAGCTGCTGATTCAAAAATTTTTAGGTGGTCATCAGGATCACCCGTCTCATCATATGTTTTAACATTGGCGGGCATGTGCCTTTTCTTATCTTCTGAATAATCGCTGATGCGCCGCGTGAATGCGTCGACCTTTTGGCGGCGCCAAGGAAGGGATATATCTTCGTCCTCCTCATCGCGATGTCTTCTTCTGGGCTTCCAGTGTCCTATTTCTTTCTCATCGTTGTCCGAGGAGTCACTTGAAGAGTTGACCCTTTTGCGGCGCTTATGCCGTTTTTCCTCGGAGTCCGAGCTTTAGGGGCTTTCACTTGGGGAGTGCTGTCTCCCAAGCCTATCTTGAACTCTTCTACTACTAGACCTTGAAGGGCTCTCGCTTGGTGAGCGTTGCCGTCCAAGTCTATCCTGAATCCTGCGGCTACCCAGTCTAGCGTGAACATTGGTACGCCTTCCATTATCTTCATGCTCCTCCGAGTACTACGAATCAGATGCTTCACCATCTACAGCTTTCCTTCCAACTCTAGCGAACACTGGAAGTCGGTGGCCATCCTTTTCGCGCCCATCCTTCCGATAGCGCGATGGTGTTTCGTACTCTGGGCCGAAGTTAAGCTGGGCTTGCAGGCTCTGACTTGACCTTCTTCTTGCCTCATCTTGCATAAGAGTAGCTAAGGTTTCGTAATTTTGAGACACAAAATTACTTAGCGTTAACTCAGGCGCATCCTCCTCTAGCGCGAGGAAATCTGTTTCCACATTAGGTCCCCTGTCTCGATTAGGCGCGCATGGCGGCAGAGTAGTGTCCACGACGGGTGCCGTTTGGTGGGGAGTGGTGAAGAGAGTACGCTGTAGATCTTCCATGCTAGGGGCCGCCGTAGTGGCCTGGGTAGTCCCTGTGGGCAATTCTACCGTTGGGAGAATCAGACTTGGGCCTGATTCTTGGTGACTGGGCGCACTGGTTGTTCCAGAGGCTTGCTTAGAGGTCGAGTCCCCTTGATGTTTCCTCCTCTGGGGGTCACCATGTGTTTTTTCCAACTGCGGAGTCCACTGGCTTGAGTTTCTATGCTTCGTCATTCTAGTTCTTAGTGTAAGGTCCCACGGATGGCGCCACTTGTTGATACAAAAGTTGGGCGTTCCTTGTTTGGGTTCCTGTTCTCGTATCAATTAGATCTTAATGCTTGAGACCTACGCACTAAGAAAGCAAACAACATCGTTAGGCTTATCGTGGGATTATCTCCCGCGATTATCCTCCGGCGTGAGAGTAAGTAATCGGTTTTAGGGTTATGTTGAAGAGTTAGGGTTTTTAGATCGTACCTCAATGAGAGTCATGATATTCTTTATATAGGCACGAAATCTAGTTGATTTCGTGCTCCTTACTCTTCGGCATATCACGCTTATCCGGTCTATTGATCTTTATCCTGTCTATTGATCTTTATCCTATAAATAGAAGATTATTATAAAGACCATAAGTAATATATTTGTGTTTGGGCTTTCGTGAGCCCTAACCGTTAACATGGTAGCCCAAACTATTATTATGATAGCCCATGCGTGATGGGCTTGAGCATTAGTAATGTCCATTAATCGGGTTCGTGACCCGAGGGTGGGCTATACGTCATAATGTATCAACTAATAAACACACGTCTTGAATGAAATAACTATATCCCACTTTTAGTTTGTACACTAAAAGTTTCAAGCATGTAAGCATCGTGTGTTGTCGTTTCTTTCAAAAGTTTAATGAGTGGAATGTAATGCAAGTTTACTATTATCTGTATATAAAACGTTTTTTTATAATTTAGAGATGACAACTATACGAGTATTGTGAAGTTCGTTTGCCGCATCCATTTAAGATGAAGTTGATATGTCGTGTGAACGTATGAGAATTTTCCAAATTTAGTTTGGATTCAAATGTGATACAAAGGTGTTAACTGTAAACAATGTAC